>CM056509.1:10353169-11567695 GCA_029783415.1 Anisodus acutangulus
TGGATGAAATATTTTTTCAAAAAATGTTTCCTGAAAAAATGTCATTCATACCGATGCACCCTAGTCTCTCATTTTTCAACCCCATTGGTTCATTGTATATGTTACGAGTTCCACAGAGTTGAAGTCTGGAAGGATGACATTCTACATAGTTTTTATTGTTCTTCATAGAAAACAACATATGTCCCTGATGATTGTGGAACTGGTTCAACTTTATATAATTATGGGGTCAACATTTTTTGTAACTATAATTCAGCAGTATTTTATCTATCTGGAATATTCTCAATTTTTCTTCAAGTGTGAACTTTATTAATTATTCTTTCTAGTAAAACTAGCTTCCATCCTTGTGAACTCTTTCTGTAATTTTTCATGGCATTGTTAATCAGTGTTAAAACTTTGATGACAGACCTCATCCAAATGAATGTTCTGGGAGTGATCTGGATGGGGATATCTACTTTGTTTGCTGGGATCAAGACCTGATTCCGCCAAGACCAGTCCAGGCAATGGATTATAGTCCAGCACCCAGCACAGAGTTGGATCATGATGTCACAATTGAGGTATTCGAACAACTAGCTAGTTTTACTTCCAAAAATATCATGCTTCTGATGCATCACTGAGAGAATTGGCATGGTCTTGATATTATTCTTTCCTTTTCCTTTTTATCAAGGCATAATACATAGACAACTCCTCAAACTTGCTAGCAAATATATTTAGACACTCGAACTACGATTTGTTTCAATTGAGCACCTGATGATAAAGTGTTCCTATTAGACACTTTCGGTTCAAATTTTGAATTTTTTTGCATGTGATCTGAAGTATCTGTTGTGTAGAGAAGTTAACCACTTAAACTATGTCGTCTCCTTTAGTTATACACATCATCCTTGATTGGAACATGCCTGAGATTTTATGGCTTATTGAGACTAATTCATATAATTAAAGGAGGTGACATATTTTAAGTGACTAACTTATCTACGTAATGGGCATTTGAGAACAGGCGCAAAAAAAATTGTTGGCCGGTACTGAGGAGTAAGGAACTCGTCTATGTTCTTTTTTATTTGTTGGCCGGTATGTGCAAGTATTGAGGAACTCCTTTTCCACTGTCAGGAAGTTGAAGAGTACTTCACCAACTATATTGTGAATGACAGCTTGGGAATCATAGCAAATGCACATGTCGGAGTTGCAAACAGAGAACCTGATATGGCCATGAGTTATCCGTGCAAAGAACTTGCTCAACTCTTTTCAATTGCAGTTGCCTTTCCAAAGACTGGTATTCCTGCTGAAATACCATCTAGGTTGCGCCCTAAAGAATACCCAGACTTCATGGAAAAGCCAGACAAGCCGACCTATCACTCGGAAAGAGTTATTGGCAAGCTTTTCAGGAAAGTGAAGGATAAAGCACCTCAGTCTACCTCTATCGCGACCTTCACGAGGGATGTTGCCAGGCGATCATATGATGCTGGTTTGGAAGTTTGATGGATTTGAAGATTACATCGACGAATCTTTTGACTACAAAACTGAATATGACAACAAGCTTGGTAATTTCATGGACTACTATGGCATAAAAATGGAGGCTGAAATACTTAGTGGTGGCATCATGAAGGCATCAAAAACTTTTGACAGTAGAAGAGATGTAGAGGCCATCGGTGTTGCTGTGAGGTCTTTGAGGAAGGAGGCAAGTACTTGGTTCAAGAGGCGTAGTGATATTGATGGCATGTTAGCAAATGCTTCGGCTTGGTACCACGTTACATATCATCCTAGATACTGGGGTTGCAGAGATCATTTCATTAGCTTTCCCTGGTGTGTTTATCACCAGCTGATCCAGATTAAGAAGGAGAAAGCACGTAACAGGCCCGTTCTCCATTTGTCATCTCTCAGGCATCGGCTGAGTCGCGTGGAGTTGATATAAGGTTTCCAAGCAAGCATTAAGCTTATCTATATAATGTAAGAAGGGTAAGAGAATTGCTATGATTGATATAACGTAAGGACATACTTTAACATGCCTATTTCCCTAAACACTTAGATCACTCTGTCAATATTATTGTGAGTATTGTGTGTGAATTGAAAAAACACTTGTTCTAAAATTCACCAAAAATGTATATTGTGGTGGACTAGTGGTGTAACTTGGTTGACTTTGTTGTAAATCTGGTGTAGGATTTTTGTGCTACTACTTAAAGTTGAGAAAGTGCTCCTTACCTTATCAGGGCCTAAGAAGATTCAAATCATACCTGTAGAGAAAGGAATTCCATCGAAATTAATTCGCTGTGCATTTTAGTGATGGTTTCCCTTTCAGAATATTGCCATTTAGATGCATGTTCACTCTGTTGGTTACAAAGGTGCAGGAAACGAAAATTACAAGTAACTGCAAAGTAATAGAAGAACTGAAATTACAATTCAACAACAAATTGAAAATTACACAGAAATTGAAGAATGAACTGAACTGTTTGTGTATGCTGAGTCGAGTGTTTGCACTCTGTCTTTAAGACAATATTGCCCTGTATGTATCCTTTCTACGTCCTGGACAATTGTCTCCCAAGATAAAACAGCAAATGAACAATTGAGCAAAGGAAACTCAAGTGTTACCGTGAAAAATTTTGAGTAATTAAATGATGCTGGAAGTTGTACGAAGAACTGATTTTTGTTAAGTGTAAAGTGTAGCTCAACAATGGTGACAAGGGGTTCTTAAATAGTTGAAGGAGAGGCTGATGAACTGCATCCATAAGTGCCATTACTGGCCTAGTAATGTCAATTATGGAGGTAGTAATTCCTCCAAAATAAATGGTGAAGATGTGCAACGGATTGACCATTTAGTAAGAGTAATTCAACCAAAATAAATGGCTGAATTGAGTGCTGGTGGACGTTTATGCTCTCTGCCCAATTCTGACTTTCTTGAAACTTTAGGGATCAAACTGTACATCTTGAAACATCAGGGACCAAACTGTACATATGAAAGAATTTTGGTCCAAACAGTACATATGAAACTTCAGGTATCAAACTGTATATATGGAAAAGTTCTCTGGTACAAAAAGATAATATCAGAAGAAGCACAACCCATGACCCATGACCCGGAACCGGACGGGCGGGCGGCGGCGGCGCGCGTGTGGGCTTTCCTCGAACCGAAGCACATTTAGGTCCTCCCTCCTTTAAACACATGGGATACCCCTTGGGGTCCCAAACCCCAAGCCAACTTTGAGTCTTATAAACAAAACAATTCTTTCTTCCTCCACCGATGAGGGAGAATTGATCCCATACCACACTTTTCCATGCTTCAAATACCTCACTTCGTGGACCAATATCTCTTTCATTTCTCAATGAAATTTGATGATCCTTGGCCCTACGGTTATCTATGTACTTAGTAGATCATGCACGTGTGAAGAACCGGATTCTCCAACATGCGTAACACTAGTGTTTAAGCCGTTAAAGTTGGTCGGACGCAACTCCCGCCAAAGGCAAATTTCGAATAATCCCCTCTTGAAAGAGATTTTGGCACACTCACATGGTGCCTTTTCATTTCCAGCAATATTTCAGCGGATCGATGTTGCATAAGGAGAGGTAGCTTCAGCTTTGAACCTTCCATAGTTAAATACCATCGGACTTACTTACTGCGCGGTGAACGTGATGTCTTGAACCGTCAGTGTTTAGTGTAAGCTAAGTCAATAGTACCAACACAACAAATTACCTTACTCTCTTCTTCGTAATGTTTTGTCCGTTTTGGCCATGGACAACTTCTTGGATTCTTAAGTGCGTTCATTTGAGGCGGCCCATCCTCGCACTTAAATAGGTGGTCTCCTACAATGTATCCTGCTATACCCCACTTCACAAGTGTTAGGAACCATTAAAAGTTTTCCAAAACCTAACCTCAACTGTTGAGGATCATTAAAGGTTTTGAAAACTTAACCTTTACCCATACTGCAGATAGCACTTAACGTCTATCGCGGGAACGACTTTGGATTTGGTGTTTCTTTATAGAAATCACTATCCGAAGTGCTCATGCTTCCAATCGGGCGATCAATCAACCTTCTGACTAGTTTTCCCATTGAACCAAATTACTGGGATCTCCAATTAGTAAGGTTGGGTTACCACTGTATTGGTCCTTATATTTTGGGTTTTAAGCCCATTCCCCTAGACAGGCAAGCCATCTGATCCTTGGGTAAGCCCTTTGTCAATGGGTCTGCTATATTATCATTTGATTTAATGTAATCAATGGATATTATACCTGTGGTGATCAGTTGCCTAACGATCTTATGCCTCCGTCGAATATGACGAGACTTGCCATTGTACATAGCATTCCGTGCCCTTCCTAGAGCCGACTGGCTATTCAGGTCGGGTGCAGTTTGTTATATACATCAAACTACCGATCACCTGTGCATATCGCTCATGGCATACACCATGATTTTTATCAAGCTTTTGATTTCTATCCATTGGTGACTTTATCGGCGAACTGTCAAATATCTCAAACTTTCTCAAAACATCCTCGATGTAGTGAGACTGAGATAAGACCAGTCCGTCAGACGTCTCAGAGATTTTAATCCCTAAGATGACATCTGCGATACACATATCCTTTATGTCGAAGCATTGTTTCAACATGTTCTTAGTCTCTAGGATTACCCTAGGACTGCTTTCTGTGATCAACATGTCGTCTACATACAGGCATATCATAACAAATGAGTCAGAGTTACCTTTCGTGTAGAAACATTTATGACACTCATTAATGGCGAAACCCTTCGATAGTAGAGTACTATCAAATTTTTCGTGTCATTGCTTCGGGGCTTGTTTCAGCCCGTACAGAGATTTGACAAGCCGACAGACTTTTTTCTCTTGCCCTTGAACCACATACCCCTCGGGTTGGTCCATATAAAATTTTTTTCCAAATCACCGTTTAGGAAGTCTGTCTTAACATCCATTTGATGTATCTCAAGGTCACGCAAAGCTGCGATCGCAATGAATACCCGTATGGATATCATCCGGGATACCGGGGAGTATGTGTCAAAGTAGTCAAAACCTTCTGTCTGCCGATAGCCTTTGACTACCAACATGGCCTTGTACTTGTCTATAGACCCATCTACTTTGTATTTTCGTTTGAGTATCCATTTACAACCCAACGGTTTATTTCCCGGAGGAAGATCAACCAACTCCCAAGTATGGTTATGCAGAATGGAGCATATTTCACTCTCAATAGCTTCTTTCCAGAGTGGTGCTTCTGGAGTTGACAATGCCTTAACAATTGTCCTTGGTTCATCATTAACCATATAAGCTACAAAGTCAGGACCGAAGGATTTATCCTTTTTGGCCCTTTTACTTCGCCTTAGATCCATCTCTGAAGTCTCCAAGTTCTGAGAATCTGGAACACTAGATTCCGGATGTTCAGCCACCTCGAGATCCGCTAGATCTGAATCATCTAGATCCGGGCCGTCAACGACTGTCGGTTCTTTTGAGCTTGTGCATAACTTCGTTTGCGAGAGGTTATGTCTTTTTCCTTTCTAGGAAAGGTACCTTCAAAGAATTGAGCATTCCTTGATTCCATGATTGTACCTTGGTGGATATCTTACTTATGCACTAAGAAGCGATAAGCACTACTGTTATTTGCATATCCGATACATATGCAATCTACAGTCTTAGGCCTAATCTTGACCTGCTTTGGCTTGAGTACTTCAACCTTTGCCAAACAACCCCGCACCTTAAAATATTTGTAGGTGGGTTTCTTTCCCTTCCATGATTCATATGGAGTTTTGTCATTACCCTTATATAGGACTATGTTAAGAATCATATTAGCGGTAAGGATGGCTTCTCCCCACATGTTTTGGGAAAGACTGGAATTGATAAGCAAGGCATTCATCATTTCCTTCAATTTGCGGTTCTTACATTCCGTCACACCGTTCGATTGAGGTGAGTATGGAGCCATCGTTTGATGAACAATGCCTTCTTGGGCGCAGTATTCCTCAAATGACGCTACGTATTCTCCCCATCTATCGCTACGAATGGATTTAATCCGTAGGCTTAGTTGGTTTTCAACTTCTGCTTTATAACGTCGGAACGCTTTAAAGGCTACATTCTTACTTTTCAACAAGTAACGGTAACAATACCTTATGCTATCATCAATGAATGTCACAAAGTACTTGTTCCCCCCTCTAGTTTGTGCGAACTTCAAATCATATATATCTGTGTGAATAAGTTCTAGAGGAGCGGTATTCCTTTCGATGGATCGAAAAGGAAGCTTGGTGAGTTTTGCCTCTACGCATACCTCACACTTATGTTGAGGGTTTACGTCGATAGACGGCAACAACTCCATCTTTACCAGCCTTTGGATAGACTTGTAGTTAACGTGTCCTAATCTATGATGCCATAAATTAAAAGACTCTAGCAAATAAGAAGAAGGTTCAACTTTATTACTTGGATGCATTACAGACATGGCATTCACTTTGAAGAGGCCTTCACAGACGAAGCCTCTCCCCACAAAAGTGCCATTCTTAGTGAGTACAAACTTATTGGGTTCAAAGACTAGCCTAAAACAGCATTAACAAATAAAGGTCCAGAAATTAAATTTTTTCTAATCTCTGGGACGTGCATCACTTCCTTCAGAGTGAGCTCCTTTCCGGAAATCATCTTCAGGACCACATTTTCTACCCTCAGCACGTCAGAGGAAGCGTTGTTGCCTATGAACAACTTCTTGTCGGTGACCGGTGTGTACGTGGAGAAGGCATCTCTGTTGGAACAGATGTGTCTGGTAGCACATGTGTCCATCCACCACTGCATCGGATTCTCAACCAGGTTGGCTTCTAGTACCACTGCAGAGAATTTCTCAATCATGTCATCCAAGAGCGTGTCCTTGACGATGTTAGCATGCACCTTGCCTTTAGACTTGGCTTTCTGTTGTTGCTCAGTCTTGAGCTTGCGACATTCCTTGATCCTATGACCAGGTTTCCCACAGTGGTGACAGTTACCTCTGAACATCTCCACTATGTGGGCCTTGCCGTCTTTCTGGAACTTCCGATTCTTTCTTGAGTTCCCTTTGGCTTCAGCAGGTTGTCTACCCCTTGGCAAGGTCTTCTTATTATCTTCCTGGATTTGGAGTTTGATAATAAGCTCTTCAAAGGTCATCTCCTTTGTCTTGAGTTTTAAGTAACTCATAAACTCATTCCACGAAGGAGGTAACTTTTCAATCAGCGATGCAACCAAAAACTGCTCATTTGGTATCATTCCTTCCAAATCCAGGTGATGTAAAATCATTTGGAATTCCTGGATTTGGAACATCACTGTCTTACTATCCACCATTTGGAATTTTAGAAATTTCCCAATGATGAACTTCTTAGTACCCGCATCTTGTGCGTTGTACTTCTTTTGCAGTTTTTCCCACAGCTCTTGGGCAGTGCCAACGGTGCAATAGACCGTGTAGAGAGGGTCTGCCAAGCCGTTCAGTATGTAATTCTTACACATGAAATCGCTATGATTCCACGCATCAAGAACCATCTTCATGCCGTTAATGACATGGATACCAAGGCCCCATTCACCCGTTTCAGCAGGCGAAGAGTCCATTTCATCTCCAGCTCGTGGAGGATCTTCCGTTAGGAACCGGGCCATTCCCATAACAGTTAAGTAGAATAGCATCTTTTGCTGCCATCTCTTAAATTTTGATCCTATGAATTTTTCAGGGCGATCATGGTGTTAGCGTAAGGTGGAGCAAAGGCGGCGATCGGTTAGGCAGTAAGTTGTCGCCTTGAACAAAGATAGCGGCGGCGGCAAGTGAAAGCGGCGAGTTGCTGCCTTGGACAGTAGCGGCAGTAGCGGGGAAGGCAACATTGTTGCCTTGAGTGGCAGCATCAGCAGTAGAATCAGTCATATTTCCAGCCATGTTGCCGCAGTTACAGTAAGCAAATATTGTCTTAAACTTGTTGGTAACAAAGGTGCAAGAAATGGAAATTACAAGTAACTGCTAAGTAATAGAAGAACTGAAATTACAATTCAACAACAAACTGAAAATTATACAAAAATTGAAGAATGAACTGGAACTATTTGTGTATGCTGAGTCGAGTGTTTGCACTCCGTCTTTAAGACAATATTGCCCCGTATGTATCCTTTCTACGTCCTAGACAGTTGTCTCCCAAGATAAAGCAGCAAATGAACAATTGAGCAAAGGAAACTCAAGTGTTACCGTGAAGAATTTTGAGTAATGAAATGATGCTGGAAGTTGTAGGAAGAACTGATTTTCGTTAAGTGTAAAGTGTAGCTCAACAATGGTGACAATGGGTTCTTAAATAGTTGAAGGAGAGGCTGATGAACTGCCTCCATAATTGCCATTACTTGCATAAGTGCCATTACTGGCCAAGTAATGGCAATTATGGAGGTAGTAATTCCTCTAAAATAAATGATGAAGATGTGCAACAGATTGACCATTTAGTAAGAGTAATTCAACCAAAATAAATGGCTGAATTGAGTGCTGGTGGACGTTTCTGCTCTCTGCCCAATTCTGACGAACCGAAGCACATCTAGGTCCTCCCTCCTTTAAACACATGGGATACCCCATGGGGTCCCAAACCCCAAGCCAACTTTGAGTCTTATAAACAAAACAATTCTTTCTTCCTCCACCGATGAGGGAGAATTGATCCCATACCACACTTTTCCATGCTTCAAACACCTCACTTCGTGGACCAATATCTCTTTCATTTTTCAATGAAATTTGACGATCCTTGGCCCTACGGTTATCTACGTACTTAGTAGATCATGCACGTGTGAAGAAATGGATTCTCCAACATGCGTAACACTAGTTTCTAAGCCGTTAAAGTTGGTCGGACGCAACTCCCGTCCAAATTGCCAACACACTCATTTATGCAATATACTTTCCAAGGATTGTACTACCGGGTTCTTCAACATCTGCTTGACACGTGATCCCTTTGTTATAATATTATGAATGTTGTGTCGAAGGTCCTGGTTCTTCCAATTGTGTTTATCGATCATCAAAATAAATTTCAGCTGTTGCAGGATCTCACAACCTGAAGATATTTCTCATGTTTTTGCAAGTGAATATCTAGCCTTTGCAGTCTTATTTTGGTAAGTTGTTTGGTATTTTTAGGATTTTACTCCATATTTTCTACTATTTCATCCTAGTAGAATCATACCCCTTGTAATCTTGTTATTGCCATGATTGTGAATATTATCCTTGTGGTGATTATTTGTGAATTATTGAAAAAATAGGTGCATTGGCAGATATGAAAATAAAAAACCATATCTTCCAGGATTTACTGTTACAAATCTATCAAGTTATTGTGCTGATTGTCAGAGACCAATTCTCCAACCTGAAAATTTATTTATCTGGGGAAGAGATTATTTATTTGGCAAACAAGTTTTTGTCCTTTAAGACCTATAAAATGATTTTCTGAAATAAACCTTCTGCTTCTTTATGTAAACTCAATAGTGATAGAAGAGCTAGAGATGGTAAATGTGGAGGATGAGTAGTTAGGATACGAGTGTTGTCACACTTTATGTGGAAAAGGTAGGTGGCTAGTCTCATCCCCTCTTCTCCTTATTAGTAGTAATATATATTTAGTACTCGTCTATCTTGCTATTTGTTGTCATATTTTTCTTGCAACCCTACTTCGAAAACTTCTCTTTTGAGACGAGAGTCTATTGAAAACAACTTCTCTACTCCACAAAGGTAGAGGTAAGGTCTGCGTACATCTTACCCTCTCCAAACATCACTTTTTGGATTGCACTGGGTATGTTGTTGTTAAGTAGTTAGGGATAGTAATGGAGAAATTCTCATGGCATATTTCATACCTTTGATAGGCACTAGCAACTTAATTGACTGAGCTTAGGGCTCTTCTTTTTGGAATTCAATGGTGCATTCAGAATAGTGTCACTAGTGTTCTTTTAGAAATTGATTCTATGTTACTCATGGAATGGGTGAAGGAGGTGTTTAAGATTCCTTGGCAACTTATTCATGTAACTAGGGAGATAAGTGGGCTTCTAAATGACATCAATTGATGTATCCGACATTGTTTTAGAGAAGTTAATCAAGTAGCAGATAAGCTTATATTCTTGAGTCACGATCGTCTTTCAAGAGTTCCAAGAATTTCCTAGGCAAGTAAAAGGTCCGTTGAACATAGATAAATGGAGATATACAGATAATAAAATAAAATTATAAAAACAGTAATCTTGACAAATTTTTAGATTGCGTTCCGTTTGTCCGCATTGCAGAAATGTTAGTTTCCTTTCACAATTTCAGGAGAAAAAGTCAATTTGTTCGTTGTTCTTACATCTTAAAAGTCTGAAATTGAAATAGAACAAAGAATCATATATTTCCGTTCCTTCCCAACGGCCAAGAAATTTCAAATTCCTGATTTAAACATCCCTCGTCAAGGCGTACATCACTAACTCGCAGTGCTTGTGCAAAACAGTGACAGATTCAATAACGGATTCGCTAGTTCAACACATAACATAACCTAATGGTTAGACGTGATCCCTATACGCAAAGATGAATTTAGGATTTCAATAGGGTTGCAGACGCAAAAGTGTAGCAAGTTGAATTCAATCCCTCAATCACAAGGAATTAGACCGGTGCTTAATTAATGCACCACTTAGTTTCGTTTGATCATGAGTTCCTTCAGTTAATATTAAATATATTTTATGAATTATACACATAATATATCGAGTTTAGTCGGATAACCATGGGTTCATGTGACCCATTGTTTCTTACATAAATTCACCATTGCCTTTACCTAAGTACAAAAAAAAGTATAAAATTAAATATACATTTAAAATGTATTTTATCTCAATTCGAATTTTGCGATATCTAACTTTTAGATCTGTCACTGACCTAAAACAAATATGACATATAATGTAATGTTTCTCTACGTAGATGTCCAGTACACAACAAAACAATTTGCATACGTCAACATCCTCAATTACTGTTAGTATTTAGGTGACAACAGTCCATTGTTAATCAATAATAATGGGCAACACATAATGGGCAACCCATGTGGAAATATTCTTCCTTTTGATGTCACCAATGACATCAAGAGGAGGTAGTTTGATGTCACCAATGACATCAAGAGGAGGTAGTTTGATGTCACCAATGACATCAAGAGGAGGTAGTTTGATGTCACCAATGACATCAAGAGGAGGTAGTTTGATGTCAACAATGACATCAAGAGGAGGTTTCATCCCTATAAATAGAATGCACTCTTTCTCTTTTAGAAATCATCCAAAAACAAGAGAGAAAAAACTAAGAGAAATACTCTTAGTGATAGGCTTAAGCAAAAGAAGCTTTTGAGAGAATTTTACTCTTAGTGAAAGGCTTAAGCAAAAGAAGCTTTTGACATAATTTTTGGTGAGAAAATTCTTTGGTGTAATTAGGATTGGGGTTGTGAGGTTGAGTGTTGTAAATACTTTGTAATATTTCTCCCTTAATAAAATCTGCAGTGGCAAAGTGGACGTAGCTCTCGCATTGATAGTGAATCACTATAAATCTGTGTGTGTTATTTGTTGTTCGCTTATTTTCTGTTTTCTGATTAGGTCATATTTGGGAATCAAATCCTAATAATTGGTATCAGAGTAACAGGTTGTGTTGCGATTTAGAAAACGATGGGAGGCGAAGATGGTTCGTCGCACGACATCGGTAAATTCGATGGTACAGATTTTGCATTCTGGAGAATTCAAATTAAATAATATTTGTATGGTAGAAAGCTTCATGAACCTCTGAGTCCGAAACCAAAGGAGATGAAGGATACAGCTTGGAATCTCCTCGACAGACAGGTTATGAGAGTCATTCGACTGACGCTGTTGAAGAACGTTGCTCACAACATGGCGAAGAAGAAGACCACCGCGGACATGATGAAGGTGTTGTCCGACATGAATGAGAAACTTTTGGCAAATAATAAGGTATTTCTCATGAAGAAACTCTTCCATCTAAAGATAGGGGAAGATGCTCTTATTGCAGCACACGTAAATGAATTCAAGACCATTGTAAATCAACTATCACCGGTGAAAATTGAGTTTGACGATGAAGTTCAGGCCCTTATTTTGTTGGCGTCTCTACCGAATAGTTGGGAGCCAATGAGAACAGCGGTTAGTAATTCTGTTGGCAGTGCTAAATTAAAATTTAATGATGTTAGAGATTGTATCCTTGCTGAGGAGGTTTGCATGATAGATTCTGGAGAGGCATCGACGAGTTCTGCTTTTAATGTTGAAAATAGAAGCAGAAATTATGACAGAAATTACAACTGAAATAAGGTCAAGTCAAAACCAAGGTATGGCATGAGTCAATCCAGACCCGGGCGAACACTTGAGTGTTGGAAATATGGGAAACCAGGTCACCTCAAGAAGAACTGCAGGGCACCGAAGAAGGAGGACAACAATAGGGGTAGATTCAATGATGTCACTAAAGACATTGGTGTTGCGCTAGTACTGTTTGTTGACAGCCCGATAGACTTTTGGGTGCTTGACTTAGGAGCGTCTTTCCACACCACTACAAATCATCACATAACTGAAAATTATGTTGCTGGGCATCACGGGTACGTCTATTTGGCATATGGTAATCCTTTAGACATTGTTGGTACTCGAGACATTAAGTTGAAGAATTCAAATGGAAGCGCGTGGAAGATCACAAAGGTTAGACATGTGCCGAAGCTGATGCGTAATATGATCTCAGTGGGTCAGCTTGATGATGAGGGACATGATGTCAACTTTGGTAATAGGTCTTGGAAGGTGACGAAGGGCGTAATGGTGGTTGCTCGAAGTCAGAAAACTGGTACCCTTTACATGACAACGAGCTATCGTGATATAATTGTTGTTGTTGACAATACCAAGAAGACAGAGTTGTGGCATTGCAGACTGGGCATATGAGCCAGAAAGGGATGAAACTTCTGGTGACTAACAACATGATACCGGAGTTGAAGTCGGTGAATCATCATATGTGTGAGAGCTGCATTCTTGGAAAACAGAAGCTAGTAAGTTTTTCAAATGCAGGTAGAGAATTGAAAGTTGAGAAGCTTGAACTGGTGCACACTGACGTATGTGGACCTGCTACTGTCCCCTCACTCGGAGGATCACATTACTACGTGACCTTCATTGATGATTCAACTAGAAAGGTATGTGTTTATTTTATAAAAAATAAATCTGACGTGTTCACTATTTTCAAGAGGTGGTAAGCCATGGTCGAGAATGAAATAAACCTCAAGTTGAGGAACCTAAGGTCCGACAATGGTGGAGAATATATTGACGGTGACTTCAAACAGTATTGTGCTGATAATGGGATCAAGATGATCAAGACTGTTCCTAGAACTCCCTAAGAAAATGGAATAGCAAAAATAATGAATCGAACATTGAATGAGCGTGCATGGAGCATGAGAATACACGCTGGACTGCCCAATACATTCTGGGCAGATGCAATCAATACCGCAGCCTTCTTGATTAACAGAGGACCATCTGTTCCTTTGGATTTCAAAATTTCAGAAGAGGCTTGGAGTGACAAAAAGGTAAATCTTTCTTTTCTAAAAATGTTTGGTTTCTTATCCTATGTTCATATTGATGCTACTGTTAGAAGTAAACTTGATTCGAAATCTAAGAAGTGTTATTTCATTGGCTATGGTGACACCGAGTTTGGTTATTGATTCTGGGATGACCAAAATCGAAAGATCATCCGAAGCAGGGATGTTGTCTTCAATGAAGAGGTGTTGTACAAGGAAAAGTTGGGAGAGAGCTCAAAAATCAAAGACTAGCAACAAGGAATCAGAAATAGCTGATTTGAAAGAGTTCTCGACACCCGAGCTACAGTAAGGTACTCACGTGGCAGAAGAAGGCCGATAAGACAGTGATGGTGAGGTTGATAAAAATGGTGATCCTAAAACATATCAGCGGACGTCGATCACAGAATTACGCAGATCATCTAAGATCAGTAAGCCAGTTCACAGATTCTCTCATTCCCACAACTACATTCTGCTCACTGACAGAGGGGAGCCGGAATGTTATGAAGAAGCCATTCAAGTTGATGAATCGATCAAGTGGGAGCTGGCAATGAAATATGAGATGGACTCACTATTGTCAAACCATACATGGCAGTTGGTTGAGTTACCAAGGGAGAAGAAGGCATTGCAGAACAAATGGGTCTACCTGATAAAGGAAGAACATGATGGAAGTAAGCGTTATAAAGCGAGGCTGGTTATAAAGGGATTTCAACAGCGGAAGGAATTGACTACATGAAAATCTTCTCTTCCGTGGTCAAGTTGGTGACAATCAAAACTGTTCTTGGACTGGTAGCAAATGAAGATCTGCATCTTCAACAGATAGACGTGAAAATTATTTTTCTTCACGGTGACTTAGAGGAGAAAATATACATGAAGCAACCTGAGGGATTTGAGGTCAAAGGAAAAGAGAAGCTGGTATGCAAGCTTCAAAAGAGCTTGTACGGGCTGAAACAGGCTCCAAGACATTGATATTTAAAGTTTTACAGCTTTATGAAGAAAGCCAAATTCTTAAGGTGTGAAGCAGATTATTGTTGTTACTTCAAGAAATTTGAAGACACCTACATGATATTGTTGCTTTATGTTGATGACATGTTGATCGTAGGAGCAGACCTACATGAGATTGATAAGTTGAAGAAGAAGCTGTCAGGAGAATTTTGAAATGAAGGATGTGGGGTCGACAAAGAAAATTCTCGGAATGAGAATCGTCAGGAGTAAGGAGGGCCTCAAACTATCACAAGAATAATATGTGAAGAATGTTCTCAAGAGGTTCAACATGGACAATGTTAAGCCAGTCAGCACTCTTTTGGCTGGACACTTTCGTCTATCCAAAGATCAGTCGCCTATGACCATGAACGAGATGGAGCATATAGATAAAGTTCCTTATGCCTCTGCTATTGGAAGTATTATGTACGCGATGGTGTGTACAAGGCCAGACATTGCACATGTAGTGGGAGTTCTTAGCAGGTTTATGAGCAATCCGGGAAAGCAACACTGGAGGTTGTGAAGTGGATTTTCAGGTATCTGAAGGGAAACTCAAGTTCAGAGTTGTGTTTCTGGAAGTCAGAGACAAGATTGCAGGGATATGTTGATGTTGACAATGGTGGAGATATTGATAGCAGAAAGAGCACATCCGAGTATGTTTACACCTTCGGAGGTACTGTGATTTGTTGGGTTTTAAAGTTGTAAAAAATAGTAGCTCTCTCTAGTTGTGAGGCTAAGTATGTTGTTGTGACAGAGGCCACGAAAGAGATGATGTGGCTACAATCTTTTCTGCATGAATTGGATCAGGACCACTAATGTAGTGTGCTATACTATGATAGCTAGAGTGCCGTTCATTTGGCAAAGAACCCAGTCTACCATGCTCGAATGAAGCACATACAACTCTGTTACCATTTTATCATATTAGCTTTGGAAGATGGAGTATTAGTGCTTGAGAAGATCCCAGGGAGTCAGAATCCAGCAGACATGCTGATGAAGGCGGTGCCGATAGACAAGCTTCAGTTGGCCTGCACAAAGGATGAAACTAGGAAAGATCTGCTGCATCGATCAAAGTGTGAAAACATATTGAAATTAGTCTTCAAGTGGGAGATTGTTAGTCAATGTAGGCGGCAACAACCCATTGTTAGTAAAAAATAATGGGCAGCCTATGTGGAAATGTTCTTCCTTTTGATGTCACCAATGACATCAAGAGGAAGTAGTTTGATGTCACCCATGACATTAAGAGAAGGTTTCACCCCTATAAATAGATGCACTCTTTCTCTTGTAGAAATCATCCAAAAACAATAGACAAAAAACTAAGAGAAATACTCATAGTGAAAGGCTTAAGCAAGAGAAGCTTTTGAGAGAATTTTTGTGAGAAAATTCTTAGGTGTAATTGGGATTGGGGTTGTGAGGTTGAGTGTTGTAAACACTTTGTAATATTTCTCCCTTAATAAAACATACAGCGGAAAAGTGGACGTAGCTCTCGCATTGAGAGTGAACCACTATAAATCTGTGTGTGTTATTTGTTCTTCGTCTATTTTCTATTTTTTTATTAGGTCGGATTTGGGAATCAAATCCTAACAATTAATACTAAAATAAATAGGATTAATGATGAATTATCAAAAAAAAAATTCAACGTAATTGTTGGGATTCACTGTAGATTTTATATGAGCCTTCAAAGTTGGTAATGTCCCAATGCGCTTGTAATTGTTTGGATCACTAGAAGAAACCTTCCACACTCATACCAGTTGAAGATACAATTAAAAAAAAAGAAAAATGTGCTCTTCGTAACAACTTAAGTTCTTAAATAAATTATACACACAATTCAACATGGTATCGCCACCTGGCAACTTATTAGATGAATTAGACACACAATTCAACATGATATATATATATATATATATATATATATATATCGCCTCCTGGAATTAAAAAGAGTTTTAATACTCCCGATATCAAAAATAATTTTCAAAAGTATGAGGTCCACAAGTGAAGGTATGTGTTTAAGATATGTTATTAAAAGATAGTAATTTATTTCATTCTAGTTGTTTAAACTTATAGATGAGATGATAATAAATCTTTATAGTACCTTTCCATCTTGATGACCCGTGAAGATTCTTTCTCCCTTAATGATAATTGCCTTCACCAATCCACTGTTTGATTTGAATCCAGCAAATTTTATTTGATTCTTCCATACCCTAATATTCTTGCTATCTGATCTAGTATATAACAAGTCCCCATAAGCGGCTAATGAATATATATGGCCTTCTTCACGAATGAGGGAACACACTAGGCCCGTGTATGGATAGGTTTCGACGTGAGAGGACCACAGAGATTTAGATAAATGAGATGTTAGGTCCATTGAAGGCGCTAAACTCCCATGAAATTGAGAGAGAAAAGATTGAGAGGAGTAAGAGTGACAACTCTAGAGAGGAAAAAGGAGAGGTTGTGGAGAGTGAAGTGAGAGGGTTGTCACAAACTCATTCTAACTCATGTACGTTTTCTTTCTTTTCTAGTTGTCTTGATAATGGTGCAGGTATTCATGGAACCAACCCGAATGAGGAACCTCAAACTTTGAAAGTTCATGCTATTGACACCTAATTTTTACCCTATAATAATTTTATTTAATTATTCAGGGATCCCGAGTCACAGACTGAGTGAATAATACTTTCCGCAAAACAAATATGATTTACAAGCATTCAATGATCTTTGTCCTGTTTTATGATTTGAATCCGTTGTTTCTATTGGTTGAGAATCGAATTGGAGGGATCCCCCCCCCCAAATTTATTATTCTCACACGTCGATTGAGGGTCTCAGCTAGGGTTTTATATCCCTCTATAAATACAGACCCTTCTCCTACAATTTAATGGTCCGAAATTTGATTTAAGGCATTCACACTGATTGAAAGATTTGATTGCGTTTAAATTGGCTAATTTTACTCAAGTTGGGATCCAAACCATTTTTAGAGAATCCAGAACTAGTTAAATTTATCTTTAGTTTCTAAACCCTTTATTTTTTGTGTGATTTGCGAGTTGCGAGGTCCCGGAGTGAAGACGAGCTCACCTTGACCTTTTGGCTGCCTTCATACAAGGTAAACATATTTCCATATAATTTTTCTGTTTAATTTAAAATATGTAACTTGTATTATGTGTTTATTAAGCATGTCTAGTTGATATTAGTTTCTTTTTGAAATCACTAAGTTAACTCCTAAGCATGTTTAGTTAGTTGAATCACTGTTAGTTCATTGTTATGGCTGTCTGTGTAGGATTAGTTGGATAAGATACTTATTATGTTAGTTTAAACTAATATAACCATATATGGACTATGATTTGTGATTAGGTGTTCATGATTGGTTTAGCCTATTATAGTTGACTATAATCATTGTTTGATATCTATTAAGCATGATTAGTTATGTGAAATGGTCATCATGTTGATTTGAACTTGGTTAACTATGTTTAGGATGGCTTGAGCTCAATAATGCATAGAATGCTAACATTTAATCATGTATAGATTGTTAGAACACTTGATTAGTTTAATCAGGTATGAACAATAAAACATAATATTAAGATAACAATTTAAGTTAAGAATGGACTGTTAAGGTCAATCTGTGCTTGCGTAGTGTGTATGTTGGCTTTTGAGGGTTATATTTTAGTTTGAATATGTTGTAAATGCCTATATTATATCATCAAATATATTGTAAATGCCTATATTATATCATCTAATCTCTGTTTAGGTTTAAGAATGATATAATATGCTTGGTGCTTAGCTTAGTTGATCTATTTAACTAAAGATAACCATGATTTTGCACTGAAATACTGTTGTAATCACATTGGGACCCTTCAATGGTTAAATAAGAATGGAATATGCTAAGTCTTAACTGCTTAGGATCACCTAGTAACCTTGAAATGGATGTAATGCAGATTTAAGTATCTGTTGTAATTGAATGAACACATAAGGCCTAAAAATGACAAAGAAATGACCTTAACATGAATTGGAAATGGATAGTATGTTAGTTTAAATGGTATACTCTAGGCAAGCATAGTCTGTTTGAAGTTTGTTTGAGTTTTTGTTTAAACAAATTGATTGTTTGAGTTGAGAAGCATGTTCATTTGGTTATTAGTTTGTTTGCACACTTAAGATGGTGCTGATATTGCAGCTTGAAAGTCTTCTAGAGTTTAATATATGTTAAAATGATTTGAACTGACATGTGCAATAAAGAACTGACTGAGTCGAGTGATGACACTCTGTCTTTCAGACAAGATTGCCCCGTATATATCCTTTCTATATTCTGAACAATAGTCTCCCTAGATAAAACAATAACTCAACAAATGAGCAAAGGAAACTCAAGTGTTACTTTGAAGAATTTTGAGTAATGAAATGATGCTAGAAAGTAGTAGGAAGAATCTGATTTCGTTTGTATGTTCTGTGTTGTCTCAACAATTGGCAAAGACTTCATTAAATAGTTGTAAGGAGAGGACTTACCAATTGCCCACATAATTGTTGTTACTGGCCAAGTAATGACAATTATGGAGGTAGTAATTCAGCCAAAATAAATGGTGAAATGTGCAACGGAGTAGCCTTTAAAGAGAGTTATTCAGCCTAAATAAATGACTGAATTGAGTGCATATTAATGTTGGTTAACGTTCCAAAAACCAACAGCAAAAGCACAAGTTCTCTGCCCAATTTAACTTATCAAAAACTTCAGGGACCAAACTGTAAATATGAAGTAATTTAGGTCCAAAAAGATAATACCAGAAGAAGCCCACGACCCACGACCCGAGACCTAGACTGGGCTGGCGGCGGCGGCGCGCGTGTGGGCTTATCCTCAAACCGAAGCTCATCTAGGTCCTCCCTCCTTTAAACACATGGGATACCCCTTGGAGTCCCAAACCCCAAGCCTATTTTGAGACTTATAAACTAAACAAATCTTTCTTCCCCCACCGATGAGGGAGGATTGGTCTAAATACCACACTTTTCCATGCTTCAAACACCTCACTTCGTGGACCAATATCTCTTTCATTTCTCAACGAAATTTGACGATCCTTGGCCCTACGGTCATCTACTTACTTAGTAGATTATGCATGTGTGAAGAACCGAAGTTTCGAACATGCGGACACTAGTGTTTAATTCATTAAATATGGTTGGATGCAACTCCCGCTAAAGGCAAATTTCCAACAATCCGCTCTTGAAAGAGGCTTTGGCGCACTAACATGGTGCATTTTCCCATCAATATTTCAGCGGACCGATGTTGCATAAGGAGAGGTAGCTTCAGCTTTGAACCTTCCATAGTTAAATACCATCGGATTTACTTACTGCGCGGTGAACGTGATGTCTTAAACCGTCAGTGTTTAATGTAAGCCAAGTCAATAGTACCAACACAACAAATTCCTTTACTCTTTTGTTCGTAATGTTTTGTCCGTTGTGGCCGTGGACAACTTCTTGAATTCTTAAGTGCGTTTATTTTAGGCGGCCTGTCCTCGCACTTAAATAGGTGGTCTCTTACAAGGTATCCTGCTATACCCCACTTCAAAAGTGTTAGGAACCATTAAAGGTTTCCACAAACCTAACCTCAACTGTTGAGGATCATTAAAGGTTTTGAAAACTTAACCTTTACCCACACTACAGATAGCACTTAACGTCTATTGTGGGAACGACTTTGGATTTGGTGTTTCTTTACAGAAATCACTATCCGAAGTGCTCATGCTTCCACTGAAGCGATCAACTGAACCTTTACAGCTTAGTTTTCCCATTGAACCAAATTCCTGGGATCTTCAGTCAGTAAGGTTGGGTTACCACCGTATTGGTTCTTATACTTTGGGTTTTAAGCCCATTCCCCTAGACATGCAGAACATCTGATCCTTGGGTAAGCCCTTTGTCAGCGGGTCTGCTATATTATCCTTTGACTTTATGTAATTAATGGATATTATACCTGTGGTGATCAGCTGCCTAACAGTCTTATGCCTCCGTCGAATATGACGAGACTTGCCGTTGTACATAGCATTACGTGCCCTTTCTAGAGTCGATTGGCTGTCGCAGTGGATCATTACAGAAGGTACGGGTTTGTTCCAACACGGAACATCCTCTAAGAAGTCATGAAGCCACTCACCTTCTTCTATTGCTTTGTCTAAAGCGATAAACTTCGATTCTATTATGGATCGGGCGATGCAAGTTTCCTTAGAGGATTTCCAAGACACAGCCCCACCACCAATTGTAAATATATACCCACTGGTGGACTTGGTGTTCTCTATATCAGATATCCAGTTTGCATCACCGTACCACTCTAGTACAACTGGATATCTCGAATAATGTAACCCAAAAGTTAACGTGTGTTTCAGGTATTGTAATACCCGATTCAATGCCTTACAGTGATCATCACTCGGATTACGGGTAAACCTAGCCAATTTATTGACTGCATAAGCAATATCAGGTCGGGTGCAGTTTGTTATGTACATCAAACTACCGATCACCTGTGCATATCGCTCATGGCATACACCATGATTTTTATCAAGATTTTGATTTCTATCCATTGGTGACTTTATCGGCGAACTGTCAAATATCTCAAACTTTCTCAAAACATCCTCGATGTAGTGAGACTGAGATAAGACCAGTCTGTCAGACGTCTTAGATATTTTTATCCCTAAGATGACATCTGCGATACCCATATCCTTCATGTCGAAGAATTGTTTCAACATGTTCTTTGTCTCTAGGATTATCCTAGGACTGCTTCCTGTGAGCAATATGTCATCTACGTACATGCATATCATGACGAATGAGTCAGAGTTACCTTTCGTTGAGACACATTTATCACACTCATTAATAGAGAAACCCTTTGATAGTAAAGTACTATCAAACTTTTCGTGCCATTGCTTCGGGGCTTGTTTCAGCCCGTACAGAGATTTGACAAGCCGACAGACTTTCTTCTCTTGCCCTTGAACCACATACCCCTCGGGTTGGTCCATATAAATTTCTTCTTCCAAATTACCATTTAGGAAGGCTGTCTTGACATCCATTTGATATATCTTAAGGTCACGCAAAGCTGCGATCACAATAAATACCTATATGGATGTCATCCGAGATACCGGAGAGTACGTGTCAAAGTAGTCAAAACCTTCTTTCTGCCGATAGCCCTTGACTACAAATCTGGCCTTGTACTTATCTATAGACCCATCTGCGTTATACTTCCATTTGAGTATCCATTTACACCCCAACGGTTTATTTTTAGGAGGAAGATCAACCAACTCCCAAGTATGATTATGCAGAATAGAGCCTATTTGACTCTCAATAGCTTCTTTCCAGAGCGGTGACAATACTTCAGTAATTGTCCTTGGTTCATCATTAACCATATAAGATACAAAGTTAGGACCAAAGGATTTATCCTTCCTGGCCCTTTTACTTCGCCTTAGTTCCCATCTCTGGAGTCTCCAAGTTCTGAGAATCTGGAACATTAGATTCCGGATATTCAGCCACCTCGAGATCCACTTGATCTGAACCATATAGACCCAGGCCATCAATGACTCCCGGTTCCTGAGAGCTTTGTTCACAACTTCGTTTGCGAGAGGTTATGTCTTTTTCCCTTCTAGAAAAGGTACCTTCAAAGAATTGAGCATTCCTTGATTCCATGATTGTACCCCCGTGGATATCTGGAATATCTGACTTATGCACTAAGAAACGATAAGCACTACTGTTATTTGCATATCCGATGAATATGCAATCTACAGTCTTAGGCCCAATCTTGACCTGCTTTGGCTTGGGTACTTCAACCTTTGCCAGGCAACCCCATACCTTTAAATATTTATAGGTGGGTTTCTTTTCCTTCCATAATTCATATGGAGTTTTGTCCTTACCCTTATGTGGGACTCTGTTAAGAATCGTATTAGCTGTAAGGACGGCTTCTCCCCACATATTTTGGGGAAGACCAAAATTGATGAGCAAGGCATTCATCATTTCCTTCAATGTACGGTTCTTGCGTTCCTCCACACTATTTTATTGAGGTGAGTATGGAGCCGTCATTTGATGAACAATGCCTGATTGGGCACAATATTCCTCAAATGGCGCTACGTATTCTCCCACTCTATCGCTACGAATGGATTTAATTCGCAGGCTTAGTTGGTTCTCAACTTCTGCTTTGTAACGTCGGAACGCTTCAAAGGCTTCATCTTTACTTTTCAACAAGTAAAGGTAACAATACCTTGTGCTATCATCAATGAATGTCACAAAGTACTTGTTCCCCCTAGTTTGTGAGAACATCAAATCATATATATCTGTGTGAATAAGTTCTAGAGGAGCGATATTCCTTTCGACGGATCGAAAATGAAGCTTGGTGAGTTTTGCCTCTACGCACACCTCACACTTATGTTGAGGATTTACGATGATAGACGGCAACAACTCCAACTTTACCGACCTTTGGATGGACTTATAGTTAACGTGTCCTAATCTATGATACCATAAATTAGAAGACTCAAACAAACAAAAAGAAGCTTCAACTTTATTACTTGAACGCATTACAGACATAGCGTTAACTTTGAAGAGGCCTTCACAGACGAAGCCTCTCCCCACAAAAGTGACATTCTTAGTGAGTACAAATTTATTAGATTCAAACACTAGCCTAAAACCAGCATTAACCAATAAAGGTACTGAAATTAAATTTCTCCTAATCTCAGGGACATGCATCACTTCTTTCAGAGTGAGCTCATTTCCAGAAGTCATCTTCAGGACCACCTTTCCTACCCCCAGCACGTCATAGGAAGCGTTGTTGCCCATGAACAACTTCTTATCGGTGACCGGTGTATACGTGGAGAAGGCCTCTCTGTTGGAACAGATGTGTCTGGTAGCACCTGTGTCCATCCACCACTGCATGGAATTCTCAACCAGGTTTGCTTCAAGCACCACCGCCGAGAACTCCTCAATCATGTCATCCAGGAGCGTGTCCTTGACGACGTTAGCATGTGCCTTGCCTTTAGCCATGGCTTTCTGTTGTTGCTCAGTCTTGAGCTTGCGGCATTCCTTGATCTTATGACTAGGTTTCCCACATTGGGGACAGTTACCTCTGAACATCTCCGCTGCGTGGGTCTTGCCGTCTTTCTGGAACTTCCGCTTCTTGCTTGGGTTCCCTTTGGCCTCAGCCAAATTTTCCTTTGCCTCAGCAAGTTGTTTACCCCTAGGCAAAGCCTTCTTATTATCTTCCTGAATTTGGAGTTTGATAATAAGCTCTTCAAAGGTCATCTTCTTTGTCTTGAGTTTTAAGTAACTCATAAACTCATTCCACGAAGGAGGTAATTTTTAATCTGCGATGCAACCAAAAACTGCTCATTTGGTTTCATTCTTTCTAAATCCAGGTGATGTAGAACCATTTGGAATTCCTGGACTTGGGACATCACTATCTTACTATCCACTATTTGAAATTTTAGAAATTTTCCAACGATGAATTTCTTAGTACATGCATCTTGTGCGTTGTACTTATTTTGCAGTTTTTTCCCACAGCTCTTTGGCGGTGCCAACGGTGCAATACACTGTGTAGAGAGAGTCTGCCAAGCAGTTCAATATGTAATTCTTACACATGAAATCACTATGATTCCATGCATCAAAAACCATCTTCATGCCATTAATGACATGGATACCCTGGCCCACTTCACCCATTTCAGAAGGCGAAGGGTCCATTTCATCTCCAACTTGTGGAGGATCTTCTATTAGGAAACGTGTCATTCCCATAACAGTCAAGTAGAACAACATCTTCTGCTGCCATCTCTTAAAGTTTGAGCCCATGAATTTTTCAGGGCGTTCATGGTGGAATGCGGAGGGTGGAGCAGTAAAGGCAGCGGACGTGCCTTGGGCAGCAGTGGGGAAGGCAGACGAGTTGCTGCCTTGAACAGTAGCGGCAGCAGCAGGGATGGCAGAATTGCTGCCTTGATTGGCAGCAGCAGCGGCATCAACAGTGTTTCCAGTCATGTTAAAACAGTTACAGCAAGCACAATCTTGTCTTAAACTTGTTGGTTACAATGGTGCAGGAAACGGAAATAAGTAACTGCTAAGTATTACAACACTATGATATTAAAACAAATTGAAATTTCAATGAACTGGAACAAGAAATTGGAACAGTTTTGATATGCTGAGTCGAGTGATGACACTCTGTCTTTAAGACAAGATTGCCCCGTATATATCCTTTCTACGTTCTGGACAATAGTCTCCCAAGATAAAAACGCAACTCAACAAATGAGCAAAGAAAACTCAAGTGTTACTTTGAAGATTTTTGAGTAATGAAATGATTCTAGAAAGTAGTAGGAAGAATCTGATTTCGTTTGTATGTTCTGTGTTGTCTCAACAATTGGCAAAGGCTTCATTATATAGTTGTAAGGAGAGGACTTACCAACTGCCCACATAATTGCTGTTACTGGCCAAGTAATGGCAATTATGGAGGTAGTAATTCAGCCAAAATAAATGGTGATATGATGTGCAACAGATTAGCTTTTAGGGAGAGTTATTCAGCCAAAATAAATGACTGAATTAAGTGCATATTGAGTCCAAAAAGTTAATACCAGAAGAAGCCCACGACCCACGACCGAACGAGACTGGCAGGCGGCGGCGGCCCGCGTGTGGGCTTATCCTCGAACCGAAGCACATTTAGGTCCTCCCTCCTTTAAACACATGGGATACACCTTGGGGTCCCAAACCCCAAGCCTATTTTGAGACTTATAAACTAAACAAATCTTTATTCCCCCACCGATGAGGGAGGATTGGTCTAAATACCACACTTTTCCATGCTTCAAACACCTCACTTCGTGGACCAATATCTCTTTCATTTCTCAACGAAATTTGACGATCCTTGGCCCTACGGTCATCTACTTACTTAGTAGATTATGCACGTGTGAAGAACCGAAGTTTCCAACATGCGGAACACTAGTGTTTAAGTCATTAAATATGGTTGGACGCGACTCCCGCCAAAGGCAAATTTCCAACAGATACAAACTCATAACTTTAAATTTATAATGAATTTAATGCTAAATTTTTTAAAATATAGATCCGCCTCTGATTGCAGTAAGTAAAGTCCAATAATTGTTGTCTATGGGACTCTACTTGACTTAACTCTTGCAACGTATTTGGTGCCACCTTTACCATTGTTTGACGAGTCAGGCCTATTGACGAATACTGCACTTTCCAAAGAAAATATGGTTGTGTTCGTCGTGTTTACGTTGTATGCGACAAAGACAATATCCTTAAGGAAGAACACTTTTAAAAGTGGTTGATTAAGAATAATCCACCAAATGAGGTC
This sequence comes from Anisodus acutangulus, assembly GCA_029783415.1. NCBI lineage: Eukaryota > Viridiplantae > Streptophyta > Magnoliopsida > Solanales > Solanaceae > Anisodus > Anisodus acutangulus. The sequence goes on from CM056509.1 coordinate 10,378,868, forward strand.
CAGCTGATTCACGATGCAGATTACATGGTCACATTCTTCAAACCTTGAGAGTTATGTTCTTGTCTTGTTATGATTTCACAAAAATATCATTGATTTTAATTTCACCTTGTTACTAAAAGAAGGGAAGCATGAGGACATAAAAATAAAAAAAATATATATTGTCCTTTAATTTTTTTTTGAGGCATGTATTTTGTTTGTGTATTTGGTGGCCCAGATCTGTACAATCAACTGTTTATAGAGAAAATAACAAAACTATAAAAAGGTAGAATACATATGCTTGAATTTTTAATTTAGACATCTAAAATAAGAGTCGTACTTGTTGAATATGATGTTACTTTAATATTGTGTCTATTGAGGTATTCACTAATAACCAGTCAAAACCTATGAAATTCTTAACAGCTGTTGGGATTAAAATAATAAGGTGTCGTGAGAAAACAAACAATATACATTAAATGATGATGACAAAAAAGAAATTATAAAAAGACTCATAATATATTAAATTAATTATTATCAATTGACCTATATATGACTGATTATAAAAAAGAAAGTATAAAGCTTGAGAAAGTAATCTCCCCTACACAAGACTTCGTTTGATGACTATATTGTGAATGCTATTTTATTTCAGTTGCGGGAAGGATGATTTTTTTTTATAAATATTCAAAATTTTTCCTTCAAGATAAGAAACAATCAAATATGAAAGAGATTTATATTTCACGACAAGTAAAGCAATTATGATGATACAATGAATTTCTTTTATGTGAAAAGTAAAACTCAAATATACTAAAAATCGGGACAAATCCTAACAATTTTTATTTTTGACCTGAATTTTCTGACAAAATTTGATATACATTCTTTATATGCATGATCTTTATCACTGTTGCTTGAAATGTTTAAAAATGAAGTCCTTTCAGGCTAAAAAACTATTGAAATCTTTGCGAGCTAAAAGTATAGGAGTAACTTTATATGTATTTGTTGTTATTTTTAATGAACATGTAAAAAGATAAAGCGGAATTAAATTGGACATCAACTGATTTATTATATTGAAGCATGAAAACAAAATTCTACCACTGATGGACCAGGTGTTTGCTTCATTTATGGGAGGAAGGAGTAAGAACAAATTTGAGTTAGCACTTCAAGACCCACCAAAATGCTGCTCTCTTCTTAAACTACGGAGTAATATTAATACCAACCACTATCAGTTTATTAAATTTTTTAACTTGATGGGGTTTGACTTTTAATATTACTTTTATAATTATGAGTTCAAATTTAATAATCTCTTTACCTCAAGTTTGAGATTCAAACTAGGTAAATTTTAACGTACATTTTAAAATTTATTTTTTCATTATTGTAGATACCGATCATGCTATATTTCCAACATGCCTTTGAATTTTTAGTTTTTATAAAATTCTTTCGAGTCTTAAACTCTTTTTTCCTTTGTGCCTTCTTCTCCAGGCGTTTTCCTTTCCATTTTTGGAAATTCTCCTGATTCTTAACCTTGCGTCTATGAGACCCTTTGGCTTTAGGTATCTCCATGCCAAACTGTCCACAGAACTCACCCAACTGTTGTCTTTCATTGAAGTTCTGACTTTTGATCTGCTGATTAAGCTTGATCTCATTGCATAAGGCTAAACCTTCTTGTATACAAGTGCATATGAGGCTTTCATAAGTATAAATGTCACAATTGATGGTAATTCCTCCCTTTCGAAGAGCTTTTCTAACTTCTTCTGCGAAAAGGGCTGGTAATCCATCTATAAATTTGGACTTCCAGTGAGGGCTATTACACTCTGGTAATTTCATTACCCTACTGAGGAATACATCCTCATACCACCTGAATGAGGTTAGGATTTTGCACCTTAAATTCTAGAGTAAGGTCCTAATATTTTCACTATCATCCGACCATCTTCCAGTAAAATGTTCTATAATGTTTATACCTAGGCTATATATAGCATTTTGTGCAGGTTCTACCCCTAGTTCGGTTTTCGGTGCCCCAATAATACTATTACGTTGTTCTTGGGTTAAATAATGTCCCACCAGCCTTTTAACTGACCAGTAAAACCTGATATAATCATTTATGCAACAGTCTTATCATTATTACTGTTAGCTTTGCAAATTTTGTTGTACATAAGCATCCTATGAACCACTGTATAAATCTGTCTCTCAATATAACCATCTATGTTCCATTCATAGATACTTTTACCACTATAACTATTACTATCAACAATCTCTTGCTCCTAAAATAATACACCCTGAGGAGTAGGTCTGGGATAATAGTACATCCTTTGTACTGGTTTTCTTGCATATTTTTCTAGGTTATTAACCTTATCCAACACTTTCTGTTTGTAATTTTCTCCAGAAAAGTCAAACTCATAATCCCTGGTTAAAGGACTAATTTTTAATCCCTTAAACTTATCATCTAGTAATTGCTCAAGTTATGACTATGCTCTTAACTTGAAATATTTGATCTTAGGTGGAGGCTGCACACAAGGAGTAGCTACATGCATATTATTGCTAGTAGAAGGAATCAATTTCATAATTTCAGAAGTCAATTTTCTACTTTATTATGTAAAAGAACTATCTGTTCTCCCAGTATACTCATATAAACATTTGTATAATTACTTTGTTTAAGCATGTTATTAATATGTGAGGTTGTAACTAAAGCAATATTATCATCAAACAATTTTGAAAAGGCAGTAAAATCAAGAAATTTATTATCCTTTTCAATTTGAAAGGGTTGTTGTGGAGGAAAAACAATATGAAGATTCTTTCCACTAGAAAGTTTATAATTCCTTTCTAAAATAGAGATATAATCCGCCACATATTTTTCCATAAACCATGGAACAAAAGATATAATCCTGTTAGCTTTAGAAATATCATTATAAAAGTTTATTGGAGAATCGTGCGTTCTCGGTTATTAAAAGTTTCAAAAAAACATTTTTAAACGGTTCCTATCTGGGTTTATAAAAGTCTTCAGTTATTAATCACCTTGCGGGTGAAACCCGATTAAAATCAATTTTTGGATCTTGATCCATTAAATACTTGGATAGCCCATGTCTGATTCAGTTATATCTGGGTCTTCATTAACTCATCTGGCAATATTATCATTACCAATTATAATCATGTCAACTCTATGGCTATCAGTATTATCTGGAACAAGTGGATTTATAAAATCTTGAATATGTGAAGTAGAAGCTCGTGAAGGAGATCTAACAATATAATCAGTTGGTGAAATATAAGAATGGTTGAAACATCATATCTAGTAAATCTTGATCCAAAATCATTTGTCAAGTAGTTTGGTTTAGAAAACTTTAGCTTGACCGTCCCATCTGGGGCTTGTTCAATGTGAGTAATATAAGTATTACAATTATTCTTGGGAGGGGCAGCTCCCTCAATGACCCATTCTTTGGGAAAATCAATTTCATCCCATTTGATCGGTCTTCGGGTGGTAATTTTTGATTTACCAAAATTCGTTTCTATCAAAATAGTTTCATTTTTAAAATCCATGATCTTGTACATAGGATTCATGGTGTATAAAGGTTCAAAATAAATTCTATCACAAATACATATAACTTCAGTTCCAGGCATATAATTATATTCATGCAACTTAATACTTAATATTAAAGAATTTAAAAAATTCTCATCTTGTAAAGATACCTGTAAGTTAGGATGAGCATTAAAATAAAAAGGGCCATATGCCAAACTGGTCTGTACTGTCCCTATAAGGGATTTTTTCCAATTCTGATTTCTACCATCTCTTAGAGCTGCTATAAAGCTCTCTGGCAATCCTCTTAATGCCAGTGGCTTAAAAGCAACATGTACTAACCCAATATGCATAAATCGACGGATTTCCCTCTAAGGTGCAATATCACTGTCATTTAATAATTTAAAAATAGCATGATCGCTAACTTCAAAGATTAATCAAATTGACTCTAGCAAAATGAAAAGTGTCACATATGTTGAGACACACAGAGTAGTTATTTGAAAGTTTTCATATAATAATCTATACTACGTCGATAATACAGGGATCAGATGAACCTAATGTTTAAGTACTAGATCAACCCCTGCCCATTATTGTCTTTTCATTGTTTTTATTATCCGAACGGCCAGATCCTAGAAAAAATAATGTTTGGTCATACCTATTTCTTTTAAGTACGTTGTTGTTATTAAAGGAATATGTTCCCTATCTTTTTATTGATTATAGTGTACAATATATATAGTGTTACATAATTATTTATATGGCTACAAACTAGGTAACTAATCTTTCTAACTACAATTGCAATATAAATTTACCTAATATAAAAGATATACAATATATGGTAATATTCTATCACACCCCCAGAGTTGAAGCGGTAGGTTCTCGTACGCTGAGATTGGCTCGGAAATCATCAAAGAGTATGCACAAAATTCCTTTAGTGAATATGTCAGCAATCTGATATCGGGAAGAAACATGAAGAACACAAACTTGTCCACGAGCAACTTTCTCACATATAAAGTGAATATCCATTTCAATGTGTTTAGTTTTATGATGTTGAACGGGATTGCCGGAAAGATATATCGCACTTACATTATCACAGTAAACCGATCTAGGCTTATAGATTGGGCAGTGAAGCTCAAGTAGAAGGTTGCGTATCCAACAAGACTTAGAAACAACATTTGCTACACATATGTATTCAGCTTCGGCACTGGATCGAGATATAGTAGGTTGTCTTTTAGAAGACCAAGAAAACAAGTTGTCTCCAAGGAATACACAATAACCCAACGTGGATCGACGAGTGTTAGGACATCTACCCTAGTCAGCATCAGAATAAGATGTGAGACCAGAGAGTGAGGACTTGTATAGATGTAAGCCGAATTGAAGAGTACCTTGTACATATCACAAAATACGTTTGAGGGCATTCATATGTTCATCCGTCGGGCTGTGCATATGTAAGCATATTTATTGCACGACATATGATATATCTGGTCTCGTGAAAGTGAGATACTAAAATGCTCCTGATAAACTGCGATAGTGAGTCGGGTCGGCATACAGTGAACCCGAAGAGGCACTGAGTTTGGAATTAGTGTCCATCGGTGTGGGTCGGTTTGCAAGACATCATGCCTTCTCGGTCAACAATCTCTTCGGCGTACTTTCTTTGACAAAGATATAAGCCACATGCATGTCTCGTAACAACAATGCCCAAAAAATATCTTAGGGGGCCCAAATCCTTCATAGCAAACTCAGAGGCAAGAAGTGACATAATGGATCATCGAAGTGCATCAGAAAATGTAGTTAGGATGATGCATCAATATATAACAGAATGTATGACATGTCATTACTCTTGCTAATATGAAAAGTGAGTGATCAGATTTGCTATGTGAAAGTCCGATAGAGGATACAAAGTCAGCAAACCGTTAGTACCATACAAGAGGAACTTGTTTCAGTCCATAGAGAGATTTCTTCAAAAGACACACATAATCTAGATGAGTTAGATATCTGAATCTCATAGGCTGATGCATGTATATGATTTCATGAATGTCACCAAGCAAGAAAGCATTTTTGACGTCAAGATGATGAATATGCCAAGATTTGGACAAAGCAATACTAAGAACGATCTGAATAGTTACCGGTTTCACCACCGGGCTGAAAGTTTCATCAAACTCCATGCCCACATGTTGAGACCTGTCGTCACCTACAAGACAAGCCTTGTGCCTCTCAAAAGAACTATCAAATTTCTTTTTATGTCTAAAACTTCACATAGAATTAATAATGTTAGCATCAGGAGGACGGGCACTAGATCCCACGTCTTATTTTCAATAAGAGCATTATTCGTCAATTATGGCAGATTTCCAATTAGGATCGGACAAGGAATTTTTAGGTTGTGAGGAAGAGGTGAAGGGGCAACCAAAGTCGACAAATGAAATTGTGGTTTGGGTTTGGAAATGTCGTGCATAGCACGGGTTTCCATTATCCGTAGGGGTGCTGCAGGGGGCTGGGTTGGCTCGGGAAGGACGGGGGAGAGATTGGACTGGCGGTGGGCTGTGAGGATTGGGATGGTGGGGTAGTGCCGCAAGCCGAGAAGAGGCAAGAGAGGGACCGGGAAGATCCATAACCCAAGCTGAAACCGAGACATGGATGGGTGGGCAGTGGGTAGTGTCTGGGTACTGTGACCCACCCGAGACGGTGATAGGGGAGTGGGGACGAGCTCCGGTGATGATAGTGATGGATTTTGCAAGTGGTGAATTAAGAGGGGATTGAGTCCATCATTTAAGAATTCATCGGAATCCGGAGGCGGAGAATGAAACTTGGCAAATGAGAATTAGGATTCATCAAATATGACATGCCGAGAAATGATTATTTTTCGACTGGACAAGTCATAACAATTATAACCTTGATGATTAGGGGGGTAACCAAGAAATACACAAGGGGTGGACCTAAGTTGCAGCTTGTTGATTTGTGTGGAGGGATGGAAGGTGTAGCATAGACATCCGAAAGTTTGTAAATGCTTATAGGAATGATCCCAAAGATGGAGAACTTGAGTGGGAGACTTGTGTTTGAGAGACTTGTTTGGGAGAATGTTCAAGATATAAGTTTCCATTGATAGAGCATAATGCAAAAAATACAGGGATAAAAGCATGAGCAAGGAGGGCACGAGCTAAATTGTTTATGCTTCTAATTTTTTGTTCGGCTTTGACATTTTATGGAGAGGTGTGGGGACAGGAAAAACAAAAAATAAGGTCGTGTTTGACGCAGAAAAGTTTGAATTGATTATTATCGAATTTCCTTCCATTGGAAACATTTATTATTCTTTTCAAATTGTGTCTTAATGAAAGCGCTGAATGAAGAAAAAATAGAATAGACTTGGGACTTATTACCATTGGAAAAAGTCCATAGGAAGTTTGAATAATCATCTAAAATTAGCATATGGTATCGATGTCAGGCCGTGCTTAAGATAGAAAAAGTCTATAAATCACTGTGTATTATATCAAAAGGCATTAAAGTACAAGTGGATGAAGAATAAAATGACAACTTGACATGTTTTCCAAAAATATAAGATTCACAAACAGGAGAATAAGGGACATAATTTCAATCAATAATTTTATTTTTTCTAAGGGAGCGTAAAACAGAGACTCCCGGATGTCCTAATCTATTATGCCAGAAAAGAGGCAAAATTGCGGCAAAGGTTGATGGAGAAGAGATTGAATGGATGACAGATGTGGTGATAGGATAAAGGTCCCCGGTGCTATCACAACTCATTATTCACATCTCTGTCATAAGGTCCTTCACAGAAAAACTAAAATGATCAAATTCAAGAGAAACATTATTGTCGGTTGTGAAACAACGCACAAAGATTAGATTTTTGATAAGTTTAGGGGCATAGAGGACATTTTTAGAGCTAACAGGGGGTGTGGTGGGGAGAGGGATGATTGTTCATAACCTCGAATGGGAAAGCCTTGTCCACTACCAAGAACAATATCATGATTTAAATAGCTCATATTAAAATAAGACGAGAGAGTATCTTTGGGATGCCGTCATATGAAATGTGGTGCCAGTGTCCATGTACCAACTGTCGTCAGGAACATTGAGAGACATCGTGTTCATAGCCGCCTCAATATCCGTCGGTACGTAGGTTGAAAGAGGAGACACCTATGCACTGTATGTCTGATGTGGATGTGCACCGAGGATGCCATATTAGGCCTATCAGGCCAGAGGTTGGGGCAAGGTAGAGCAGCCCATGCTGACGGGGCCCACACAGCCCATGGCGGGTAGGTAGCTCACGATAGAGGTTGCTGTCGTTGTTGGTGGCTGCTAGCCGGTGGGGGTTGCCTCTTACCGCCACTGCCACTGTTTTCGGCACTGCCGCTGTTTTCGGCACTGCCGCTGTTTTCGGCACTGCCACTGCGGTTGTTCCCAAAATATTTTCCTCTGTTATTATTCCGATAATGTGAGCCACATGTCAGATTGTTGGCTTGCTGGTGGGATGGGGCAGGAGAAGAGCCTCTCGAGTCGGCATGATTTCCGTCGGTGGTTACGATAACGGCGTGGCTGTGTTGGCATTAGTCACTGCCCGATTTATTTTTTGGGTTTCTTCAAGGATGAGTCTCGAACGAGCCTCATAGAACGGAGGCAATGGCGTGCTTTGTTGAAGGATAGTAGCAACACCATTATAATTTTCATTCAAACCCGCAATAAGTTACATCACCAGTCGTTGATTCGTGACCAGTGCACCGACGTTGGAGAGTTGATCGGCAATCATCTTAAGTTCTTGACAATAGGCTGACGCATTAGGAAAGTCGTCTTGCTGAATGGCCTGAAATTGATTTTCCAGATACAAGGTACGTTGTGTCTTGTTATCATGAAAAATACTTTCCAATTGGCATCAGTTTCAATGATTGTATGCAATAGATCATTTGAGATTGTGCCATAGATCTATCGTAGGACAACCACATCTAAGCGGGACCAAAGTTCATTATAGAATCATCAGGTTTTTATAGGGGCTTTGATTTTGGAGGGATGATATGGTCGATGACTTTGTACACATGACAATAAATCTTAAATAATTCCGCCCAAGATGAGTACTAAACCTTTTCCATCTCAAAAGTTATGGGAATGAAGTTCTTGATGTTGTTAACTGCAAGAGTAGGATGAAATTTAGGTTGTTCAGCCATTGAAGATTGTAGAGGAAGAGAGGAAATTCGAAAAAAGAAGAAGAAGGGATGCCGAGGAAGAGGGCTGCCGAGGGGGGGGCGGCTTTGGTAGAAAAAAAAGTTAGGGTTTGGCTTTGATACTATAAAGGAATATATTATCTGTCTTTTCATAGATTATTGTGTACAATATATATAGTGATAAATAATTATTTACATGAATACAAACTAGGTAACTAATATTCCTAAGTACAATCGAAATATAAATTTACCTAATATAAAAGATATACAAGATATGATAATATTCTATCAGTTATTAGGGAGAAAAAACAGAAACAAACCATGGATTACCTAGCCCTTGTCGGAGGATTAGTTCTTGCCTGACTTTTGTCCGAATCCTCTATTTTGTACAAGAAATTAGAAGCAGAGGATGTAACAACAATAAACTTCCATCAGGTCCAATCCCTTTACCCTTCACATGTAATCAAGGGCGGGGAGAGTGTCGAAGAGATTCAGTCGAATTCAATAATTTTGGATTTGATTTCTCATATAGCCAGTCAACTAACAATAAGTCACATTTCTTCTCGATTTCATTTTTTTAACAAATAAAGTGACTTTCTTAGATAATAAATAGCTATAATTGAGTGGCCGAGAAACAAACTAAATAATTTAGTCCAAATTCCATGTTTGTCTTTAAAGTAACTTTAAAAAAGTTAAAATTCATTATTAATAAACTTTAAATTTTGATTCTGCTCATGCAGGTAATCTCCATAACTTACTTGGTGAACAACCCACAGGTCCCTTGCAAGGATTGACCAGAAATATGGTCCAATAATTAGCTTGAAAGTGGGGAACACAACTACAGTGGTAATATCTTCTCAGGTATTTTTCTTCATCTTGATATCGGTTCAGATAGAGATGGTAAACAGACGAGTTGGATCAAATTTGAAAGAGTTAAAAAATGGGTCAAATTATTAAACAATTTCTGTCTCAATCCACCCAAGTTTTTGTTGATACTCTATTGTACTTTATAAAGCAGTACGGAAAGTAAATAACTATTACAAGTATTCGAAAGGATAAACAAATATTCAATATTCAAAAATTGAATCTTGTTGAACAAATAGGCCAATCTTCAAAACTACCGCAAGCTTGTTGTGTCTTGAATCTTGATAACCTGAAATCAAGAAACAACTAAATCTGGATGGTTACAACATTGTGTGTTGAGTCTAGTGATTGCCCCGTATATATGCTTTTACGTTAGCGGGCAATAGTCTCCCAAGATAAAACAACACTTTAATCTCAATGCTACAAAGCCAATAGGTTGAGCCTGACGAAGAAAACTATGAATCGACTTGCTGAAGATATGGAAAAGGAAGGAAGAGTTTATGCTTACTCTTCTGTTTTGTCTCTGTGTATATAGTGTGTCTCTGTTGTGTGTATCTTGTGTATATGAGGGTCTTTGCTCACTGTTTTGCACTGATTTTGGCCACTCTTTTATGCTCTTTTGTGACTGAAAATCTGTTGCTATTTTTGTATGCATTCTCTCACGTTATTGAGCCTAAAGAGGCACCAATATATAGCATGGAGGAGGGGATGTTCAACTGCCCAACATGGCTGTAAATAGCCATTAGGAGGGTTGTAAATGGCATTAGAGAGGCTGTTTAATGGCCATCAAGAGAGGCTGAATTATGGACATGAAGGAGGGTGATAATGGAGTAGTTAATTAGCCAAATAATGTCTGATTAATGCCCCAAAAAATAGTCCAACGGTAGGCAGAAAGTTTTCTGCTTTCCGTCACCCCAAAATCAACTTTCCGGAAACTTTAGGGACCAAACTGTAAATATTAAGCAATCTGGGTTCCAAAAAGATAATATCAGAAAGTACCCACAGCCCACAGCCCACGACCCGAGCCTGAGACCGAACCGGGTGGGCAGCGACAGCGCGCGTGTGGGCTTAGCCTTGTACGTAAGCACATCTAGGTCCTCCCTCCTTTAAACACATGGGATACCCCTTGGGGTCCCAAACCCTTTACCACATTAGAGACTTATATAGAGAGCAATTCTTCTTATTTCCACCGATGTGGTAGATTTGTCCCACACCATATTTCCATGCCTCAAACACCTTACTTCGTGGACCAATATCTCTTTCATTTCTCAACGAAATTTGACGATTCTTGGCCCTACGGTCATCTACTCACTTAGTAGATCATGCATGTGCGAAGAGACAAAGCCTCCAACATGCAAAACACTAGTATTTAATTCATTAAATATGGGTGGACGCACCTCCCCGCCAAAGGCAAATTTCCAACAATCCCCTCTATGAAAGAGAGATTGTGGCGCACGTACAAGGTGCCTACTTTCAGCAATCTTTCAATGAAAAGATATTGCATCAGGAGAGGTAACTTTCGCTTTGAACCTTCCCTAGTTGAATACCATCGGACTTACTTACTGCTCGGTGAACGTGATGTCTTGAACCGCCAGTGTTTAGTGTAAGCCAAGACAATGATAATAACACAATAACTCTTCTTATCCGTTTTCATTCTTACATTTTTGTCCGTTGTGTCCGTGGACACACTTGGATTCTTAAGTGCGTTCATTTGAGGCGGCCATCCTCGCACTTAAATAGGTGATCTCCTACAAGGTATCCTGCTATACCCCACTTCACAAGTGTTAGGAATCATTAAAAGTTTTCCCAACCTTAACCGTTTGAGGATCGTTAAAGGTTTGGAAGCTTAACCTTTACCCACCATGAAGGTAGCACTTTAATGTCTATCGCGAGAACAGCTTTGGATTCATGTTTCCGTACAGAAATCATCATTCGAAGTGTTTCTTGCTTCCACCGAAGCGCTCAACTGAACCTTTTGCCGGTTAGTTTTTCCATTGAACCAAATTCTTGGGATCTCCAATCAGTATGGTTGGGTTTCCACCGCAAAGGTTCGTATTGTTTGGGTTTTAAGCCCATTCCCCTAGACAGGCAGAACACTTGATCTTCGGATAGTCCCTTAGTTAGTAAATAAGGTAGTGACGCCCGTGATGATCAACTGCCATACGATCTTATGTCTCCGACAGATCCTGACAGATATGTCCAGACACCGTCATCCGTGTCTTTCCTGAAGCCGATCGGCTAGCCACGGTATAATCGCCAAGGCATGGGTTTCTCCCAATAAGGGACGTCCTCTAAGGAGTCGTGAAGTTACTCAACTTCTTTCATGCTTTGTATAAAGCGCTAAACTCCGATTCCATCATGAATCGACTGATGCAAGTTTTCTTAGAGGTTTTCCCAAGACCCACTATACACATTTACTTGTGGCTTTGGTGTTCTTCAGATCTGATGTCCAGTTTGCATCACTGTGTTCTCCCAGAATCGCTGGACATCCAGAATACTATAATCCGTAGATAAGCGAATAACTCAGATATCGTCATATCCGACTTAACGCCTTCTATTGATCATGTATTAAGATTACCAATGAACTTTAGTTCAACTGATCTATTTGTAGGACGATACCAGGTCGGTTGTAGTGTGTTTCCGTACAGAAATCATCATTCGAAGTGCTTCTTGCTTCCACCGAAGCGCTCAACTGAACCTTTTGCCGCTTAGTTTTTCCATTGAACCAAATTCTTGGGATCTCCAATCAGTATGGTTGGGTTTCCATCGCAAAGGTTCGTATTGTTTGGGTTTTAAGCCCATTCCCCTAGACAGGCAGAACACTTGATCTTCGGATAGTCCCTTAGTTAGTAAATAAGGTAGTGACGCCCGTGATGATCAACTGCCATACGATCTTATGTCTCCGACAGATCCTGACAGATATGTCCAGACGCCGTCATCCGTGTCTTTCCTGAAGCCGACCGGCTAGCCACAGTGTATAACTGCTGAAGGCATGGGTTTCTCCCAATAAGGGACGTCCTCTAAGGAGTCGTGAAGTTACTCAACTTCTTTCATGCTTTGTATAAAGCGCTAAACTCTGATTCCATCATGAATCGACTGATGCAAGTTTTCTTAGAGGTTTTCCCAAGACCCACCATACACATTTACTTGTGGCTTTGGTGTTCTTTAGATCTGATGTCCAGTTTGCATCACTGTGTTCTCCCAGAATCGCTGGACATCCAGAATACTATAATCCGTAGATAAGCGAATAACTCAGATATCGTCATATCCGACTTAACGCCTTCTATTGATCATGTATTAAGATTACCAGTGAACCTTAGTTCAACTGATCTATTTGTAGGACGATACCAGGTCGGTTGTAGTGTGTACAATACATTGAACTACACATGACCTGTATATATCGCTCCTTGTATATGGGTGCACCATGATTCCAATCAATTCTATGATTTATATCCATTGGTGGCTTCAACGAGACTGTCAACTATCAACCAGTCCGTTAGATGTCTTAGAAATCCAATTCCTAAGATGTCATCTGTGATACCCATATCTTTCATATCGAGACTTTATTTCAATATGACTTTTACTTTCAGACTGTTGATTCTCCAACTGTTGGCTTTCTAATTTCAGAGTCAATGTTTCTATGGTCAGATTCATTGTTTCTGTTTTATCTGAAATTTTCAGGACCAAAATGTAAACATTTCAGGGACCAAAATGAAAGTTCAGGAAGAAGCCCAACAGTTCAGCAAACCAACTTTGATCCTCTTCTTCCAACTCTCCGGTTGGGAAGGTTGTTTCAACATCCATGCCACGCAAGACTGCAATGGCCCAGGATGTTAAGCTACTCACAGGGGAGCACTTGTACAAGTAACCGAGGCTTTATACTCGTCAGTAGATCCATCTACTTTGTACTCACATTTGAGTATCCTTTTTCACAACCCAAAGGTTCTTTTCCCGGAGGAAGATCAACCATTACACAAGTATGGTTCTATATGATGGAATATTTTCTCTCTTTGTAGCTTCTTTCCAAAGTAGTGCTTTTGGAGCTGAGAATTATTTGTTAATTGTCCATGGTTCATTCTTAACCATACACGCTAGAAGGACTGGAATAAGTCTTTGTCCCCTTCTTTGCTCCATCTCGGTTCAACATCTAGAATCCCTGAGTTCAGCATATCTGGAATATTAAGTTCCGGTTAGCCAGCAACTTTCGAGTCCTGTAGATGCGGGCGTCTAGTTCGGACGATCGAGCCCTCGCGGGTTCTTGTTAACCTTGAGCAATTACTCCTTTTCCTTTTCAAGAAAGTTATCTTCTAAGAATTCAAGATTCTTTGGCCTTGGCGATAAGCACTACTATTATTTGCAGATCCAGTGGATATGCAATCTACAGTCTTAGGTACAACTTGACCTGTTTCGGTATTCCAACTTTTACCAAGTCACCCCACATAATTTGGGTGTACGACTTTGCGTTTGGCTAACATCGTTAGACTGAGGTGAGTAATGAACAGTCGTTTGATGAATGATGCTTCACATTCTCCCCCTCTATCACTACGAATTCCTCAATCCGTAGGCTTAGTTGATTTTCAACTTCTGCTTTGTAGCACTTATCCGTTTCAATAACTTCATCTTTGTTTTTCACAAACAAAGGATTCCATACGTTGTACCATCATCAATGAAGATCACAACGTACTTGTCTCCCCCCTCTATTTTGTATATACTTCAAATCACCCAAGTGGGTGTGACTAAGTTCTAGAGGAGCGGTGCTTCTTTCGCTATTCCCTTGACGGAATTTGGAAAGGTGATTTTGCCTCTTCGCCTACCTCACATTCATTTTGAGGGTTTATGTCGAAAGAAGGCAACAATCTCAACTTCGCTAGCTTTTGAATGCCTTGATATTTAACGTGTCTTAATCTATGATGGCATAGATGCACGGATTACAAATATATCATTCATTTGGCTACAGACATCCTGTACCATTCTTAGTTATTACGGACCTGTTGGACTAGTCTCAAACCAGCTTGACCAACAACGTCCCTTAAACCAAGTTTGGGACATGTATCACCTCATCTTAGAGTGATCACATTCCCTGAAGTCCTATTGAGGACAACCTCTCCAGCCCCTTTGATTTTAGAGGTGGCGTTGCTTCACATGAACAACCTCTTGCCCGTGGTTAGGGCGTAACCGGATTATATGTGATCTCGATACTCTGGCCCACTCCAGTTGCTTTGGCAGACTGGGTGTCCAATTTATTTACTGCCTTTCTTTAGGCCTTCAGATCATTTAAGACCTGGAAACTCTGGCCCACCTTACTACGTGTCCATTACTTTTCTTATGAAATGAATTCTGGCCCCACTCTTGTCGCCCGGATGCTTTGTATGACTGAGTGTCCAATATCCTCATATCAAAGGAATTTTGGCCCACTGCAGTCGCCAGGAGGCTTTGTATGACTGAGTGTCCAATATCATCCTATGAAGGATCTTCTGCCAAATAGTATGACAGGCTCAACGTCTTTAGCTTTTAGTCTTCTTCCGTTATGATTGGTGCCCAGACAATTGTTGGCGCTTACTTAAGTGTGGTAACAGTTTTCGCACAGTCAGTGGATCTTTCTCCCTCGTATGTGCGAACATACTTTACACACTTTAATAATTACACTTAAAAGAATGGATCTTTTTAAGTCGTTTACAAAATCCAATCTTTAAACGGGAAAGAAGATGAGATTAAACTTCTGATTTTAAAGCGTAAGGAATATAAATTATTTTCATATTCCTCCTTACTTTAATCCATTTTTAATCAGACATCATTTAATCTTTATTCTTGACAAGTAAGAAAAACTACTTATCCCAATTTCAGATTCTGGCCCACTTCAGTCACTTCATCAGACTGAGTGTCCATTTCCTTCTTACCATTATTCGGACCTTTTGTCTGGGACAGATATAGGCCTTCTGCTCCAAGATAGAACAACATCTTCAGCCTCCTTCTCTTGTCCCAGTTGACATCCTCAGTCTCTCGTGAGCGCTTGTTCCCACCACTCTTGGTAGCGGTGACACCATGAACACGTTCATCATCATTACTCTCTTCTACCAGAAAACCATTGCCATATCCAGATTTGGTCACACAACTTTTGACCGACATATTTCGAACACTAATAGTAATACAATACAATCTTGTCTTAATATGTTGGTACTCTATTGTACTATATAAAGCAGTACGGGGAGTAAATAACTATTACAAGTATTCGAAAGGATAAACAAATATTCAATATTCAGAAATTGAATCTTGTTGAACAAATAGGCCAATCTTCAAAACTGCCGCAAGCTTGTTGTGTCTTGAATTTTGATAACCTGAAATCAAGAAACAACTAAATCTGGATGGTTACAACGTTGTGTGTTGAGTCTAGTGATTGCCCTCTGTCCTTAAGACAAGATTGCCCCTTATATATGCTTTTACGTTAGCGGGCAATAGTCTCCCAAGATAAAACAACACTTTAATCTCAATGCTACAAAGCCAATAGGTTGAGCCTGACGAAGAAAACAACTATGAATCGACTTGCTGAAGATATGGAAAAGGAAGGAATAGTTTCTGTTTACTCTTCTATTTTGTCTCTGTGTATATAGTGTGTCTCTGTTGTGTGTATCTTGTGTATATGAGGGTCTTTGCTCACTGTTTTGCACTGATTTTGGCCACTGTTTTGTATTGATTTTGGCCACTCTTTTGTGACTAAAAATCTATTGCTATTTTCGTGTGCATTCTCTCACGTTATTGAGCCAAAAGAGGCACCAATATATAGCATGGAGGAGGGGCTGTTCAACTGCCCAACAGGGCTGTAAATAGCCATTATGAGGGCTGTAAATGGCATTAGAGAGGCTGTTTAATGGCCATCAAGAGAGGCTGAATTATGGACATGAAGAAGGGTGATAATGGAGTAGTTAATCAGCCAAATAATGGTTGATTAATGCCCCAAAAAATAGTCCAACGGTAGGCGGAAAGTTTTCTGCCTTCCGTCACCCCAAAATCAACTTTCCAGAAACTTTAGGGACCAAACTGTAAATATTAAGAAATCTGGGGTCCAAAAAGATAATATCAGAAAGTCTCCACAGCCCACGACCGGACCGGACGGGCGGGCGGCGGCGGCGCGCGTGTGGGCTTAGCCTTGAAGGTCCTCCTTCCTTTAAACACATGAGATACCCCTTGGGGTCCCAAACCCTTTACCACATTGGAGACTTATATAGAGAGCAATTCTTCCTATTCCCACCGATGTGGTAGATTTGTCCCACACCATATTTTCCATGTCTCAAACACCTTACTTCGTGGACCAATATCTCTTTCATTTCTCAACGAAATTTGACGATTCTTGGCCCTACGGTCATCTACTCACTTCGTAGATCATGCATGTGCGAAGAGACAAAGCCTCTAACATGCGGAACTCTAGTGTTTAATTCATTAAATATGGGTGGACGCACCTCCCCGCCAAATGCAAATTTCCAACAGTTTTCTTAGGTAAAAATGGATTAGGTCAAACAATAGGTCGTAACCCAATTTGGCTAACATGACACTATCTCCTATCCTTTTTTATTTGCTAAATTGACTAAAGGCATCGGTCATAATTATTATGCACACTACTAAAAAATCTCTTTTTTTCCACAGAAAAATGTTCAGTGACTATTTCTCACTGAATGTTGGTGGGAAAAAAATTAAATAATAGTGTTTCCACATTAAAAAATTATAAAATTTTCCAACGTTTCAATGGAAACCTGTTTTCCACCATGCGTTTTTTCAGTGAGCTGGTTCAGTGATAATGAGGTGGAAAATCATATTTTATAACACAAATTTTCCACCGACCTTTATTCCTATTACTGGCAGAGGCCACATGTACCAATGATCTTTTATATATTTTAAATAATTTTAGGTAGTATTGCATTTATAAAAAAATTGTGACAACCAATATATTTTTCTCATTGATTTTTCATCATCTTCTTATTTGGAAAGGTAGAAGTGGTAAATGGACGAATTGTGTCAAATTTGCAAAAGTTAAAAACATGTCAAATCAATAAATGGTTTATGACTCAATCCATCCTAAGTTTGTTTGGGTCAAAATGGATTGGGTCAAACAATAGGTCATACCCAATTTTCCTATCCTTTTTTATTTTGTTTATTTTTTGAAAAAAAAGTGAAAGATAATGTATTTTTCTTATATTATTTGCTTATATTTTTCAATTTACATAATTCTCAATATCCAAATTTAATTTTCTTTGTTTGGTTTGCTTTGACCCGTCAGGTTTCACTATTTTAGTCCATTTTATCCCAATAGTTTGATGGATCATAACAGGTTTAACCCGTTGTGTCAACCCCCTAAAAATGACATACTGCAAATTAGATTGATTTTGCCACCTATTTCCTAGGAAACAGGCTTCACGCTGATCAATATCTGAGGTCTAGGAAGATCAAAGAGCTTATTGCTTACTGCCACAAACATAGGCAAACAGGGGAGGCAGTTGATATTGGCCAAGCTACTTTCTATACTTCATTAAGTTTACTTTCCAATACCATTTTCTCTAGGGATTTTGCCAACCCCTATGTGAACTCAGGTGTCTTTTAGTCCAATCAGAAATCTATATGCTAGTTGAAAATATAGAGAATTTTTAACACTATTTATTTTGTATAAAAATGATCTAATATGAATTTGAATGAGGTAACATGATCAGTGACGATTCATTTACACCCAACTATAACTTGCTTGCACTACAAAATAAATTGGAGTTAGTTGCGAATTTTATCATTAATCCATCGCTAACTTGCTCTTAGCTAACAAATTATTTTGATGATCAGTCACTAATTCATTACTAAATATGATTACCAATGGATTTTGCTGTTCAGCTACAGAATTTGTCCGTTGCTAATTTCTGTTTTTTTAGTAGTGTTGGAATTGAGGCATATTTGTTATTGTATGTGGATTCATGTAAAGAATTTAGAGAATTAGTCTGCAAGTTTATGGAGGAGTTTGGTAAGCCTAACATAGTGGATTTCTTCCCTATTCTAAAAAGGATAGATCCTCAAGGGATTAGGCGACACATTAGCATTCATGCCGGGAAGTTTCTTAAGCTTTTCGAGGGGTTGATCGATGAACACGTGGAGCAGAGGAAGCTGCAAATAAACACTAGTAGCAACGACGTTCTGAATGTATAGATCAACGTTATCCAAGAAGATCAAGAGGCAATTGAAAGAAAGGACATAGAACATATGTTCCTGGTATGTATGATACTGCTGCTATATATTCATTCTTTCAGTATATAATTTACCAAATGCTACTATGTCTTGGCTTCATTAGGTTTCTTTTGATCTTCTTCTTTTGATATATGTATGTTTTTTGAACTCTAGCTAATGTTCTAGTTGCATTTCTAAATTTTGTCCAATATATTTTATTGAAACCCAAGATATAGTTAAATTGATAAAAGTTGAATCTAAATGTAGAATTGAGATAGAGAGGGAAAGAAGATACAAGAACTGTGGAGTGAATTTTTCATATATCACTGCAAATGAACAGAATTAGTACAAAATATCTGCCTACCTCTATTTATACGGTTAAGATAACTGACTTTTGGTCAAAGATAATTGACCAATCATTTACATCATTTGACTAACTAACTACTTTCTTAACTCCCTAACTAACTTTAAGATGTACCACATAATTAGTTGACTGTATAATTTACTAATTCTAACACTCCCCCTCAAGTTGAGAATGAAATATGTTTGCATTCCCAACTTGGAAAGCAGAAAGTTGTGTTATTGATGTCCAAGAGCTTTTGTAAGGATATCTGTTAACTGCTCTCCACTGCTCACATGTCCAGTTTTGATCAAACCTTCATTCAACTTATCTCTAATGAAGTGGCAGTCAATTTCAATGTGTTTAGTT
This sequence comes from Anisodus acutangulus, assembly GCA_029783415.1. Taxonomy (NCBI): domain Eukaryota; kingdom Viridiplantae; phylum Streptophyta; class Magnoliopsida; order Solanales; family Solanaceae; genus Anisodus; species Anisodus acutangulus. The sequence continues at coordinate 10,398,276 of CM056509.1, forward strand.
TTTTTCCATGATACGTTGGGTTGACTACAGTTTGTAAGGCTGCTTTGTTGTCACAGAACAACTCCATGGGCAACTTTATTTCTACCTTCAATTCTTTCAATAATCCTGCTATCCAAACCAGTTTAGAGACAATATATGCCATTGATCTATACTCATCCTCAGCTGAGCTCCTAGAAACAGTGCTCTGTTTCTTAGATTTCTAAGTCACCAATTCCGAACCAATCTTGACACAATAGAGCCAGTAATTGATCTTCTAGACATTGGACATGAGGCTTAATCTGAGTCACAATAGGTAGTTACTTGAGTTGATCATGTACTGGGTATCATCAAGCCAATACTTGGTTGCTTCTTGATATATCTCACTATGTTTAATGCTGCTTCATAGTGAGACTCTTTGGGTGCTGACATTAATTGACTAAGGCATTGTACTGAGTATGAAATATCAGGTCTAGTTATTGTAAGGTACAACAACTTACTTATCAGTCTTTAACTCCCCATGTCTTCAAGTAGTGGATATTTAACCTTTTCTTCTCCAAAATCATCATATTCCTTACTTGTCATCTTCACATGCTGTTCAAGTGGAGAATTTCTAGGATTGGATCCTGACAGTCCCAACTCAGATATTAATGCAAGTGCATACTTCCTTTGAGACATTACAATCCCATCTCTATTTCTTGCAAATTCTATCCTCAAAAAGTATCTAAGCTCACCCAAATCTTTTACTTTAAAACTTTGTTGCATTTGATACTTTGCTTTTTGTATTTCACCAATATCACTTCTTGTCAACAAGAGATCATCAACATATACAAGCAATACTACAAATTTAGTCCCAACAGTTTTTGTGAACAAGGAATAGTCATTTTTACTTTGAACAGATTCAGAAAGTAGAAGAGACTCTGTCAACTTGAATTTCCCTTTATCTAATATCTTGTTACAAGCGATACAAACATTTAAGCAGTCTACATACCCTCAGGGGAGACTCCCCCTGACTGTCAAATCCTTGTGGTAAAAAATCATATAAACTTCTTCATTGAGGTTACCGCTGAGGAAGGCATTATGGACATCCATTTGAAATATAAGCCAAGAAAATAAAGCAGCTAAAGCAATGACAGTCCTCACTGTTACAATTTTAGCAACATGTGAGAAAGTATCATGAAAATCTAAGCCTTCCTATTGGTTATATCCCTTATCAACCAGTCTTGGTTTGTACCTTTCTACAAATCCATCAGCACTGTATTTCACCTTGAAAACCTACTTGCAACCAATGGAAACTTTACCAAGTGGTAGATCAATTATAATCCAGGTATTATTGGCTTCAAGACTCTCAATCTCAAGCTTCATGGCCTTAATCCATTTAGGATCTTTAACAGCTTGTGAATAAGAAGAAGGTTCTGATTGAGTAGAAAATGCAGCAAGGAAAGACTAAAAAGGTTGAGAAAGGTGTGAATAAGAAACAGAGTGAGAAATAGGATAAAGAGAAGAGGAATCGGAAGAGAGATGAGAAGTATATGGTAAGGGTGGATGAACATAGTTAGTAATCCAAATTGATAGTTTGGAAGATCTAGCAGACCTCCCAGTAGATGACATATGAACATTGGAAGGAACACCATTAGTAAGAACAGTGTCATCATTAATATTAATGGAAGTATCAGAGATATCAACAGTGGATGTGTAAGAAGGAGAAGGAGAGATAGAAAGATCAAGAGAAGAAGAACTCTCAGTAGGTGGGACAAGAGATATTTCACAATGGAAACTGGAGAAATAGAAGAAGGATCAGGATCAAATGAAGGATTGGGAATAGAAGCAGGAGATAAATGAGGAAGAAATGTGAATTTAGGGTGTTGAAAGGGGAAAATGTGTTCTTTAAAAACAAAATCCCTACTAACAAAGAATATGGTAGATTCTATATTGAGCAACCTATAACCTTTCTGAGTGGTAGAATAACCCATGAAAGCAACAGAAATTGATTTAGGAGAAAATTTGTCTAAATATTTTAGTTTGGTGGCATAACAAAGACACCCGAAGGTCCTGAGATGATCAAGACTAGGTGGTGCATCATGAAAACACTCAAAGGGTCTTTTACCATATAAGGTAGGTGTTAGTAATCTATTAATGATGTAGGTGGGTGTGAGAATGCAGTCACCCCAAAGTTTTAGTGGTATTTTTGATTGAAATCTAAGTGCCCTTGCAACTTCTAGTAAATGTCTGTGTTTGCGCTCAACTAAACCATTTTCTTGAGGTGTGCGAGCACAACTATTTTAATTAATTATACCTTTGGAAAGAAACAAGGAGGAACAATTTTAATTGAAGAATTCAAAGCCATTGTCTGATTTAAATTTCTTTACTGAAGTAGTGAATTGAGTACGCAACTCCTTCGCAACAGAGGACATAATCCATGATTGAACTAGTGCATTGTACAGATCACACTAGTGCAATTTATACTCATATCCTTTGTAACTTTCTCTGGTGCAAGTCCCATCAATAAATCAGATCTTATTCTTCACTAACAAAGACAACTTCACATATCTAATTCACTCTAAATAACTCTTTGTTCCAACTAGCAATTGAGGAATCAGAGAAATCTCCGACGCATTCGATGGATGAACGTACAAAACATCATTACAATCAATTTGTTGAGTTGTTCCAATTGCCGATTCGATTGTCATTACAAGAAAATTAGGTCAAATTGAAGAAAAAATGGGGCTAAATCGAAGAAAGAGTGCGATTAGAAACCCTAAAATGAACTGGAAACAAAATCGCCTAAATAGAAACAATTGAAGAAAACTAGCAAGATCTCAATCTAATTCGATCGAGTACCCGCTCTGATACCATTATAAAGTTGAATCTAAATGTAAAATTGTGATAGAGAGGGAGCGAAGAGAGAAGAATTGTGGAGTGAATTTTTCATATATCGCTGCAAATGAATAGAATGAGTACAAATATCTGACTACCTCTATTTATACAGCTAAGATAGCCGACTTATGGTCAAAGATAATTGACCAATCATTTACATCTTCTAACTAACTAACTAACTACTTTCTTAACTCCCTAACTAACTACTTTCTTAACTCCCTAACTAACTTTAAGATGTACCACATAATTAGCTGATTGTACAATTTACTAATTCTAACATAAATATCATAATTATTAAACAGTGGAGGATTGAAAAATTGGTACATGAGTTTGGCAGAACCTAATATTTCGGAGTCGAATTTATATATATATATATATATATATATATATATATATATGCATAAAAACTAGGGTAGAAATAGGTAGTTATATATTTTGAACACACAACGTCTAAATTTTGGATTCGTGACCATTGCTACTTACAATAATACAACTGGGGAAGACAACAGGTATATCCCATGGCAAAGTTTCATAAATGTACAATTGACTCTGACTTACATTGCAAAAATATAGCTCAAAACTTACATTGTAAAAATATAGCTCAAAAATACTTTTATACAATATTATACACTTATATACAAAAAATAGATACATTATGTATACAATATGTATATGAGTATATAAAAATATATAATAATGTATAAGAGGTGTGTATACACCCATTTACACTATTACACAATATTGTAGACCATTATACAAGAAATAACTTCAACACCACCGACTCTCATATACACCACCAACCCCAAATCTTTAGCTTCATATACACCCATATACACCTGCGACCAGTCAATGCCATCGCCGGAGATCACGCCAGAGCTCCAGCTCACCACCACCAGATATGAGAGAAGAGCAAGAGAGAGCACCAGATCTGAGAGATGAGGTCGAGAGAGAGCGCAGTCACTCACCGGATGGCACTGCAACGACGATGGCAACGAGACGACGTTGGTGCCGATGCCGAGGGAGAGAGTGAGAGAGACGGCGGCAGAGAGAGGATGCCGAGAGAGAGAGTGAGAGAAAGCGCGATAGAGAGTGAGAGAAAAATTTAGGTAATTTTTTGTAAGATTTAAACGTAGCATTTCTTTTTAAATAGATGAAAGGAAAATGTATTACATAAAATGTAACTGGACTACCAGAGGAATACATTATTTACTTCCTTAGAATTGGCATATATGTAACAAATTTTCCTAGTTTCTCAATAGTGGGATTTGTATTGCAGGACCTTTTTGTTGCGGGAACTGAAACAACTTCAAATACAGTGGAATGAGCAATGGCAGAGGTAACCAAACCGAGCTCGAAGAAGTTATTGGCAAAGGCAAAATAATAGAAGAAAAAGACGTTTATCTCCTCCCTTATTTGCAGTGCATTGTGAAAGAAACCATGCGATTACACCCACGGGCCCCTTGTTCCTGCGTGACACCAAACAAGACCTCGAGGCGTGTGGCACTCTGTCTCGAAGGGCTCTCTAGTTTTAATTCATGTTTGGTTAACGGGCCACAACCCAGCCATTTGGGAGGACTCTTTAGTAATTAAGCCTGAGAGATTTTGGGGTTCAGAATTTGAGGTTCAAGGTCAAGATTTCGAGTTAATTCCATTTGGTGGTGGTTGGAGAATATGCCCTGGTTTACCTCTAGCAATGAGAGTTGTTCCAGTTATATTGGGTTCGTTGTTAAATTCATTTGATTGGAAGGTTGAAGGGGAGATAGCACCAAAAGACTTGGACATGGAAGAAAAGTTTGGTCTTACCCTAGCCAAATCGCATCCTCTGCGCGCTGTACCTATTCCACTTTAAAGGTTTGTCACATTGGCCTGGTAACATGATCTAACGGATTTATAAACTGTTTTCCAAAAACAAAATCAGGAAAAATTAGTCAAAAAAACTATTTTTTCTAAGAGTTAGTATTTTCTTAAGAAATGGGTTAAAGGCCAAAAAGACACTTATTATGAACCGGAGGGAGTGTTTGAATAAAAATACTATTAACTAAATCACGAAACAAATCCAGCACAAGATGCTGGAATTCAAAGCTTTGACAAGTAGAATTTTAATATAATGTGTTGGTGTTCGAATTAATTTTAGAGTTACAAATGCAATTGAAACTCCAACAATTTCTCTTGTGGTTTTGAACTCAGCTCAACTCTAGCATTTCTTTCTGGTGTTTTTCTTTCATGGTATCAAGAGACTTTCCGCCATTGCTTTCAGTTTTTTTGCCTTTTCTCGGCCACAACCGTCGCCGAATTCCGTCCCCCTTCACCGGAATTCGTGATATTATTAACATCCACTCTTCCCAAATTTCCCTCCTCTCCCTTTGTTCTTTCAATATGTCTAAGAACAATTTTCATCCTGCCCTCATGGTTTCTAACATTAAGAACAACATCCCTATTGTTCTTGAGATAGAAAACGTCCAATATGCGATGTGGGCAGAATTGTTTAAAATTCACACTATCTCCCATCAAGTCATCCATCACGTAATTCCTCCCGCTGCACCTATTCCCACAGAGGATCCTCAGTTATGGATTACTCTTGATGCTACCGTTATCCAGTGGATTTATTCCACTATTTCGGTTGACCTCTTACAGATGATTATTGAGCCAGATACCACGGCTATGGCTACGTGGAATAGATTGTGTGACATATTCCAAGATAACCAACATTCACGTGTTATCACACTCGAGCAGGAATTCTCTCAAGTTTGCATGGAAGAATTTCCAAACGTATCTGCATATTGCAAGAAACTCAAGGAGTTGGCGGACCAACTCCGTAACGTTGGCGCACCTGTAACAAATAATCGTCTGGTTCTACAACTGGTTGCCGGTCTTTCTGAGGCCTATAATGGCGTTGGGACTCTCCTTCGTCAAAGCAACCCACTTTTCACTTTTTATCAAGCCCGCTCCATGCTTACTTTGGAAGAAGCCGGTTTGGCTAAAAAGGCGGCTACCAGAGGAAGCTCTGTCGTCCTAATGACATCCTCCACAAATTCTTCAGGTTTTGTTGATAATTCGGGCCAAAACCGTACTCATGGTGGCGACAAAAATTATTATAAGAATAATAACAAAAATTGCAGGGACAAACGCGGCGATTCCGGTGGTCAGCAGTTCGGTAGTGGACCCCGTCCAGTCAACAGTGGGCCTCCTCCCTACTGGTCCCAGCTGTGGGCCCATGGCAGTGGGGCTGGGGCAATGGGCAATGGGCCATGGGCCAGCATCCCTTATTTTCCTGGCCCTTCCAGCGGGCAGTGGGCTGGACAACCTAATTTCAGGCCCAAAAATCAGCAGCCAGCTTCTCGTTACAACACTAGGCCGGGGCAGCAGGGTGGACTACTTGGGCCTCGGCCCATACAAGCATTCTCGGCAGTGGGCTCCACATATACTCACATCGACTTTGAGGTCGCAATGCACACACTTGGATTGACGCAACCGGATCCAAATTGGTACATGGACACCGGTGCAACGACACACATGACTTCCGATCAAGGTACTCTCTCGTCTTATGCCGATTTGAGCAACCCTCGTGGTATAATTATCGGTAATGGTAACTCTATTCTAATTCAGGGTTATGGTCATAAAACTCTATCTCCCCCCAATCCTCCCCTTCTCTTGAAAAATACTTTGCATGCCCCCAAATTGATTAAAAACTTAGTGTCTGTCCGAAAATTCACCACTGACAATTACGTTTCTGTTGAATTTGATCCTTTTGGTTTCTCTGTGAAGGATTTCAAGACGGGGAGTCCTCTCATGAGGTGTGATAGTACGGGAGATCTTTATCCTATCACACCTGGTTTCAGTACATCGAGTCCAGCCTTGCCGTCAGCGTTCGCAACGCTTGCTCCTTCCTTGTGGCATGCTCGGCTTGGTCATCTGGGATCTTCTATTTTATCATCTTTACAAAAAACAATTATTTTATTTCAAGTAAGGGTATGAATAGTACTCCAAATTGTCAGTCTTGCTCTTTAGGAAAAAATGTTAGGTTACCATTTGTTGACTCAAATTCACATACTTTAATGCCATTTGATATTATTCATAGGGATCTATGGACATCTCATGTTCTGAGCTCTCTGGGTCACCGGTATTATGTTTTGTTTTTGGATGATTATTCTAAATTTTTATGGACATTATCGATTGCAAATAAATCTCAAGTGTTTTCTGTCTTCTTAAAATTTAGAGAATTCATTAGAACTCAATTCGAACATGAAATAAAAAATATTTAGTGTGATAATGGCAAAGAATATGACAATGGGGTGTTTCGGGAGTTCTGTGCTAATAATGGGATCAATTTTCGTTTTTCTTGTCCTCATACGTCTTCACAAAATGGAAAAGTTGAACGCAAAATTCGTTCCATAAATAACATTGTCCGCACTCTCTTAATTCATGCTTCCACCCCCATATTTTTGGCTTCATGCTCTTCAAATGGCTACATATCTCCTTAACATAATTCCTTCCAAAGGTCTGATATATTCTTCCCCCATTCAAATTTTATATAATAAGACTCATTCTTATTCTTATCTTCGGGTTTTTGACTGCTTGTGTTATCCGTTATTTCCGTCCACCACAATTAACAAACTTCAGGCTCGCTCTACTCCGTGTGTTGTTTTGGGTTTTCCGTCCAATCATCGTGGTTATAAATGCTTTGATTTATCCTCCAAGAAAATCATCATTAATCGCCATGTAATTTTTGATGAAACCCAATTTCCGTTTACTAAAGTTCATACTCCCGAGCCTAGTTTGTATAAATTTTTGGATGATGGTATATCCCCGTATATTACTCACCATTTTTGGACATGTCCCGCACAAAAAATCCTCCAGCGGGCCCACTGCCCGCTAGCCCTACTACCCGCTGGCCCCACTGGTCTGTCACAAACTACCATCACTGGATCAGTTCCAGCGATTGGGCGATCAGCCCAGTGCAGGCGGTCGGTTCGGTGTCGATTTACCGTCGTGGGCCAGCAGGCCCATTTCCTGCTGGCCAGTCCATCCCGAGCCCAAAAATTCCCAAAATCCGCCCATTTCTTCCTCCAGTCATAGATCGGTCACTCGTAGTCAGCGGAGTGTTTTTAAACCAAAAGTCACTCTTACCCCGTACTCCTGTGTCTGCATTAAATGACCCAAATTAGAAAATTGCTATGACCGATGAATACAATGCTCTTATTGATAATAAGACGTGGGAGTTGGTGCCCCGTCCTTCTGGTATTAATATTATTAGGTCTATGTGGATTTTTGCTCAAAAGAAAAATTCAGATGGTTCGTTTGCACGACATAAGGCGCGGCTTATGGGTGATGGTAAGACTCAACATGTTGGGGTGTATTGTGGTGAGATATTTAGTTCGGTGGTCAAGCCGGCTACCATTCACACTATACTCAGCTTGGCTCTTTCAAAAGCATGGCCTATTCATCAATTAGATGTAAAGAATGCTTTCCTACATGGTGATCTCAAGGAAACAGTTTATATGCATCAGCCGTTGGGATTCAGGGATCCCAATCATCCTCATCATGTCTGTTTGTTGAAGAAGTCCTTATATGGGCTTAAGCAGTCTCCACTGGCCTGGTATACAAGGTTTGCTGACTATATTTCCACTATTGGGTTCACTCACAACAAGTCGGATAATTCCTTGTTCATCTACCGTCGTTGTTCGTCTTTGGCCTACATTCTGTTGTATGTGGATGATATTATTTTGACTGCCTCTACATATGCCTTACGCCAGTCTATCATGACCATGCTCAGCTCTGAGTTTGCTATGAAAGACTTAGGGCCCTTGAGTTACTTTTTGGGGATTGCCGTCACTCGTCATTCCGATGGATTGTTCTTGTCTCAACGGAAGTATGCAACTGAGATCATCGAGAGGGCTGGGATGTCATATTGTAAGTCCACTTCCACTCCAGTTGATACAAAACCTAAGCTTGGTGCCGCGGCTAGCGTACCCTACGAGGATCCGACCCGCTATCGCAGTCTTTCAGGGGCCTTTCAGTATCTTATCTTTACGAGACCAAATATTACATATGCTGTCCAGCAGGTGTGTTTGTTCATGCATGATCCCCGAATTGAGCACATGAATACTCTCAAACGCATCATTCAGTATATTCAGGGAACACTTGACTATGGTTTACATTTATATCCTTCCTCGACGGCCAGACTTGTCTCGTATACAGATGCTGATTGGGGTGGTTGTCCCGACACCAGACGGTCTACGTCTGGATATTGTGTGTTCCTTGACAACAACTTGGTCTCCTGGTCTGCAAAGCGTCAGGCGACTCTATCCCGCTCAAGTGCCGAGGCTGAATATCGAGGGGTAGCTAATGTGGTCTTGGAATCATGTTGGCTACATAATTTACTATTAGAGCTTCATTGTCCGATTCCGAAGGCAACCTCGGTGTATTGCGATAATATTAGTGCCATTTACCTTTCAGGTAATCCGGTCCAGCACCAACGCACTAAGAATATCGAGATGGACATACATTTTGTCAGCGAAAAGGTTGCTCGGGGTCAGCTACGCGTCTGTCATGTCCCGTCAAGATATCAAATTGCAGACATCTTTACAAAGGGTCTTCCCTCGGTCCTTTTTGAAGATTTTAGGAACAGTCTCAACGTTCGAAGACCGCCCGCTATGACTACGGGGGTGTGTTAAACAAGGTAATATACCCGTGATATACACTTGATATACAGAAGTGTATATCACGGGTAATGGTCCATCTCGGACAGAGCCCATATCTCGGACAGAATGCCCATAACGGGCAGGTTGTATATTTGGTATATACATTTGTGGTATATTGTAGTGTAAATATTACCTTAATTAGTCTTGTACACTTACCATAATTGTATAGTTAGAATTATGGTAGAATAAGGTTTTAAGAGTAGAATAGGAATAAGATTCTCCTATTATGAAAATATGTAACTTGTATATATACCTTTCAATTAATGAAAATAATCAAGGGGATTATTTCTTTCAGAACTTTCATCGTTCAAACTTCAATAATTGTTTATGGAATTTGAACTTATAATAATTCGAGCTCTAGTGATTTTTTTTGGTACCGGCCTAGCACGACTGCATATTCTCCCTTTGCTGAATTTGCTTTCGGTCCTTCATTGAGTTTGCTTGTTCCAAAGATTTAGCATGAAGCATGAAAATTTAATTTCAATGCTAATGACTTTATTTTCAATCCATTATTTTCTTGTAGTTTGTCTTTAAGCTACTAAAATTCCTACCATTAGAGTTCTTCGTGTTCCTTCTTTGGGTTCCTAAATATAGTAGTACTCCCTCTGTCCCAATTCATATGATGTAGTTTGACTTGACACAAAGTTTAAGAAATAAAGAAAAACTTTTGAATCTTGTGGTTTAAAATAAGATAAAGATATTTGTGTAGTTATAAATCATCTCGTTAAGTGTAAAATGTGAAGTTTAAAGTTAAATTATTGCCAAATAAGGAAATGTGTCACATTTGGGAACCGACTAAATATGAAAGTGTGTCATATAACTGGTAAAGTTGCTGCCATGTTACCAGGAGTTCATGAGTTCAAGCCGTGTAAACAACATCTTGCAGAAATGTGAGGTAAGGCTGCGTACAATAGACCCTTGTGGTCCAGCCCTTTCCCGAACCCCGCGCATAGCGGGAGCTTAGTGAACCGGGCTTTCATTTTTGTCGTATAATTGGGACAGAGAAGTACATGATTTGGAAAGACACGCTGAAGATTTCCCACACCAAAAGAATTATATCTAATATATCCTAATATTGTCATCAGGTATGTCTGTACTGGTTCATGAAGAAAAGATGAAGCAAGAACACAAACGATTGTGAAAACAATATAATGAAGAGGATATACAGAGGAGTTTCCAATATCTATTATTTCTCAGATTTGTCTTAAGTATTGCTTACCCTGGTTATGAATAAACAAACATTGGTATAAATATGATGTTTCATTTGTAGCCTATTTGCAGATAATATAATGTTGAAACTAGTAAGGAAGCCAGTCATAAGTTTGAACTACGGAGAAACACTTTAAGAGATAAATCAAAGATTTTCCGATGAGTAGAACTAAGACACGGTTACAATGTAAATTTAGCCCCCATGAAAAGAATGAAGTTGAAGTGAGATTCTATAAAATTGCGGTACCTAAATGTAGAGAGGATTAAATATTTAGGGTTCGTGATTCGGAAAAATAGTATGACCAACGTAGATGTGACACAAAGAACTACAGTAAGATAACTATAGTTAAGGATCATTATGTTAGTGCTATGCGAGAAGAAATTGACTACACGTAAGTTCTATAGAACGTGTAAAAATAATAATGTTATATGGGAGTGAGTATTGCGCTTCTAATACGCGGCTTATCCACAAAACAAATGTCATAAAAATGTGAATGCGAAGGATATATGATCATACAAGCCAACAACAAAACAACAACAAAGATCGAGATAGATCACTACAGACAATATTAGTAGCATGCATATATAAAACATAAGATAACAAAATGTTAGAATAATTATGGGGCAATCCCATAATTATCTCCAATCACCATTAATCATGCATATAATAATATTGTAATATCTTTAATTTAGGATGATTGTAAATTAGTATCTTATATTTTAGACTAATTAGATAAGTCTTTCTTAAGACTAGCATTATACCTTTGTATATATATATTTACCATTGGAATGAAATCACCCAAGGAATTAATTTCCTACATGGTACAAGAGCCAAATGTTTTTTGCCCTAAACAATACCTCCCATTCGGTTTTCCCTTAGCCGAATTTTCCTTCTCCTCCTCTATTTTTTTTGTTCTTCTCGGCCACACATAGGGTTTTCCCTCATAAACCCTAAACCTAAAACAACTTCTAAAAACCTAAACCTAAAACAACCCTAGTCGACACCAACTCCACCCTCCTCCCCTCCCCCCACTCTGTTACCATCTTCTTCTATCCTAAAACCCAAGCCAACACTTAGGGTTCTTTACTCCACTTCCATCAAAACACAAAATACTTTCTCTCCTTCCTTTGTTTTGATTTCTTGTGGAACATTATGACCGAAAAACAAAACTTTCTTCCAGCTCTTGCCGTAAATAACGTCAAGAACTTTATTTCCATAACACTTGAAATGGAAAAAGGGCAATATGCCTCTTGGACGGAATTGTTCAAAATTCATTGCCGCGCTTATGAGGTAATCGACCATATCATACCTTCCAAGTCATCATCGGACACCACTAAGATGGACAAAAGGCTATGGTCCCGTTTAGATGCTATAGTCCTTCAATGGATTTATGGCACTATATCCAACGATATTTTACATACCATATTAGAGTCGAACTCTATGGCACAACAGGCATGAGAACGTTTACAAAATATATTTCAGGATAACAAATTTTTCGAGCCGTATATCTTGAACACAAATTTACTAATGTTAAATTGGATGATTTCTCTAACGTTTCCGCTTATTGTCAGGAATTGAAAGTGCTTGCAGACCAACTATCCAACGTTGGTTCGCCTGTAATAAATCAAATGTTGGTCCTTCAATTGATTGTAGGGCTAAATGAACAGTATGATGGAGTTGCTACCTTCATTCAACAAAGTAATCCGTTGCCTCTTTTCTATGAGGCCCGTTCGAGGTTGATTCTTGAAGAAATACAAAAAGCAAAACAAGTATCTTCCGGAGCAGTCAACGCCGGAACTGCCCTTGTCTCCACCAATTTATTTTTCACAGATTCTCAGCCAAAAAAATTCTGGTTTGGGTGACAGTGGAAACCGAAACAATAATGGTCAGAAACGGGGGTCAAACCGTAACAATAACAAAGGAAAAATAATGGTGGAAAGGGACGGGGCAGGGGCGGCGGGCAGCCAGCCGGCGGCAGCAACCAGTCGGGGAAGTTGGCGGCCCAACCAGTGGCAGCCCACTGCCCAGCCCGTCAGAAATCAGTGGGGGCAGTACCCACCGTGGGCCTAGGCCCAACCGTGGGCTGCCCCGCCATGCCCCTATCCAACATCGACATGGGCCAGGCTTCCCTCTTCAAATGGCCAACCCAAAATTCTAGGTTCGCGTCCACATCATGCATTTGCGGCCCATGCACCATCTTCTGTCGTCTATGCACCCACTGACATTGAACAAGCCATGAACAACATGAATCTAAGTGTTCCATATGAGTCGTGGTACATGGACACAGGGTCTACATCCCACATGACGGCATCTCAAGATAATCTCTCATCTTATTTTAATATGAGCAGTAATAAAAATATTATTGTTGGCAGTGGGCAAGAAATTCAAATTCGTGGTATTGGTCAAGTAAAACTACCCCCTCCACACCCACCATTATACTTGAAAAACGTTCTACATGCACCAAAACTGATTAAAAACTTGATATCTGTTAGACATTTTACAATTGACAACAATGTTTCTATGAATTTTGATCTGTTTGGCTTTTCTATGAAGGATTTTCAGACGGGGATTCCACTAATGAGATGTAATATCACGGCAGACTTGTATCCATCACCACTGTTTCCAACAATCGCATGACCAAACCATCAACCTTTGCCGCCATTTCTCCTATTATATGGCACAATCGGTTGGGACACCCAGGAGCACCAGTTTTCAATAATATTAGGAGGAATAAATTGTTTTTCTTGTAACAAACTTTTGGACTCTTCTGTTTGCCAAACTTGTGTGTTTGGAAAATATGTTAAGCTTCCTTTTGCATCATCTACTTCACATACCTTTATGCCATTTGATCTTTTGCATTGTTATTTGTGGACATCACCAGTTTTGAGTTCTGCATTTCATAAATATTATATGCTCATTTTAGATGATTATTTGAATTTTCTGTGGACATTTCCATTAGGAAATAAATCACCAGCCTACACCATTTTTAAACAATTTAGTGTTTTTATCAAAATTCAATTTGACAAATCCATTAAATGTTTTCAATGTGACAATGGGGGAATTCATAAATAACCAATTTAATGATTTTTATCACCAAAATGGGATGTCTTTGCGTCTTTCATGTCCACATACATCACCACAAAATGGGAAGGCCGAAAGAAAAATTCAAACAATTAACAATATGGTTCGCATTCTCCTTGTGCATTCGTCCACGCCACCAATTTTTTGGCACCATGCACTTCAAATGGCCACATATCTTTTGAATATTCTTCCTACTGCTCTCCAATGTGTCACCTACACAAATATTGTACCACCGTCTCCCATCTTTTACACATTTGAGAGTTTTTGGGTGTTTGTGTTATCCTTTATTTCCATCCACAACTATTAATAAACTTCAGGCCCGTTCCACTCCTTGTGTGTTTTTGGGATACCCACAAAATCATAGGGAATATAAGTGTTATGATACCATCTTCCGAAGTTCTAAATAATTTACTGATCAAAGGCTGTAAGGGCGGACTGCTCTATGAGAAGATCATTATTTCTCGTCACATCATTTTTTATGAGTCTATATTCTCGTTTGAAAAATCTCACGTGCCATCCTCACCTTCATATAATTTTTTGGATGACGGAATACATCCGAATTTGAATCACCATTTAAATACCCAAAATAATGTGGGACCAGCCAAAACACCACAACCTAACGTCCTAGCCCAACCACTAAATGTGACTGGGCTAGTCCGAGGATCAGAGGTCTGCCTCTCTCCCTTCGATCTCTACCCAGTCCACATTTAGTAGCGGGCAGGCCCAACAAAGGGAGACCCCCCACTGCCAGTGACACTCACCCAGGCCACTGTTTTGGCCCAACATCGGATAGCTAATCAGCCCACTAGCATACCCAATAGCCCAACTCCCCAACCTCAGACCATTGAAATTCGTGTAATGCCCAGAAGTTTTCACCCTAAGTGTCATTTTAACCTAACAACTTCAGTCCAACCGTCACCACTTCCAAAAAATCCCAAAGCAACCTTATCAGACCCGAATTGGAAAGCTGTCATGTTAGACGAATTTGATGCTCTTATTAAAAATAAGATGTAGAAATTAGTGTCACGTCAATCTAATGCAAACATAATTCGGTCTATGTGGGTCTTTTTTCATAAAAAGAATTCTGATGGCTCCTTTGCGAGATACAAAGCTCGTCTTGTTGGTGATGGCAGGTCTGAGAAGGTTGGCATGGATTGTGGTGAAACATTCAGTCCGGTGGTTAAGCCAACAACTATCAGAACTGTTCTTAGCTGGCACTTTCAAAATCTTGGTCCATTCATCAGTTCGATGTCAAAAACGCATTCTTACATGACCACTTACAGGAAATAATGTACATGTACCAACCTTTGGGTTTCCGAGATTATACTCATCTGAATTATGTTTGCCTATTGAAGAAATCCTTATTTGGTTTGAAAAAGCTCTCTGGGCATGGTATAATAGGTTTGCAGGATTTTTTTTCCAAATTGGGTTTCTCTCATAGCTAGTCCGATCAGTCATTGTTCATTTATAGGAAAGGAGCTGGCATGGCATATATACTTCTGTATGTCGATGACATTATTCTCACGACATCATCTACATCACTTCGCCAGTTTATTATGTCCCTTCTTGCGGCAGAATTTGCTATGAAGGACTTGGATCCGTTAAATTATTTCCTCGGCATTGTTTTGACTCAATATACAAGTAGTCTGTTTCTCAGTCAAAAGAAATATGCTGAAGAAATAATTGACAAAGCCGGGATATCTTCCTGCAAACCGTCACATACTCCGGTTGACACAAAGGCAAAATTGAGTAACTCTGCAGGTACTACATATAGCGATCCTACACATTACTGCAACCTAGAAGGGGCCTTGCAGTAACTGACTTTCACAAGACTCGATATTTCCTATGCAATCCAACAAGTATGTTTACACATGCATGATCCAAATGAAGAGCATATGGGGGCCTCAAGAGAATTCTACGGTATGTTAAGGGTACTCTTCATTTTGGTTTACATCTGTATAAGTCCTCCATTTTGAGTCTCTCATTCTATACAGATGCGGATTAGGGTGGTTGCCCGAACACACGTCGTTCCACCTCCGGTTATTGCGTGTTCTTGGGAGACAATCTTATTTCATGGTCGTCAAAACGACAATCCACGTTATCTCGATCAAGTGATGAGGCAGAATACCTAGGGATAGCCAATGTGATTGCTGAATAATGTTGGCTTCGTAATCTTCTGTTAGAGCTACATTGTATGATTGACAAGTCAACCATAGTATATTGTGATAATGTGAGTGCGATATACTTATCCGGTTATTCAGTTCAACATTAGCGCACGAAACACATCGAAATTGATATATTATTTATCCGAGAAAAGGTTGCATGTGGACAAGTACATGTTCTCCATGTACCGTCCCGCTATCAGATTGCAGACATCTTCAGAAAAGATCTTCCGCGCGTACTCTTTGATGATTCAAGGGACAGTCTCAGCATACGAGAACCACCCGCTAAGACTGCGGGGGACTGTTAGAATAATTATGGGGCAATCCCATAATTATCTATAATCACCATTAATCATGCATATAATAATATTGTAATATCTTTAATTTAGGATGATTGTAACTTATTATCTTATATTTTAGGCTAATTAGATAAGTTTTCCTTAAGACTAGCATTATACTTTTGTATATATATTTTACCATTAGAATGAAATCACTCAAGGAATCAATTTCCTACACGTTCGATATGATTTGATCGTATCCTATAAGTAGACATCCAAATACATTGATGCATAAATATGACATTGTAATAGTTAAAGGTGTTAATAATGGAAAAGACTGACCTAAATACAATAACAATAATAATATACCCAGTGTAATTTCATAAGTAGAGTCTGAAGAGGGTAGAGTGTACGTAGACCTTACCCTTACCTTGGAAGGTAGAGAGGTGTTTCTGAAAGACCCTCAGATCAAGAGAAAACATAACAAAGAAGGTCAGATAAAAATTGACGAAAATAAAGACTCCAAGGCAAAATACTATAGATAAGCATTATGAAGAGAAGTAACAGTAACTGCGCAGACTAATACAGTAATAAAGTACAAGAGAGAGCAGATAGTAATAGAAATCAAAAGAAAAAAAAACTACAAGAATACTACTACGCCTACCAGTACGGAAGAATACACGAGATAATGCACAACTACCTACTATCATTTTACCCTAATTTGTGTCCTCCACAACCTCCTATCTAAGGCCATGTCCTCAGTAAGCTGCAACTGCACTATGTCCTGTCTGATTACTTCTCTCTTGCACTTCTTCGACCTACTTCTACCTCTCCTGAAACCATTCATAGTCAACCTCTCATATCCCCGCACTGGTTTGTGCATCTCCTCTGTACATGCCCGAACTATCTCAGCGTCACTTCCCGCATCTTATCCTCCACTGAGGCCACTCCCACCTTTTCCCGGGATAACTTCATTTCTTATCCTATCTTTCCTAATATTCCACACATCCATCTCAATATCCTCATTTTCGCAACCTTCATCTTCAAAAGTGACCTAAATCTTACAGAAAACAATTACCGCAAAATACCTACAATATCTCAAAATTCACAATGAAAAATAATCCACATAAATAATATTAGTTAGTTGGTATTAAGGCTTATTACTTTGGAGTTTTATATTGGTTCTGGTGTTGGAGAACCGCCTAATTTGTCTTAAAAAGATAAAAAACTATTGAGTGAAGAGATATTAAGGATTTATATAGCGTACTCAACTAGTTTGAAATCGATATTAGTTTTTTGTTGTTGTTGTTATTATTATTATTATTATTATTATTATTATTATTATTATTATTATTATTATTATTATTATTATTATTATTATTATTATTATCAGCGGCAGATTCAAAATATTTCCTCAGGGGTTCGAAAAAAATAACAAAAACTAAACCTAAAAAATAATGTTGTCTTTGAGAATTGAACTTGAGCTAACCTTTTGCATTTGTTTATAGTGTTCAAAAGTTAATATATGTACATAAACACAGAAAATCTATCTTCTATATACACTGTAATTTTTTGCGAGGGTGTTTAGGTGAACACCGTGGCCCCCACTAAATCCGCCCTGCTTTCCCCTGTTTTTATACATTATTATTTCACTAAGCACATCAACATAATGAAAAGCTTTTCCTGTTTTTTTTTTTTTTTTACAGAATTTTCAAATCATTTACTTCTCTACATTGTGAAAACTACCTTCTATTTTTGATCATTTGGATTAGCATGAAATTTATTTTCTCTATAGAAAATGCTCAGGTAATGTGCTTCTGAAGTGGTCAACATGTCATTTAAAGTTAGAAACTTGGAAAATTCTAATTGTTTATATTCTTGGAAAATTCTAATTGTTTATATTCTTGATTATAGTACTTTTCCCATTTTCTTCCATTTTGTTCTTTGGATACCATGTAAAGTATTATAGGAAAAACATGTAGTTAACACTACGGGAAGGTCGATCTTGTGACCCATATAAATGCTCTTCTAGTTATATTGAGATGGAGGCATGATTTTAATTTTTTGAGTTTTGAATTTTAGAATGACGGTTTTAAGTGATAATAACTGTTATTTAAAATTTAATATTTATTTATACTTAATGAACTTCTTAAGACAAATCTCTCTATATATAAGCAAAAGCTAACGAGTTTGATTGAACCTGAATACAGACTTCTTGTTCCTCCCTTGGTTATATGATCTTTTTGCAAGAGATCGATAAAGAATAATATAAGAGATCAATAAATAAAACACAACAGCTAATATAGAGACGGTTACACATAATTGTCTATTTTACATGCATTTTAACTTATATATTCTAACCTAGTTACTGTTACCACATGCTTTTTATTTCATATTTTATCCTACAAAAAAAATACTACATTGGTTACCATATAAGTTAAGCCCGTACCTATTAGAAGAGGAATGTAAACCAAATGCTCCATTAATCCTCGATGTTATATAAAAACAAGTCAGGCATTTAATTAGTTATACTTAATGATGCATACTTTTACATTTCGAAGCAAATATAGATCAATGTGAAATCTTATGCTAATTTTTTTATACAGTCAGCATCTATACGAAAAACTTATCTTTTTCTTTTTTGGTTTATCTATCAGATCACGTGAATTTTACATTTTAAAATATCCTTACAAGTTGTAATGATCCGCTAGGTCGTTTTGAGCTTTTAGATTCTTTTCTTCAAAATAAACTTCCCGTAACTTTAAAATAGTATTTGTGACTTGCAGAGATGGATGAAGCGATTTCCGAGCCAATTGGATGAGTATCGGAGAGGAATTAGCAAAATTGGAAATTCTTCAGTTATGGAATGGAAAAGTTTGACCAATGTCAACATCAGAGGTTAGAGAGGTCCAATCAGAGTTTCGTTGATTCCATGAGGTCCGGAACATGACTTATGACTTAGTCTGGTAGTTGGTTTAGGATCCGAGGGCTTGAGTGTGATTTGGAACCTTGGTTGAGAAACTAGTTAAGTTAAAGGATTAGAGTTGACCACGGTCAACATCGGGTCAAGACGACCCCCTATCGATGTTTTAAGAGTTCGTATTATGATTTTTTACTTGTTCGAAAGTTTTTATTAAATTTTGACGAGTTTCAGATGGATTTGGATTGTGGCGCGCTCGTATTTGATGTATCAATGTTATTTTTTTGGGAATAAAGGGTATCATATTGAGCAAATGAGCTCTAATTTGTTGAACAATTAGAATCATATCATGATTACAGAACCACAACAAAAAGAATCGTCGAATTTTAAGGTCGTATGAGGAAGTTATGGTCGCTTTATTGCGGACAACTGGTACTGATGTCTGGTGTTCGCAAGCGAACTTTGGGTCGCAAATGCGAATTGTCGCAAATGAAAACTCCTTGTGTCTTAAAATTTCAGACTTCGCCAATTGGTATTTTTTATCATAGCTTGAGTTTTAGACAGCGAGCACGATTTTTTATTAGAGTTGCTTACTTGGAGATGATGAATCAGGCCCTCGAAAACACTATTTTACGGTGTTTTTCTTGTTTAAAAAATAGGGTAACATTTTAATATGTATTTGTATGATTCCCCATGATTACTTAAGGTTATTAGCACTTATTTCATGATTTGGTTGGGGAAAATTGGGGGTTTCGAGCTCTAAGAATAAGAGAATGAAAAATCTTGATTTCTGTATCGATTCGTGGATAAAATTGGGTTATTTTATGCATCTAGTCCATAAAAGTTATGGGTAAGCCAATTTTTAAATAAAATTCGAGTTTTGCCCTTGGGGCTCGGGATTACCTTTTTTCGTTCGTTTTTGGATTCAGAATTAAAGTACAACATTATGGGTATCATTGGAATTGTCTAACCTTGTAGATGACTATTTTGACTAGAATAAACTTTTTTGGTGTATCTATATGCGGTAGAGCTTCCGTAAGACTTAATCTTTTCTCGAATTGAGATTAGGATCATTTAGAGGCGTTGAGGAAGGACTAGTCCAATTTTGAGCTTGTGGACTTCAAATCTAAGGTAAGTTGAGACTTTACTTGACTATATTTAAAGAACGTGGTTGGTAAGTTAACTAATAAAAAAGGTGTAATGGAGAATTAATGGGGGTCCCGTGCTTGTGAGGTGATGAGCACTTGTACGGATACGGTGCCATGATTTGAGAGTTTCTTATCATATTCGAGTCATTTATGTCTATGGTTAGAAGGCCAAAGCATACGGGCATTAGTTGATAGTTCATGGTGACTAATTGATTGATTATTTGAGATATGATTCCATTACTTAAATACTTATGTGATATGCCAATCTCTTACTAGTTGATTATTCGTTCTCATCACTCCGAAATGCTCGTCTAAGGATAAAAAGGTACATAAGTTGAGCTTTCACTTTTTGGCCTTGTTGCTTATCTTGTGTACATATCATCGTCATTCTTTTGATATTGTATCTCATGTATATTACACTTGAGGATAAATATGTGCTGCCCGATGAGAAATGATTTAAGACGGAGTGATGCGGAAGATAGCCGAATATGGGCCAAGTATTGGGATCAAGAGCCAAATTGGCTAAGCGTTGAGATTGAGAGCCGAAATGGATGAGAACAGGATGAGAAATGGTTCTTGGTGGTGTATGGACCTTGTGAGTCCCCCATGGGTCACATATATTGTATTACAAAGCGTGTGTATACCGTGATAGAAGGAGTTTCTATTGCATTGCATTTGCATATCATATCATATTATTTCATTGATTCTTTACTATTTGATTTACTATAAGGATTGTATGAAATGTACTTGTCTCATTTGATGGACTACTTGAATACTTATTGAATTAGGTGAAATTCTTGTCTTTTACTTATTGGATTGAAAGTATGCCTTTATGTACTAGTAGCGGTTAAGTGTGGAATAAGCATTCGGAAGACCAACACTCGTTCATCATTTTAGTTTAGGGTCGGTCAATGATGCTGATGAATACACGTTGATTTCCCGTACTCACTCTACACTTTGTTTTGGTAACTATCATTTTATTACCAGGGAAAATATTTACATAATTTTAGTATCATAACCCTTTAGAGTTGGACATGATCCCCAACTTCTAGTGCACCATCACAACAACTCAAATACATTCTTCAAAACACAGGACTATCAACCTACCACTAAGGATGCAAATTAAGTGTTTGGAGTATCTTTGCTAGCCTTGACTTCTTACCTCATCTACAATGGATATCCTGAATAAGCATCTTCACCAGCATTGCTTCTGTTCTTTTTTTGTTCAGAAATGCCCTCTAGTTCCACTCTTGCTAGATATAATATATGCAACCTGATAGAGCCATCCTATACAGCTCAGCCTTTGCACTACTCCCATTGGCATGATTTCTAGCCCATCTTTGTTCTTGATCCCAACTGAGTACATGTCTTCGTATCTTCTGCCATTGAAGTATCTTTCCCCACATCAACTTTGCAACTGGACACTGGAAAAATAGGTGTTGTTAGCTTTCAGGAATGATTTCACATAAGGGGCATGTTGGTCCATAGTTAATGTTCCATTTTAGCAATATGTCCTTTGTAGCTAGGCTCCCATGAATTGCTAAGTAATGAACGAACACCCATCTTGGACACCCCTGATTGTTACAAAACATCTTCTTCCATCTTGTTTTGGGAAAGTCTCCTCTCAGATTATTGTAGATCATCCTTATTGAATATTATGGCATCTGTATGAAAGTTTCTTTTGTTATACCAACTTCCCCCAAGTACTTCTGTGCTTTAAAAATATTCCTGATTACCTATGAGGCCTTTTTTGGTTTTGTGTCCCATATTTGAAAGGATGGGGCTGGATTACCATTAATCACTATAGAGTAGGAAATTGTTTTCACACAGGTTATTATCCATTTGACAAAAATGTTAGGGAAGTGCAATCCATAGAGAACTTGCTCTAAGTAAGATCATTCTACAGAATCATATGTTTTTTTCATGTCAATCTTAATCATGAATCTAGGTGACACTCCCTTTCTCCTATGCCCTTTCACAAGTTCATGGCTTAGAATTATGTTATGGATGACCCTACTAGGGACAAAAGATGCTTGTCCACTATCTATGATACTATCTATCACCCTTTGGAGTCTAGAAGTTAGCATTTTGGAGATGATTTTATAAATGGCAGTACAACAAGAGACATGTCTGTACTGCCTAATGATGTAGGATTTTTGACTTTAAGAGAAAGAGTGACAGAGGTGCAGTTTATAGGCTCATACAACTCATTTGTATTAAAGAAGTGCAGGATAGATTGAGTTACCTCATCGCCAATGATAAGCCATGCTTGCTTGAAGAAGTATGAGTTGAGACCATCAACCCCTGGAGCCTTCATATCATCAATATCTTTCAATGCCTGGTACACATCATTAGTTGTGAATGGTTTGATTAGATTTTGTTGCTGCTCTCTACTCCATTTTGGTCCCTTGTCAAGAATATTTAGTTGGATAACTGGTAATGCTGGGTCAGCTGATTCCAAAAGTGATTTATAAAACCCTGAGATCTATGCTTCAATATCATCTTCAATATGAACACATGCTCCAGTATTAGTAACTAGCCTAAATATTGGATTCTGAGCTACTATACTCTTGACATTAGCAAAAAAGGATGTTGTATTTGAGTCTCCTTCTTTGAGCCATTGAATCCTGGACTTTTGATTGTAGATACTCTCCTCAATGTTGCTCCATTTTTCAAATTCCTATTTCAGCATCAAACAAGTCTGTTGAATGATCAGGTGTCCTCATTTTCTCCTGGAGGTTCTGTAATTCCTTTCAAGCATCTTTAACTCTTTCAGTTACCCCCATGAATTCTTGTTTGTTAAGTGCTTTCAGTCGTCTCTTGTCTTCTTTGAGCTTGTCCACACTTCATTTTCACCCTTTTAGTTGCACTACCCCAGTTATTCTATACTATTTCTCGAAATCTGGTATGCTCAACAGGACAATTAAAGAATCTAAAAGGTTTGGTACCTTGCTTTATAGTCTTCCTAACCTGTAGGCTGAGTGGTGAATGATAAAAAAAGGCAGGGTCAAGCACTTGCACAATAACATGTGGCATGTTCATCATCCAGGCAATATTTACCAATGCTCTATCAATTTTGCTAATAACATGGTTGTTGGTCCATGTATATTCCCTCCCCAAAGTTGGTAGCTCAGTCATACCTGTATCATTTATAAATTCTTTAAAGTCATTGATTTCACTATCTGAAACTGCATTTCCCTGTATTCTATCCTCAATACTCAGTACTATATTGTAATTACCTATTAGGAGCCATGGTTTTTGAGTTCTATTATTAATCTTCTTTAAATCCTCCCACATTTCTTGCCTATCATGCACTGTGTGCATCTCATATAAAGCAACCAACACTAGTTGTAGCCCATTCATTTCTTAAATTTCTACCAGTATGATATGTGTGTCTATCTGCATTGATGTAACTTGCACTTGTCTAGGGTTCCATATCACCTAAATTCTACCTCTTGACCTTGGTGTTGCACTTGAAATCCATTCCCAACCCTGTGCTATTTTATTAATGACTTTATTTGTTCTATTATCTTAAGTGTTATGTTCAGTGATGGCTAGGACACTGATTTTATTTGCTCTTATATACTCCTTCAATTACTTCTGATTATAGACTTTATTCATCCCTCTCACATTCTAAGTGACTATCTTCACTTGGAAAGGGGTGGAAATTTTACATGGTACTCTTTCCCACTAGTGCTACCCTGCTCATTTGTACTATTTCTTCAACTTAACCTGAGTCTCGGTTAAGAACGGCGATGCTATAAGTTTCACACGGCGCATCCCTACTGGTTGCATATCAGTTGAATTGAGGACATGAAAAGCATTACATATGTTTAGACCTTGCTCATTATTCAGTGCAATAAGTGGGATTTTGTTAGGAGTATCCTCCTCTCACAGCTACCCAGTCACCTGTTTGATTGTTAGGTCCTCTTTTGTTTTTCCTCCTTTGCCCTGGCCTCATTTGTTGTTGTTGATAATTCATGCCTTTATATTTCTTAGCTTTAGGATACTGGATTCTATTATTGTTCTGAGTAGCCTTCTTCTCCACCTGTTGGTCTCTCTTATTATTATGTTTTGGTTTTGTAGGTTTTCGTGGTTGTTTGTCGTGTGCTATTGTTTATGTCCTCTGATTATTAGTACAATTGTGTCCAATTTGTAGGCATTTCTCGCAATATTCAGGTTCCTAATCATACTTCACCTCTTGTTCAATGACCCCTTCATTTGGAACATTAACCTTCACTTCTTGGACAAAGGCTTGGTGATATCCATATCAGTTAGTACCCTAGCGTATGACACTCTAGCACCAATTATTGTACAATCATCAACATACACCGGTGTTTCCAACCCACTGCTAGTTTTCCCCAAAGCTTTTTTCCCCAGCATACCAAAGGGAGATTTTGAAACCTTACCCAAATTGGCACCGTTTTTAAGATTTCCTCCTCAAATATGAAGTTGTGTGCCCACTCTTTCACAATTACTGGTCTATTTTTGATTGTTCCTGGTTCTGCTAGCAACACTTTGTTCCTATCTTCCATATTGTGAAATCGTATAATGAAATAGTCATCATTGTGATAGAAGATCGGGGGATTCTGTTCAAACTGCCCATGGTTTACCAGATAATGATCCACTGCTCCAATTGTTAGGGATTGTCCAATCACATATAAGATTAGCACATACTACCATTTTTTAAATTCCTCTTTGATGTCCTCCTTTTGCCAATGTCACGACCATTTCTCCCTCTTGAATTGTTGGTGCATAGTAGTTTCGGCTTATTACCCTTTCTTGCTAGCTTGTTGCCTGCTACTACGTTTGCCCAAGTCTAAGTTTCCGCCGGAGTTGCTTTCTCCATTGTTATTGGTTTAGATGTTGTCGTTTCCGTCACCGACATTACCTCTTATGTTTCCTTTTTTCCTAGGGTTCCAGCTGTTTCTGGAATTTTTTGTACAATAGGGTTTATAGAAACTTGAAGTGGTGTTGAATATCCCTCATGTGTTGTATTTTCCTTGCTTTTACCCTTATCAATCACCGAGTCCTACACCCGCTTCCGTCATTGTTGTGACCAAGCTGGGTTCACCTCGAGCTTCTCTGTGGTGTTTTTTTTTGCCGATTGAGCTCGTACCTCCTCCAGTTGCTTGGTGTTCACTGGTGTCTTGTTAGCTTGCTTGCAAGGTCGGCCTTTTGCCATTTTCGTAGACCACCAGTTCATGTCAGCAGTTCGCTCTACACTTATTGCACCCTTTTGTGTGCAAGGTCTCTCCCTAGTACTAGTAGAGCACGAGGATTCACTGAGAGTTGAGGAGACTGTTTGGAAGATTCAAGGTGAGCTGCTGGCTTATCCATGCCACCGAATTCCCTTTCCTTTACTTTATTTTTGTGTTTTTCATTCTTAGATAGTGTATTCAAGATGATCATTCCGACTTGTACTTCTTATTCTAGTAGTTCATGTACTATTGACACCAGGTTTTGGGTGGTTGTACTTATTTCGCGTATTTATAATTATGAGACTTAGGTATGACTTGATTTGGCTTTATTTTATTCATTTTTGCTTGATACTCTATTGATAATTTGTGTAATTATTATGGATGACTGCTTACCGGGTTGGGGTAAGTGCCTTCACGACTTTGGAATTTGGGTTATGACAATTTGATATTAGACCTTTAGGTTCATCAATGTCAGAGTACAAGAGAAATGTCTAGTAGAGTCTTGCAGCTCAGTATAGAGGCGTGTGTACTTATCTTTGATAAGCTATGAGATATTTAGAAAAAAATACATTATTTCATTCCTTATCGTGTGTATGTGATTCAGTTTAAGGTCTAACATCCTTGTTTTACTCTCTCACTGGTAGTGAGGACACATTCTCGAGCTTGCGCATGAGTGACTTGATGTGACAGGCATCGCATGGTATGGTATGAGATGTGGTCACCATGATAAGAACGCATGACCAAGTTCAAATTGCAGTTATGACTTGAAGACTCAGTTGAGTGGGGTTGTGATTTATACTCGTTGGTTCAGTGATATCCCTAGGAAATTGGAGTGATCATGTGAATGATTGCATGATCGCTATGTTTTCAATGATATTTTCTCGGAAGTCGAGGAAATGCATTATAGAGAGTTGATTTGAATTCATTTCAACTAGCAAATAACTAGGCGATAAGCGTTGTGGTTTTTAGGACTGTACTTGAGGATATTTGACATAACATGAATGGTTTACTGAGGTGTTACTGGAGTAGGAATGCTTGAGTGTCATCATATTTATTATGATAGTGTTATGGCACGAGTGTATCAACGGCAAGTCAATGATCCAATAATAGAAGAGTACATATGTTGGTATCTAAAGACAAGTGTAAAGTTGGGGGAAATCAATTGATTTGATGAGAAGATAGTGACCATGTTAAGACTTGGAAGAGAAGTTGAGAAATGAAGAAGACATGAAAGATAATCCTTAGTGATAAGGTCAGAAGTGGTAGGACTTGTTATGGGATTTGTATAAAGAGTTTTCTTTCTATCCTACAGGTTGAGGTGTACTGAAGAGACTTCGAATAGTTTAAGTTTGGTGATACAACAATCATAATGGTATAATATTTATCTGATAGGAGCACAAGATGTACTAAGTTTGGTTATGCATGGGAGAATAAATGGTGTTGAGTATTTTAATTATGAATGACTTGGGAGTATTGGTGTGTGGTAAGTCACATGGATTGGCAAATTTGATACTTTTGAATTTGCTAAAGGTGTAACAAGGTATTGCACTCAGACATTCAATAGTTGATGAGTATGGTATATGAGAGAGTAGGCGTTGCGTCGAAGTGTTCGGAGTGGTGAGCTAGTTTAAGTGAAAACACACAGAGGAGAATTCTATGTATTTAGATTCCACAAAGTTTTATCAATTTGGGTGACTAGTATGAGTTGAGGAGCATGAAGATTTAAAGTCATGAGGTATAATTCATCGGTACTCAGTTGACGACTTGGATAAAATTCATCTTTTGAGGTCGGGAATGACATCACGAGGTTGAGAAGTCACAAGAAAAGGGTTAGAATGACTCACCCAAGACTTGTGGAAGGCTTACTCTTGTTTTGTAAAGATTTGGAATCAATTTGGGTGATTATTGGTGACATACAAGGAATTGTGCATTTTGTACCTAGTCAGATTTGTTCATTTAAAGGCTGGTGGCTTGTGGATATATTACTAGAAAGACTTATGGCTATTCTAGTAAATCATTTCCAAATTGATGGATTTGAGTTCAGGATAGAGGTATGGAAGGTTTATCGAATTTTATTGGAGTTTACAAGGAGATTTGATAATATTTTTCTGATGGAAGCTATATGGATAGTTCTAATGGTTACACATATCTTTGGTGATGTATGGAGGAGGTACAAATGGATATGGGAAGTCCTTGGGGTGATCAGTTGATTTTTATGAATTTGGCACCAAGTTAATCACTAGGATTATGCGTATAGTACGTTATTTGGAGGTTTAGGAGGAATTGGATGACGAATGTTGACTCAGTAGCTTCAGCGTGAGGAACTGAAACTAACAGATTTGGAATTTATGCTATCAGCCTTGGATAAAGTCAATTTTTGACGAAAATGCTTATAATTGGTTAAGAACAAACACTGATTCTTTTCTGGTCAAAGGGAGTCATGCTTTAGACTTTCGGTGTGATAATGTATTTTATAATGATTTTGGTACTAAAGATGGCTTGGACGGTGTGAAAGTAAAATAAATAGAATAAGAGTATTTTCTGCTACAGATCTGATAATAGTTTTTGGCTACAACTAAAGAATTGTGATGACTATGATGGTATTTGTGGAATGAACCAATTGCATTCAGAGGTGTGCTTATAATCAAAATCCGGTGATTCGAGCAGAGTCAGCTTCTATATACGAGAATCAGTTGTGGAGGAAGTTTCGGGCATGAAAAATGAAGATTTAGGTTTTTGAGCTAAGTTAAAGAAAAACTTGGCTGATAAAGTAAACAAACTGTGCTATCTGCTTGATCCTTGCCTATGGAGACTTTCATGAGGTTTTATAACGGATATTTATAGTTACTCGATAGTTTAACTACTTTTTCTTACCCGTTCGATGACGAACATTTGTTTAGTGGTACTTGATGTAACGACCTGCTAGGTTGTTTTGAGCTTTTAAACTATTTTCCCCCAAATATACCTTTCCCACAGGTTCAAAATGGTGTTCGTGACTACGATGATTGATAGCACAGTTTATGAGGCCATCAGATGAATATCAGAGACGAATTAGCAAAATTGGAAGTTCTTCAGTCAAGAAAATTGAAAGGTTTGATCAAAGTTAATATTGGAGGTTAGAGAGGTCGAATCGGAGCTTCATCAACTCCATGAATCTCGGAACGTGATTTATGACTTCATTAAGTAGTTGGTTCGGATCTCGAGGGACTCAAGTGTGATTTGGACCCTTGGTTGAGAAATTAGTTAATTTAAAGGATTAGATTTGACCATGGTAAATATTTAGGTCAAGACGACCCCATATCGATGTTTTGAGAGTTAGAGAAACTTCGTATGATAATTTGGACTTTTCAGCAATTTTTAGTTAGATTCCTATGAGTTTCGGATGGATTTGGTTTGTGACGCACTCGTATTTGATATTTTGATGTCATTTCTTTGGGTAAAAGGGTTTCATATTGAGAAAATGAGCTCTAAATTGTGTTTTTATTGAATCATTAGACCCCTATCGTGATTACAGAACCATAGCAAAATGAATTGTCGAATTTCAAGGTCGTATGAGGAAGTTATGGTCGTTTTAGTGCGGACAAGTTTTGATGGTGTATGGTGTTTGCAAATGCGAACTCCATGAGTCTTATAATTTCAGACTTCGCCCATTTGATATTTTAATCATATCGTGAGTTCTGGATCTCCGATTTGGGTGATGTTAGTGGCGTATTCTCATTTCAAAGAGCCTAAGATTCTATTTTCTTTATATCTGGATCGATTCATGAATGGAATTGAGTGATTTTATGGATATAGGCTATATACGTTATGGATAAACTAATTTTTAAATAAATTTTTAATTTTGTCCTTGTGGGCTCAGAGTTACTTTTTTATGAACGAATAACTTCTAAAAAAATTTATGTCACACCCAAATTGCGGGTCGTGGTGGCACCTACACTATCATCCTGGGTAGGCGAACCACGTTCCCAAATTGTAAAAACAAGTTAAATAAGAAGAAAATTTAATAAGAATAATTTACCAAGTTGCTAATACTTATCATAACTAGAAATATCCAACATCCCCAAAATCTGGTCAAAGGTTACAAGAGCACTATGTACAATTCGAATATAAGTCTGAAAGTGCCTGAAGACTACATATTGTATGTCAGATACAAATACAAAATTAAATAAAATAGGGTTCTTCAGGGACCATGGATGAGCAAGTAGCTCACCTTGCATGACCTAAGGATATCACCCTCGCGTATCAACCATGGGGCGTAGAACTGGAGCTTGGATCATACTCTGCACTAAAAAAAAGTGCAGCAACAGTACTATCAGTACAACAGTAGTACTGGTAAGTATCATAGGCTGACAATAATTAGATAACGCATAAATGAGTGGAAATTAACAAGTAGCACATAGAGCAAACTGTATGATCACGTATCATATACAAGTACAGTATCAAGGAAATCATAAAATCTACCAAAGACAGATATGGGTCACCAACTGAACAGTTAAGATATGTGAATGGATGAATGCAATGCAATGCAATGCAGTAGTCACCTCTCTCGCTCCACTTTCATACACACATGCTAAGGGAAATGCCTCAAAGTCATGACCCGTGGGGGACGCGCAAAGTCCATGTACCACCTCAAATAGTTCCCATTGAGCGCTTACCATATCAAAGTCTCATTCGCCCGAAATAGTTCCCATAGGGAACTTACCATATCATTACATCATCTACCCCGAATAGTTTCCATCGGCATATACAATATCCTTCTTACCTCTTACAGGCCTCGTAGGACTATATCGTATCTCATTTTCACATTCTTAACCAACAGAGCATATAAATGAATGTATGAGCATGCAAACATAATATTGACAAGTATCAAGACATTTCATTAAACACCTCATTTCCAAGTATTACTCATTTTATTACTAAATCAATTTTCGAGCGAAGAATGACAACTCAATCAAGAAGCACAAGTCATATTATTGCTCACAGTTAAATCATCAATATCATCCTTCCTTTTCATGAGATACATGAGTTATCATGTGACATAGATATAAATAAATAATAATCATAGAAACTAACACGTATGGCGACAAGCCACATAACAGCTGACGGAATCAACCTAACTGGAATTCACCTCTAGCCTATCATGCTCTCCCCTCAATTTCTACAACTATATACGATACCCTAATCAGAGTCTAACTAAAGTAAGCCGTAACCTACCTCGAAGCCTAGCGGGTGCCATAAACTATCTGACTTGAGACTTTTCTTTCCGAATCGCCTACGAATGATTGAAATCTAACAATTAAATATTCTACATTAAAGACAATTCTATCGATACCCATTTTACTATACTTTTCAAAAGGTTTCCAAAAAGACCCCAAAAATCCAAACTCGGGCCTCAAAGGCGAAACGAGAATTTTATTTCAAAAACACATTACCCAAAGCCTAATGCATCTACGTTATAAAAATCACAACAAAAAGATTTGAACTTGACCCTTAATTTTACAAAATCCCTTTTTTAGATCTAAGGTTTTAAACCCCCAATTTTACAATAGTCTTTCATGAAAATGAAGCTAAATAAAAGATGTAAACATTGGGAAACACTAAATTTGGGATTAGGATCTTAGCCTTATGAAAAAACCCTTCATTGGCACTTGAAATCACCCCTAGTCAAGCTCTCAAACTCAAAATATGAAATAAAGAAGTCTGAGTTAGAATTGTGGTTTAATTCGTTGCTCAGTCCGATACCTTATCGCGATCGCGGGCTGGACCATCTCGATCATGATGACCATCTGCGATCCGACCCATTAGGTGCACTTTGTGATCGTGAGGCCAGGCCCACGGATGCGAAGCACCGTGACTCACCCTGCCCCAGGCTCGAATGCTCGCCATCGCGATGACCATCCACGAGACCGCGAAACATGACTTAAATTACACCAGCAATTGAACACCATATTTTTCTGATTTCTTCCGATCTTGGTTTTGACACCCAAAACTTATCTTGGAGCCCCCGAACACAAACCAAACATTCAAACTGAGTAAAATCGATGCTATGGATTGTTCGCGCACTCAAAACACCCATCTGACAACATCATAACACATTAGACCACAAAACTACCTAAGTTTCTCACACGTCCATTTTAGCCAACTAACTACCCAAATTCTGCATGAGCACCTCGGGACCCGAACCAAGGACTCGACTAAGTCATAAATAACATTTCGGACCTAACGGAATCAAGAAAACTCATAAATGGATACGTTTACTCAAAAGTCAACTTTTAGTTAAACTAGTGATCTCAAAAACTTAAGAAAGCTCTAACTTAGGATTCTTATTCCTAAACGAGTCCGATTTACCTTGGGAAGTGTGTCATACCACCCTGTGAGGTATAAACACCAAAATAAAGGTTATGAAAGGGGAATTTTGGGTATTGCACTACTAGTAAGGACTAAATGAGCAGACGGGTCGGTACATCAGATACTAATCAAACAATTGCTCGTCCCCGAGCGAAAATAAATAAAGTGGGAAACAATACTTAAACTGCTAAATAATTGAGGATATCTAATCCGCATATCTTCCTCAATCTCCAAAGTGGCCTCCTCAACTGGACGGTGCTTCTATTGCACACTGAATCAATATCCTTAGACCTTAACTTTATAACCTTCCTATCCAAAATAGCTACAGGCTCTTCCTCGAAAGCCAGATCCTGATCGAACAACATCGAGTCCCATTGGATGATGTAGGACCCATCAGAATGAAAACTTCTTCAACATGGATACATGAAATACCGAATGAACACCTGATAAACCTGGTGGCAAAGCTAACTCATAAGCCACCTCACCAACTCACCGAAGAATCTCGAATGGCCCTATATATCTCAGACTCAACTTATCCTTCTTCCTAAATCTCATCACACCCTTCATGGGTAAGACCTTCAACAACACCCAATCACCTACCATAAACTCATATCACGACCCTTACTATCCCCGTTCTCTTTCTGTCTACTCTGAGCTACTATGAGTTTTTCCTGAATCAATTTTACCTTATCCAAGGAATCTCTCAACAAGTCTGTACCCCATGGCCTCACCTCAAAATCATTGAACCAATCAATCGAAGATCGACATATCCTACCTTACAAAGCCTCAAATAATGCCATCTCGATACTCAAATGAAGCTGTTATTGTAGGAAAACTCTGTTAAGGGCAAGAACTGGTCCCAATAACCACCAAAGTCAATCACACAAGCCCATAACATATCCTTAAGAACCTAAATAGTTCGCTCGAACTTACCGTCCGTATGCGGGTGTAATGCCATACTGAGATTGAACTGAATCCCCTTCTCCTTCTGCAAGATCCCCTAAAAATGAGAAGTGAATTGAGTGCCTTGGTTTGAACTAATAGAGATGGGCACTCCATGCAATCACACAATCTCCTGAATATAGATTTTTACCAACTTCTCTGAATTATAGGTAGTGTAAACTGGAATGAAGTGCGCAGACTTAGTCAATCTATCCCGATTACCCAAACAACATCAAACTTGACCAGAGTTTTCGGAAACCCTACCATAAAGTCCATCGCAATTCACTCCTATTTCCACTAAGGTATAGGCATCCTCTGAGTCATACCCCCTGGTTTCTAATGTTCATACTTGACCTGTTGACAACTCAAACACTATGACACAAACTCCACTATATCTCTCTTCTTTTGAACCTACCAATAATGCTGCGTCAAATCATGATACATATTTGTACCACCAGGATGTATAGAGTACCTAGAGCTATGAGCCCCATCCATAATTAACTGGGTCAAACCACCCACATAAGGAACATACATTCTCCCCTTAATCCTTAAAACACCATTATCATCAAGAATCGCCTCTCTGGCCTTCCCTTTTAACACATTGTCCCAAATCTTACACATCTTAGCATCTTTAAACCGTTAGGCCTTTATTTGCTCTACAAGTGACGACCTCTTCTTAACATAAGCCAGAACCTTACCTAGTTCCTAAATATCAAGTCTCACTAGACTGTTCTCCAAATCCTGAACCTCCCTAGTGAAGGGACGCTCCCCTATAATCAAATGAGCCAGACTACCTATACTCACTGCCTTTTAGCTTAAAGCATTCGCTACCACATTAGCCTTGCCCGAATGATAAAGAATGGTGATGTCATAGTACTTGAATAAATCCATCCACCTACGCTGCCTAAAATTTAGATCCTAATTTTTAATACATATTGAAGACTACAATGGTTCATGAACACCTCACAATGGACCCCACACAAATAGTGTCTCCAAATCTTTAAGGCAAATACTATTTCCGCCGACTACAAATCATGAGTACGGTGGTTCTTTTCATGCACCTTCAACTGCCTCGAAGCATAAACTATCACCTTTCCCTCTTGCATTAACACACAACCTAGACCATGCAGCGAAGCATCACAATAAACTATAAAGTCTTTCCCCTCTATCGGTAAGATGAGGTCAACAAAGACTTGAGCTTTTGAAAGCTCTCTTCACACTCATTTGAATGCTGAAAAGGCACATTCTTCTGGGTCAACTGGGTCAATGAGAAGTAATAGATGAGAAACCTTTCATGAACTATCGATAAGAACTCGCGAAACCCACGAAATGCCTAATCTCTGTCACCGTAGTAGGCATGACCTAATCTTAATCTAACTCAATCTCCTTAGGATCCACCATCCATAATGGCGAGTTTTGTCTTTTGGATCTTTATCCAATAATTTGGACCAAAACTTGCAATGGAATTTCCTCTTGAGACATATAATGCCTTGTTGATTCCTCCCTGCTTCTGGAATCCATTTTCGTATCCAAGGGATTCCTGTCTGCATTAAGAAAAATAATGAAACAGATCATTCGATATAATCGGAGGGATTTTCTGAGGTAACACATAGTGTCACTTGAACCCATTCTTTGTAGGAAGCCATATAAGGTTCCTATAAGACCTGAATTTCAGGTCCAATGACGTCTCCATCATGGAAATATCCATCCTGGAAGTAGTAAGCCATTCTGGCTATTTTTAAAAATTTCAGGATTAATCTTAATCCACCAAAAATGTCCATGTTTTTTATTTTCATAGTAGAAACCTGAGTAAAAGCATTGATATAATCATAATAATTAACCGTCATCTTAATGGTCGTTCGTGGAATTATAAATTCCTTTGACCTGAATGGACTAATTCCCCATTCATAAGGAGATATAATCTTCTTAAGATAGAATTTTGAAAAATTCCTTTCTGCTCTAGGCTTATTATCCGGGAACGATGTGATATCAGCAGTGCTGGTTGCAATAAGGATATATTCATAATACATCCTGTTCTTTCCTTCTGGGAAAGGATTGTAGAAATTTTCTACATAGCGATTCATCAGAATCCAAGGATCATTTAGATAATTTTTATCTTCATGATGTAGGTAGAGAATTGTCTCTTCATGACCCTTGACCAAATATTGGTCTCTGTTTTCTTTCTCCGATAGGTGGAGCTTTTCGGCATATGATCCTTGTTGTTGGCTACGAGAAGAGCCCTCTTTGTCCACAAGTATTACTCTTGGAATATTGGAAATATTATTTGCAGTGGTGTTAGATCTGCCAAAGCCTCATCCCGAGCCTTTGCCTCTACCCCTATTAGGAGTAGGTGGTGTCCATTCTGGACGCATCTTATCCCTGTAAATATTCATGAGTAAGAAAGTCAGGGAGTGAATTTTCTTCACCTTTAAGATATTGAATTTCAAAATCAAATGGGGCTAAATGTGTCTGCCATCTTGCAAACATTTGTTTGGAAATATCATGTTTAAAATCTTTCTGAAACATGAATTTGGCTACACTGCAGTCTGTTCTTATTAAGAACTTTGTATTATAAAAATCATCCTGGAATTTCAGGACGCACTTAACTATAGCAAGAATTTCTTTGGCTATAGTAGCATAATTCTTTTGACAATTAGTCCATTTTCCTGAATGATATCGCACAAGATATTCTTGTTTGGTTTGGGGATTAATCTGTTCAATTATCCCACCATAACCGATGCCTGAAGCATCAGTCTTAATAATCTTTCCCCAATTTAGGTTGGCAAGCATAAGACATGGTAAAGCTTGTACATTCTTCTTAATTTTTGTACCGCTTCTGTGTGGGCATTTGTCCACGGAGTGGTAGCTTTTTTTAACCTATCATATAAGATGAATGCATCCACAGATAAATTCTTATAATAAGGAGAAATATAATTTAGACTCCCTAAAAACCTTTGTAATTGGGTTTTATCAAGAATTTCATCAGGAAATTTAGAAGCAAATTTTATACTTCTAGTAATAGGAACGATTTTCCCTTGTTCGATATTATGACCAAGAAATCGAATTTTTGTTTGAAAAATATTCATTTTAGGTTTTGATATAACCAAACCATTAGAAATAACAATTTTCTTAAAGATTTCAAGATGCTTAATATGATCTTGTATATTCTTTGAAAAGACTAATATGTCATCTATGTAAACAATGATAAAAAACACTATATGAAGTAAAACTATCATTCATGACATGTTGGAATTCTGATGGAGCGTTTTTCAGCCCAAAAGGCATGACGTTCCATTCATAGTGTCCGAATGGGACTGTAAAGGCAGTTTTATACCTGTCAAATTCATCAACATGTATCTGCCAAAAACCTGATTTTAAATCAAATTTTGAAAATATGTTAGACTGGTATAACCTATCAAGTGAATCCTTTTTATTAGGAATTGGATATCTAATCCATTTTAAAACTTTATTCAAAGGTTTATAGTTAATAACTAATCTGGGAACTCCTCGTTCAACTCCATGGAGAGTTTGAAGAGCGAATTAATCTCTTCTCAATAAGAGTTGCAATTTCTTTTTTGCAAATCTCTAGATATTCCATATTCATCTGGCAAGGCCTAGCCTTTGTGGGAATATTTGATTCATGGAATTCTTCTTCATATGGAAGACTAACAATATGCTTTTTCCTGTTCCAAAAAGCAGTAGGTAAATCATTGCAGATAGAAATAGAAAAATCATGCTCTATTCCTTTTATTTTATCCTGTAATTTAGGATTCTGCAATTGGTCTATGATATTACAAGACATTAGCTCTTGCTGCAGATAATCAAGATGTTGTCTTTTATTCTGCACAAGACTAATAAGGCTAACAATATTTGAAGCAGGAATCCAAGGAAAAGTAATAGAATTATTTTCAAAGGTACCTGTAAAAACTTTATCATCAATATGAGTAATAGGCATGAGTCCATTAATAAAAGGTATGCCTAAATTAATATCATGAGCCAAATTTTTTACTAAGACAAAAGAATGTTCCATACACATTCTGTCATGGCAAGTATGGGCACTAGGTAACTTGTAGGAGACATCCATTTTGCTCCCATCTGCACTTCTTACTCTATGAGTAGACTTGGTAAAATATTTGGTAGGGATTAGTCCTTCCCTATTGTAATTAAGATCTGCCCCTGAATCAATTAATGTAGGGACATGTATGCAGATGGTACCTCTATCAATTAACAAATCAACATGGGTAATCCATCTTTGGCGGGAATACAAATTAATGGATCCCATAAAGTCTGCCTCTTTAGGACTATCAGAGGTAGCTGGTTGGTCGAGTATAGGAGTATAACCTAACTCTATATCAGGAAGAGAAGTATGACTAGTCTGTCCTGATTCTAAGGAAGTAACTCTATCATCTAGCGTAGTGTAATGGTGACGAAGTAGATTAGCTCCTCTTTGAGATCATAAATTTCAGTCTTCAATTCCTGTACTGTAAGAGAACTATTAGGACTCCGCTTTTTCTGTAATTCCTGGAGAACTTCAGAAAAGTTATAAGGCGGATCAATTCTCGATCTGATTTTGAGAGGAACTTTGTCCTTTCCCTGAGCTTTAAACAAAGCTTCGATGACATGTGCTTTCTGTGATTTGTCCTGAATATTATCCAGTAGGTCACTGACTTCTTCTCCATTAATGACATTTATATTGCAGCTGGAGAATTGTGCTTGAAGTTTATAAAACTCATCATCCGTTTCACTATGCTTAATAACCTGACATTTATCTTTTGTAATGCAGGTGCAATGAGCTTCATCTTCCGTAGAGGAGGAGTAAGGATCTTCATAATTTGAACTCATAGTCTCCTCTGAGTCATTAGACTCTTCTGATGAGACGATAATCTTCATCAAAGCATCATTAATGCTTTCATCTACTGTGAGATTCTTGATCTTATCGATCTTCTTCTTTCTACACATATTGGCCTAATGCCCCTTTTCACCACATGCATAGCACGTAGGAGACTTTTTTCTCTTTTAGGGATATAACCCTCCCTTGCATTTCTGGCTCTTTTGCATATTTCTTATAATAGTCAGATTTGTACTTTTCATAGTACTCCCTTTTATGGGGTTTAACCGGGGTTTTCCTCTTTTTCCCATTCTCGTAAGACGCCGGTTCATCAAATGCGAACTGTTGACAAAATTCTCCTAATTGGGTCTTTTTTGTCCCTTTCTGCTTTTTAAGTTGTTTCTGTAATTTCAGATCATTGCATAGAGCTAATCCTTCTTCCATGCATTTGCCTATTATCTATCCATAAGAATAAAAATCCCATTGGATCTAAGAATCACCTGAATCATTTCTTAGGGATCTCTTAACCTTTTCAGCGAAAAGAGAGGGAAGGCCATCAATAAATCTGGCTTTCCAAAAACTATTATTGGCTTCTGGGAGGTTTAACACTCTACTAAGGAAGACATCCTTATACCACCTAAATGAAGTTAAGGTGGGGCACCTATGGTTTTGCAGAAGAGTTCTGATAGTATCATAATTGGTAGAATAATTCCTTGTAAAGTGATCTAAAATGGTTAGAACGAGAGTAAAAACCGCATAAGGTTGTGATTCATTACCCTCTTGCTTTACAACACTCATAATAGAATGTTTTTGGTCCTGTGTGAGATAATTATCCCACCAAGCTTTAAGTTGACCTGTAAATCCTGTAGTTATCATCTTTACGTTATGAGCATCGGTTTGGTGATTACCTTTAGCTGCTGCAGCATACATAATGATCTTGTGGCACGTCCTGAAAATTTGGGTCTCAGCGCCACTATCTATGTTCCATTCAACAATTTATGTACCGGTATAAGCAGGAGGCTCATTCTTATAAGCTTGTTCTTTAATTAAAACATACATGGAAGTAGGTCTTAGATAATAGTAATTCTCCGAATTGAACTTGGGTTTCCATTTACCCTTTCCATGGCAGCAATATGTGCTTCATTGTCAGATGTAGATAATTTATCTGTACTAATCATCATAACAGTAGATGTAGAACCATCTTTTGAAGAAATCTTCAATTTATATTGAAATTGAGAAAGTAAATCTTCAAGATTCTTTACTAATGGTTCTTTGGTCTGTTTTGCCAGGGAGATTCCTTCCATTGAAGGAGGAGGCTGAATGTTCGCTGGAATTTCTAGAGATTTTGGAGGCTGGTTAGGAGCAACTTCTTTAACTCGTTGACTCTCAATAAGAGATCTCAGCTTGTCAACTTTGTTATGTAATAAGCTCATTTGTTCACTAATAACCTTGAGATGAATATTGGTATGGTTATGTTATTTGAACATGGTATTGATATGATCAATAGTTGGGCCATTATGAAGGGTCTGATGTATAAGCTTCATAAAAGGTTGGGCCTGTAAATCATTGTTACTGTTGTCCTTTTTTAATGAAAATGGTTCATCAGGAGGGTGTATACTCCTAAGGACTTTTTTAGAATCTAAATGCCATTGTCTTTCAACAACATTGATATTGGGAAGAGCATAGTCTTCAACAAACCATCGAACAAAAGGCTTATAATCCTGCTTGGTTTGCAACTCATCATAAAATTGGTATCTAATGGAACATGCTTCCTTATCAGTAAAAAATGAGAAGAACCATCTTCTAAAAAGACGATAATCCTCACTCAGAAAGTCTTTCAAAATAATCTTTCTCAGACCTGAACCTGGACTTAATCCAGAGGTGAAGCACGAATATGATCGCTATCTATCCTTAAAATAATCAGTGAATCCCATTTCACTTGAAGTAGGATCAATATTAATTCCTACAGGAATTTGATTGTCTCCTATTTTTATTTTCTCAATCTTCTCATCCTGAGAGATCTCTGAAGGAGTGGTTACCTTATAAAGGTCATCGTTAAACTGAGAGGTTGACGCTCTAGCCATAGAAGGTCTGGAATGTCATTGAGAGGAGAGAGAGGTAATAATGAGATGACATTGATCTACCCGATTTAGACGGTTTGGTAGCGAATTGGAGATAGATATTTCCATCAGTGGTCTGAACAACCTGAGCGATACGAGTATCTATCCTAGGTTGGACATGTATAGCGCTCTCAATTAGCCAGTCATCGGGATAATTAATTTCATCCCAACTGATAGGTCTTCTAGTAGTTATCTTAGACCTTTTGGCTAGGTTGGTTTCTATAAGAACAGTTTGCCTATTTCTCTTATCATCCATAATCTTACAATTAGGATTCATGGTGTCTAACACAAGAAAATAGATACGATAACAGATGCACGTAACTTCTGTTTCAGGCATATAATTATAGCCATGAGCTTTGACATATAAAGTTAAAGCATGCAAAATATTTGGATCAGACAAAGACAGAGTAAGATTTGGTCTGACATCAAAATAAACTGGTCCATAGGCCAGACTGGATTGCATAGCACCCATAAGAGATTGCTTCAAATTTTACTGGTAATAAGTGGTAATGAAATCTCTTTATTCCAAATTTTACTGCTAATAATTCTTTCTCTTTAATACGATAATTTTTCTCATTTGGTTTCCATGTTCCTCCTCCATATCCACAAATTAGTGGTTTCCCTTTATCTATATCTCATTTATCATAAGCTATGAGGACTGCTCCCCATCCTATATCACTAGCGTCAGTAAAAAGTTCTAGTTGATCTTTTTCTGTTGGTATTCTGTGTTTTGGTAATGTTTTTACCTTTTCCTTGATTTCTTTTATATCTTTAGTATGTTCTTGTTTCTATTCAAATGTTATATTTTTCTTTATCAATTCTTGTAATGGTTTCCTTAAGAGTCGTAAATCCTTTATATGGTCTGAAGCATAATTTATTACTCCTAAGAACTGTTGTACTTCTTTCTTACTTTCTAGCTTTTCCTTGAAATTTTTTATCTTTGTTTCTATATGTTCTTGCATTTGTAACCCTTCGTTATCTATAATGTATCCTAATTATTCAATGTTGTTTTTAAAGATTTCAGATTTCTTTTCAGATAATAGTATTCCGTATTGTTTTATAGTTCTTATAAATTCTTCTAGGTGTTTTATATGGTCGTCTAGATTATCGCTAAATATTAATATGTCGTCCACATATACTATATAGAATTCTGTTAATCTTCTAAACACTTGGTCCATTCTTCTTTGAAATATTTGTGCTGCATTTTTTAATCCAAATGGTAATTCATTCCATCATAGTGTCCTTGAGGGGTACTAAACGCTGTTAAAGATTTTGATTCTTTTGTTAGTTTTATTTGTAAAAATCCACTTTTACAATCAAACTTACTAAACCATTTTTTATTTCCTAATCTGTTGATAAGATTTCTTTTATTTTTTATTTAGTCTCTATAATCAATCACCATTCTGGTTTTTCCTCTTTTTTGTTCACTATGTTTCCTTACTAGAAAGGTTGGGCTACTATGTGGGCTTTTACTTTCTTCTATCATTTTCAATTCTAGTAATTCTTTTAATTGGGTTTCAAATTCTTTTTGATATGTTGGACTATATCTAATAGGTTTGGATCTAACTATATCATTTTCATTTATTAGTTTGATTTCTGCATATATCTTTTCTTTTCCCATAGTTGGATTGGATTTTCTCCAAAGTTTATTTTTAGTATACTAAGATATTTTTCTTTTAATAGTTGTAGGTTATTGTTCCTATCGGTTTTAATAGCACATAGTCTTAATGTATGTATTGGTAATATTCTTTTTAATACTATCCATTTTTTACAAGGTGTTTGTAAGCTAAAAGTATTGCTATCTATAACCTGTGTCTTAAAGTAATCTAGGAAGTTGTTTCCTAATAATACATGTTGCTTCATATTATCGAATTGATTTACTATTGGTAATCTGAGTATTGTTTTTCCTAAAATAATTCTTATGTTTTCTGCTATCACATCTAATTCTTTTGATTATTCGTTAAATTCTGACACCCTTGCTCTATATGATCTGGTTCTCTTACACCTGTGTGATTCTAATACATCTTTTCTAGCTAAGCATAAATCTGCTCCGCTATCAATAAAGATTTTTTTTTTCATTTTGTTAGGCTTATATCCTATATGAGCTTCTATATAGATTGCTACCATTTTATTAGGTATTAGGATCTTGTCTGGCACTCATTTCTCTTAATCTTTGTTGGAGATTTTCATCTTGTTCTAATTCTCTTACCTCTTGGCGAACGTTTTCATCTTCTATTATTTCTTCTATGCTTCTTCTTATATTAATAAGTTGTCAATTTATCTCACTTAATCTTTCTCTTATTCTACTAAGATTTTTAGTAACCTTGTTAGACCTATCATTATAATATTTATTTCCCTTTTCACTTGTAGTTGTAGTTGTTACAAGCTTATAGCGAACATATTGTTCACATTGTATCCAATAATTCCTTTCTTCTAGTAATTTTCTTTTTCTTTTTTCTAGTATGTTCATTTTACTCAGAACTACTTTCACTATCTGAGTGTTGGTTAATGAAGTTAATATTTTCTAATTCTGATTCACTTTCTTCATCAGTTTGACTGACATAGAAGTCTTCATATTCATACCATTTATCATTATTTTCTCTAATCTGTTGTAAACTCATTATAAATTATGTCGTATTTATATATTTTACTCCTTTTTTCTTTAGCTTTGGGTATTTATTAGCATAATGTCATTTTTCATTACAATTCCAGCATTTACATTCTTTAACATTTTCTGCTCTACCGGTTTCACATATTTTCTTTTTCTAAATTTTCTCTTGTATCTGAATTTCTTTCTGGTTTCAGGGGTATTTTTTATATCTTTTAAATATCTTTTTCCTATAAGGTTTGTAATAAGGTGTGTTGTTATTTCTCCTATATTTCTTTGTTTGATATCTTTTATTACTCTTTTTATATTTATCGCCTCGCTACTGCCATCGCCATCAAGCATCGCTTTGATTTAATTTTACTGATTCGAACACGATACTACACTGGCCGATGAAAAATATCCGTCGATTTTGAGGCCTCCACAGTCGTAAAGACAGAAATATAATTTCTGGGCAAGGATGAGGCTTAAACCTTTATTTCATCCGAGATCAACATGTTTAGTAGGCGAGGTGACTAAAATAACCAACAAGATATATATTCGCAGCCACGACGTGATTATAGTGATCTTTTCTATTTCATCCGAGAGACCAACACGTTTAGTAGGCGAGGCAATCAAAATAAACCACATTAGTCATATGTTTGCAGCCACGACGTGATTGGAATGGTCTTTTCAAAATTTAAGTCTGAGCCCTCCGTGATCAAAATATTTACTGTTTTGGACACGGATCCGAAGTTATTTGTATTTAATTATTTCTAACCGTTTATTCTTGACAGCTTGCAGGGAATAAAGTAAATAAAGGCAGATATTCTCCGGAGTTTATTTATTTTCTTTAATTCAGCTTTTATCCCGCTCTGTATTGTAATATTATTTACCGCACCTATGTAATTTTTGAAATGCTTAGAATAGGTAGAGTTAGAATTAATTCATAGGATAGTCCAAAGTTGGAAAACCGTCGCTAGCTGATTTACTTATAGGCTTGGTTAATTCAAACTTAGAAATTCTCCGCTAGTTCTATTTATTTTATTAATTGCACAACTAAAAAATGATTTTCAAAAATTACTCCTTTGGCATTACAAATGAATTGATTTTCTCCTTATTATTGTCACAAATGCATACATGTACAAAAATGCATCTCTTTCATTAATTATTTGCAAACATCTTTAACTTCATGCTTCAAACATGCATTTTTCTAACAATAATTAATCTGAGTTTGACCGGATAATCGCAAGTTAGCGGATATTAAAGGATGCCTAACCCCTTCCCTCTAGGATAATAAAGAACCCTTACCTAGAATCTCATTAGTTTCGCAGACCTTAGAATCGGAGTTTACATTCTAGCATTTAGTTTAATATTTAGGTGTCCTAATTCACCGTAAAAATAATTAGGTGGCGACTCCTCAATCCTTAATTCGATACCCAGGAATCACCGGATACGTCTGTGCTCCGCTTTGACCCGAGCAGGTCAAAATAGGGCGCGACAATGTTAAATGTAGAAGTGGGTGATAAACCTTCATGAGTATTTACACCACCGTGTTTGCTCTATAAGGCAAAACTCACTTAGATACATAATTGCAGTCGCATAACGGGGTTGACTTGCTAGATCGGAAGCTGGGAAGGAAGCTATCGCGATATCTGAGTTCTTGAAGGAACTAGGAGTTGTTCCAAGTGCCACTTGTCCAATAACAGTTTATTGTGACAACACTGGTGCGATTGCGCAAGCTAAGGAACCAAGATCAACCAACAGAAACAAGCATGTACAAAGAAAGTACCACATACTCAGGGAGATAGTGGAGACTGAAGAGATTAGATTAGACTATGTTCCCACAGACGATAATCTAGCTGACCCATTCACTAAACCATTAAGGTTAGTCAAGCATAATAGTCATTTTGAGAATATGGGGATTAGATATGTTGGAGATTGGCTCTAGGCCAAGTGGGAGATTGAAAGTA
This sequence comes from Anisodus acutangulus, assembly GCA_029783415.1. Taxonomy (NCBI): domain Eukaryota; kingdom Viridiplantae; phylum Streptophyta; class Magnoliopsida; order Solanales; family Solanaceae; genus Anisodus; species Anisodus acutangulus. The sequence goes on from CM056509.1 coordinate 10,442,625, forward strand.
TATTTATGTCCTAGAGACAATCTGTATTAGGACAAATGTATTTTATACACATTCGTATTATTATTAATGGAGATTAATATTTTGGCATTTGCAATTATTGAATTATTATTTGATTGTTTGTAATTATTCATTAATGTGCATCCCTTGAGCTTACATTGTCATTAATATAGTGAGATATTCATGATAGAGCGTAACTCTTAAAATAGCCTCGACTAATGATCATCGAGAATGGAATATTGATGATATGTGATAAGTCGACATGTGATATGCATCACATCCTTAGAGGATGTAGTATGTCTCACCTGCTACGAGTAATGGCTACTCGTGATGGACACATGGTTACTTTGAAAGTATTGGTATACCCTGCTGATATACTGTTTGTTATACTTGTCTAAAGTATGATCAGTGTGTGGGAGATAGAAGTCCTTAAACTTGAGGTCAATACGCGCCTTGTCTACAAAGTAATGTACTTTGATCATGTTATAAGCTCAAATGCCTTATAGGTTAAGATACGGTTTGTATTGGGTACATTACGATGTGGATTGAAGGTGGTAGTTGAGCCAATATTAGGATTCATTCCTCGAATGTATATTCGAGAGAACGCTCGGATTCTCAGTGATATTAGGTTGACTAAGTCGCTGGCCAACGCAATAGACATATTTACAGTATGGTCTAGTCGTCAACTAATATAGATGAGATAGAATGATTAAGCCATTTGGATAGACACTTGACAAATCCTAAGCTTGATCGGGTGTGTCGTGAATGAAATGATTTTATCTTACCACATAAATGTTAAGTTTACTGAATTCGCGTAAACGTACTTCACATATTGAGTTCGTCTTCTGGCGTCGTCTAGGAGTTCCATGTAGACTTTAATTTGATTAATGTCGATATGAGAAGGCATGTAGGATCACACTATGTTGATTGTCCGTTTCGATCTAAGGATGTATTGAGAGAGTAAATTAAATGTTCAATTTGGAATCGAGATATTTAAATGAATAATGATTTTTTTGATTAAGTCAAAATTGGATTTTAGATTTAATTAAGAATGCACAAAAAATAAAGTTGAGCGCCGCGACGCCCATACCCTAAGGCCATGATGCAGTGCAGGCTCATGCCGAGCGCCGCGACGCCCATACCCTAGGGCCGCGATGCCTCTGCCTTGAATTTTGGGCCAGGCCCAAGGTCAAACCCTAATCCGATTTTGACCTATTTTTCAACTATAAATAGTGGCATTCATTTCATTATTTAGACACTAATTTTCTGAAAATCATTCTAAGCCTTAGAGACTTAGAATCAAATACTCTCTCGAACCTCTGCCGGATTTCCTAGCTTTCCGAAAGAGAAATACATTGAAGCTTGGAGCTTGCAATCGGAAGGGCAACCGCGTGTGCACCTCACAGTAGAAAAAGATTCCAGATAATCATAACTTGTAAGTATATGTTTTATGTTACAAGTTTCATTGTTGTATAACCATACCAGAAATTATTGTTGGGGTAAGTAAGAAACAAAACTTTTAAACTTCCGCTGTGTCTTACTTATGTGCTTTGAACCAAACAAAATCCCTACATGTTTACCTTAACCCTAATCATTTGTGACTATCAGACGTTAGAAGTTAAAATCTCCGATCAATTATTAGAAGATACTATTCTTCTGTAAAATGTTATTTCAAATCATGCCAAAAGGTACTTAAACGCAAAAAAAAAGGAGAGGATAAATGCAAATTACTTTCGGACGTGTATGGGGCAAATATACGTGCATTCAACAATTTTACTCAAATATATTTATTTATCAATGATTAAGTGGTTAGAAGAAAAAGTGTGTACTATTTTTTTAGTCTCCTTATATGTGATATATTTTTTTAATTTATTTAAGAAGAATAACATTCGTTTGTTATTTAATTTATTTTTATAATATGATTTATAAATAGAGAAATATTTAAAAATTATTTTAGGATACTAATTTTAATATTTTCTTTTGTTTTTTAAATTTTAAGCTTCACCAACCATGTTGCATAAATTAAAACGGAAAGATAGAATGACTGAGTAATGAATGTGATTCCGATAGCGAGACAAGATATCATAATCCGACAACTAACGCTACACGTAATATTATAATTATCACTTTTTGACTAACATTTGCATCAAACAATACTTGGCCGGCCATGCTTTGAATTGCTATTTATGGGCTAGGCGGCTAGCATTAGGTCTATGGTCGGAGGAAAATACTAACGTGTTTATTTTCCATATACTATAAAAATAAAATTAATATTAGTTATGAACTTTATTACTAAAGTAATTGTTAAATTATTTGTAGCTAATTAATTTTTTTATTAATTCATTCCTAAATATAATTAGTGATGAATTTTAATGTTTAGCTACATAATTGGTTCATCCCTGATTTCTATTTTTTTAGTAGTGATAGATGATACTAATGACCACTACATTTCAAACGAAATTATATTATATATAAAATCAATTTTTTTTGACATACATATAGTAAATGCTAAATCCTTTTACCTTTGTTTGTATTACTTATTTTTTGTATTTTGAGTTCCCTTGCTGAAATTCTCATTCCAACGCGAATTGGAATTTTGATATGAAAGAAAGTAAATTGTGTGATCGAAATAGGTTGAATCATCGTTTCGATGGAAGAAAGTGAATTGTATGTGTGATCGAAATAGTTTGGATTGTCATTTCGGATTGTTAGCATAGGAATATTTGTAGATGCTAATAGTTTTGGCGATTGAATTATGGCACATTGGCAATTCAGAAAAAGCAGAGAAGGAGGAAGAAATTATATTAATCAGTTGTCCCATCATTATTACAGAACCTCGTCAATCAAAAATTAATCAAATACTTCCTTCAATTTATTCATTTATCATACTTTTTCATGCCTTTTTAAGAAATATTAATTGAAAAGTAATTTGAATAAAATCATATCTTCTTATTATTTGATTTGATTTTAATTTAATATTATTCTTTCTTTAATCATATTAATTAGTCTCTCTTTATATTATTAAAGTAAAGCTAAATAAAAATTTATATCCTTATTTTTCGAAATGAAAAGGTTTTATCATTCTTGTTAATATAATCATGACAAATAAAAATGAAGCAAAAATAGTACTACAAAGGTAAAGTGAATTTAGCCTTGTATGAGCATAAAATAACCAGAAAGTGAAGCTATTGCTTGGAGGGACCGGACTACTTTTATAGGGGGCGGGAGAGACGTGGGTCTCACATACTTACTTCGATCTAAAAATATTGACACTTTCAGTTTTTGGAGCTTCAAATAAGTTGTTCTTTAATCGTAATTTTTTCAAATGTCTTTTAAATAATTTAAATTATTAATTATGATAACTTATAATATTTTTATGTAGTTTTCAAATATGTAAATTTTATTTTAAAAAAATTTAAAATTTTATATTCTAACACACAGTCAAAATTATGAAGTTTGACTCTCAAAAAGGAAAAATGTCAATCTTTTTTAGACGGAGAAAATAGGAGTTTTGATGGACTCGTGATCAAGGAAGGAGCTAGAATTTTAATTACGCATTGATTGAATTCAACATTTTTCACTTAAATTTTATATTTTCTTAACATATTTATTTAATATATATAAATTATTAATAATTTTTTTTTGTAAAAAAAATTCAATAACTTAGAAGAATTAGCGTTTCAAATTCATAAAATTTAATTTTCTGATGAAGTCTTTGCTCGTGATAATTGATCGATAAGATTGTGACTAGGAATGGTAAACGGGTAGATCGTATTAGATATGAGCGAGTTGAAAATGAGTTAAATAAATATAGATGAAAAATTCGATTGCCACATAGTTAACATGGATAAAAAAAATTAACCAATAGATAATATGCATATTATTTACAATTTCAGGAATAGTCAAGTAAAAACACAAGTTAAAAATCAAAGTAAGCTTAGACTCTGAGAAAATAATAAGAATACAAGAAATAACAAGTAGAAAAAATGACTATTAATAATATAAATATTCATACTTAATTCATTTTTAAATGATCAGTTCCCTAATCCATATTAAAGAGACTAATTTAATGGTTACTTTATTTTTATTTCATTTGACTCGGTCAGGAATAACTACGCGCTTACAACGTTAATACCTACCATACTGCCGACCATAATTATTCACTTGGGCATGCTAATTTTGTGCACTACATTTCCGCCAGTTATGACATGAGACAAAAAAAGGAGTATTTCCTGCCTAAAATTTTTCATTAAAATAAGGAGGCAAAGTTTTAACCGAACTATACAATAGGAAAAGAGGAAAATATGGCTTACTTTGAAAAAATGATAAAAATGGTTCCTTATATTTAAAGGTAGATCTAAAATAATTCTTTAAATATGCATTGAATTTTTTTGATCTTTTAAGGTTTTAAAAAATTAACAACTACTTATGTACGTTAAATTTGATAGAAACAGTGGGGAAAAAAATTTAATCTTAAACATAAAGAAAGTCCTACTAAATCTTAAGCAGAACGAAATAAAAAATATCACTACACCAAAACAATATACAGAATAGCAGAAATTGCATCTTAAAAACACCACTACAATAATTGTACATTTCCACTAATTTTCTTGTTATTTTCATAGTTTTCATTAAATCTAACCGATAGAATTCGATAAATGAGAGAGTAGAAGTGTTAACTTTTGATAAATCTATGGGACCAAAATTATACGGTGGAACATAATAGACCATTTTTGTCATTTTTGCGGCCTACTTTGCTAGCTTTTAAGTAGCCTTTATCTGCTGTCCCTTAGACTACTAAATATTCCTCTGAGACAGAGTTGCAATATGGAGAAAAAAATTAAAGAAGCATTTTATTCTAGTTCATGGATTTTGCCTTGGTGCTTGGTGTTGGTACAAAGTTATCACACTTCTTGAAAAATCAGGTCACAAAGTTACTGCTTTAGACCTTGGTGCATCTGGTATCAATATGAAACAACTCAATGAAATTGGTTCAATTTATGATTATATTCAGCCATTGATGGATTTTATGGTCTCTTTGCCTCATGATGAAAAGGTTATATTGGTAGGTCATAGTTATGGTGGTCTATGTATTTCTCTTGCAATGGAAGCATTCCATGACAAAATCTCATCAGCAGTTTTTGTCACTGCTTATATGCCCAATCATATACATCCGCCTGCACTTCTTATTCAAGAGGTATTTTGCATTAATTTATGATGAGATTACTAAAAATAGTACTTTCTCAATTTATGTTAAACGTAGTTTAATAACAATAACGGAAGACTTTAAAATTTGTGGTCTAAAATAATGTATAAAAAGTTTTGTAGCTATAAATATGAAGTACAATTATTATTAAATAGGAAAAAATATCATTCTCTTCGACACTGTCGAAAAATGAATGAGCGGTAAGATATTCTCTGCAATTTAAGAATGTCTAAACACATAAAGAGCGAAATCGTAGCGGAATAAGAGATTGACATACCTCCGGCCATTGTTTCGGGATCGGCGTTGGTTTCCAATTTCGATGAGTCTTCTAAGCACTAAAAATCCTCACTTAGATGGCTTTAATTTTTAAGAAGGAAATTGTGCTTAGGGACCCATATATGTGACTTCACTTTTATACTGTTCTTCCATCACGAACAGTACAAGAGCAGTTTATTTAGAGTAGCAGTTTCTTTAGGGGCGGTTTTAGATAAGTGAACAAGGGAGTTTCAACTGGTCCAAATAATGAGGACCATTTTCACACGTTAAAAAGGAACGTGAACTAACATTCTCCCACTTGGTCCAAATTAGGGGTGAGCACGTGCAGAATGCAGATATCCAATCGGGCAAGCGTTAATCTTGGTAGGTTTGGTAGATATATTATAATAATGGATAGGGTCCAGTAGTAAAATTAGGAACCGATCAATGTCGGGTCCGGTTCGGTTCAAGCAAATAGAGACAGGGTACCCTAATTCTAACCGATAATTCGAAACCTATAAAATATTAAATATTTTAATTTTTTTTAGAAACATTTGGACCACTTTTAACTTTTTCCAAAATTATTTGTTGCAGGTGTGCACATTGATTTTCCCCACCCCAAGACGTAAATATTTTAGCTTTTTCACCCCTTTATTCTAGAATGCTCTTTGTGCCCTAAAAGAAAACACCCAAAACTCTCTCAATAACAATGACGTTTTAGCTACACCACCGAGCTTCATCGTCGTCGTTGTTGAAGCTTTCTCTCAGGTACTTTCATCGTTGTCGTCATTGAAGCTTCACTTTTGCCTCTTTCTCTTCTTTGGTTGTGTTCACGTCATTCCTAAAATGCATATGGGTTCATATCTAACTCTTCAATTTCTTTTTAATATCATATGCTTCTGTTCTATTTCAGGCGATACTCATCTTCAATTTGTATTACTTTTTTATTTGAAATGCAAATCTATTTTTAAAATTTGTGTATATTTTTGTAGTTGTGAAGATGAAATTTAGGGATTTACTAGTATAATAAAGCTTTTCTTTTGTATCGAAGAGCTTATAAACACGAAAATAAGTTTAATTCAGATATTTTCAAATTTATTTTGAAATCAACACGTTCAATTAATTGAGTGTCAAATTTGGCTTGCAATTTTAAGCTTTGGTAACAGAATTAGCTTTTCTACAATGAATAAATTTTCTAAAACTTCTTATAAGGGTACTAAAAACTCCGATTGCAGGCTAAAAAACTACTTGATGAAATTATTTTAGAACTCTTTTTTATTCTCATAGGCTTAAAAATTGTTGCTTAATTTGTATTTTTTATTTAGAGGGTACCCGGGAACCTACTCGGACCCTGCGGGTCCGGATAGGTTCCGGGTAATAATTGCTACGGGTAGGTTCCGGATAGTAAATTTAGGAATCGATCTTTTACCGGGTAGGGTCCGGGTAGTTAAAAAATGTTAGGGTACCCGGACCCGCTCACCCCTAGTCCAAATTCACAATGCCCAAAAAGTACTTTAAGAGAATCATAATACATGAATCATGGCAATAGTTCCTCTAGAAGTGAGTACTACCTTCCATATATCACAATGCAATATGCCTTCTCAAACGCTTGCCCAAGTTTCTTAATGAATAAACCCAATGTTTATTCTAGGTCCATACTTTAGCGATATTTCTCAAAATAAACTGAATGTGCACACAATAATTAATATAAGAAATATCATATAAAATAGAATTTCAACAATATTCGTTGTTGCAACGGAATTTTACATAGTAGAACTAAGTCTCATTGTGACTACATGATCCTTAAATTTCTGCAGTGACATGCCTTTAGTTAAAGGATCAGCTAACATCAGTTCACTCCTGACGTGTTGAATGACCACTTTCTTAACTTTAACATGTTCTCTATGGTTAGATACTTGATGTCGATATGCTTTCTTTGACTACCACTTTTGTTATTCTTATCCATAAAGACAACAACTGAATTGTCACAATATAACCTTAATGGCTTAGAGATAGAGTCGATAATTCTAAGCACGAAATAAAACTCTTCAACCATACACTATGTGAGGTAGCCTCAAAACAAGAAACGAATTCAGCCTCCATACTAGCAAGAATAGCTGAAAAACCACTTAGATATAGTAGAGATATAAACCAACATATCATAAGTTGTAGAATAGGAATAGAAATAATAGATGAAAAAGATAAACAACTGAAAGAAAATTATGAAAAAATAAGTGAACAGGAAGAGAAAATAATATTCTTGAGAAATAATTTAGCATTAAAGGAAGAAAAGCTAAGGCAGAAAGAAGAAGAAAATGACAAAATTAGAGAACATAAACTAATAGAAATAATGAATACAGAAAATGAAATAAGAGACTTAAATGATATTATAAGGGAACAATATAAATACATAGATTTACTAAAATATGAATAAAGGAAAAGAAATAACAGAAGACTCAAAAGAAGTATATTACCAAATGAATACTTATGAAGGAGGAACAACTCAAACACTAAGTTTTAAACAGGATACATACCAAAAAATTCAAGATGAGAAAGAAGAATTATCTGTAAAAAAGATATTTAAAACAAAATGATTTGAAAGAAACAAAGAGATAAGATATATAACACAGAAACATGAAAATATAATCGACACTACCAGTACAAATGGAAGGACAAAGATAAATTTGATAACTGACGAAGTAATAAAAAGAGAATTAGCAAAACTACCAACTAAAGAAGCAAAGAAATATAGAAATGTTTACTTTGGAGGAGTAGAATTTACAATAAAAGCATATTTTCAAAAGAATATTGATACACCAATACAAATCTATATACTAGATGACAGAATACTAAGAAATCTACAAGATGCACTAATATCTGTAATAAAAGGATATTTAATATACCAAAAATATAAATTTACTGTACAACCAGACTTTAGCATATCATTAAAAGATGAACACAAAAAATTAGCTTTAACACTATACTATAAACTAGATGGAATAAACATGCCACCGGGAAGTAAAGTAATAAGTATAGAAACAAAAATGATATATGCCTTAACAGGAAATCACCATGTAAAGAAGCAACATGAAATGAATATAATAGTACCAAAAATGTATAAAGAAATACTTGAACAGATAGAACATAAGGAAAATTCTAAAATAACAGTACCAGAAGAAATATTCATGGATTTTAATATAAGAACATTAACACCATCAAAGAGATTAATACCAAAAATAGAAGGATCTAGATTAAGTATAACTAGAGAATCATTAAGCACACAACATAATGGTTTACCAAGAATACAACCTAGAACAATAGACTTAATAAATATAGCAAGTAGTAGATTAAAAATCAAGGTAATAATATTTAAAAATATGATAACAATAGACGGAATAGCAGAAATAAATACAGGAGCAATTAAAAGTTTCATACACATAAGTAAGATAAACGAAAATGAATGTAATATAATAGAATCACAAACTTATAATTTCCCCGAAAACGAACGAGAAATAATAATTACTAAGAGTATAAATCTAAAATTCAAAATCCAAGATTTAGAATATAAGATAAACATAGGAGTAATCAAATATGACAGTTTAAATGAATTATTATTAGGAAGTGATTTTTTAACTATGATAAACTATAAAATAAATAACAATGGAATAGAAATAAATGACCAAGGAAAAACTAGATTCATAAATAAAATATGAATGTACAACTAAAAATAATAAAGAAAAAACAAAAATTAAAAACGATAAAGACGGCCTTATCAAGAGAAATATATTCCCAACTAAAATACTTAGAATACAGTGCAAAAGAAATAAAATTAGAAAATGACATAGAACGACTAGAAAAACAGTGTGATAAGTTTAATAAAATATGGATAGACATGGGAAACGGATGGAAAAAACGAATAAACAATCCTGACTAATCCTAACGAAAAGATAACTGCACTATGGGAAGAAATAATATTAAAAGAAAGAATGAAAAGCGTCCTATCACTAATGGATGAAATAAAAGAAAATCAAACCAAAACACAACAAATGATAAGAGAAGAACTAACTAACCTATGGAATGTATCTGAAATACCCACGTTCAAATTAATACTAGAAAAACTAAACTTGATACTAGAAGAAAAAAGCAAAGGTAAACAAGTAGAAACTAATAATGAAGCAAGCACAAGCAAGCAAAACACGATAACCAAAACTAATAATCACAAACCAGAAATTGTACCTATAGATGCTTGGAGAAGAAGTAAAATACCAATAATGGTAGACATAAGTAAAATAAAACCAAGATTGTCAAAAGAAGTAACAGAAACTTTAGATAGCTTAGTGATATTAAACAAATAAGGAAAATTTTAATGGAACCTAGTGCGATCACGTTCTTAAAAACTCATGGAAAACAGATTATAGAAAAAGAAAGACATAAGTATGGACCAAAGCCAATAAAAGAAGAAACGCCAAAAGAAGTAAAAATACCCTTAAAAGAAGTAGAAAATACAACCTACGATACCTAAACCTAAGACTAGATAAGCAAGAACAACAGATAAATAAACTAAAAACAGAAAACTTAAAGTTAAAATTAAATGATAATGGAGAATGGTATGACAAGTATAAAAAGTATAAAAGGAAACAGAAAGAAAAAAAAAAGACACTAAAAGAAACTAAAGTAGAACTAAAAGAGGTAAAACAAGAATTATTAGAACTTAAAGAAGAAGTACATATCTTAACAGAACAATTAAGAAGGTTAAAAGGAAAAAAGAAAATAAACAAAATAAGATTAAGCGATGAGACTACTACAAGCAGTAATGAAAAATCTGATAGTAATACAGAGGAAGATAGTAACAAAGATAAACTAACTAACCAAGAACTACAAGTGGTAGAGTTCATAGAAGAAGAAGAAAATTCTGAGAATACAGAAATAATAAAAGAAAACAACCAAATAATAGAAGCCTTGCAAAATATGAAAAGAGTAAATGCAATAATAGAAGATGAACCAGACAGTGATATAGAAGATGAATATAACGGCCAGATAGAAACAGAGATAGAATCAGAAAACATAATAAACGAAGATGAAGATGATTATCCCGAAGAAGAATTAGTAGACCCTAATCTAGAGGTAATAATGAGAAGAAGAACAAGATTACCAGACCACATACCTATAGGAAAACAAGCCGAATTTAAAGAATTTGTAGGATCAATGACACAAGGAGTAAACTATAACGGATATTTCCTTGACTTAGATAACGTTTACGATGAACAAGAAGTAGGAAGAAGAATAACAGATTGGAACTTAGGTATGTACATAGAACTAATGAACAGTACACAAACAGAAAATTTAGATTATATGTATGATCTGATATCTAAAACACTAATTGGAAAAGCAGCATACTGGATAGAATCAATCGCATATCAACTAAGAGGAGAAGTATTAAGTCACGCAACAGATTGGAAATCAATGTTGATGATATTTGATTTACTATTAAAAAGAGAATTCTTAGGAGAAAAATGGTTAGTAGCTAGAGAAAATGTCTTAGCAGAAAGGAAAACAGAAATAATAATGAATTTGAATAATATGAAATGCTGTAAGATAAACAAATTACCAGAATATACTATTAGCTTTAGTAAATTCTTTTACGAAGCAAGATTCCTACCAGAAGAAGGAATAATTTACCAACAACTATACTATGACCATTTACCTATGTCATATAATATTGAAATAACAAAAGAATACGTCCAACTAGAACCAAAAGAAAATACTCTAGGAGAAAGGATAAGAGTACTAAGAGCATATCTAACTACAAAATGCGAAGAATATAGGATGCAACAAAAGATTAAAAAAGATAAGAAGATAGGATTAAGAGAAGTATGTGGATTCACGGAAAGAAGATTAATATTTGGATGTGATGATAAGAAGAAAGAAAAGAAATACAAGAAACATAAAAAACATAGAAGACGCGAAGATAAATATGAAAGAAACCATAAATATAAGAAATATAAGAAAAGACCTTATTATAAATCCTATAAGAGAAAGAGATTTAAAAGATATAGAAATGATCCTGAAAGAAGAAGAAAATTTAGATATAAAAGAAAATTCAGGAAAAGAAGAAATGTAAATCCTATAGAAACAGATAAGACTAAAGAAGAAAGAGTTAAAGAATGTAAATGCTGGAACTGCAATGAAAAAGGACACTACAAATAAGTGCCCAAAGTTAAAGAAAAAAGAACTAAAATATATTAATACAGAATAATTTATAATGAGTCTACAACAGATTAGGAAGATAATGACAAATGGTACGACCATGAAGATTTTTATGTCAGTGAAACAGATGAAGAATCAGAACCAGAAAAAATAAACTACATCAACCAACACTCCGATAGTGAGAATAGTTCTGAATAAAATGAACCCACTAGAAAGAGAAAAAAGATAATTAATAAGAGAGAGAGAGATTATTGGATACAGTATGAGGAATACACTAGACATAAACTGATTATTACTTCAACAGTCAATGAAACAGGAAGTAAGTACTATAATGATAGATACAACAAGATTACCAAGAGACTTGGAAAAATAAGAGAAAGAATAAACGAAATAAATTGGCAACAGATCCATATAGCAAGACATATAGAAGAAGCTATGAGAAATGAAAACATTAGATTAGAAGTAGAAGAATACGAACAAGACGAAGAACTCCAAAGAAGACTAAATGAAAACAACTAAATGGTAGCAATCCATATAGAAGCCCATATAGATTATAAACCGAATAAAATGATAAAACAAAAAATATTCATTGATAGTGGAGCAGATATATGCTTAGCCAGAAAAGATGTACTAGAATCACATAGATGGAAGAGATCTAGAATACATAGAGCAAGAGTATCAGGATACAATGAACAATCAAAAGAGCTAGACATAGTAGCAGAAAATATGAGAATTATATTAGGAAAAACTATTTTTAGACTACCAATAGTATATCAACTAGATAATATGAAACAACAAGTTTTATTAGGAAATAACTTCCTAGACTATTTTAAAACACAAGTTATAAATAAAAACACATTTAATTTACAATCACCCTGTAATAAATGGATAGTACTAAAAAGAATATTACCAGTAAATACTTTAAGATTATGTACAATAAAGACTGATAGAAATAATAATTTAGAATTATTAAAATAAAAATACCTTAATATGTTAAAAAGGAACTTTGGAGAAAATCCAATACAACTATGGGAAAAAGAAAGAATATATGGAGAAATAAAACTAATAAACCCTAACGACACAGTTAGAACAAAACCCATAAGATACAGCCCAACAGATCAAAAAGAATTTGAAGTCCAGATTAAAGAATTACTAGAGTTAAAAATGATACAAGAAAGCAAAAGCCCACACAGTAGCCCATCCTTTTTAGTAAGGAAGCACAGTGAACAAAAGCAAGGAAAAGCCAGAATGGTAATTGATTACTGAGAATTAAATAAAAAGACTATTTTTGATGGATACATTTTACCTTATAAAAGAAACCTTATCAACAGATTGAAAAACAAATATTGGTTTAGTAAGTTCGACTGTAAAAGCGGTTTTTGGCAGATAAAACTAACTAAAGAATCAAGAGTTTTAACAGCATTCAGTGCCCCTCAAGGACACTATGAATGGAACATACTACCTTTTGGATTAAAAAACGCACCACAGATATTCCAAAGAAAAATGGACCAAGTATTTAGAAAACTGGTAGACTTCTGCATAATATATGTAGATGACATACTGATATATAGTAATGACTTAAAGAGTCACATAAAACATTTAGAACAATTCATAGAAACTATAAAACTACATGGAATACTTTTATCTGAAAAGAAATCTGAAATATTTAAGAATGATATTGAATATTTAGGATACATCATAGATAATGAAGGAATACAATTGCAAGAACATATTGTAACAAGAATAATTCTTTTTTAAGATAAATTAGAAAATAAAAGAGAAATACAACAATTCTTAGGAGTAATAAATTATGCCTCAGATCATATAAAAGATTTACCATATCTAAGAAAACCACTACAAGATTTAATAAAGAAAAATGTAACCTTTGAATGGAAAGAAGAACACACCAACACTATAAACCAGATTAAAGAAAAGGTAAAATCACTACCAAAACACAGAATACCAACAGAGAAAGATCAACTTGAACTCTTTACAGATGCTAGCGATATAGGATGGGGAGCAGTCCTAATAGCATACGATAAAGAAGATATAGACAAAGAAAAAAATGCTAATTTGCGGATATGGAGGTGGAACATAGAAACCAAATGAAAAGAATTATCACATAAATGTTAAAGAATTACTAGCAGTAAAATTTGGAATAAAAAGATTTCATTACCATCTACTACCAATAAAATTTATTGTTAGAACGAATAACACTCAAGTAAAAGCTTTCATTACAAACAAGATAGACCCTTTACCAGAATTGAATAAAAGGAGAAAATGGCTATCATTCTTTTACTGTTATGATTTTATTGTTAAGAATATATCTGGAACTAAAAAAATTTTAGCTGATTTTCTGAGCAGATATAACAATGTCGATTAACAACGAAGACTTTGAAGAATATATAGCCAAGACTATGAAAGAGATTATCCAAACCAATGAAATGATAATTGCCAAATTACAAGAGAATACCCAAATGATCAACCAGCTAGGAGAAGCCATGAAAGACTTTTCTAAACTAAAAACCTTACAAAAATAAGCCCAACAGAAAACACCGATTACCATACCATACATACCACAGAAAACCTTTACCCCATTCCTATCTAAACTAGCAACTATGCCATCACCGATACCTTCAACATCATCAGCAGTATCAATGGCAGACACCCTGAAATACAAACCAGAACTGATTAATGCCTATGAAAAGATTAATAAGTTTTACGATTATAAGACTAACCCTGATATTGTACGCAGCGCTGTCGAGTAAATATCCCAGATTTATTTGCAGTGAAAACGCAAACCCGAACATCGTGGAAAGATTATTTACTTATGGATTCATTGACAAGATTATCACAGATGAGAAAATGAATAACATAACCAAATTGCCAAACATTATAGCACGATCAACAGAGCTCATGATGGAATCCTTCGGAAAAGGAATCTATGGAATACAGATACTGGATGCATCTACTGATTTAAAAGGTAAACCCATTGTCATTTGCCAAATCTTTAAAACTGGAAGGAATAACACGATCAGCGGAGATGACAAAAACTTGAATATGAAAATACTCTGTACACTGGATAAATTTCAAGATTGGCTTAGCACCAAAAGAGTATTTGGACTATTGACCCTGAAAACAAGAATAGAAGATATGTTGAGAACAAGGAAAGCATCCGTAATTGGATGTTCTAAAGGTGGAGAAGTGGAAGAAATAGTCACCCTATACTATGATAATGACATAGAGGTAAAAGAGACAACAGAATTAACCCTATTACTAAGCAAGATTACTAATCTGAAGCATACACATGCGGACGAGACTATAAACCATTAAAAAACAATGGTTGAACAAAAGAAAAGACTAGTGATAAGCACAACGACATCATCAGTTAATATAACTATAAAAAAAGAGCAAAGTCCTGATCCTTTTGAATAAAGAGGGAAAAATTAATTACTTTGGCAGGGAGTATGTAGTTTTACTACTTGTAACCCAAATTGATTAGGAGCCTTACGGCCCAAAAAGAATACTATGGCAGGGAGCATGTAGTTTTACTACTTGTAACCCAAATTGATTAGGAGCCTTACGGCCCAAAAATAATACTATGGCAGGGAGCATGTAGTTTTACTACTTGTAACCCAAATTGATTAGGAGCCTTACGGCCCAAAAAGTATACTATGGCAGGGATCATGTAGTTTACTACTTGTAACCCAAATTGATTAGGAGCCTTGCGGCCCAAAAAAGAATACTATGGTAGGGACCATGCAATTCATTGCTTGGAAACCCAACGATTATGGCCCAACGTAGTTTCAACTACGGTAAAGCCCAAAAAGATTAACAGATTAAACAGACTACTAAAGGAAAAACTTCAAAAGCAACAGCTGGAAGGCAGCCGGACAAAAATGACACAACCAGACAGCTGGAGAATATCTGGAAAAGCAATTGAATAAAGGCAAAAGGAAAAGCGGCAACTTTGAAGAAAGGAAAAGAAGACAAAAGAACTTTAGAAAAGTAGCAGACAAGGAACTGTAACCTTTAAGACTTTTCAAAAAGATTTTTGTCTATTACTATTTACTTTACGACTTTTGATTAAAGTTGAATAGCTGAGGTTATCTATAAAATGAGCCTCTTGTACAAAGGAAGATTCATTCAAAAAATACACAACTCTTTACCTTACTAAAAACTCTCTCGACTCTCAATGTTTAGCTAAGCAACACTTAGTCTATAATCGAATATCAATCAAGAACACCATAAGAATAAGAGTAGATTACCTTGAAACCTTATGATTAGAATCATATTAGTATGAATACAGCACCTTTCAGACGATCTTCAGAGGATATCCGCGAGGACTCCCAAGCACCCAGGCCATTACCCCATGAAGTCAGTTGACGTAGGGAGGAAGAGTCAAGGTGGGTTGAGCAACTCAGGTGATCTGAAAATCTGAATAGAGGTATGCGTTCAAATTATGTGTTTCTAATTATAATTTTGATAGGTATGTTACTCTATTATTATGATGTTTGGATATTGATAGAGGATTATAGACTCTTTATTTAAAAATGAAATTGAATTCAAGATTAGCCATCTTATTATTATATGCTTATTATTTGATTAACTCTGTAAAATGTTTAATTAACCAGATTATCATCTATATTCCGACCTCTAGGGATTATTAGATGAAGAAAAGATCCGCACAGAAATAATTATCCCGAAGATTGGCTAATAGAAAAAGCTATCCCTGTTCACCCCAGGATAGATTCCCAGATCGCTCATGTGGTCCAAACTACTGACGGCAGTATTCGCCTTCAGTTTACAAAAACGCCTAGATTAGGTAGGTCTTTGTCATCCCATTATTACATATCTCCTTTGGGTGACATTTCTGGTACATCTGCTGCTAGAGCCTCACGTCTCAAGTAGATGAAGACCTTTACAGAGTCGCCACCCCCTCGGAAATTTCTCGGGAGGAAAAGGTTGACAAAATAAAGGTTGAAAACCAGATTCCTGCTGAAATTCCGGCAGAAAATAATAATTCTGATTACACTGATTATTTCCATGAAGGTTAATTACCCCGATGATCCTTATTACTGCGGTCTGAATTACGCTCCTGATTCTGACTTACGCAAGTTAATTAGAAATAATTTCAACAGTTCTGATTACACGCTTTTCCGTAATTGGTTTCAAACCTTTTTTACAAAAGAAGAGCAGGAGGAGATAACAGAACATTTTTATAGTGATCTTCAAACAAAGCAGGATTTTAGATATTTTGCTAATTGGTTTGTTGAAGACTATGCTTTGCCTAATATCAATGTTATAGAAAGGCAGTGACATTTAGACTCAAAGAAGGTTCTTAAGAGTCTTTATCCGCCTGATGAACCCTTTTCATTAAAAAGGGATAGCAGTAACCATGATTTATAGGCCCAGCCCTATCATAAGATGTTACAGGGTGCTCTCAATGCCGATCACTGGAACAATCTCTACAGACAGGGTAACAGCACTAATGTCTCTCTTAAAGTCCTAGGAGAACAAATGACTTTATTACATAATAAGGTCGACAGGCTCAGCTCCCTTATTGAGGAGCAAAGGACAAAAATGATTGCAGAGGAAAGAGCTAGAAGAGTTCCCAGGCAGTTGGAAACCAGTGCTAATGTCCAGCCCCCTACATCCATGGAAGGAATAACCCTGGCAAAAAGCCAGACAAATCCTTTAACAAAAGATATCGAAAATCTGATATCGCAATTAAGTGAGAAGATGAAGATCTCACCTGATAAAACCTCAACATCCAGATCAATGATTGGAATGGTCAATACCAGGGACACATGAGCAAGCAGTAACGATCATATTGTTGAGGTAAAAAGAGGGAGTAATTGGACTTCCAGAAATGCCTCGGAAAATAATTACTATCTAAGGCCTACTCCCATGGACGTCCTAATCGAAGAAGGAACATGGAAGAATGATCCTGCCGCCTACACATGTACCGAGATCATTGAGTGGAATATTGACGGTGGCGCTGAGACCCAGATCTTCAGAACCTGCCACAAAATGCTTATGTATGCTGCAGCTGCAAAAGGTAACAACCAATCAGAAGCAAGCATAACAAAAATGATCTGTGTTGGATTTACAGGTCAGCTCAAAGCATGGTGGGACAATTATCTCTCACCGGAACAAAAAATCCAGATTACAAACTTTGTAAAACATGAGGGTAATGTTCAAGTCCCTAATTCAGTTTACACCCTCATTCTAACAATTCTAGATCATTTTACAGGGAATTATTCTACTAATTATGATAACACCAGGACACTTCTCCAGTATCACGGATGTCCTACCCTAACCTCGTTTACGTGGTATACGGATGTTTTCCTTAGCAGGGTTTATAATCTCCCCGAAGCAAGTGATCGCTTTTGGAAGGCCAGATTCATTGATGGCCTCCCTCCGCTTTTCGTAGAGAGAGTTACGAGAACTCTAAGGATTGATTCCTCAGATTCCCAGATCCCTTGGGATATGTTTTCTTATGGCATGCTTATTAGCAAATGCATGGAAGAAGGCCTAGCCTTATGCAATGACATTAAATTGCAACGACAGCTGAAAAAACAGAGACTCACTGAGAAAACCCAGTTAGGAGAATTATGTCAGCAGTTCGCCATGGACGAACCTACCCCTGCCCAAGAAACAGGGAAGAAGAGGAAACACGTGGTCAAACCACATAAAAAAGAGTACTACGAAAAGTACAAAGCGGCCCCATACAAAAGAAAAGCTGCAAATCAAAGGGCCAAAAATCAAAAGAAGGGCTATGTCCCAAAGAAAAGGACTACTAAGACCACTACATGCTATGCGTGTGGAGAAGTGGGCCATTACGCCAATCGGTGTAAAAAGAAAAAGGCCGACAAGATTAAGGCACTAAAAATAGATGATAACATCAAAGATGCCTTGATGAAGATTATGATCCCCTCCGACGATTCCGATGAATCAGATGAATCCATTACCACGGATTCAGAGGATCCCTATTCATCCTCCTCTGAAGAAAGTGATTCATGTATCTGCACCTCCAAGAATTGCCAGAAGGAAAAGGGGGAAGATACTGAGGACGAGTTTTATAAACTCCAAGCACAATTCTCCAGCTTCAACGTAAGCGTCATCAATGGAGAAGAAATTAATGATCTTCTAAAGGATATTCCAGAAGACGCTCAGAAGGCAAAGATCCTTGAAGCTTTACTCAAAGCTCAAGAAGAACATATGAAGGAAAGCAGATTACTTTCCCTTGGGTTGATTCTTATAAAACTATCAGCTTTGTTAATCTTGTGCAGAATAAACAACAGCATCTGGACTATCTGCAATAAGAGCTTATGGTTTACAATATTGAAAGCCAGCTAATTAATCCTAAATTACAGGATAAGATCAAGAGTATACAGAATGCTCTTGCTATTTCTATTTGTGACGATTTACCTACAACTTTTTGGAACAGGAAAAATCATATCGTCAAACTCCCCTATGAGGAAGAATTCAAAGAACAGGACATTCCTACCAAGGCCAGACCTTGCTAGATGAGTATGGAATATCTGGAAATTTGTAAAAAAGAAATTGCTTCTCTGATAGAAAAAAACCTTATCAGACCGTCTAACTCTCCATGGAGTTGCACAGCGTTTTACGTTAATAAGCATTCCGAACAAGAACGAGGAGTTCCCCGACTGGTTATTAACTATAAACCCTTGAATAAGGTTTTGAAATGGATCAGATATTCCATACCCAATAAAAAAGATTTATTGGACAGATTGTATCAATCTAATATCTTCTCTAAATTTGATTTGAAATCAGGTTTTTGGCAGATACAGGTCAATGAACCTGACAGGTACAAGACGGCTTTCACAGTCCCATTCAGGCATTATGAATGGAATGTCATGCCTTTCGGCTTGAAAAATGCCCCGTCAGAATTCCAGCATGTCATGAATGACATCTTTACCCCTTATAGTGGGTTTATCATTGTCTACATCGATGATATTTTGGTTTATTAAAAAATGATTCAAGAGCATATTAAGCATCTTGATATTTTTAAGAAGATTATTACTTCTAACGGTTTAGTTATCTCCAAACCAAAAATGAGTATTTTTCAGACTAAGATAAGATTTCTTGGTCATAACATTGAAAAAGGGAATATTATCCCAATTCACAGGAGTATCGAATTTGCTTCTAAATTCCCGGATGAACTTCTTGACTGAACACAGCTCCAACGGTTCCTAGGTAGCCTTAATTATATTGCTCCCTATTACAAAAATTTGTCTACTGACGCGACTGTTTTATATGACAGACTGAAGAAATCTGCCAGTCCCTGGACCAATGTTCATACTGAAGCAGTTAGAAAAATTAAGAAGATTGTTCAAGCTTTACCATGTCTTATGCTTGCTAACCCAAATTGGGGAAAAATAATTGAAACAGACGCTTCTGACATCGGTTATGGAGAAATTCTCAAACAGATTAATCCCCAGACTAAGCAGGAATATCTTGTCAGATATTATTCAGGAAAATGGACTAATAGTCAAAAGAATTATGCCACTATTGCTAAAGAAATTCTTGCAATAGTAAAATGTGTTCTAAAATTTCAGGATGACCTCTATAATTCTAAGTTCTTGATAAGAACAGACTGCAATGCAGCTAAATTCATGTTTCAGAAAGATTTTAAACATGATGTTTCAAAACAGATGTTTGCTCGATGGCAGGCTCATTTGGCCCCATTCGATTTTGAAATTCAATATTTGAAAGGTGAAGATAACTCCCTCCCTGACTTTCTTACACGTGAATTTTTGCAGGGATAAGCATGCGTCCACAATGGAAACCACCCACTCCTAATAGGAGCAAGGGAAGAGGTCGCGGAGATCGTGGCCGCGGGCGAGGCAGAAATGACCCAAGGACTATTCCTAAGGTCAAGCTAGTGGAACAAGCTTCCTCTAGCCAGCAAGGCTCATATGCCCAAAAGCTGTTACAGCAGGAAGAAGACAGGAACCAATATTTGGTCCGTCCTCATGAAGAGACTATTCTATTACTCACTCATGAAGATAAAAATTATCTGAATGACCCTTGGATTCTTATGAATCGATATGTAGAAAATTTCTACCACCCTTTTCAAGAAGGGAAAAAATAGGATGTACTATGAATATATCCTCACAGCTACAAGTACATATGGCATTATATCCTACCCGGAGCATAAACCTGGAGTAGAAAAGAGTTATTCTAAACTCTATTTGAAAAAGATTATATCGCCCTACGAATGGGGAATCAGCCCATTCTGATCCAAGGAATTCATAATTCCAAGAACCGATATTCGGTTGGCTTTCAATTACTATGATTATATTGATGCATTCACTTATGTTTTTTATTATGAAAACAAAAAGCACAGTCATACATGGTGGATTAAATTAAATCCAGACATTTTTAAGAACAGCCAAAATGGATTGTTATTACCAGGCTGGATCTTCCCTTGGTGGAATATCATCGGACCTGAAATTCAGATCCTACCAGCCCCTTATATGGATTATTATAAGGATTGGATTCACTTGACACCATGTGTCACGCCAGAAAACCCTTCTGACTATGTCGAATGATCGGCATCACTAATGTTCTTTTTGCAGACCGGAACCCCATGGATCTGAAAGTGGATTCCCGAAGCAGGGAGAAACCAACAAGGCATATTATGTCTTAAGAGGAAATTCCTCTGCAAGTTCTGGCCTAAATTACTAGACAAAGATCCAGAAAACCCAACCCGAACTTATGGATGGGAACTTGAGGAAGAAATTACTTCCTTATTAAAAAGTCTTAGAACTATTCACCGTATCAAGGCTGAATCAAAAGACGATGACTCCATTTTCTCTAAATTAGAGAAAACTATTAAATTAAAAAATCCTCATGCTTCGGAGGAAGAACTTATGACTGCCTATCTTGATAAAATTAAGGCAGATTTTGTAAAGAATTTTGCTAAAAAAATTGATGAAAACCCTTATTCAGAGACATCAACAGCCTCAATGAGAGACACCCAGAACGAAGGACTATTCCAAGATTCTCAGGATGAAGAAGACTATTCTTACCATCTGTCAACAACAGATTTGTTCGATGGCCTTATCGAAGCTGTCAAAGAAAAAGCTAAAGCCAGATAGGAAGACAAATCTTCACGTGGCAAAGAAAAAATGAGCGAATAAGGGACCCGCATCCTGATGAAAGAAACAGATGAAGGTCATATTCGGCCACAGATTAACTTTATTAAAAGTTTATTCCGACTTTATAAAAAGTCGTTTGTTTTCTTTTACTTTTTCTTTCTTGCAAAGATAAGAGAGCGACCTATGTCGGGAATCTTATCTTACTTTATGTAAAGTTATTTACTTTCCGCAAAGTAGTTTTGTTTTGTTGTAATAATTTAGATTCGTTTACTATTAATCCTGTAAATTGTAATCTTAGTTGAAGTCCGCCTTCGTCTATAAAAGGGGACTCTTATTCATTTGTATAGGCATCAGAAAAAAAGAGAAAATCGAGCTTTGTAAATTCTCCTATCAGTAATAAGATTGGAATTGGCTCAACTCTCATGTTCTTGGCTCCGTTTCGGTATACCTCCCTTTCCTTTATTTTTTCTGTATTTATTGTTCATATGATAGGCTAATAGCCTATACTGTCTAAGAATGCTCTGAGAATATGATTTAAAGCAGTAAGGTTTTAAATTCTAGATTCAAGTTCTAAAATAGTTCATATCACTGTGAGTCATGTTAATACTTGGGTAGGCTATTCTTAAAGATGACCGTACATTTGCTCATATCAGCCGCAGCCGAGGGTAGGCGTAATGGCGTTTTCTTGAGCTACAGTTCAGGTCTGGTGAATAGCTAACGTACTGGTATTATACAGGGTAAATCTTATATGAACAGTACTGTTTAAAAACCTGAATTTAGAATCTAATCCCTTACTTTATTCTTATTTCATGATAAGATCCTTATTGTGGTACTGTTCATATAAGATTAGATTCTAAATTCAAGTTTTTAAACAGTACTGTTCATATAAGATTTACCCTGTATAATACCAGTACGTTAGCTATTCACCAGACCTGAACTGTAGCTCAAGAAAACGTCATTACGCCTACCCTCGGCTACGGCTGATATGAGCAAATGTACGGTCATCTTTAAGAATAGCCTACCCAAGTATTAACATGACTCACAGTGATATAAACTATTTTAGAACTTGAATCTAGAATTTAAAACCTTACTGCTTTAAATTATATTCTCAGAGCATTCTTAGACAGTATAGGCTATTAGCCTATCATATGAACAATAAATACAGAAAAAATAAAGGAAAGGGAGGTATACCGAAACGGAGCCAAGAACATGAGAGTTTAGCCAATTCCAATCTTATTACTGATAGGAGAATTTACAAAGCTCGATTTTCTCTTTTTTTCTGATGCCTATACAAATGAATAAGAGTCCCCTTTTATAGACGAAGGCGGACTTCAACTAAGATTACAATTTACAGGATTAATAGTAAACGAATCTAAATTATTACAACAAAAAAAAACTACTTTGCGGAAAGTAAATAACTTTACATAAAGTAAGATAAGATTCCCGACATAGGTCGCTCTCTTATCTTTGCAAGAAAGAAAAAGTAAAAGAAAACAAACGACTTTTTATAAAGTCGGAATAAACTTTTAATAAAGTTAATATGTGGCCGAATATGACCTTCATCTGTTTCTTTCATCAGGACGCGGGTCCCTTATTCGCTCATTTTTTCTTTGCCACGTGAAGATTTGTCTTCCTGTCTGGCTTTAGCTTTTTCTTTGATAGCTTCAATAAGGCCATCGAACAAATCTGTTGTTGACAGATGGTAAGAATAGTCTTCTTCATCCTGAGAATCTTGGAATAGTCCTTCGTTCTGGGTGTCTCTCATTGAGGCTGTTGATGTCTCTGAATAAGGGTTTTCATCAATCTTTTTAGCAAAATTCTTTACAAAATCTGCCTTAATTTTATCAAGATAGGCAGTCATAAGTTCTTCCTCCGAAGCATGAGGATTTTTTAATTTAATAGTTTTCTCTAATTTAGAGAAAATGGAGTCATCGTCTTTTGATTCAGCCTTGATACGGTGAATAGTTCTAAGACTTTTTAATAAGGAAGTAATTTCTTCCTCAAGTTCCCATCCATAAGTTCGGGTCGGGTTTTCTGGATCTTTGTCTAGTAATTTAGGCCAGAACTTGCAGAGGAATTTCCTCTTAAGACATAATATGCCTTGTTGGTTTCTCCCTGCTTCGGGAATCCACTTCCAGATCCATGGGGTTTCGGTCTGCAAAAAGAACATTAGTGATGCCGATCATTCGACATAGTCAGAAGGGTTTTCTGGCGTGACACATGGTGTCAAGTGAATCCAATCCTTATAATAATCCATATAAGGGGCTGGTAGGATCTGAATTTCAGGTCCGATGATATTCCACCAAGGGAAGATCCAGCCTGGTAATAACAATCCATTTTGGCTGTTCTTAAAAATGTCTGGATTTAATTTAATCCACCATGTATGACCGTGCTTTTTGTTTTCATAATAAAAAACATAAGTGAAGGCATCAATATAATCATAGTAATTGAAAGCCAACCGAATATCGGTTCTTGGAATTATGAATTCCTTGGATCGGAATGGGCTGATTCCCCATTCGTAGGGAGATATAATCTTTTTCAAATAGAGTTTAGAATAACTCTTTTCTACTCCAGGTTTATGCTCCGGGTAGGATGTAATGCCAGCTGTACTTGTAGCTGTGAGGATATATTCATAGTACATCCTATTTTTCCCTTCTTGAAAAGGGTGGTAGAAATTTTCTACATAATCCAAGGGTCATTCAGATAATTTTTATCTTCATGAGTGAGTAAGAGAATAGTCTCTTCATGAGGACGGACCAAATATTGGTTCCTGTCTTCTTCCTGCTGTAACAACTTTTGGGCATATGAGCCTTGCTGGCTAGAGGAAGCTTGTTCCACTAGCTTGACCTTAGGAATAGTCCTTGGGTCATTTCTGCCTCGCCCGCGGCCACGATCTCCGCGACCTCTTCCCTTGCTCCTATTAGGAGTGGGTGGTGTCCATTGTGGACGCATGCTTATCCCTGCAAAAATTCACGTGTAAGAAAGTCAGGGAGGGAGTTATCTTCACCTTTCAAATATTGAATTTCAAAATCGAATGGGGCCAAATGAGCCTACCATCGAGCAAACATCTGTTTTGAAACATCATGTTTAAAATCTTTCTGAAACATGAATTTAGTTGCATTGCAGTCTGTTCTTATCAAGAACTTAGAATTATAGAGGTCATCCTGAAATTTTAGAACACATTTTACTATTGCAAGAATTTCTTTAGCAATAGTGGCATAATTCTTTTGACTATTAGTCCATTTTCCTGAATAATATCTGACAAGATATTCCTGCTTAGTCTGGGGATTAATCTGTTTGAGAATTCCTCCATAACCGATGTCATAAGCATCTGTTTCAATTATTTTTCCCCAATTTGGGTTAGCAAGCATAAGACATGGTAAAGCTTGAACAATCTTCTTGATTTTTCTGACAGCTTCAGTATGAACATTGGTCCAGGGACTGGCAGATTTCTTCAGTCTGTCATATAAAATAGCCGCGTCAGTAGACAAATTTTTGTAATAGGGAGCAATATAATTAAGGCTACCTAGGAACCGTTGGAGCTGGGTTCTGTCAAGAAGTTCATCCGGGAATTTAGAAGCAAATTCGATACCTCTGTGAATTGGGATAATATTCCTCTTTTCAATGTTATGACCAAGAAATCTTATCTTAGTCTAGAAAATACTCATTTTTGGTTTGGAGATAACTAAACCGTTAGAAGTAATAATCTTCTTAAAAATATCAAGATGCTTAATATGCTCTTGAATCGTTTTTGACTAAACCAAAATATCATCGATGTAGACAATGATAAACCCACTATAAGGGGTAAAGATGTCATTCATGACATGCTGGAATTCTGACGGGGCATTTTTCAAGCCGAAAGGCATGACATTCCATTCATAATGCCCGAATGGGACTGTGAAAGTCGTCTTGTACCTGTCAGGTTCATTGACCTGTATCTGCCAAAAACCTGATTTCAAATCAAATTTAGAGAAGATATTAGATTGATACAATCTGTCCAATAAATCTTTTTTATTGGGTATGGGATATCTGATCCATTTCAAAACCTTATTCAAGGGTTTATAGTTAATAACCAGTCGGGGAACTCCTCGTTCTTTTTCTGAATGCTTATTAACATAAAACGCTGTGCAACTCCATGGAGAGTTAGACGGTCTGATAAGGTTTTTTTCTATCAGAGAAGCAATTTCTTTTTTGCAAATTTCCAGATATTCCATATTCATCTGGCAAGGTCTGGCCTTGGTAGGAATGTCATGTTCTTTGAATTCTTCCTCATAGGGGAGTTTGACGATATGCTTTTTCCTGTTCCAAAAAGCTGTAGGTAAATCGTCATAAATAGAAATAGCAAGATCATTTTGTATACTCTTGATCTTATCCTGTAATTTAGGATTAGTTAGATGGCTTTCAATATTGTAAACCATAAGCTCTTGTTGCAGATAGTCCAGATGCTGTTGTTTATTCTGCACAAGATTAACAAAGCTGATAGTTTTATAAGAATCAACCCAAGGGAAAGTAATCTGCTTTCCTTCATATGTTCCTGAAAAACCTTTCTCAGTAACATTGTTAAGAGGCATTAATCCATTAATAAACGGTATGCCTAAGATAATATCATTAGTAAGATTTTTTACTAAAGTAAAGGAGTATTCTATGCAAACCTTATTATGGCAAATATATGCACATGATAATTTGTAGGAGACACCGAAGTCATTCCCATCTGCTCCAGATACTTTCCTATTGGTTTTGGTAAAGTATTTCGTAGGAATCAGTCCTTCTCTGATGCAATTAACATCTGCTCCAGAATCAATTAGAGTAGGAACATCTCTGAAGATGGCTCCGCCTTTGATTAGCAAAGTTATATGGGTAATCCATCTTTGGCGTGTAATAACGCTGACGGCTCCTGTAGGTCCTTCATTATCATAAGAAGTTCCTGGTTCGTCGACAACAGGAGTGTGTAAAAGCTTTTCTGGTCCTTTCTCTTCATAAGAGATTTGTTCTAACAGAGCGATCCTGTTTTCAAGTCCACCATAATTTTTGTGGAGATGGGTTATTTCGATCTTTAGATCATGGATTTCATCTCTCAATTGCTGAGTTGTCAGGGTATTGCCGCCATTTCTTCTTTTCTGCAAATCAGTCAATATCTCCGAGAAATTATACGGAGGATCAATGCGCGATTTGATCTTTCGGAGAGTCTTGTCCCTTTCTTGAGCTTTGAGTAAAGCTTCAAGGATCTTTGCCTTCTGAGCGTCTTCTGGAATATCCTTTAGAAGATCATTAATTTCTTCTCCATTGATGACGCTTACGTTGAAGCTGGAGAATTATGCTTGGAGTTTATAAAACTCGTCCTCAGTATCTTCCCCCTTTTCCTTCTGGCAATTCTTGGAAGTGCAGATACATGAATCACTTTCTTCAGAGGAAGATGAATAGGGATCCTCCAAATCCGTGGTAATGGATTCATCTGATTCATCGGAATCGTCGGAGGGGATCACAATCTTCATCAAGGCATCTTTGATGTTATCATCTATTTTTAGTGCCTTAATCTTGTCGGCCTTTTTCTTTTTACACCGATTGGCGTAATGGCCCACTTCTCCCCACGCATAGCATGTAGTGGTCTTAGTAGTCCTTTTCTTTGGGACATAGCCCTTCTTTTGATTTTTGGCCCTTTGCTTTGCAGCTTTTCTTTTGTATGGGGCCACTTTGTACTTTTCGTAGTACTCTTTTTTATGTGGTTTGACCACGTGTTTCCTCTTCTTTCCTGTTTCTTGGGCAGGGGTAGGTTCATCCATGGCGAACTGCTGACAGAATTCTCCTAACTGGGTTTTCTCAGTGAGTCTCTATTTTTTCAGCTGTCGTTGCAATTTAATGTCATTGCATAAAGCTAGGCCTTCATCCATGCATTTGCTAATAAGCATGACATAAGAAAACATATCCCAAGGGATCTGGGAATCTGAGGAATCAATCCTTAGAGTTCTCTTAACTCTCTCTGCGAAAAGCGTAGGGAGGCCATCAATGAATCTGGCCTTCCAAAAGCGATCACTTGCTTCGGGGAGATTATAAACCCTGCTAAGGAAAACATCCTTATACCACCTAAACGAGGTTAGGGTAGGACATCCGTGATTCTGGAGAAGTGTCCTGGTGTTATCATAATTAGTAGAATAATTCCTTGTAAAATGATCTAGAATGGTTAGAATGAGGGTGTAAACTGAATTAGGGACTTGAACATTACCCTCCTGTTTTACAGAGTTTGTAATCTGGATTTTTTGTTCTGGCGAGAGATAATTGTCCCACCATGCTTTGAGCTGACCTGTAAATCCAACACAGATCATTTTTGTTATGCTTGCTTCTGATTGGTTGTTACCTTTTGCAGCTGTAGCATACATAAGCATTTTGTGGCAGGTTCTGAAGATCTGGGTCTCAGCGCCACCGTCAATATTCCACCTAATGATCTCGGTACCTGTGTAGGCGGCATGATCATTCTTCCATGTTCCTTCTTCGATTAGGACGTCCATGGGAGTAGGCCTTGGATAGTAATAATTTTCTGAGGCATTTCTGGGAGTCCAATTACTCCCTCTTTTTACCGCAGCAATATGATCGTTACTGCTTGCTCCTGTGTCCCTGGTATTGACCATTCTAATCATTGATCTGGATGTTGAGGTTTTATCAGGTGAGATCTTCTTCTTCTCACTTAAATGCGATATCAGATTTTCGATATCTTTTGTTAAAGGATTTGTCTGCCTTTTTGCCAGGGTTATTCCTTCCATGGATGCAGGGGGCTGGACATTAGCACTGGTTTCCAACTGCCTGGGAACTATTCTTGCTCTTTCCTCTGCAATTATTTTTGTCCTTTGCTCCTCAATAAGGGAGCTGAGCCTGTCGACCTTATTATGTAATAAAGTCATTTGTTCTCCTAGGGCTTTAAGAGAGACATTAGTGTTGTTACCCTGTCTGTAGAGATTGTTCCAGCGATCGGCATTGAGAGCACCCTGTAACATCTTAAGATAGGGCTGGGCCTGTAAATCATGGTTACTGCTATCCCTTTTTAATGAAAAGGGTTCATCAGGCGGATAAAGACTCTTAAGAACCTTCTTTGAGTCTAAATGCCACTGCCTTTCTATAACATTGATATTAGGCAAAACATAGTCTTCAACAAACCAATTAGCAAAATATCTAAAATCCTGCTTTGTTTGAAGATCACTATAAAAATGTTCTGTTATCTCCTCCTGCTCTTCTTTTGTAAAAACGGTTTGAAACCAATTACGGAAAAACGTGTAATCAGAACTATTGAAATTATTTCTAATTAACTTGCGTAAGTCAGAATCAGGAGCGTAATTCAGACCGCAGTAATAAGGATCATCGGGGTAATTAACCTTCATGGAAATAATCAGTATAATCAGAATTATTATTTTCTGCCGGAATTTCAGCAGGAATCTGGTTTTCAACCTTTATTTTGTCAACCTTTTCCTCCCGAGAAATTTCCGAGGGGGTGGTGACTCTGTAAAGGTCTTCATCTACTTGAGACGTTGAGGCTCTAGCAGCAGATGTACCAGCGATGTCATCCAAAGGAGATATGTAATAATGGGATGACAAAGACCTACCTAATCTAGGCATTTTTGTAAACTGAAGGCGAATACTGCCGTCAGTAGTTTGGACCACATGAGCGATCTGGGAATCTATCCTGGGGTGAACCGGGATAGCTTTCTCTATTAGCCAATCTTCGGGATAATTAATTTCATCCCAACTTATAGGTCTTCTAGTAGTGATTTTAGACCTTTTGGCTAGGTTAGTCTCTATCAAGACAGTCTGCCTATTTCGCTTGTCATCCATGATCTTACAGTTGGGATTCATGGTATCTAATACATGGAAATAAACACGATAACAGATACTCATAACTTCTGTTTCAGGCATGTAATTATACCCATTAGCTTTCACATATAAAGTTAAAGCATGCAGTATATTAGGGTCAGACAAGGATAAAGTAAGATTGGGTCTGACATTACTGGGCCATAGGCTAAGCTTGACTGCATAGCACTCATAAGAGATTGCTTCCAGTTTAAGTTTCTGGCTTCTCTTAGCATAGTCATAAAGCTTTCTGGTAAACCTTCTAAGGTTAAAGGTTTAAAAGCAATTTGCACCAAACCTCTATGCAAAAATTTGTAATGTATTTTTTGATATCTATCAATATCGGAATTGGCTCAACTCTCGTGTTCTTGGCTCCATTTCGGTATACCTCCCTTTCCTTTAAATCATATTCTCAGAGCATTCTTAGACAGTATAGGCTACTAGCCTATCATATGAACAATAAATACAGAAAAAATAAATGAAAGGGAGGTATACCGAAACGGAGCCAAGAACACGAGAGTTGAGCCAATTCCAACTAATAACCCCTAGAGGTCGGAATATAGATGATAATCTGGTTAACTAAACATTTTACAGAGTTAATCAGATAATAAGCATATAATAATAAGATGGATAATCTTGCATTCAATTTCATTTTTTAAATAAAGAGTCTATAATCCTCTATCAATATCCAAACATCATAATAATAGAGTAACATACCTATCAAAATTATAATTAGAAACACATAGTTTGAACGCATACCTCTATTTAGATTTTAAGATCACCTGAGTTGCTCAACCCACCTTGGCTCTTCCTCCCTACGTCAACTGACTTCACGGGGTAATGGTCTGGGTGCTTGGGAGTCCTCGCGAATATCCTCTGAATATCGTCTGAAATGTGTTGTATTCATACTAATATGATTCTAATCATAAGGTTTCAAGGTAATCTACTCTTATTCTTATGGTGTTCTTGATTGATATTCGATTATAGACTAAGTGTTGCTTAGCTAAACATTGAGAGTCGAGAGAGTTTTTAGTAAGGTAAAGAGTTGTGTATTTTCCGAATGAATCTTCCTTTGTACAAGAGGCTCTTTTTATAGATAACCTCAGCTATTCAACTTTAATCAAAAGTCTTAAAGTAAATAGTAATAGACAAAAATCTTTTTGAAAAGTCTTAAAGGTTACAGTTCCTTGTCTGCTACTTTTCTAAAGTTCTTTTGTCTTCTTTTCCTTTCTTCAAAGTCGCCGCTTTTATCTTTTGCCTTTATTCAGTTGCTTTTTCAGATGCTCTCCAGCTGTCTGGTTGTGTCATTTTTGTCCGGCTGCTTTCCAGCTGTTGCTCTTGATTCTCTTGAAGTTTTTCTCTTTAGTAGTCTGTTTAATCTGTTAATCTTTTTGGGCTTTACCGTAGTTGAAACTACGTTGGGCCATAATCGTTGGGTTTCCAAGCAATGAATTGCATCGTCCCTATCATAGTATTCTTTTTGGGCCGTAAGGCTCCTAATCAATTTGGGTTACAAGTAGTAAAACTACATGCTCCCTGCCATAGTATTCTTTTTGGGCCGTAAGGTTCCTAATCAATTTTGGGTTACAAGTAGTAAAACTACATGCTCCCTGCCATAGTATTCTTTTTGGGCCGTAAGGCTCCTAATCAATTTGGGTTACAAGTAGTAAAACTACATGCTCCCGGCCAAAGTAATTATTTTTCCCTCCTTATTCAAAAGGATCAGGACTTTGGTCTTTTTTTATATATATATTAAATGATGATGTTGCTGTGCATATCACTGGTCTTTTCTTCTGTTCAACCATCATTTTGTAATGGTTTATAGTCTCGTCTGCATGTGTATGCTTCAGATTAGTAATCCTGCTCAGTAATAGGGTTAATTCTGTAGTCTCTTTTACCTCTATGTCATTATCATAGTATAGGGTGACTATTTCTTCCACTTCTCCACCTTTAGAACATCCAATTATGGATGCTTTCCTTATTCTCAACATATCATCTATTCTTGTTTTTAGGGTCAATAGTCCAAATACTCTTTTGGCGCTAAGCCAATCTTGAAATTTATTCAGTGTACAAGGTATTTTCATTTTCAAGTTCTTGTCATCTCCGTTGATCGTGCTATTCCTTCCAGTTTTGAAGATTTGGCAAATGACAATGGGTTTACCTTTTAAATCAGTGGATGCATCCAGTATCTGTATTCCATAGATTCCTTTTCCGAAGGATTCCATCATGAGCTCTGTTGATTTTGCTATAATGTTTGGCAATTTGGTTATGTTATTCATTTTTTCATTTGTGATAATCTTGTCAATGAATCCATAAGTAAATAATCTTTCCACGATGTTCGGGTTTGCGTTTTCACTGCAAATAAATCTGGGATATTTACTCAGCTTGGCACTGCGTACAATATCAGGGTTAGTCTTATAATTGTAAAACTTATTAATATTTTCATAGGCATTAATCAGTTTTGGTCTGTATTTCAGGCTGTCTGCCATTGATACTGCTGATGATGTTGAAGGTATTGGCGATGGCATAGTTGCTAGTTTGGATAGGAATGGTGTAAAAATTTTCTGTGGTATGTATGGTATGGTAATCGGTGTTTTCTGTTGGGCTTCTTTTTGTAAGGTTTTTAGTTTAGAAAAGTCTTTTATGGCTTCTCCTAGCTGGTTGATCATTTGGGTATTCTCTTGTAATTTGGCAAGTATCATTTCATTGGTTTGGATAATCTCTTTCATAGTCTTGGCTATATATTCTTCAAAGTCTTCGCTGTTAATTGACATTTTTAGTTCCAGATATATTCTTAACAATAAAATCATAACAGTAAAAGAATGATTGTCATTTTCTCCTTTTATTCAATTCTGGTAAAGGGTCTATCTTGTTTGTAATGAAAGCTTTTACTTGAGTGTTATTCGTTCTAACAATAAATTTTACTGGTAGTAGATGGTAATGAAATCTTTTTATTCCAAATTTTACTGCTAGTAATTCTTTTTCATTTATGTGATAATTCTTTTCATTTGGTTTCCATGTTCCACCTCCATATCCGCAAATTAGCATTTTTTCTTTGTCTATATCTTCTTTATCGTATGAAATTAGGACTGCTCCCCATCCTATATCGCTAGCATCTGTAAAGAGTTCAAGTTGATCTTTCTCTGTTGGTATTCTGTGTTTTGGTAGTGATTTTACCTTTTCTTTAAGCTGGTTTATAGCCTTGGTGTGTTCTTCTTTCCATTCAAAGGTTACCTTTTTCTTTATTAAATCTTGTAGTGGTTTTCTTAGATATGGTAAATCTTTTATATGATCTGAGGCGTAATTTATTACTCCTAGGAATTGTTGTATTTCTCTTTTATTTTCTAATTTATCTTTAAATTTTTTTATTCTTGTTACAATATGTTCTTGCAATTGTATTCCTTCATTATCTATGATGTATCCTAAATATTCAATATTATTCTTAAATATTTCAGATTTCTTTTCAGATAAAAGTATTCCATGTTGTTTTATAGTTTCTATGAATTGTTCTAAATATTTTATGTGACTCTTTAAGTCATTACTATATATCAGTATGTCATCTACATATATTATGCAGAAGTCTGCCAGTTTTCTAAATACTTGGTCCATTCTTCTTTGGAATATTTGTGGTGCGTTTTTTAATCCAAAAGATAGTACTTTCCATTCATAGTGTCCTTGAGGGACACTGAATGCTGTTAAAGCTCTTGATTCTTTAGTTAGTTTTATCTGCCAAAAACTGCTTTTACAGTCGAACTTACTAAACCAATTTTTGTTTCCTAATCTGTTGATAAGGTTTCTTTTATAAGGTAAAAAGTATCCATCAAAAATAGTCTTTTTATTTAATTCTCTGTAGTCAATTACCATTCTGGCTTTTCCTCGCTTTTGTTCACTGTGCTTCCTTACTAAAAAGGATGGGCTACTGTGTGGGCTTTTTCTTTCTTGTATCATTTTTAACTCTAGTAATTCTTTAATCTAGACTTCAAATTCTTTTTGATCTGTTGGGCTGTATCTTATGGGTTTTGTTCTAACTGTGTCGTTAGGGTCTATTAGTTTTATTTCTCCATATATTCTTTCTTTTTCCCATAGTTGTATTGGATTTTCTCCAAAGTTCCTTTTTAACATATTAAGGTATTTTTCTTTTAATAATTCTAAATTATTTTTTCTATCAGTCTTTATTGTACATAATCTTAAAGTATTTACTGGTAATATTCTTTTTAGTACTATCCATTTATTACAGGGTGATTGTAAACTAAATGTGTTTTTATTTATAACTTGTGTTTTAAAGTAGTCTAGGAAGTTATTTACCTAAAAAAACTTGTTGTTTCATACTATCTAGTTGATATACTATCGGTAGTCTAAAAATAGTTTTTCCTAATATAATTCTCATATTTTCTGCTACTATGTCTAGCTCTTTTGATTGTTCATTGAATCCTGATACTCTTGCTCTATGTATTCTAGATCTCTTCCATCTATGTGATTCTAGTACATCTTTTCTGGCTAAGCATATATCTGCTCCACTATCAATGAATATTTTTTGTTTTATCATTTTATTCGGTTTATATTCTATATGGGCTTCTATATGGATTGCTACCATTTAGTTGTTTTCATTTAGTCTTCTTTGGAGTTCTTCATCTTGTTCGTATTCTTCTACTTCTGATCTAATGTTTTCATTTCTCATAGCTTCTTCTATATGTCTTGCTATATGGATCTGTTGCCAATTTATTTCGTTTATTCTTTCTCTTATTTTTCCAAGACTTTTGGTAATCTTGTTGTATCTATCATTATAGTACTTACTTCCTATTTCATTGACTGTTGAAGTAATAATCAGTTTATGTCTAGTGTATTCCTCATACTGTATCCAATAATCTCTCTCTCTCTTATTAATTCTCTTTTTTCTCTTTCTAGTGGGTTCATTTTATTCAGAACTATTCTCACTATCAGAGTGTTGGTTGATGTAGTTTATTTTTTTTGGTTCTGATTATTCATCTGTTTCACTGACATAAAAATCTTCGTAGTCGTACCATTTGTCATTATCTTCCTTAATCTGTTGTAGACTCATTATAAATTTTTCTATATTAATATATTTTAGTCCTTTTTTCTTTAACTTTGGGCACTTATTTGCATAGTGTCCTTTTTCATTGCAGTTCCAGCATTTACATTCTTTGACTTTTTCTTCTTTAGTCTTATCTGTTTCTATAGGATTTACATTTCTTCTTTTCCTGAATTTTCTTTTATATCTAAATTTTCTTCTTCTTTCAGGATCATTTCTATATCTTTTAAATCTCTTTCTCTTATAGGATTTATGATAAGGTCTTTTCTTATATTTCTTATATTTATGGTTTCTTTCATATTTATCTTCGCGTCTTCTATGCTTTTTATGTCTCTTGTATTTCTTTTCTTTCTTCTTATCATCACATCCAAATATTAATCTTCTTTCCGTGAATCCACATACTTCTCTTAATCCTATCTTCTTATCTTTTTTAATCTTTTGCTGCATCCTATATTCTTCGCATTTTCTCATTAGATATGCTCTTAGTACTCTTATCCTTTCTCCTAGAGTATTTTCTTTTGGTTCTAGTTGGACGTATTCTTTTGTTATTTCAATATTATATGGCATAGGTAAATGGTCATAGTATAGTTGTTGGTAAATTATTCCTTC
Source organism: Anisodus acutangulus (assembly GCA_029783415.1). Classification (NCBI taxonomy): domain Eukaryota; kingdom Viridiplantae; phylum Streptophyta; class Magnoliopsida; order Solanales; family Solanaceae; genus Anisodus; species Anisodus acutangulus. The sequence goes on from CM056509.1 coordinate 10,477,915, forward strand.
TTCTGGTAGGAATCTTGCTTCGTAAAAGAATTTACTAAAGCTAATAGTATATTCTGGTCATTTGTTTATCTTACATCATTTCATATTATTCAAATTCATTATTATTTCTGTTTTCCTTTCTGCTAAGACATTTTCTCTAGCTACTAACCATTTTTCTCCTAAGAATTCTCTTTTTACTAGTAAATCAAATATCATCAACATTGATTTCCAATCTGTTGCGTGACTTAATACTTCTCCTCTTAGTTGATATGCGATTGATTCTATCCAGTATGCTGCTTTTCCAATTAGTGTTTTAGATATCAGATCATACATATAATCTAAATTTTCTGTTTGTGTACTGTTCATTAGTGCTATGTACATACCTAAGTTCCAATTTGTTATTCTTCTTCCTACTTCTTGTTCATCGTAAACGTTATCTAAGTCTAGGAAATATCCGTTATAGTTTACTCCTTGTGTCATTGATCCTACAAATTCTTTAAATTCGGCTTGTTGTCCTATAGGTATGTGGTCTGGTAATCTTGTTCTTCTTCTCATTATTACCTCTAGATTAGGGTCTACTAATTCTTCTTCGGGATAATCATCTTCATCTTCGTTTATTATGTTTTCTGATTCTATCTCTGTTTCTATCTGGCCGTTATATTCATCTTCTATATCACTGTCTGGTTCATCTTCTATTATTGCATTTACTCTTTTCATATTTTGCAAGGCTTCTATTATTTGGTTGTTTTCTTTTATTATTTCTGTATTCTCATACTTTTGTTCTTCTTCTATGCATTCTACCACTTGTAGTTCTTGGCTAGTTAGTTTATCTTTGTTACTATCTTCCTCTGTATTACTATCAGATTTTTCATTACTGCTTGTAGTAGTCTCATCGCTTAATCTTATTTTGTTTATTTTCTTTTTTCCTTTTAACCTTCTTAATTGTTCTGTTAAGATATGTACTTCTTCTTTAAGTTCTAATAATTCTTGTTTTACCTCTTTTAGTTCTACTTTAGTTTCTTTTAGTAGCTTTTTTGTATCTTTATGTTTTCTTTTATACTTTTTATACTTGTCATACCATTCTCCATTATCATTTAATTTTAACTTTAAGTTTTCTGTTTTTAGTTCATTTATCTGTTGTTCTTGCTTATCTAGTCTTAGGTTTAGGTATTCGTCTCAATGTGTCGACAGCCGAACAGGCGGGTGAATGAGATGGAAATAAATAAATAAAAGCAGGAGTTAGCAGACCTGCTCTAGAGCAGGTTGTATTTTCTACTTCTTTTAAGGGTATTTTTACTTCTTTTGGCGTTTCTTCTTTTATTGGCTTTGGTCTTATAGGTTCATACTAATGTCTTTCTTTTTCTATAATCTGTTTTCCATGAGTTTTTAAGAACGTGATCGTGCTAGGTTCCATTAAAATTTTCCTTCTTTGTTTAATATTACTAGGCTATCTAAAGTTTCTGTTACTTCTTTTGACAATCTTGGTTTTATTTTACTTATGTCTACCATTATTGGTATTTTACTTCTTCTCCAAGCATCTATAGGTACAATTTCCGGTTTGTGATTATTAGTTTTGGTTATCGTGTTTTTCTTGCTTGTGCTTGCTTCATTATTAGTTTCTACTTGTTTACCTTTGCTTTTTTCTTCTAGTATCAAGTTTAGTTTTTCTAGTATTAATTTGAACGTGGGTATTTCAGATACATTCCATAGGTTAGTTAGTTCTTCTCTTATCATTTGTTGTGTTTTGGTTTGATTTTCTTTTATTTCATCCATTAGTGATAGGGCGCTTTTCATTCTTTCTTTTAATACTATTTCTTCCCATAGTGCGGTTATCTTTTCGTTAGGATTAGTCAGGATTGTTTATTCATTTTTTCCATCCGTTTCCCATGTCTATCCATATTTTGTTAAACTTATCACACTGTTTTTCTAGTCGTTCTATGTCATTTTCTAATTTTATTTCTTTTGCACTGTATTCTAAGTATTTTAGTTGGGAATATATTTCTCTTGATAAAGCCGTCTTTATCGTTTTTAATTTTTGTTTTTTCTTTATTATTTTTAGTTGTACATTCATATTTTATTTATGAATCTAGTTTTTCCTTGGTCATTTATTTCTATTCCATTGTTATTTATTTTATAGTTTATCATAGTTAAAAAATCACTTCCTAATAATAATTCATTTAAACTGTCATATTCTATTACTCCTATGTTTATCTTATATTCTAAATCTTGGATTTTGAATTTTAGATTTATACTCTTAGTAATTATTATTTCTTGTTCGTTTTTGGGGTAATTATAAGTTTGTGGTTCTATTATATTACATTCATTTTCGTTTATCTTACTTATGTGTACGAAACTTTTAATTGCTCCTGTATTTATTTCTGCTATTCCGTCTATTGTTATCATATTTTTAAATATTATTACCTTGATTTTTAATCTACTACTTTCTATATTTATTAAGTCTATTGTTCTAGGTTGTATTCTTGGTAAACCATTATGTTGCGTGATTAATGATTCTCTAGTTATACTTAATCTAGATCCTCCTATTTTTGGTATTAATCTCTTTGATGGTGTTAATGTTCTTATTTTAAAATCCATGAATATTTCTTCTGGTACTGTTATCTTAGAATTTTCCTTATGCTCTATCTTTTCAAGTATTTCTTTATACATTTTTGGTACTATTATATTCATTTCATGTTGCTTCTTTGCATGGTGATTTCCTGTTAAGGCATATATCATTTTTGTTTCTATACTTATTACTTTACTGCTAGGTGGCATGTTTATTCCATCTAGTTTATAGTATAGTGTTAAAGCTAATTCTTTGTGTTCATCTTTTAATAATATGCTAAAGTCTGGTTGTACAGTAAATTTTAATTTTTGGTATATTAAATTTCCTTTTATTACAGATATTAGTGCATCTTGTAGATTTCCTAGTATTCTGTCATCTAGTATATAGATTTGTATTGGTGTATCAATATTCTTTTGAAAATATGCTTTTATTGTAAATTCTACTCCTCCAAAGTAAACATTTCTATATTTCTTTGCTTCTTTAGTTGGTAGTTTTGCTAATTCTCTTTTATTACTTAAATGGCTTATCAAATTTATCTTTGTCCTTCCATTTATACTGGTAGTGTCGATTATATTTTCATGTTTCTGTGCTATATATCTTATCTCTTTGTTTCTTTCAAACCATTTTGTTTTAAATATCTTTTTTACAGATAATTCTTCTTTCTCATCTTGAATTTTTTTGGTATGTATCCTGTTTAAAACTTAGTGTTTGAGTTGTTCCTCCTTCATAAGTATTCATTTGGTAATATACTTCTTTTGAGTCTTCTGTTATTTCTTTTCCTTTATCCATATTTTAGTAAATCTATGTATTTATATTGTTCCCTTATAATATAATTTAAGTCTCTTATTTCATTTTCTTTATTCATTATTTCTATTAGTTTCTGCTCTCTAATTTTGTCATTTTCTTCTTCTTTCCGCTTTAGCTTTTCTTCCTTTAATGCTAAATTATTTCTCAAGAATATTATTTTCTCTTCCTGTTCACTTATTATTTCATAATTCTCTTTCAGTTGTTTATCTTTTTCATCTATTATTTCTATTCCTATTCTACAACTTATGATATGTTGGTTTATATCTCTACTATATCTAAGTGGTTTTTCAGCTATTCTTGCTAGTTGTAATCTTTTTTCTTGTTGTTGTATTAATCTGTTTTCATCCATAATGTTCTATCTCCATTCTTAATTCTGATGATACTGATTAGAGATTATAGACTTTATTTCAAAAAATGAAATCTGAGTTAAGACTACGCAAACCCGATCACCGGAGATATCAACCTCACCCTAGCTCTGCCTCCCTTCTCCTTCCTCGGACTTGCGGGATAATTGGCCTAGGTGCCTGGGAATTCTCGACAGAATATCCTCTGAGATTCTCATTAAGGTGTTAGTTTATAGACTGGTATGGTAATAATTATAATCTATCAAAGTGTTTTCTTCTCTGGTATTATGATAATCTCACCGATTTGGATTATAGACTATGGAAGAGTTTAGCTAGACATATGAATTCTTAAGCTTTTGAATTTTTTGAATCCAATATTTTCTTATTTTTCGAATGAATTTTCAGATTACAAAGAGGCTCCTTATATAGATGGTATCGGATATTCACTATTCATTGTTTTTTCAAAAGTCGTAAAGTAAATAATAATTACTTTTCAAAAGTTGTAAAGTAAATAGTAATTGCTACAGTTTGTCGGCTGCTTTTCAAAAAGTTGTTTTGTCTTTTTCTTCTTTTTCAAAAGTTGTTTTGTCCTCTTCTGCTTCTTTTTCAAAAGCTGTTTTGTCCTCTTCTACTTCTTTTTCAAAAGCTGGTTGTCGTTGTCTTCTTTTGCTAAAGCTGGTTGTCGTTGTTTTCTTTTGCTAAAGCTAGTTGTCGTTGTCTTCTTTTGCTTTTGATAATATCTTCCGTTTGATAATGTTCCCTGCTTTTCAGGTGTAATATGCCTTGCTCCGTTGATTTTTGTAATAATCGTTTATTTATGATATTCAAAATTGGGCTGCAAGTAGTGTGAACTACAGGCTCCCTGTTCAGAGTAATCATTTTTTGGGCTGCAAGTAGTGTAAAACTACAGGCTCTCTGTTCAGAGTAATCATTTTTTGGGCTGCAAGTAGTAAATACTACAGGTTCCCTGCACAGAGCAATCATTTTTTGGGCTGCAAGTAGTAAATACTACAGGCTCCCGATGCTGTTGTATTTCACATAGTGAACTATATGATTCCTTGTATTCTGTTAATCAATAGGGATTTCACATAGTAAACTACATGAACCCGATATTCAGATAATCAATACGATCCTTATGCAAAAGGATTAGAATTTCCTTCCTTTTTTATCACATTAGTGGGAATGGTAGGCCTGGTATTTATCACATGTCTCTTATTCTTTCTGATTATCTTTTGATATTGTTCAATTGTTTCTCTTGCATGCTTATATTGTATATTGACTATTTTGTCATGCATAATGCTTAGTCTTGTGGTATCCTGGGTCATAATATCATTGTCATAGTACAGGGTAATAATTTCTTCAACTTCTCCTCCTCTTGAGTCTCCAATTATACATGCCTTCTTTGCCCTTAGCATGTCTTCTATTCTGGTTTTCAAAGTGATTAATCCGAATGTCCTTTTCGCACTTAGCCATTCTTGGAATTTGTCCAAAGTGCAAGGGATCTTTTTGTTCAGATTTTCATCGTTCTCCGCTGATCGTACTATTTTCCCTGTCTTGAATATCTGACAAATTACAATTGGTTTGCCAGTTAAATCAAAAGAGGCATCAAATACATGTACTCCGTATATTTCTTTTCCGAATGACTCCATTAATCTCGTGGATTCCACAATAATACTCGGTAATTTAGCAATATTGCACATGTTCTCATCGACTACCAATTTGTCAATAAATCCATAGGTGAATAGTTTTGACACTACCTCTGGATTCGCTTGTTCACTGCATATGAATCTTGGGTACCTGCTCATTTTTGCACTTCGTATAATATGGGGGTTAGTCTTGTAATCATAAAATTTGTTAATCTTCTCATACGTTGTGATGTACTCAGGTGTGTACTTCAGTTTATCTGCCATTGATATGGGTGATGAAGAAGATGGTATATTCGATGGCATGGTTGCTAACTTTGATATGAATGGTGTGGGGTTTTCTGTTTTTTTTCAGTGTAATAAGAGGTGTTCTGGATGATGATGTTTCGATTTGAATATTTTTCACGGTTATCAAGTCTTTTATAGCTTCTCTAAGCTGGTTGATAGTGTTGGTATTTTCTTGTAATCTGGTTATCAGGATTTCATTTGTTTGTATAATGGATTGTATGGCTTTGGTAATATACTCTTCTATTTTGTCACTGTTGTTCGACATTATATCTGCTAAGAAAATCAGCTAAAACATTTTTAGTTCCAGATATATTCTTAACAATAAAGTCATAACAACAAAAGAAAGATTGCCATTTTCTCCTTTTTTTCAATTCTGGTAAGGGATCTATTTTATATGTAATAAAAGTCTTTACCTGTGTGTTATCAGTTCTAACAATAAATTTTACCGGTATTAAGTGGTAATGAAATCTCTTTATCCCAAATTTTACCGCTAATAATTCTTTTTCATTTATATGATAATTCTTTTCGTTTGGTTTCCATGTTCCTCCTCCGTGTCCACAAATAAGTGGTTTTTCTTTATCTATATCCTCTTTATCATAGGCTATGAGGACTGCTCCCCATCCTATATCACTTGCATCAGTAAAGAGTTCTAATTGATCTTTTTCAGTTGGTATTCTATGATTTGGTAACGATTTTACCTTTTCCTTGATGTCTTTTATAGCTTTAGTATGTTCTTGCTTCCACTCAAAGGTTATGTTTTTCTTTATCAATTCTTGTAGTGGTTTTCTCAAGAGTGGTAAATCCTTTATGTGATCCGAAGCATAATTTATTATTCCTAAGAATTGTTGTACTTCTTTTTTACTATCTAATTTTTCTTTGATTTTTTTTATTTTTGTTACTATGTGATCTTGTAGTTGTAATCCTTGGTTATCTATAATATATCCTAAATATTCAATATTGTTTTTAAATATCTCAGATTTCTTTTCTGATAATAGTATTCCGTGTTGTTTTATGGTTACTATAAATTTTTCTAGGTGTTTTATATGATCATTTAAATTATCACTAATATTAATATATCATCAACATATACTATACAAAAATTTGTTAATGTTCTAAATACCTGATCCATTCTTCTCTGGAATATCTGTGGTGCATTTTTTAATCTTTTGTTGCACCCTAAATTCTTCGCATTTTCTCATTAAGTAAGCTCGTAATACTCATATTCTCTCTCCTAAGATATTTTCTTTTGGTTCTAGTTGAGTGTACTCTTTTGTTATTTCAGTATTATAAGGTGTTGGTAAGTGATCATAATAAAGTTGTTGGTATATTAATCCTTCTTCTGGTAAGAATCTAGCTTCATAAAAGAATTTACTAAAGCTAATCGTGTATTCTGGTAATTTATTAATCTTACAACACTTCATATTGTTTAAAATCATTATTATTTCAATTTTTATTTCTGCAAATACGTTCTCTCTGGCTACTAGCCATTTTTCTCCTAAAAATTCTCTTTTTAGTATAATATCAAATACCATTAGTATAGATTTCCAGTCTGTTGCATGACTCATTACTTCTCCTCTTAGCTGATATGCTATAGACTCTATCCAATATGCTACTTTTCCTATTAATGTTCTCGATATTAATTCGTACATGTATTCTAGGTTTTCTGTATGTGTAGAGTTCATTATCGCTATATACATTCCTAGGTTCCAATCTGTTATTCTTCTTCTTATTTCCTGTTCATCATAGACGTTGTCTAAGTCTAGAAAATATCCATTGTAATTTACTCCTTGTGCCATTGATCCTACAAATTCTCTAAATTCTGCTTGTTGTCCTGCTGGTATATGGATTGGTAATCTAGTTCTTTTCCTTTCTATTACCTCTAGGTTAGGATCTATTAGTTCTTCTTCAGGATAATCGTTTGCATCTTCATTTATTATGTCTTCTGATTCTATTTCTGTTTCTTCGGGTTGGTTATATTCTTCTTCTATATCACTTTCAGGTTCTTCTTCTATAATAGCATTTACTCTTTTTATCTTTTGTAGAGCTTCTATTATCTGGTTGTTTTCTTTTATTATTTCTGAGTTTTCTTCATTTTCTACCTCCTCTATGAATTCTACTACTTCGTATTTCTTGGTTGTCTGGTTTATTGCTATTGTCTGAATCGTTGTTAGTCTTTTCATTACTACTAGTATTTTCATCGCTTGTGTTTTTTCTTACCTTCTTTTTTCCTTTTAACCTTCTTATATGTTCTCTAAGTATCTGCATTTCCTCTTTCAAGTCTTCTAATTCTTTCTTTGTTTCCTCTGTTTTTTTCTAATTTTCTGTTAGTTACGTTTAACTCTTCTCTCATTTGTTTTATTTCTACCTTTGCTTCTTTTAGTATCTTTTTCGTATCTCTGAACTTGTGCTTATATTTTTTGTACTTATCATACCATTCCTCATTGCTATGTAATTTTAACCTTGTGTATTCTGTTTTTAATTCAGATATTTCTTGTTCCTTTTTTTCTACATTCTTTAGGTAAATATTTTCCTCTTTTGAATCTGTATCTTCCTTTGGTATTCGTGTTTTTATAGGTTCATACTTATACCTTTCTTTTTCTATGATCTTTTTTCCATTATTTCTTAAAAATGTAAGTACGCTAGGTATGCTAGGTTCTTGTTTTTCCATTAAAATTCTCCTTTTTTATTTAATATTGTTAGACCTTCTAATGTTTTTTCTACTTGAGATGTTAATTTTGGTTTCATTTTACTAATATCTACCATTACGGATTTTTTACTTCTTCTCCATGTATCTATTGGTACTATTTCAGGTTTCCTGATGTCGGTTTTCACTATTGTATTTTCTCTACTCGTGCTAGGTTCATTATCTCCTGCTACCTCTTTACCTTTGTTTTTGACTTCTAGTATCATATTTAGTTTTTCTAATATTATTTTAAACGTTGGTATTTCAGATACATTCCATAGATTGGTTAGTTCTTCTCTTATCATCTGTTGTGTGCGTGTTTGATTTTCTTTTATTTCATCCATCATTGTTATCGTACTTTTTAGTTTTTCCTTTACTATTATCTCTTCCCATAGTTCATTTATTTTTTTGTTCTTATTAGTCAGGATTATTTATTCTTTTCATCCATCCATTTTCCATATCTATCCATATTTTATCAAACTTATCGCATTGTTGTTCTAATATCTCTATTTTTTCTTCTAGTTTTATTTCTTTTGCTTTGTATTTTAAGTATTTTAGTTGGGAATATATCTCTTTTGATAAGATTGTCCTTATTTTCTTTAGTTTCTGTTTTTTCTCAATTATCTCTCGTTGTATATTCATACTTTTTTTATGAATCTAGTTTTTCCTTGATCGTTTATTTCTATTCTATTATTATTTATTTTATAGTTTATCATTGTTAAAAAATCACTTCTTAAAAGTAATTCGTTGAAACTATCATATTCTATTACTCCTATGTTTATCTTATATTCTAGATCTTGGATTTTGAATCTTAAATTAATACTTTTAGTAATTATTATTTCTGTCATTTTCGGGGTAATTGTAAGTCTGTGGGTCTATCAGATCGCAATCATTTTCATTAATTTTACTTATATGTATAAAGATTTTAATAGCTCCAGCGTTTATTTCTGCTACGCAATCTGTTGTTATTATTTCTTTGAATATTATTACTTTAACCTTTAATCTACTTGTATTTATGTTTATTAAATCTAGTATTCTAGGCTATTGTGACCTATTTTGATCTCTTGTGATACTTAATCTGGATCCTTCTATTCTTGGTACTAATCTCTTTGATGGTGTAATTGTTCTGGTATTAAAGTCCATATATATTTCTTCTGGTATAGTTATTTTGGAGTTTTCCTTATGTTCTATTGGTTATAATATTTCTTGGTACATCCTTGGTACTACTATATTCATTTCGTGTTGTCTTTTTACACGGTGATTACCAGTTAAGGCATATATCATTTTTGTTTCAATACTTATTACCTTGCTTCCTGGTGGCATGGTTATTCCATCTAACTTATAATATAGTGTTAAAGCTAAGTCTTTGTGCTCATCTTTTAATGATATACTAAAATCTGGTTGTACTATGAATTTTAGTTTTTGATATATTAAATTTCCTTTTACTACAGATATTAATGCATCCTGCAAATTTCCTAGTATTCGGTTGTCTAATATGTATATCTGGATAGGTGTATCTTTAGAATCTTCTACTATTTCTTTTCCTTTATCCATATTTTAGTAAGTCTATGTACTTATACTGTTCTTGTATTATATCATTTAGATCTTTTAATTCTTCATCTTTTTTTATTATGTCCTTAATTTATTTTCCAGTAACTTCGTGTTTTCTTCCTCTTTTTGTCTTAACATTTGTCCTTCTAATGCTAGTCTATTCCTTAATTCTCTAATAATCTCTTTCTGATTTTCTATTTGTTCGGAATTTTCCTGTAGGCGTTGATCTCTTTCTTCTATTAGATCTATGCTTATCCTGCAACTTATTATATACTGATTTATATCTCTATTGTACCTAAGTGGTTTTTCTGCTACTATTCTGAGTTCTTCTAACTTATATCGATGTTCTATTAATCTTTGTTCATCCATAATGTTCTATCTCCATTCTTATATCAGCTTTTAAATCATATATCAAAGCGCCTTGTTCATATATTCTAGTGTTAATTTCTATCATTCTCCTGTATGTTATCATAAAATCTTCTAAGTGTGTACTATACTCATTATCAAAACATTTTTTATGCGGCAAATCCGTTTTTTGTCTTGTAGCTAATATTGCTTCCTCGATTCTTAATAATCTTTCATTTTCATCTCTATATTTTACCAAAACATGTCTAATCTCAGCTCTTTTCCATAGTAATTTATTCATCAAGTTAACATTTCTAAACACATAATTTGTTTTCATCTTACAATTTTAATCCTTTTACAAGCTCTGATACCAATATACAAGCGTTTCCTTTTATCATATAATAACCCTAAAGAGGGTAGGAATATAGACGGTAGGGTGATAAAGTATTCTCAAAGTTTATCAAGTTTATCAAATAATAAGCATGTAATAGGGGTTTGCGTAGTCTTAACTCAAATTTCATTTTTTGAAATAAAGTCTATAATCTCTAATCAGTATGAACATCATAATTGCAGAGACTAACATTTATCCAACTAATAATTAAGAACATATGGACAATCTTTCATCCGAAATCTCTCTAAAATTTTATTAACACATGCTTCTTGAGATAGACCTTATATACCTTGATATCTATCTCGATTAATCTTAATGCCAATAACAGAAGACGCATCACCCACGTATTTCATATCAAAAATTTTAGAGAGAAATTGTTTCACTTCATGTAGCATTCCCTTATCATTGGATGCAAGCAAGATATCATCCACATATAGAACTAAGAAGTAAATTTTACTCCCACTAACCTTCTGGTATATACATTGATCCATAATGTTCTCAACAAAGTCAAATGAAGAGATAACATTATGAAATTTTAAATACCATTGACGGGAGGCTTTTTTTAGTCCATATATGAATTTCTTCAGCTTGCACACCATGTTCTCACCATTACTAGAGGAGAATGCTTCAGGTTGTTCCATATAAACCTCTTCCTCTAGTTCACCATTGAGAAAAACGGTTTTCACATCCATCTATTGCAATTCTAAGTTAAAATGGGCTATTAATGCTAATCTGATGAGCAAGGAATCCTTTTTAGACATAGGAGAAAAAATTTCTATGTAGTCAATTCCTTTATTTCGAGTGAATTCTTTAGAGACGAGTCTTGCTTTATATCTTTCTATGTTTCCCAATGAGTCCCTTTTAGTTTTAAACACCCATTTATATCCAATGGCTTTTACATCATTAGGCAACTCGACAAGATCCCATACTTCATTGCTTTTCATGGAATTCATCTCTTCTTTCATGGCATTGTATCTCAATTCTAACCCTTTACAACTCATGGCTTGTGAAAAAGACTCGGGATCATTTTCGACTCCAATGTCAGATTCTTGCAGATATACAACATAGTCACTAGGAATTACTGATTTTCTTTATCTAGTAGATATCTTTAATGTTGTGCCAATATTTTCTTGAGGGTCATGTTCTTCAATAATTTCTAGAATTTCTTGAATAACTTGATCTACTGGAATATATTTAGCAGCTTATGGAATTTCATTGATCGGATGCGCAAGATCCGATTGTACTTGAGGGGTGTTATGAACGATAATTAATCTTTCTCTTGAAGTAGAAGGTTGATCGCTTACAGAAGTTTTATTCTGATATTGATCACTCCCACTAAATAAGTCATTCTCAAGAAACTTTGCCTTTCTTGATTTCACAATTCTAGTGCTATTAGATGGATAGTAAAATCTGAATCCCTTAGACCTTTCGGCATATCCAATGAAATATCCGCTCATGATTTTAAGATCCAGTTTTTTTTTCTTGTGGGTTGTAGATTCTAACTTCAGATGGGAATCTTCATACACCTATATGTCTCAAACTCGGTTTTCAACCTTTGAACAACTCAAAAGGTATCTTTGGGACAATCTTGGTTGGAACTCGATTTAATATATACATTATCGTCTTAAGAGCTTCAGTCCACAAGGACTTAGGTAGCTTAGAGCTACTTAGCATACTATGCACCATGTCCAATAATGTTTGGTTTCTTCTTTCTGTTACATCATTTTGGTCTGGAGAACTACGCATAGTGTATTGGGCAGTAATTTCATTTTCTTGAAGAAACTTAGCAAACAGACCTTGTGCTTGTCTATCCTCAGTGTATCTACCATAGTACTCACCACCTCTATCAGTCCTCACAATCTTAATTTGCTTTCCTCATTGTTTCTCTACTTCAACCTTGAAAACTTTAAATGCTTCTAATGCTTCACTTTTATTATGATGCATGTAGAGATACATGTATCACGAGTAATCATCTATAAATGTGATAAAGTATTTCCGACCATATGCTTCCATATCTGGACAACATATATCTGAATGTATGATTTCTAATATGGTTGAACTCCTCTTGGCACCTTTCTTTGACTTGTTGGTCTGCTTACCTTTAATGCAGTTCACACAAGTACCGGAATAAGTAAAATCTAAAGTATTAAGTACTCCATCATTTACTAATCTCTTAATTCTATCTATGGAGATATGTCCCAATCTCCGATGTCATAAAATAGAGAAATATTCATTCATAACACATCATATAATACCATCTTAGACATGCATAATGTTATGAGTGAACTCATTTTGTAAATCAAGAGAGAAAAGACTATCGGACAATGTACCATTTCCAACTAGTTTAGATTTATAAAATAGTTTTGAATAACCTTCTAAAACAAAGGAATATCCCAATGGTATAAGTCTTGAAATTGAAATTAAGTTTCTAGCAAAATTAGGAACATAAAAGGTCTTTACTAACTCTAAAATGAAACCACTACTAAGAACTAAATTTCATGTCCCAATATCCTCCACACGCGACTGCATCTTGTTTGCTGAATAGATTCTTCACTCAGCCCCTAGTGGTTTTCGCAAGTTTCTTAAACCTTGCAAGGAATTCGTAATGTGGATTGTAGAAGTAGAATCAATCCACCATGTATTATGATTAACATCAGCCATATTAGCTTCATAACATACGAGAGAAACCGAAGTCATGAATGCACTTTCTCTTGTTTCCATCTGCAATCGACCCCCCTCTTCAACACACATGGCCATAAGTTTATTAATAGACCATTTATCTTTATGTGTGTTATAGGAGATCTTAAAGGGGTCGTATTGTGGAGGAAGAGAGTTCAAAATAGAGTGCACAAGTAATGTTTCAGACATTTCAATCTCAAGAGTCTTTAGTTGAGCCGCTAAGTCTCGCATTTTCATAATGTGCTCACGCACACCTCTCACACTGGTGAGTTTTATTTATGAGAATTTCATAATTAAGGCGCTTGCAAGTGCTTTATATGAAGTCTCAAATTGTTTATCAATAGCCTTCAGTAATGTCTTGACATTGTTATAATGTTCGACATAATCACGAATACCAGCAGAGATTTTGGTCTTAATGAACATAACACACAAACGATTTGAGCGCTCCCATTGTTCATGAAGAGCAATCTCACTTGAGTGCTAAGTTCACTAATAAGTGGTTCGTCTTTCCTGATAGCATAATCAATGTCCATGCACCCTAAATGAAGAAGAATTCTCTCCTTCAAGATCTTATAGTTGTCACCATTCCGTACGAGAATATCACAAATAGCAGAGAAATTCGCAGGTTGCGTAACTGCAAGAAATATACATACATACTTAATAAATTTGAGGCAAATAATATATAATTGAATCTACTGACATAAAAAATTGCATGTGGGCTAAATTTTTAATTCAATTAGATTCACTCTCAATGATAGAACTATCAATTTACTAGCAGGAGATTCTATCTTTACGATAAAACTATTAAACTCTCATTCAACATTCCCGTGGGTAATTATGAAAAATATTTAATATTTTATCCTAATTAATTATGCAACCCAATAATAAAGGTTCTTGTGTTATTATCAGTGTTTTAAGAGGCGGGGGAAAAAGGCGAGACATTTTATGCAACACAGGCGAGACGTAAGTCCCGAGACATGGGGCGTAAGCCCCACGGATCTACGGGGTGTATGTCTCATGTATGTTCAATTTTATAGTTTTATTACTAAAAAATAAGCAAAATAAAATTTCCATTAAAATTCTGCAAATAAATTCAAATAAATAACCAATAATATAAAAAAGTATTATAATTATTATTTGAGAAAAGTAACAACACAAAAAATGATAATAACCTAGATAATCTTTAACATGAAATCTTAATTCACTTCATCATCAATCCTTCCCACTGTCAATTAATATTTACACTGATTTTATTTATATATTCACAGAAATTGGTATCAGAGCTTGTAAAAAAAATAAATTTATAAGAAATGAAAACACATTCATCGTTTATTAAGGTTAATTTGTTAAATAAATTATTATGGAAATGTTATGAGATGAAACGTCTTTTGATAAACTTTAGGAAAGAAAATGAGATCATAATGGGTTTTCAAGATAAGTTGTTAGCAACAAAACGAAGAAGAGATACAACATATGAAAAAGAATAGAAAAATATTCTGAAAATGAGATAGAAGAGATTAAAGCACACATAGAAAGTGTTGTAATAACATATGGAAGGATAATAGAGATAAATACAAGAATAAATGAACGAAACATTATGATATACGATCTAGAAGCAGATATACAAATGGAAATAGAACACTATGGATGAAAAAAACTAATGGAACAACAACATAAGTTAGAAGAACTTAGAATGATAGCAGATAAACCCTTATATATAATAGAGATATAAATCAACATATAGTAAGTTGCAGAATAAGTATAGATCTAATAGAAAAAAGAGATCAATGTTTACAAGAAAATTCTAAACAAATATATGAACAGGAAGAAACTATTAAAGAATTAAAAAATAGGATGGCATTAAAAGGCAAAAAGTTGAGACAAAAGGAGGAAGAAAATTTGAAACTACTGGAAGAAAAATTAGGACAAATAATCAGAAAAGACAATGAATTAAAAGATCTAAATGATATTATAGAAGAACAATATAAGTACATCAACCTATTAAAATATGGTTAAAGGAAAAGAAATAGTAGAAGACTTTAAAGAAACATATTATCAGATGAATACATATGAAGGAGGATCAACACAAAAACTAAGCTTTAAACCAGAAATATACCAGAAAATACAAGATGAAAAAGAGGAATTATCTATTAAGAAAATATTTAAAACAAAATGATTTGAAAGAAATAAAGAAATAAGATATATAGCACACAAATATGAAAATATAATAAATACAATGAGTGTAAATGGAAGAACAAAAATAAACTTAATAAGGGATAAAGTAATAAAAAGAGAGTTAGCAAAACTATCTACTAGAGAAGCTAGAAAATATAGAAACATATACTTTGGAGGAGTAAAATTTACTATAAAAGCATACTTTCAGAAAACCATAGACACACCCATACAAATATACATATTATATGATAGGATATTAGAAAATTTACAAGATGCTTTAATATCAGTAATAAAAGGAAATTTAATATATCAAAAAATAAAATTTACGGTACAACCAGATTTTAGTATATCATTAAAAGATGAACACAAAGACATTGCCTTAACACTGTACTATAAATTGGATGGAATAACAATGCCACCAGGAAGTAAAATCATAAGTATCGAAACAAAAATGATATGCCCTAACAGGAAACCACCATGTAAAGAAACAACATGAAATGAATATATTAGTACTAAGAATGTACCAAGAAATATTAGAACATATAGAACATAAATAAAATTCCAAAATAATTATACCAGAAGAGATATATATGGATTTTAATACCAGAACCCTTACACCATCAAAAAGATTAATACCAAAAATAGAAGGATCTAGATTAAGTATTACAAGGGAACCGATAATGCCACGACATGCTAGTATTACACAACCTAGAATATTAGATTTAATAAACATAAACACAAATAGATTAAAGATTAAGGTAATAATATTTAAAGGCATGGTAAAAATATATTGCGTAGCAGAAATAAATATCGGAGCTATCAAAAGTTTTATACATATAAGTAGGATTAATGAAAACGATTGTGATTTATTAGACCCACAAACTTATAATTATTCCGAAAATGAAAGAGAAATAATAATTACTAAAAGTGTCAATTTAAGATTCAAAATCCAGGGTCTATAATATAAAATAAATATAGGAGCAATAGAATATGATAGTAACTTTTAGGAAGTGACTTTTTAACAATGATAAATTATAAGATAAATAATAACGGAATAGAAATAAATGAGCAAGGAAAAACGAGATTCGTAAATAAAGTATGAATATACAAAGAAAAATAATAACGAAAAAGCAGAAATTAAAGGTAATAAGAACAGCTTTATCAGAAAAGATATTTTTCCAACTAAAATACTTAAAATACAAGGCAAAAGAAATAAAAATAGAAGAAAAAATAAAACAATTAGAACAACAATGTGATGAATTTGATAAAATATGGATAGATATGGAAAATGGATGGAAAAAGAGAATAAATAATCCTGACTAATTCTAACCAAAAAATCAATGCGTTATGGGAAGAGATAGTAGTAAAAGAAAAGCTGAAAAACACGTTGATGATAATGGATGAAATAAAAGAAAATCAAACACAAATACAACAGATAATAAGAGAAGAATTGACTAACCTATGAAATGTATCTGAAATACCAACGTTTAAAATAATATTAGAAAAGCTTAATGTGATAATGGAAGAGAAAAACCAAGGTAAATAGGTAGTAGGAGATAATGAACCAAGTACAAGTAAAGAAAATACAATAATTAATACTACTGCGAAACAACTAGAAATAATACCAATTGATGCGTGAAGAAGAAGTAAAAAACCTATAATGATGGACATTAGTAAAATAAAACCAAAATTATCCACAGAAGTAGAAAAAATATTGGACAGTCTAGCGATATTAAATAAAAAAGGACAATTTTAATGGAAACACAAGAACCTAGTGTACCCAGTGTACTTACGTTTTTAAAAAACAATGGGAAAAATATAATAGAAAAAGAAAGATACTAATATGAACCTATAAAGACAAGAACACCAAAAGAAGATAAAAATTCAAAAGAAGAAAACATTTACTTAAAAGATACAGAAAAGACAACCTATGAATAATTAAACCTAAAACTAGATAAACAAGAACAACATATATCTGAGTTAAAAACAGAAAATACAAGGTTGAGATTACATAGTAACGAAGAATGGTATGATAAGTATAAAAAATATAAACACAAGTTTAAAGACACGAAACAAATATTAAAAGAAACCAAGGTAGAATTAAAACAAACAAAAGAATAATTAAATGAAACCAAAGCAGAATTAAAACGAACAAAAGAAGAATTAAAAGAGGTAAAACAAGAATTAGAAGAATTAAAAGGAGAAATCCAAATCCTTAGAGAGCAAATGAGGAAGTTAACAGGAAAAAAGAAAGTGAGGAAAAATACAAGTGATGAAAGTACTAGTAGTAACGAAAAAACTGATAGTGATTCAGACAAATATAGCAACGATAAATCAACTAACCAAGAAATACAAGTAGTAGAATTTATAGAAGAAGTAGAAAATGAAGAAAACTCAGAAATAGTAAAAGAAAACAACCAAATAATAGAAGCTTTACAAAAAATGAAAAGAGTGAATGCAATCATAGAGGAAGAACATGAAAGTGATATAGAAGAGGAATATAATAGACCTATAGAAACAGAAATAGAAACAGATGATGTAATAAATGAAGATGCAAATGATTATCCTGAGGAAGAATTTATAGACCCTAATTTAGAAGTAATAGCAAGAAAATGGACTAGATTACCAAACCACATACTAGTAGGACAACAAGCCGAATTTAAGGAATTTGTAGGATCAATGGCACAAGGAGTAAATTACAATGGATATTTTCTAGACCTAGATAATGTTTATGATGAACAAGAAATAGGAAGAATGATAATTGATTGGAATCTTGGAATGTATATAGAAATAATTAACTCTACACAAACAGAAAACTTAGAATATATGTATGAATTAATATCTAGAACATTAATTGGAAAAGTAGCATACTGGATAGAATCTATAGCATACCTATTAAGAGGAGAAGTACTTAGTCATGCAACGGATTGGAAATCTATGTTAATAATATTTGATATTATACTAAAAAGGGATTTTTTTTTTAGGAGAAAGATGGTTAGTAGCTAGAGAAAACGTACTTGCAGAAAGAAAAATTGAAATAGTAATGAATTTGAATAATATGAAATGTTGTAAGATTAATAAATTACCAGAATACACAATTAGTTTTAGTAAATTTTTTTATGAAACAAGATTCTTACCAGAAGAAGGTCTAATAGATCAACAATTTTATTATGACCACTTGCCAACACCTTATAACACTGAGGTATCAAAAGAGTACACCCAAATAGAACCAAAAGAAAACACATTAGGACAAAGAATAAGAGTATTAAGAGCATACTTAATGCGAAGAATTTAGAATGCAACAAAAGGTTAAAAAGATAAGAAACTAGGATTAAGAGAAGTATGTGGATTCACAGAAAGAAGACTAGTATTTGGATGTGATGATAAAAGAAAAGAAAGCAAAAAAACAGAGGCAATTTCCGAAAAGACACGATGCTTAGTTTAAAATGGTAAAACAGTAAAATAGTAAAACGGATATTTAAATGTGCGGTGTTTAGTTTAAAACAGTAAAAATGATAAAAACAGTAAAACAATAAGATATCCGTTGCACGGATGTTTAAAACAGTAAACTGAAAAATAGAGAAACGAAAAGCGCGGCCTCGAATTCAATTTCATCGGCCAGTGTAGTATTTGTTCAAATCAGTAAAATAATAAAACAGAGAAACAAAAAAAATGCGGCCTCGAATTCAATTTCATCGGCCTAATGTGTAGTATTTGTTCAAATCAGTGATCTTTCACCAAGTGTAGTGATCTGTTCAGATTGCAGCAGTTCATGAGACAAAACATAGCAACTTAGCCTCAAAATATAGCCAAAACTCGATTCAATTTGCAGCGATGGCTCAGTTCAAATGCAGCAGTAAGTCACACCAAAAATGAAGTGTTAACGGCCAATCTGCAGCAGCTAATGGCAACCAATATAACACCAAAGCAGCAACTCATGGCGATCAATGCAACAACAAAGCAGCTACTTGCTTTTCAAGTGTTCTTTTAATTCAGTAACACCTCGAATATGGTACCAGTCACGTGTTGCAGCAACAAACATACCAAACCAGTAGTAGCTCGCAAAGAAGTACCAAGCATAGTAACGGAAAAGGCAACAACATGTTCTCATAAAAAGGAGCAGCAACCAATTTATAATGAAACAGTAGCCATGGCTTCAAAAGTACAACAACAATTCATCTCGAGTTTTAGCAGCATCTCGAGGGCATTAGGAATTTTAAAATTCCCCAGATCATGCAAAGAAAAGAGGGAGAAAAGAATGAGTATGCTAGTCACAAAGTAATTTCAGCCAAGTAACAAATGAAAAAAAGACATTCATTCATCGAGTGATCATCACAACTTAATCAGGTTTTAACATATTAGGCGAGGTTCAAGATTCTTAAAGTAGACGTGCACGTAAAATGTTAACTACTAGAAATAAAAGTGCATTTGGACTCTAACTAAACTATTAGAAAACCAAATTTATTCCTCAAAATAGGAGACCATTTCTTAAACATGATAGGGAGTGCTTATTTAACGTCAACCATTTCATTCATTTGAGACTGGGAAATATTGCTCAAAACGAACTGGGAGTCACACAAAAATAGTGATATCATGCTTTAGAAGTACTTAAAGGGATCAACATTAGCCTTTTTTTTTACTCATTCTCATGTTAATTTAAAAGAGTTTACTGAACTAAAGAAACATAATTATACTAAGGAATAAATCATTAACAAGTAACTTAACATACAAATTTAAACTAGACTAATTAAATCACATAATGCTGAATATAAGCCTGATATTTTTAAGTATTAATGATCAAACTAGACACATTGGAAAACAACTACAGTAGCAAATATCATGACATGCTTAACTAATCAACACCCTGCCCTTATTAAACAACATACTTGGCATATTACATTAAATATGAACCTAAGAGTTAACTTAATAAACAAAATGAACCTAGATTAGCTAAAACAGGCTGGACAGACATCATATTAAGGCATGGATGGACACAATAATATAAACAAGCATAGCGAACACATGATTAACCAAAAGAACACACAGAAATACAGAAGGAAACTAAAGTTGAGAGGAATCTGAGTTTACGGACCTTCTCCGGGCAGCGAACCGAGGTGTGCTTTGAATCGTCGAATCCGCTCGGAGATGTTAGGATTCTGATTTATTTTTTCTGATTTAAAATTCTGATTTTCTCTTAATTCTGTTTTCTGATTTTTGGATGTTTGACCCGACCCGGAATGACCCGGCAGTGACCCGAACCGACCCGGAATGTGACCCGAATTGAGAGAAAAATATGAGGAATGAAATGGAATTTTCAGATTGCAAAATTAAAGGGCTAGAGTAATATTTCGGATTCGAAAATATAAGAACAAAAGGGGTATTTCGGATTTTTGGGAGTTAATGAAAAAAAGAAGTAATTCTTAATCAAAATTAAGAACAAAGAAGCTTGAATTTGTAATCTTCAAATACAAAAATAAAAACCTGAAATTTCGACCCGGGTTTCGACTTGACCCGATCGACCCGACCCGGAGTTGACCCGACCCGGAACCCAAAAACAGTGGAAATGTAGCAAAAATTCCAGATTCTTCAACACAAAAAAAACAATAATTTTGACCTATTTTTCGGAATCTTTAAGTTGAAGAACACCATTTTTCCGAAAATCGAACCCCCCAAAACAGATGCAAAAGGGGGTTTTATAGGTCTCAAACTCAACGTTCAACCCCCTCATACCCCCCCTAAAAACGAATTCAAATTTCAAAATAAAGGGGGGGGACAAAAACTGATTTTTGGGGCGAGTTCTGCGGTGAGAGATGATGGGGTAGGTTGGTGGTGTCAGGCGGCGGTGTCAGGGTAGGGTGGTGGCAGTGGTGAAGTAGGGGTGCGGCGATGTGGGGTAGGGGCGTAGGGGTGCCGCGATTTTAGGGGTTGGGGGCGTAGGTTATTTTTTTTTGGGGTTATGTTTGGTTGGGGATAAAAGGGATGGGGTGATGATGTTGGTAGGGTTCGATGATGGCCGGTTGGGCCTGGCGGGTGGGCTTCGGTGGTGGGCTGTGGGAGTTGGGGGAAATAAAGGGAAAGGGAATAAGGGGAATGGGTTTTGGTTAGGGAAAATAAAAAGATGGTTGTTGGGCTTCGGTTTTGGGCTTTGGTTGAAATTAGTTTGGGTAGAAATGAGTGGGTTATGGGTTAAAAATATAAAAGGGGGTTTAATATTAAAAATATATTTTTTGTAAAAGATGTGAATTATTTAAAATAACATAACGATGTGATAATAATATAATATTTGCGAAATGTTTAATGCTTAATAAAAAATGGAAATGCGATGCAATTTTGCGGGAATAAAATAACATAGAATTTTCAGATAAAACTTATGATTATGATAAAAATGCAAATGATAGTAAAAAAAATGCGAATAATAATAATAAGAGAATAATAATATATATATACGCATGTATGTATATTAAAATTGTTTTGAGGTGTTAAAAATATTTAAAATTACAAATAAATTGGAAAAGACGGAACAAAATTGGGTGTCAACAAACATGCATCTATGAAAGAGTCTGAGTCCTTGTAGACTTAGAGCAAATGTTGTGGCATAAATACTCATCTCGCCGAAAAGGATTTTGCACTACAATCAATTATAACGGACGACGCGTTCATTTCAAATGAGATTTGTATTAAAATTTTAGGGAATATTTTAATTCAGGGTTTTAACCAAGATCAACACTTTTACGCCATATCCAATATGACATCTTAACATCATGCAAAACTAAAGACACATATAGTTTGAGAATCGTCAACCCAATATGAATGATATAAGATGGTTTAATCAAACACTGGGCGACGCCTGCCCAAACAGTTATAGCAGACACTATTCTAGAAATATAAATGACAAATAATTTGACATTTAGCACATAAACAGTATACTTATCAAATAATATATTGTTTAATAATAATTTGAACAAATTTTTTTTTTATCAACGGGGTCGCGACGCTAATCATTTGGGTCACGGCGCTAGTGAGGTAGAAACTAAATTTCTGCTTCTGCAATGCATTAGAGCCGTGGCGCTCCACCATAGGACCGCGGCGCTTGCAAGGTAGAAACCTTTGGCTTGCATCAGGGTCGCGACGCCTAATGTCCAGAAAGTCCGAAACTTAAAAAAATGAAGCATTAGGGCCGCGGTGCTCCACCATGGAGCCGCGGAGCTTCCTTAAAACCCTATCAAGCCTTGCGGTGCCCTACCATAGGGCCGCGACGCTCATGCCCTGACAAACGTTTCTGTGTTGATTTTCATCCATTTTATGTTTAACCCATATTATTATTCTATTCAATTATTATATAACCATTAAATCAGTCTGAGATCTGCTACCATTGTAGGGTTTTTGTTGGGTTCAAAGCACATAAGTAAGGCACAACGAAAGTTTAAAATTTTTGTTTCTTACTTACCCTAGCAATAATTTCTGGTATGGTTATACAACAATGAAACTTGTAATATAAAACATATACTTACAAGTTATGATTATCTGGAATCTTTTTCTACTATAAGGTGCACACGCGGTTGCCCTTCCGATTGCAAGCTCCAAACTTCAATGTATTTATCTTTCGGAAAGCTAGGAAATCTGATAGAGGTTCGAGAAAGTATTTGATTCTAAGTCTCTAAGGCTTAGAATGATTTTCAGAAAATTATTGTCTAAATAATGAATTGAATGACACTATTTATAATTGAAAAATAGGTCAAAACCGGATTAGGGTATGACCTTAGGCCTGGCCCAATCTTCGAGGCAGAGGCGTCGCGGCGCTTGACTTTATTTTTCGTGCATTCTTAATTAAATTCAAAATCCAATTTTGACTTAATTAAAACAATCATTATTTATTTAAATATCTCGATTCCAAATCGAACATTTAATTTACTCTCTCAATACATCCTTAGATCGAAACGGACAATCGACATAGTGTGACCCTACAGGCCTTCTCATATACACATTAATTAAATTAAGGTCTACACGGAACTCCTATACGGCGCCGGAAGACGAACTCAATATGTGAAGTACGTTTACGCGAATCCAGTAAACTTAACCTTTATGTGGTAAGATAAAATCATTTCATTCATGACACACCCAATCAAGCTTAGGATTTGTCAAGTGTCTATCCAAATGGCTTAATCATTGTATCTCATCTATATTAGTTGACGACTAGACCATACTCTAAATATGTCTATTACGTTGGCCAATGACTTAGTCAACCTAATATCACTGAGAATTCGAGTGTTCTCTCGAATATACATTCGAGGAATGAATCCTAATCTTGGCTCAACTACCACCTTCAATCCCCATCGTAATGTACCCAATACAAGCCGTATCTCAACCTATAAGGCATTTGAGCTTAGGACGGGATCAAAGTACATTACTTTGTAGACAAGGCGCCTATTGACCTCAAGTCTAAGGACTTCTATCTCCCACATGGTGATCATACTTTAGACAAGTATAACAAACAGTATATCAGCAAGGTATACCAATACTTTCAAAGTATCCATGTGTCCATCACGAGTAGCCATTACTCGTAGTAGGTGAGACATACTACATCCTCTAAGGATGTGATGCAGACCACATGTCGACTTATCACATATCATCGATATCCCATTCTCGATGATCATTAGTTGAGGCTATTTTAAGAGTTACGCCCTATCATGAATATCTCACTCTATTAATAACAACGTAAGCTCAAGGGATGCACATTAATGAATAATTACAAATAATCAAATAATAATTCAATAATTGGAAATGCCAAAATATTAATCTCCATTAATAATAATACGAATGTGTATAAAGTACATTTGTCTTAATACAGATTGTCTCTATGACATAAATATACTTTCAAAACCACGATTGCAACTGGTTATTGCCCTTATGAGTATCATATTTACTACTCCCTTCATCCAAAAAAGATTGATCTAGTTTAACTTGACACAAAGTTTAAAAAATAAAGAAAGACATTTAAAATGTGTGGTCCAAAATATATCTTAGATATTTGTGTGGCTGTAAATGATCACATAAAGTTAAATTATTACTAAATATAGAAAGAAGTCAATCTTTTTGGGATAACTAATAAAGAAAATAGATCAATTTTATTGAGACGGAGGGAGTATACATTTGTGTATGGGAAATAAAAGAAGGAATAATTACATTTCATAGCTAACTCTAGAATATAGTTACCTTTAGTAACTATTGTTTAAATATATTATAAAGAGTAACTATAATGTATGTTTGAATTACCTATCATAGCTACATTATATATTTAAATTAGAATACCTTTTTTTACTATTTTTATTCTTGACTCTCCTCCCCTCTCTCTCTCTCTCTAACGTCTGGTCTCTCTTTCTAATCTCCGACGAGTCTAACCATCGCCGTCGAACCACCCTAAGCACCGTCAAAACACTGTCACTGATGTCATACACACACACACGTATACACGTATACTCGTTCTATATCGTGTATCTGTGTTGATTTGAATGGATAGGACGCCATCTTCTTCGTTAATGACAAAGTCGTCGTTTTCCTCTCCATCTTCTCCGACGAGTTCTAACTGTCGCCGCCACACACCGATCGGAAAAGGAGTAGGTCGATAAGGCGTAGATCTGATCGGTAAATATTTTTTATTATCCAGATCTGACCAGAAACACAAACACA
This sequence comes from Anisodus acutangulus, assembly GCA_029783415.1. Lineage (NCBI taxonomy): Eukaryota > Viridiplantae > Streptophyta > Magnoliopsida > Solanales > Solanaceae > Anisodus > Anisodus acutangulus. Next base: position 10,503,053 of record CM056509.1, read on the forward strand.
GTTTATTATCCAGATCTGACAGAAAAATACACTTTATTGTCCAAATCTGATAGGAAAAACAATTTATTCACCTGTATTTCAATTTTTTGTATTCATTTTTTCTTGTATTAAGTTTTTTGGTATTAGCCTGTATTTCCATTTCGTGTATTCAGTTTTTCTTGTATTCAGTTTCTTATTTCTTGTATTCAATTTTTTTGGTTGTATTCGTTAAAATGCACTTTGTCCAGATCTGACTGAAAAATACACTTTATTCGCATGTATTTCGAAGAAGATATTTTTGTATACAAATGAATACAGTGAATTTGAAGTGTATTCATTTTTTTCTAGTGTAAAATTAATTTTTCGTTATGTATTTTATTTCTTGTATTCAGTTTCTGAGTGTACTCGTAATTTGTGTGTAAAATCCAGTGTTTTTAGGGTGCATTTTATTTCTTAAATTCAGTTTTTTGGTTGTATATTGTATTTTGTATTAGATTTTTTTGTTTTGAATACACTTTACTGAGCAGATTTTTACTCGTTGTATTCATGAATACAACGAAGTCATTTTATGAATACACCTGATAAACAGTAGCAACTAAAAAGTAGTTACACGCTATAAATATTGAAACTATAGCTATGACAAATTTAAAAGTCCTAAACTATAGTCATTTGTGTAAGTTCCACATAAAAGAATAATGAGAATAGGGTTAAAAACGCTCTTCAAATAGAGGTGGCAAATGAAAAGTTTGGGCTAAAATTGAAGGTATCAAGATGGGTTGAATTATAAAGAAAAAAGGACATGGTGTAACCACCACCAAAATAAATGTCTAAAAGGCCTAATTTTAAGCAAATGACCCGAAATAAAAACCCCCAGACCCAAAATAAAGACAAGTTATAACGAAAACTCTAAAATTTCACCCTATACTTTCTTTTCCATTTTTCCCTATCCGCCGCCGATGATATAAACAGGGTAATAAATAGCTGCAGTTGACGAAACTACTGTGTCGCTTTGCTGATCTTATCTTGGGATATTGTTGTTAGTGGAGGTTGTTGGGGGTGGGAAAACGATGGGGCTTTGATACTGATTTGGTCACAAGAATCGTCGGAACATTTGTTATTCTTCTGATTGTGATGGCTATATAATCCAAATTACACAATTGCTAGTACCGATTGGCAACAAATGGAAGAAATCTTGCCTCACTGTGTCGCCTTGCTGCCTTTTTTATAAGGAGATTCGAAGCTGAAATTGAACAAAGCTTTAGTTATTCAGCTGCAACAAATTGAACTTTCTAAAGCGACCTTCTAATGATTCAGCTTTTTATTTGTTTGAAATAATTAAAATCTGAATCTGTTTGGTTTGAGTTTTGTTATAATTGTGTCCTATGTGTTGGGGAATCTTAGAGGAAAAAAAATAAAATTCTTCAAAAAAAAAAAAATTGGTTAGATGTATGGCGGGGAGGGGGCTGTATTTCTGGTGGCGTGAAGCAAGATCACGGGAGATTGGACTATGTTCCTTTAAAAAAAAATCTACAAAATATGTATAATATGTGTATAATTAGTGAGTATATGCTGATTATACAATTATACGTTGATTATATATTTGTTATACATAAATTATACAACAATGATATATTTTCTATACATATACTTTAGGGTACATATTTTATACGATAACGATACATTTTCTATACGTTTGATATATTTTTTCTATACATATACAGTATTAATACATATTCTATTCAACAATGATACAGTTTTTATACGTTTGATACATTTTCTATACATATATAGTAGTGACAAATATACAATAATGATACAGTTTATATACGTATGCTAAATTAGTATTAGTTAAAAATGGCGAGAAAATGAAATTATTTTGAAAAGACAAAAAACTGGCCTTTAAGATTCTTGGGCCATCGGGTGTCAATAGTTTCACCCAGATGGTCATTTCTGTCCTTATCCCAATTATAAACTTGCGGGTTATTGATGGGCGGGTCAAGATGAGCTAAACAATAATTTCTTCGTCCCAAAAAGATTATCTTACTTTCCTTATTAGTTTGTCTCAAATAAATTGACACATTTCTATATTTATAAACAATTCAACTTTATGAGATGGTTTACAGCCACACAAAAATCTAAAACTTGTTTTGGACCACACATCAAAAGTCTTTCGTTATTTCTTAAACTCATGTTAAGTCAAATTAGGACAATCTTTTTGGAATTGAGGAACTAGATCATAGCCAACCCCCAACTTGACCCATCATTTTTACAAACTTTAGACTTGCGTTTCACTATTCCATCAAATATAAAAGAGACCTATAAAATAAAGAAAGTGATAATTTAAATTTTATATTTAATTAAATAAAAAAATTCATGTCTACTCGCGTTGAAAGTAAATAATTCACTCAAGTATCAATTGTTACTTTTTGAGTTTTTTCTATCGATTTAGACTTGCAAAAAAATTTGCTCCTAAAAGAACCAAAAATACAATTAATAAAGTTGAAAACAATAATATTTTATTTGACTAACTTCAATAAATAGGAACAAATCAAATTAATTTCAGAGAATATACAACTAATTAATAAACCTAAAACTAGTCCTTTTTCTAAGCATGCATCAGTGACGACTTAATCGATAGACTATGCTTGTTATCAATATTATTTGTCAAAGCACTTAACTATTTGATGAAAAATCACACAAATACATTCTTCCAATTAATTTCTGGCTAAAAAAATGAGAACTTTTTTTTGCAGAAATTGGTGGCTGTAAGTAATAAGAAGAAACTAAGGGTGTCCAATGGGGCGGGGCGGGGCGGGTCCCGGCAGGACGGGACCCGATGGGACTCTGGGAAGGGAGGGACCGGTCCTCCAGCGGGACTGGCCAGCGTTTCATCCCGTCCCTCATCCCGTCGGAAAAGGGGACCGGTCTTGGCGGGGCGGGGTCAGGATTTCCGTTTTTTTTTGCACTTAATTTTTAAAAATAACATATATAAACACTTCAATAATTGAACATGATAGTGTAATAAAAACATCTCAATGCTATTTTTGTGCCTCTTATATTATTTAATAGAAATATGATTTTTTTGTAATACAATTTCAAAATTGAAACTTTGTGGTGTTGAAAGTTGCAAATTACATAGTAAAATTACAATTAAAAAAATTACATATTTATAAACACCTTTTCTAATTTCTTGACAATGTCTTGTGGTTCTTTGGTTGGAATTGGAATTTGTTGGTCAAATTGGTCGACGTCGCTTCCAGCTCCGTCGGACAAGATTTCATTAGGTTAAAGTGTAAATATAATAACTTAGGGATTAAAATAAATATTAAGGGGGTAGAGGGGGGGATGGCCGTTACACAACGACCAAATATAAATTGGCCGTTGTGCAACAGTCATTTTTGCAAAAGGGGGGGAGGTCGGGGGCAGGATCGGTGTGGGGATGGGGTCGGGGCGGGGTCGGGGAGGGGCGGGTCTGGGAGTGACGAGCCTAGGTCTCGTCCCGGTTTTGAGTTCCGACACCACATTTTTAGGGGGATCGGGGCGGGACCAGAGCGGGGTCGGGTCGGGACCGTGCTGACCCGACCCATTGGCCAACCTTGGAAGAAACTAATTTTGATGCATTTAGTGGGTCTGTGTTTTGGAATCTCACGGGTTAGAGATAGGCATTTATACGGGTCAATATGGGCTGTTATTTTCTGATGGGTCACTTTGGGCACAACCCAAATCAGACCAATAAGTGAAATACATATTGCCGAACCCGTTAAAACTTGGGAGTATTGGACGCGTCATTTGGATTTGGACTGATTTTTCCATTTCTACCTTCAAATATACGAAATTCACAATATTTTTTGTTCGTTAATTGTATATCCAATCATATTTTTACTATTAAGAAACTAAGCTAAAAGAGTAACAATATTAAGAGTTAAAAGTATCAGAAATAGAGAGACAGGAGATTAGAGCTTTACTTATTTTTTTCAAATGTATATAAGTGTGCACAACATGATTTTCAATACCCCTTTAATGGGGATACATTGAGGAACATCAAATGGTGTCGCATTAACTATTGAAAACATGGGAAAAGATCATGGGAAGGTTACGACTGAGATTTACAACCATAATGGTGAGAAGTAGTGAAAAATTAACTATACATCATGGAGAAGAATAGTGGGAGTAACTTCTTTAGAGTTATAAACATCTACCATTATTTTAATATTTCATAACACTTTCCCTTAAATGATGTTCATAGATAATAGATAGTGTATCTCGTTAAAATCTTGTGTAATCTCTATTTTTATAATTTTATTTCTCTAAAAATCATGCATGCTCACAATAACGTCATTATTCATTTTCCTCATTATATTTAGCATTATGTTTTGATTGAAATAGGATTTGGCACCATTTAGCCTTATGTTTTCAGATTCTCGTAATTATTTATTCACCCACAGGAGTTCTAGTTACAATAATGTTGGTGGTCTGAGCTGCAATAATTCTACTAATATATCTACTCTCTAAATCATATACGGAAATGAACCGCTAAAAGACGTAACCAAAGAATTGATGAAACTTTCTACCGTATAAATAATTTTTAATCTGCATTCTCCAAAAAGTATAATCTATACCATCGAGTTTCCTGACGTCGTGCGCCAAACCATCTTCGTCTCCCATCATTTTCTGAATCACAACACAACCTATTGCACTGATACCAGTTGTTAGGATTTGAGTCTCAAATCCTACCTAATCAGAAAGCAGTAAATAAGCGAATGACAAATAACACACACAGATTTATAGTGGTTCACCCTCAATGCGAGAGCTACATCCACTTTGCCGCTGTAGATTTTACAATAATCAAATAGGAAGTTTGAGTTTATAATTATCTCTTTCTCTCTTGCTCGACCTCAAAGAAAGAAAAACGGCGCCCTAGTCTATATATAGCAAAAATTAGGTCGAACATAATACAAGCCTAAAATTTCCAAAATACCCTTCACTAAATAACATTACATTATAAAATATTTTAGGGGGCTCCGTCCCCTACTCCCCGGGGTGGGGGGGGGGTTTACCACCACCCTTCCAACCTCCACGTCAACCTATCCACTCAGGTCAATCAACGCTTCACACTCTGCGTAGGGTCTTCATAGTGTCGGCGGTGAATTAGGCCCCACAACTCAACAATTACTCCCTCCGTTTCAAACAAATTATCTGGTTTTGACTTGACACAAAGTTTAAGAAAGTAGAGAAGAATTTGAATCTTGTGGTGTTAAATAAAAGATGTATTGAATGTACAAAAATGACATTTAGTTTTGTTGTCTTAAACGTGCCATGTGAAAAGTTGGAATGAAAGAGTTACAAAAAAAAAAGACATTTTTTTGTAACATACTAAAAAAGAAAGTAAGACAAACATTTTGAAAGGAGGGGTAACATTTTAGAGGTGGCATGTGAGTGTGATTGATTAATTTAGAGCACTTGAACTCGATTAATTTGAGTGTTACAGCAAAATCTATTGGAAGTACTGTTATTAGATCTCGGAACACTTAATTATAGTGTAAAAAAGAAAGGAAAAAGAGAAAGGGACTTGAACCCTACGTGAATCGAACACGCAACCTTCTGATCTGGAGTCAGACGCGCTACCATTGCGCCAAGGATCCATTTGGATGAAAATCCAGTGATCCGAAAGCCATTTATCGACGAAAGTAAAAGATCCGTTAAAATACACCTTATAACTTTGCATTTTTCGATTTCGAAGAAAATTTCAAATTTCTTTTATAAGATGATATATTTTCAGTTCAATATTCATTGCTCAATTTCTAAAACTCCCTCTATCACAATTTATGTGACGGTTTTTGCCTTTCGAGAGTCAAATTGCATAAACTTTCACCAATATTTTAAGATGTATTTTTTTCACCAAATTGATATGAAAAAAGTTGCAACTTATACTTTTGATGTAGTTTTCAAACTTATAAATTTTAATCTTAACATATTGCGTTAATTTAATCAAATTTAGCTTCAAAGTCTAGTCAAATTGACTCCCAAAAAATAAAAAATATCACATAAATTGGAACGGATGGAGTAGTTATTTGAAATGCTTCACTTATGAAGTATTATTAAAATAAGTAAGTGCTAGTAGTATTTATCAAAATTTAACTCGACAAAGAACATTATTAGAACAGTTGATTGTAACCTTAAATTTAGAAATGTAAGGTCAAGAGTTTGAGCAAAGAAAAACTACCGGTATAGTTTTTAGAGTAAATTTCACTTCATCCTCTAACCTACTAATGTTGGGAAGTAATATCACTTTCATCTTTTAAATAGGAAAGGAAATCCTTTTTTGCCCAAAAAGTCAACTAGCATAATGAAAAAATTGTTGTCGCAATATAATTTACAAACTGGGAAAAAATAATATTGTGCCGCCTAATTTGCATCTCGCCATACATGTTTCCACTTGCCGTCATTATTGTCTCTATTCTCTAGTCCAAGGTGTTGTTCAAAATCTTCTCTTAGATGCAAAAATTTATGTCACATATCTCAATTGTCAAAGGTACAAAACAAGACACTAGCTAGAGGGTGCAACTTAATGTAAAGGTGTACAAGTATAACACTACAATCCCTATCCATAATTAGAATAAGATTCTAAACTAGAATTCCTCTTGTATTGGAAATAAGATTCATCTTGTATTAGGATTGTATATTGTACACTATATATATTGATATTAAAGAGAAAGACTCCTTAAGGGAGATTAATATCATCTTACATGGTATCAAGAGCTAAAACCCTAATCTAGAAAAATTCCTACCCTTGTCGCCGACCCCCTCCCCCTTCTTGGCCAACGACAACATTGTTTTTCTTCTTTTCTTTCTTCCTAAATTTCCACCATTCTAATGGAAAATTTGGCTGTTCCCACCTCTTCCGATGCTTCCGCTTCTAACTCAGTCGTCATCCAATCACAAGAATTTTATCCGGCTCTCCTCACCGTCTTTCCATCCGGCTCTCGTCGTTACCAACATCAAGAATTTTATCCCTATAATTCTTGATCAGGAAGATGGCCAATATTGGTCATGGGTGGAACTATTCCGTATCCATGCATGTGTATATCATGTGCTTGATCATATAGACGACTCTTTCCATCGTCCTCCCGATATGGACGACATCACATGGCGTCGCCTCGATGACGTAGTCAAACAATTGATATATGGCACTATATCCAAGGATTTACTATACACAATCATGAAAACGGGTGGTGCCTCTGCCCGTGATCTATGGACACGCTTGGAAGAAATTTTTTAAGACAACAAGAAAACTCGCGCGGTGTACTTGGAAGAACAGTTCAACAACACCCGTCTTGAAAACTTCTCTACTATGTCAGAATATTGCAAGCAGTTGAAAATGGTGGCAGACCAACTGTCTAATGTTGGTACGCCCGTGTCCGAAACAAAGATGGTGTTACAATTAGTTGCAGGCCTCCTTAAGGGTGAATATGACACCCTAGCCACGATGATATAACAAGCTGACCCTCTACCAAGCTTCAACAAAGCACGCTCGCAATTGTTATTGGAAGAGACTCGACGTGCGAAGCAGGACGAGCATAACCAGAAGGCTTTAGTAGTTGAAACGCCCGCACAACATCAGGCCACCGCCGGCCAACAAACTCCACCGAAAAACACCCAACCGCGGCAAAACCGCGGCGACAGGGGTGGCAAGGGCCGCGACAATAGGCGAGGCGGCAAGGGCCACGGGAAAGGCCGATGACAACAACCACAACAGATCCGCAACAACGCCTCATGGGCCGACCCAGTCTCTGGATACCCAAATCAGAATTGGGCTACAATTTCAGGCTATCATCCAGCCCAGTACCCCTTTCAGCAATAAGGGTTACAGGGCCAGGCTCCAGCTCCGCGCCCACCAGTGTTCCAGCAACATCAGGCCTACGTCGTGCAGGCCTAGTTCCCACAGCAACCCTTAAATCAAATCCCCACCAACTTGGGTCAGGCATTCAGCAGTATGAGTTTGCAGCAGCCCGACGAAAATTGGTATATGGACTCCGGATCCTCCTCTCACCTCACCTGGTCCGCATGTAATCTTTCCCAATTGTTTCGTTTAAAATCTCCATAATTTATTACAGTTGGCAATGGTCATCGCATTCCAATTCAGGGTTATGGTCACATTCATACTCCAGCTCCTCACCCACCCTTCTCCCTAAATAACGTCCAGCATGCCCCCCCAGATCATCAAAATTTTAATATCCATTAGGAAATTTACTCGTAATAATTCTGTGTCGGTTGATTTTGATCCCTTTGGTTTTACTGTGAAGGATCTACGTACGGGAACACCTCTTACGAGATGCAATAGCACAGGGGACCTCTATTCATTCACGTCCTCGTCCGATGCCGGTTCCCGCTCTCACACTACCCTAGCTGCTCTGCCTCCGTCAATTTGGCACAATAGGCTCGGACACCCAGGAGCTCCTGTTTTTCATTTTCTTAGAAGTAACAATTTTATTCAATGTAATGGGAAACTTGCCCAGACCTGCATTTCCTGTCAATTAGGCAAACATGTTCGTCTTCCGTTTAATTCCTCAGTTAGCATTACGTGTGCTCCATTTGATATCATTCATGCTGATTTGTGGACTTCCCCCGTTACTATCTCCCTAGGTCATAAATATTATCTCGTGTTATTGGATGACTACTCTCACTTTCTTTGGATCTACCCATTAAAATTTAAGTCCGAAGTTTTTGCCAAATTTCTTGAATTTTGCACATTTATCAATACGCAATTCGAACGCGCCATTAAATCTTTCTAATATGACAATGGCCGTGAGTTTAACAACTCCACGTTTCAAAAATTCTACAACAATAATGGAACGGTCTTCCGATTTTCGTGTCCTCACACGTCCCCTCAAAATGGCAAAGCCGAGCGTCTCATCCGTACAATAAATAACATGGTCCGCACTTTTTTGTTTCATGCCTCCCTCCCTCCATCCTTTTGGGTTTATGCGGTCAAAATGGTAGAATACGTCCTTAATATTTTATCCACTAGTACCCTCCATAACATGACTCCAACCGAAATCTTACACCGTAGGGTTCCCTCCTATGATCACCTACGGATATTCGGTTGTCTATGTTTTCCTAATCTCTCTTCCACAACTTTTCACAAATTAGCTCCCCGCACCACTCCGTGTGTCTTCTTAGGTTTCTCGTCAAACCATAGAGGCTATCTCTGCTATGACTTATCCACTCCTCAAATTCACGTCTCGCTTCACGTCACTTTTGACGAGACACAATTCCCCTTTTCCAACATCCAAAAATTTCAAAAATCGGATTATGAATTTTTAGATGAATCAACTCTCTCTCCTGTCCACCTTCGGGAACTGTGCCCGACTGATACTACTGCACCGCCTCCATCTGCCACCACACATCACATGTCATCGGCATCCTTGCCACCGGCGTCCCCCCCGTCGCCGCTTCTTTCCACCTCTAGAACCACTCTGCCTCCAGATTCCACCGACTCACCGGTCACCGTCCCATCCACTGTGTCGTCCCAACAGTCTCACCACCGTGCCGACCCAAGTCTGACCCTCAACCACCACCCAGCAAACCCAGCTAACAGGACCTACTACGCCACCGACACCATACCCTACACTACAAACCTCTTTCATTTCCGGCATACCGAGAACCCCCACAAATCCCTACCACAGTTCACCCACCGGCCCAACCTACTCGACTCCAATCCCAAGCACCGCCACTGTTCCACACCATCCGACAGCTACCCTCGATCGAAACCCTGTCCCGATGACACAAACTGCCCCACACCTGATTCTGCCATCACCCAATCCAACCAACCAGTTGACCAACACCCTTACCCAGCCAACACCCACACACCGGATGGAAACCCGTGCCCAACACGGGATTTTCAAACCCAAAGTCCAATTTAACTTATCCACCCAAACAATTTCATCTATTCCAAAAAGCCCTAAATTAGCCAAATTGGACCCGAATTGGAATGCAGCCATGTGTGAGGAGTTTAATGCACTAACGAAATAACATACTTGGGACTTGGTTCCTCGACTAAAGGGGGTGAATGTGATCCGTTGCATGTGGCTTTTTCGTCACAAGTTCAGGAATAGTGGTGACTTAGAAAGATACAAGGCAAGACTAGTGGGAGATGGTACTAACCAGCAGGAGGGCATTGATTGCGGCGAGACTTTCAATCCGGTTGTCAAACCGGCCACCATTTGCACAGTTCTAAGAATTGATATGGGTAAGAATTGGCCGATTCATCATCTAGATGTGAAGAATGCATTTCTTCATGGGGATTTATGAGAAATTGTATACATGCACCAGCCGACTGGCTTTGTCCACCCAGCCACCCCACAGTATGTGTGTCGTCTTCGTAAGTCACTCTATGGATTAAAATAGGCCCCCAGAGCATGATATGATCATTTTGCACAGTTCATTATACGTCGTAGGTTTACATGCAGCAGATGTGATACCTCTCTCTTTACTTTACATCGAGGTCGTGATACTGCCTATTTACTGTTATATGTGGATGACATTGTTCTTACTGCCTCTATTGCTGTGTTGAAAGATGAGATTATTACACTGCTCAAGTCTGAATTTGCCATAACTGATTTGGAAAAGTTGAGCTATTGTTTGGAGATCTCAGTCACTAGATCCGCCGATTGTGTATTTCTTTGCCAGCGTAAGTATGCAGAGGAGATTGTGCACAGGGCTAAGATGGACAATTGCAAAATCATGGCCACTCTAGTTGATTCTAAATCCAAACTTAGTGCATTGGTCGGTACTCTAGTAACTGATCCCACTATGTATAAGAGTCTTGCAGGCGCCTTCAGTATCTCACCTTCAACAGGCTTGACATTGCATATGTTGTCCAACAGGTATGATTGTTTATGCATGCCCCCAGGGAACCTCATTTTACTGCCCTCAAACTTATCATTCGATATGTTAAGGGCACACTAGATTATGGACTACACTTATACCCCTCCGTACCGAACTCGCTATTATCCTATACAGATGCAGATTGGGCAGACTGTCCCGACACCCGCCGCTCTACATCCGGCTACTGTGTGTTTTTGGGTGATAATCTCATCTCTGGGTCCGCCAAACGGCAAGCCACATTATCCTGTTCGAGTGTCGAAACTGAGTATAGAGGAGTTGCTAATGTTGTTGCTGAGATCTGTTGGCTCCGAAACCTTCTGTTGGAGCTTCAGTGTCCTTTAAGTAAAGCATCTCTGGTCTAATGTGATAACATATCCACCATATACATGTCTCACAATCTGGTTCAGCATCAGCGAACCAAGCATATTGAGATGGACATCCACTTTGTTCGTGAGAAGGTTGCTCTCAGGCATATTAAGGTATTACACGTGCCTTCCTCATATCAATACACGAATATTTTCACGAAGGGCCTCCCAAGACAGTTGTTCCTTGATTTCAGATCCAGTCTTAGCGTTAGGCCTCCTCCCGCTCCGACTGAGGGGTGTGTAAACGTGTACAAGTATAACACTACAATCCCTACCCATAATTAGAATAGGATTCTAAACTTGGATTCCTCTTGTATTGGGAATAGAATTCCTCTTGTATTAGGATTATATTGTACACTATATATATTGATATTAATGAGAAAGACTGTTTCACACCATGTGTTTAATAGGGTTTTCATACGAAAAAAATACGCGTTCCAATGAAAATCTGTTTCACATCATGTGTTTACCCAAACTGATTCGGTGATAATGAGATGGAAAATCATATTTTATAGAACAAATATCGCACTCAATATAGATGGAAAAAACCTTTATTTCTAGTAATGTAAAATATCACGGAGACGTGTACCTTTTTCAATATTTATGAACTGGTTCTTTATGAACCTGCAAGAAACTATGTGCTCCATCCGAATTTTCCTGTGCACGTCTTCAATATGCCACTTATGCCGAAATTTTTAACCGCAACTTTATAATTTCCATCAATAGAATCACTAAGATAAGATCTCCCCTTACTTGACACATCTGCCCGGTGATATATTAACTAAATTAAAAGAATATATATCACTGTGTAAGAGATGTTATAATAATAGGTTTGATGATGCTACTTATGCAGAACACAAGCAACTCATAGAGAGAGAACCATTAGTGCTACTAAACCTTTGTTATGATTGACGGAACACCTCAAAAGAATTTATTTTTTGGAGGAAAGTACTAAAATCAGTAGTTGAATACGTTAATCATATGTAAAGGAAAGAGTTGGTTGAGTGTTGTTTCTAGAGATTTGATTATAATTGAATGTGTTGAACCTCAAGTGTATTTATTGTATAAAGCTAAGTGAGCTTATACAATTGTGGTGTGCGATTGTTCGACATCCACACAACGCTAGGGGCAGCTCAACGTAATTTATAGTCTAAAGCCAATTTTTTTTATAAAAGACTTCAGATAAATTAAAGTTGTGTATAACGTATTATTTTAGCTGGAGCTTAATGCATCGAACGACCCTTTTTATAACGTATTATTTATTCACTGGATCATGTAATCTTGAACATATCCTATCATTCATATACAAGAGTGTGTCATCAAGGCTAAAACGGAAAGTAGAATAAAGAAAATATTAAACATAGAACGATGTGTTTTATTAAACATATTTTTTTTTTAAAAAGTTAAGACAAATAAATTGAGATAGAGAAAGTATTATATAACACTCATATATATATATATATCCAGATAATATTTGGTTGAAATTGAAAACTGAGTATTTGAAATTGAGATTGAATAAGACTATTTGAATGTTGAAATGTGTTTGGACATGAATTTTACTTGAAAATAATTGAGTTTTATGAGTGCAAAATCATTATTGCACTTTAAATACATTATTTCGTATACACATCATATGATAATATTTACTCCCTCGTCCTAATTTATGTGGCATCATTTTTTCTTTTGGTCTGTCCCAAAAAGAATGTCACATTTCTACATTTAGAAACAATTTAACTTTATGAGATGATTTACAGCCACACATTTATAAAAGATTTGTTTTGGACCACACATTTCAAAAATGTTACTTTATTTTGTAAACTCCGTGTAAAATCAAATGGTATCACATAAATTAAGACGAAGGAAATAATAATTTTGAGGCCTTAAAATTTTTGAGGCCTAAAGCAACTGCTTTAGTTCCTTTAGGCTTGACCACAACCATAATGCTAGCGGTAATAGTGATGTAGTTCAGGTAACTTGGCAAACACTGCCATTTATTGTCCTTTCATGAGTGTGGAGGCGCTCACTGGCAAACTATACAACTAACTATGCAGACGTAATTATCGCATAACTGACTGATCGCTCCCATTTCGAGGGACATACTGAGATGATGAATTCTGCATTTCAACTTTTGTTAACTGAATCTCTTTTGTCTGTCTATTGCTAGTAGCTAATCACCTTATTCATATAAGACTTTATAATCAAGGCATGCCGGAAGGTAGTATCCTCATCCTGAATACAGGTAATTACCCGGCTCGGACTCAAGCTCGAGGTCCCGAACGGGTAGAAGGAGTTGTATCGACATCAGAAAAGAATGCAACAAGTGTAGTATGAGTACAAAACTACCCCGTAAGCATCATATGTCGACAACGATGGAAGATACACAATTAGAGATAAATATTAAGTTGACAGCAAATAAGTCTATACTAAGCAGTTCAATATTCCAAATAATTCACATACACCACATGATAGTTCATTGAATCAACAATTCACCTTGTTCATATAAGACTTTATAATCATGTAGGTTACCCCAATTTTTATAAGAGTTCAATGACAATATCCCAAGAACCAAGTAATCAATAACAATCCTCCTTTTACCAACAATTCAATTAAGTCATCAATAACAAGTCAAACACTTAATATACCGACAGATAATACATGAAGTAATGTATGTATGATATGGATGCAATGCATATGCCAGATACCTTTCATCTTCCAGTATACATGCATTCAAATTCTATGAACTGCACATCCATGGGGGATCCGCGAAATCCATATACTCCTTCGAAATTTCTCATAGATCCCAGCTCTTGACTGAATAATAATTATTGTAGGCGTGCAACCCGTTCCCATGCATATCATCATCATCAGCTCAATATTGCCATAATCTCATAGATGTTCTTACCTTTCCTGTTACTTGGACCCACAATATTTCCATACTACTCTCATATCAATATCTTTAGAGCCATGGGTGTATGAATGCAAATTTCAATACAAGGCAAGAAATCAGGATGCAATGAGATGCAACCAAGTATATAGATGAATATCACATGCTTTCAAGAATTCAATAACACATAATCCAAGTACAATTAGGATATCATATCGAAAGCATGTGTGATGAGCAACCACAAAAATAGCAAATGGGTGCCGAGCCCACATAATGGTGATAAGCTCAATCAACAGCAGACGAAATCAGCTCAAGGCTGATTCCCAGAATTATCCATCATCACAGTTCAACACCGGTACCCACCCAAACGTTTATCACAACCTCTTGGGTGGGACCCCCAAACATGCCCAATACCCCTCAACATTTGGAACTAATTACGTACTTCTATCGTAGTCTAAAAAGAATAAACCGTAGCCTACCTCAAGGCCGAGCAGGCTCCACGAACAATCAACCCTCGATGATAGTCTTGCCTTTCCTGAGCGCCTCGTAATAGTCATAATCTAACACACATAGATTATACGTTAATATTAAGCTATTACACAACACAAGGACTTAGTCCTTCAAACATACCCAAGACCTCCAAAGCCAATCCTAGGCCCACGGTATAAAAATTTGAACTTTTCTACTCAAAAATATTTAAAACATGCTAACTAGTTATATCCTTAAGTTAAATAAAAAACTAACCTTAATTGAACCCTCAGTTGCATAATTTAAGAAAAGCCCCAATTAACAAACCCTAGATTTTTCTAAATTCTAGAAAGGTTTCAAATCTAAAATTAATTAATACAACATGGTCACCTATCATTAATCAACACTTATTCATAAAATCATGATCATCTAATCCATATTTCAACCACAAACTAAAGGTTTAGCTCTCTTAATATTCCATGGAAGCCTACAACCATTCTTTCCCAAGTAAGGTCCAAACTAGTATTTAAAAGACAACAATAATCATAAAGGGGTGAAATTATACCTTAGAAAATGAACCAAATGAATTTCCCAAGAAAGTCTCCCCTCCACAAGCTCAAGAACCGGGATACGAGATTTTGGGAAAAGTAATTTTACCTAAGGCATTTAAGAGAACTTTTTGATACAGCATTTCTGCTACTGCAGAATCGACTCCGCAGGCGCTATCACGCTCCAGTGGAAAATAAGCTCGTTGAGGCGCAGTTACTTGACACCTCGCCTCAGCACAGAAGCGGAACCAAATCCGCAGAGGTGCATTCACATCCGCGAGGAATTATCCGAAGGGGCAGAAAACTCACAGATTCTTAGAACTCACCTCTGCGAGCCAACCTCTGCAGAGGAGAACCCACAAGGACAGACAACCATTCGCTAGTGCGAACACCAAACACCAGCAATAAGGAATTTCACTCAAGCTCCCATCAAACACTCAAAATACTCTCGAGACCCTCTGGACACAAACCAGACATGCTACCCTAAGATAAACAGTGCTACAAGCTCACTCGCGCTCTCGGGTTTCTCATATAACCAAGCTAAGACATACGTTTCAAAAGAATCTCTGAAAACTACCAAATTTCTTAAATTCACAAATAAGGCAAAAAAATACATTTGGATGCATCGGGAAGTGAATCAATGACTCAACTAAGTCACAAACGACCCTCCAGAACTACCAGAAGCGATGAAAGCCGAAAATGAGCCCATATACTTCAAAGTCATCTGTGTGTTAAACTAACCAACTCTAAGATTCTAAATTTGGATTCTTCATCAAAAAATCACATAAATGAACCTCCTCCATTCCACCCATCCCTCCACATCACAAATCTCATACAGAATCTACAAGAAGGGTAAGGTAGTCAAGTAAGGGTCTTTAGCTAAAAATGACCGGACGGATCGTTACATCAAATACTAATTAAACAAAAACTTGTCCTCGAACGGAGAGAAATGAAAAGAGAAAATGTACTAGAAGTAGTAAACAACTTAGGGTATCTGCTCCATCTATCATACTTTATCTCCTAAGTCGCCTCCTCAATAGGACAATGCTTCCATTACACTTTCACATAAGTTATCTTCTTAGACCTCAACTTCCTCACCTGCCTGTCTAAAATAGCAACATGCTCCTCATCAAACTCTAAATTCTGATCAAGCAATACGGAGTCCCACTAGATTATATAAGAAGCATCGGCATGGTACTTATTCAACATAGACACATGGAAAACCGGTGAACACCTGAAAGACCTAGTGGCAGAGCCAACTCATATGTCACCTCTCAGACCCTCTAAAGAATCTCAAAATGTCAGATATACCTCAGCCTCAACTTTTCTCTCTTGCCGAATCTTATCACATCCTTCATAGGTGAGACCTTCAATCGAACCCTATCACCAACCATAAACTCCATATCTCGGACCTTCCAGTTCACATACTCCTTCTGTGTATTCTGAGCTGCCAGAAGCTTATCCTGGATCACCTTCACCTTCTCTAAAGTATCCCTCAATAAATAGGTACCTCGAGACCAAACGTAGAATGCATCAAACCATCCAATTAGAGAACGACACCTCCTACCATATAAAGCCTTAAATGAAGCCATATCAATGCTGGAGTGGTAACTGTTGTTGTATGTAAACTCTGTCAAAGGTAAGTACTGGTCCCAATGACCACCAAAATTAATCACACAAGCTCGTAACATATTCTTCAAAATTTGAATGGTCAGCTCGGACTGACCGTCCGTCTGAGGTTGGAATGTTGTATTGATATCTAAGCGAGTACCCAACTTCTTTTGCAAAGTCTGGCAGAAATAAGCGTAAACTGAGTACCCCGATCTGAAATGATAGAAATAAGAATACCATAAAGACGAACGATCTCATGAATATAAATATTAGCCAAATTTTCATAATTGTAAGTCGTTTGGACCGAAATAAAATGCGCAGATTTGATCAACCTATTAGCAATGACCCAAATAGCATCAAACTTGCTTAATGTCTTGGGCAACCCAATAATGAAATCCATGGAAATCCTCCCCCACTTCCATTCTGGAATAAGCATCCTCTAAGACACACCACTGGGTCGCTGGTGCTCTTACTTGAGCTTTTGAAAGCACTCATCACACTTATCGGACTACTGGAAAGGCACCTCTTTCTAAGTCAAATACGTCAAATGAGAAGCAATAGAAGATAATCCCTTGATGAACCGACGATAGTAGCAAGCAAGACCAATAAAACTCCGAATCTCTGTCACTGAAGTAGGTCCAAGCCAGTCCCTGACTACCTCTATCTTCTTTGGATCAATCATAATCACAAGAATGCCACAAAACTAAGCCAGAACTCACACTTCTAAAATTTAGCATACAACTTCTTCTCTTCCAGTATCCCAAGAACCACCCTCAAATGTTTCTCATTGTACTCCCAAATCTTTGAATAGATCAAAATGTCATCCATGAAGACAATCACAAACAAATCCAAATACGGCTTGAATATTCAATTCATCAAATCCATGAACTCTACGGGGCATTGGTAAACCCAAATGACATCACCAAGAACTCGTAATGACCATAACGAGTCCAAAAATCCATATAGGGAACATTCTCATCCCGAATCTTCAACTGATGATACTCGAACCTCAAATCAATCTTCAAAAACACAGAAGCACTCTGAAGCTGGTCGAACAAATCATCAATATGAGGAATTGGATACTTATTTCTGATGGTAACCTTATTCAACTGCCTGTAATCAATACACACACGCATGATGCCATTATTCTTCTTCATGAACAATACATGAGCACCCCAATGAGACACACTAGGTCGAATGAAACCCTTACTCAAAATATCCTGAAGCTGCTCCTTCAACTCTCTCAGCTCTGCTATAGACATACAATATGGAGGAATAGAAATGGGTCGAGTAGCTGGCTCTAGATCAATACAGAAATCAATATATCTATCTGACGGCATACCCGACAAATTCGATGGAAAGACCTTGGCAAACTCACTAACTACAAGAACAGACTCGAGTGAGGGAGTCTCCATACTCGTATCCCAAATATGAGCTAGGTATGCCAGACATCCCTTAACTACCAACTTCCAAGCCTGAATGAAATAAATAATCTTCTTAGGAGCAGGGCTGAAAGTGTCTCTCCACTTTAACCTCGGAAGATCAGGCATCGCTAAAGTGGTTGTCTTGGCATGACCGTCCAGAATCTCATGGTACGGTGATAACCAATCCATCCCCAGAATAATATAAGAATCAACCATGTCTAATATGACCAAGTCTACCTATGTATTATAACCCATAAAGTAACCATACAAAGCTGATAGACATGATCTAAAACCACATAATCACCAACTAGTGTAGACACATAGGAGAACGTAGACCCAGATCAAATAACACTGACGCAAATCTAAGACAGACTGAGATAATACCTGCGATAGTCGCATCTGATGCCTCAAGCTATGGCCTACCAGGAAAAGCATAAGAATAAGTGTGTACTCCATCAGAATGACTACCCTGCTGGCTACCTCGGCCTGAACGAGCCCCATCTTTACCCACCTGATATCCATCACAGCTAGTCTAATGTCCACCATGACCTGACTGAGAAACCTCTCTTCTAGACTGTCCGCCACTCCTTGATGGCTGTGCTGGGGTCCTGTGTGTTTGGGATCCAACTGATCTAAGCCTGGGACACTCCCTATTAAAATGTCCAACCTCTCCACAATTGTAACAATTCTTGGCCACTGAGCGCTGCTAAATAGAGATAGAAAAATCTGAGTGACCACCATAGTCAGAATACCGGAACTGAGTACCTGTGGAAGACTGGCTCCCACTATAATCACTCTGCCCTGTGAAAGTATCATCCACAATCTCAAGGGCTGCCTAAATCGGGGAACTAGACTGCGAATACTAGAATTCTATATCACGAGAAGTAGCATTGTACTGTCTCTACCGATGCAGCATCTTGTCTGACTCATGTATGGGAAACTTGTTTCTAACAGACTTAACCATCCTAGTATGCTCAGCCACTATCTAGAAAGAAGCCCCATGTCCAAAATCGTCCTTGAAAATAATAAAAAACTTTCAAATTTTGTCCACTTCCCACCTCTTCCAAAACTCTTTTATAGCTTATAGCTCTCTTCTCCATATTCATCTCTTTCTCTACTGCAACAACAAAAAATGGACCATCGATACGAATCAAACAACACCCATCATTTAAAATTCAAAACTTACAACTTGTAGCGTAGCCAACTGAAGAGGAACACACAACCCTTTCATAAAGTATTTGACTCTTTCTGTCTTTGTAGGTAGCAACGGTGCTGCATAGCGCGACAAGACGTGGAAGTGAGTCTAGTAATCATCAACTGTTCCCCTTTGCTCAATCTTTTGGAACTCATCACGCTTGCTCAGATATAATCTAAGAGGCACATACTTCTCTAGGAAGATCCGATAAAACCTGACTCAAGATAGTGGAGGCGACCTCGCTTGTCGACAATCAACAAAAGCCCTCCACCATTTCTTCACATCACCCACAAGCTGAAAAGTGACAAAACAGACCTCGTGTGACTCGACAATACCCAATATGTGCATCCTCTCATGGCAGCTAACAAAAAACTTATACACATCCTCCTAGGGCTGTCCATATAATACGAGAGGCTTTATGTTGGAAAAATGCTCCTATATCTTCTGTTCATCGCACGTCATAGTAGTCCCTGTAATCGGCCGGGGACTAAACTCGAGTGCCAGAATCTCATTAATACAGGGAGCCAACATAGCAGCTGGCTGAACCCCTGGAGTACGAAACTCGGGAGTTTTTCTCTCTCCCACTCGGGTGTGTGACCCACCCAGAGTAGTCAGATGCACACCCACCTGAGCAATACCATCAATCACATTCAACAACCTGACCAAAGACTGGAGTAACTATAAATTCGGGATGATCCTTAGCTGGCCCCATCTCCTCATCATACTGCTTAACCTGAGACTTAATATATGGCTTGGGGGATACAGATCTAGCACGAGCCTGACCGGCTCCATGTTCTCCATCCTTCGCTAATGTAGCTCATCGGGCTCTATCTCATCCCCTACCACGACCTGTACCACGACCGCGTACTGAAGGTGCAGGTGCCAGTGCCTCCTCTCTCACTGCATGGGCATGAGTCCTCGCCATCTGTGAGAGAATAGGAAACAAAGGTTAGATACCAATTTGATTAACCTTAGCACGAAAGTAATGAAGAAATGGAAGTTTTCTAACTGTCTTATAACCTTTCGAAGATAAGTATGGACTTCTCTACACCTATTCACAAGATTCTACTAGACATCGCTCTGGTATTTAAGACCGTTTAACCTAAAGCACTGATACTAACTTTGTCATGACCCATTTTAGGAATCGTGGTAGAACCTACGCCTTCCCACTGGTAGGTGAACTACTCCCCATTTAACAATACAAAATCAGATAAGATATGTGAAAATTAACAAAATACTTATCAAACATGTCTACCATAATATAAACTGCCGAAACATAAGTATGAGAATCATAATACAACCCCCATAGATCTAGTTAATAATACAAGAGCATCTAAAATTCAGATACATCAACCAAAGAATGGAGCATAGTCTAAAAGTATGAAACATGTCTCTCAAAGTAAAGTAAAAACAAGATAAGAGATGTGAGTATCCAAGGCATGCCAGAAAGTAGCATCCTCACCCTGAATACTGGTAATCACCCGGCTCGGTCTAAAGCTCGAGGTTCCAAACTGGTAAAATGAGTTGTATTTACATAAAAAAGAATGCAATAGGTGTAGTATGAGTACACAACATACCCACGTAGGCACCATAGGTCGACAACGACGGAAGATACACAATTATAGATAAATATCAAGTTGACACCAAATAATCCTACACTAAGCAGTTCAATATTCCAAATAATTGACATACTCCACATAATAGTTCATTGAATCAACAATTCACTTTGTTCATATAAGACTTCATAATTATGTAGGTTACCCAATTTTTAAAAGAGTTCAATGACAATATCCCAAGTATCAAGTAATCAATGACAATCCTTTTTTTACCAACAATTCAACCAAGTCATCAATAACTAGTCCAACACTTAATATATCGACAGTTAATCTATGAAGAAAAGAATGTATGATATTGATGCAATGCATATGCCAGGTACCATTCATCTCCCAGTATACATGCATTCAAATTCTATGAACTGCACATCCATGGGGGACCCGCGATGGTCCATATACTTCTTCGGGATTCTCTCACAGATCCCAGCTCTTGGCTGAATAATAACCATTGCAGGCGTGCAACCCGTTCCCCTGCGTATCATCATCATCATCTCAATATTTCTATAATCTCATAAATGTTTTTACCTTCTCGGTCTCTTGGACCCATAATGTTTCCATACCACTCTCATATCAATATCATAAGAACCATGTGTATGAATGCAAATGTCAATACAAGGCAAGAACTCAGGATGTAATGAGATGCAACCAAGTATAGAGATGAATATCATATGCTTTCAACAATTCAATAACACATAATTCAAGTACAATCAGGATATCATATCGAAAACATGTGTGATGAGCAACTAAAACAATCGTAAATATAATGACGAGCCCACATAATGGTGACAAACCCAATCAACATCAGTAGAAATCAGCTCAAGGCTGATTTTCCAAATTAACCAGCATCACAGTTCAACACCGGTACCCCACCCAAACGTTCATCACAACCGCTTGGGTGAGACCCCCAAACATGCCTAATACCCATAAGTATTTGTAACTAATTACATACTTGTATCAAAGTCTAAAGTGAATAAATTGTAGCCTACATCAAGAACGAGCATGCACCATGAACAATCAACCCTCGATGATAGCCTTGCCCTTCCGGAGTGCCTCGTAATAGTCGTAGTCTATCACACATTGATTATACGTTAATATTAAGCTATTACACAACACAAAGGCTTAGTCATTCAAACATACCCAAGACCTACAAAGCCAATCATGGGCCTACGATATTAAAATCTAAAATTTTCTACTCAAAAAGCTTTAAAACATGCTAACTAGTTGTATCCTTAAATTAATGGAAAAACTAACTCAATTGAACCCTCAATTGCACAATTTAAGATAAAACCCAATTTACAAACCCTAGATTTTTTCCAATTCTAGAAAAGGTTTCAAATCTCAAATTAATTAATACAACATGGTCACATATCATTAATCAAAACTTATTCATAAAATCATGATTATCTAATCCATATTTCAACCAAAAATCAAAGATTTAGCTCTCTTAGTCTTCCATGGAGGCCTACAACCCTTCTTCCCCAAATAAGGTCCAAACTAGTATTTAAAAAACAACAATAATGATAAAGGATGAAACTATACCTTAGAAGATGATCTAAAAGAATTCTCCAAGAAAATCTCCCATCTACAAGCTCAAGAACCGAGATATGAGATTTTGGAAAAAGTAATTCGACCTAAGGAATTTAAGAAAACTTTCTGATACAGTGTTTTCGCTCCTACTAAATCGACTCCGCAGGTGAGGTCATGCTCTAGTGGAAAAGAAGCTCGTTGAGGCGCAGTCTCTTGACACCTCGCCACAGTGTAGAGGCAAAACCAAATCTGCAGAGGCACATTCGCCTCCGCGAGGAATTATCCAAAGGGGAAGGAAACTCACAGATTCTTAGAACTTGCCTCTACGAGGGAACCTCCGCAGAGGCAAACCCGCACGGACGGACAACCATCCGCTGGTCTGGACACCAGCAATAAGGAATTACACTCAAGCTCCCATCAAACACCCAAAATACTCCCGAGATCCCCTGGACACAAACCAGCCATGCTACCCCAAGATAAATCGTGCTACAAACTCACTTGCACTCTCGGGTTTCTCATATAACCGAGTTAAGACATACTTTTCTAAAGAATCTCCAAAAACTACCAAATTTCATGAATTCACAAATAAGGCCACAAAATACATTTGGATGCCTCGGAAAGTGAATTAATGACTCAACTAAGTCACAAATAACTATCCAGAACTGCCAAAAGCAACAAAAGCCAGAAATGAACCCATATACTCGAAAGTCAACTGTGAGTTAAACTAACCAACTCTAAGATTCTAAATTTGGGTTCTTTATCCAAAAATCACATAAGTGAACCTCCTCTGTGCCACCCATATCCGCACATCACAAACCCTACACAAAGTCTATGGGAAGGGTAAGGTAGTCAAGTAAGGGTCTTTAGCTAAAAACGATCGGACGGGTCATTGCATCAGATACTAATTAAATAAATATGTGTCCTCGAACAAAGAGAAATGAAAAGAGAAAACGTACCAGAAGTAGTAAACAAGTCAGGGTATCTGCTCCTCATATTGGACTTTATCTCCTAAGTCGCCTCCTCAATGGGATGATGCTTCCATTGCACCTTTACAAAAGTTATCTCCTTAGACCTCAACTTCCTCACCTGCCTGTCTTAAATAGCCACAAGTTCCACCTCAAACTCCAAATTCTGATCAAGCAATACAGAGTCCCACTGGATGATATAAGAAGCGTCAGCATAGTACTTCTTCAGCATAGACACATGGAAATCCGGATGAACACCAGAAAAACCTTGTGGCAAAGTCAGCTCATAAGTCACCTCTCAAACCCTCTAAAGACTCTCAAAAGGTCTGATATACCTCGGCCTCAACTTTCCTCTTTTGCCAAATCTTATCACGCCCTTCATTGGTGAGACCTTCAATAGAACCCTGTCACCAACCATAAACTCCATATTTCGGACCTTCCAATTCATATACTGCCAGAAGCTTGTCATGGAACCTTCACCTTCTCTAAAGAATCCCTCAATAAATCAGTTGCCCGAGGCAAAACTTCGAATGCATCAAACCACCCAATCAGAGAACGACACCTCCTACCATATAAAGCCTCAAATGGCGCCATATAAATGTTGGAGGGATAAATATTGTTGTATGCAAACTCTGCCAAAGGTAAGAGCTGGTTCTAATGACCACCAAAATCAATCACGCAGGCTCGTAACATATTCTTTAAAATCTGAATGGTCCGCTTCGGACTGACCATCGTCTGAGGGTGGAATGATGTATTGAGATCCAAGCGAGTACCCAACTTCTTTTGTAAAGTCTGCCAAAAATGAGAGTAAACTGAGTACCCTGATCTGAAATGATAAAAATAGGAACACCATAAAGACGAACGATCTCATGAACATAAATCTTAGCCAACTTTTCATAATTGTAAGTCGTCTAGATCGAAATGAAATAAGCGGATTTGGTCAATCTATCAACAATGACCCAAATAGCATCAAACTTGCTCAAAGTTTTGGGCAACCAACAACGAAATCCATGGAAATGCTATCCTATTTCCACTCTGGAATGAAAATCCTCTAAGACACACCACCGGGTCGCTGGTGCTCATACTTGATCTGCTAACAATTCTGACATCGAGATGTAAATTTAGTAATGTCTCTCTTTATCCTACCCCACCAATAGGATACTTCAAGTCACAACATATCTTTATAGCACCTTCATGAATCGAATACCTAGAGTTGTGAGCCTTCTCCATAATTAATCTCGTCAAATGTCCAACACGAGGAAAACACACTCTTCTCTTGATCCTCAAGACTCTCTCACCATCAATCATAGCCTCTTCGGCTTCACCATTCATCACATTATTCCTGATCTTGCACAACTTCACATCATCATACTGGTGGATCTTGATCTACTCCAAAAGAGATGATATCACCTCAACACAAGCCAAAATCCTACTCGAATTTGAAATATCAAGCCTTACAAAACAATTGGCTAAGGACGATTGGATAAGGACTGGCGTAGGTGCTACCATGATTCGAAATATCAAGCTACCTAAACTCCACATACTCACTGCCTTTCGGCTCAAAGCATCCGCCACCACATTGGCTTTACCTGGATGGTATAAAATAGATGTCATAATCCTTGAGTAACTCCATCCATTGACACTGTCTAGAACTCAAATCCCTCTGATTAAGCATATGTTAAAGACTGCGGTTATCGGTATACACATCACAATGAACTCCATAAAAGTAATGCCTCAAATCTTTAATGCAAACACAATAGCTGCCAACTCTAGGTCATGAACATGGTAATTCTTCTCATGAACCTTCAACTGCCCCGATGCATAAGAAATCACTTTACCCTCCTGCATCAACGCACAGCCCAACTCGATCCTCGAAACATCACAATATATGGTAAAATCCCTCCCCTATACCAGAAGGGATAAAATTGGGGTTGTGGTCAAAAGTAATTTGAGCTTTTGAAAGAACTCCTCACACTCATCGGACCACTAGAAAGGCACCTCCTTCTAAGTCAAATGCGTCAAATGAGAAGCAATAGAAGAGAATCCATTGACGAACCAATGATAGTAACTGGCAAGACCAATGAAACTCCGAATCTCTGTCACCAAAGTAGGTCTAAGCCAGTCCCTAACTACCTCTATATTTTTTGGATCAATCATAATACCCTCATTGGAAACCACATGTGGCAAGAATGCCACAAAACTAAGCCAGAACTCACACTTCGAGAATTTAGCATACAACTTCTTCTCTTCCAGTATCCCATGAACCACCCTCAAATGCTTCTCGTGGTCCTCTCGACTCTTTGAATAGATCAAAATGTCATCGATGAAGACAATCACAAACAAATCCAAATAAGGCTTGAATATTTCATTCATCAAATCTATAAACGTTGCGGGGGCATTGGTAAATACAAATGAGATTACCAAGAACTCGTAATAACCATAACGTGTTCGGAAAGCTGTCTTGGATTTGATAACGCACATTCACGCTCCAACGAAAAAGAAGCTCGTTGAGGCATAGTCACTTGACACCTCGCCTCAGCGCAGAAGCAGAACTAAATCTACAGAGGTGCATTCGCCTCAATGAGGAAATATCTGCACGGGACGGGAAACTCGCACATCTTCATAACTCGCCTCTACGAGCCAACCTCGATAGAGGCGAACC
Source organism: Anisodus acutangulus (assembly GCA_029783415.1). Classification (NCBI taxonomy): domain Eukaryota; kingdom Viridiplantae; phylum Streptophyta; class Magnoliopsida; order Solanales; family Solanaceae; genus Anisodus; species Anisodus acutangulus. Next base: position 10,529,181 of record CM056509.1, read on the forward strand.
CGCAGGAGCAGACAACCATCCATTGGTGCAAACACCAGACACCAGCAATAAGGAATTCCACTCAAACTCCCACAAAATACCAAAAACACTCCTGAAACTCCCACGGACAAAAACCAGAAATCTACCCCAAGGTAAATAGTGCTACAAACTCCCTCGCACCATCAGATTTCCCATATAACCAAGCTAAGACATATTTTTCTGAAGAACAGCCCAAAATTACCAAATTTCATAAATTCACAAAATACATCGGGGTGCCTCGGGAAGAGAACCAATAACTCAACTAAGTCACAAATGACCCTCCGAGACTACATAAAGCAACAGAACCCAAAATAAACTCATATACATAAAAGTCAACTATGAGTCAAACCAACCAACTTTAAGATTCTAAATTTGGGTTTTCCATTCGAAAATCACATAAATGAACCTCGTGCTATGTGTCATCTATCTCCGTGCATCATAAACCCCACACCGAGTCTACAAAAAGTGTAAAGTAGTCAAGTAAGGATATTTAGCTAAAAATGACCGGACGGGTCGTTACATTATATAACCCTAATAATTTTTATATCAGTGAAATACTAGGATGCCTTGATCATATTTGTCATAAATAGGTTTTAATCATGCTTTTACAACTCAACAATATCACGTCAAGGTCTTAAGAGACGAAACTTAAAGTAATAGCTCAAATTAGCGTACATGTCCTAGTACGCGCTCGCTCTTAATATAATAGGCAGTTCAAAAGTTTATATGCAAGTCTCAAGCCATGCTTTTGAATAAGCAAGCAATTCGGAATTTAAAGGCTTACTTACCTAGAGACATCCAATGCTCCTTCAAGTCGACCTTCAATGGCTTCTATTTATGAAAAATATCGATCAACGGTGTCAATCGGGGTCAAACTCATATTTTTAGGCCTAGCCTAAATTAAAGTCAACCAAAAGTCAACTATGAGGTTAAATCAGTCAAATCATGGAACAAATTATAGAATCATATTATCTGTCACGAGTCCAAATCTATAAATGGAGTTCATTTAGGTGTTCAAAATTAAACTTCCATTTTCTACCTAGAGGCTCAAGTTCATGATTTATAAATCAAATCTAGTTTTTTCAGGATATATCCCAAGAAATAATTTAAATAACCTCAATAGATGATTAGGAACCTTAACTCAATCGATCAAGGCATAAAGTTTAAGTTCTATGGACCGACATCCTCGAAGATCTCCAAGTCCCAAAAATGTCAAAATTGGTTGCTGATTTCATGCCCTGGTGTTAATATTTTGACATCATCGCGATCGTGGAAGGGTCATCACAATTGTGGCCCTGACTTATTTTGACTCTACACGATCGTGGCATGATCCTCACTAGGGGCTCTCATGGGTTCACTATAAGAAAGTAGAGATACAACGGCATTTATTTGGTGATAGTTGAAAAACTATCGGAAAATAAAGAATTTCTTGATATTTATGAACAAATGTCATAAAAACAATGGCATTTGATGCCAAATGTCATAAAACAATGATATTTGGTGCAAAATGTCAAGGCCCTAGGTTATTGGCGCTGCGGCGCTCGACATATGCCTACACTGCGCCGCGGCCCTAGGGTATGGGTGTCGCGGCGTTCGGTGTGCTCCTGCACTATCTAGATTTATTTTTCGTGCATTCTTAATTAAATCCAAAATCCAATTTTGACTTAATTAAAATAATCATTATTCATTTAAATATCTCGATTTCAAATCGAACATTTAATTACTCTCTCAATACATCCTTAGATCAAAATGGATAATTGACATAATGTGACCCTACATGCCTTCTCATATCGACATTAATCAAATTAAGGTCTAAACAGAACTCCTAGATGGCGCCGGAAGACGAACTCAATATGTGAAGTACGTTTACGCGAATCCAGTAAACTTAACCTTTATGAGGTAAGATAAAATCATTTCATTCACGACACACCCGATCAAGCTTAGGATTTGTCAAGTGTCTATCCAAATGGCTTAATCATTGTATCTCATCTATATTAGTTGACGACTAGACCATATTCTAAATATGTCTATTACCTTGGCCAATGACTTAGTCAACCTAATATCACTGAGAATCCGAGTGTTCTCTCGAATATACATTTGAGGAATGAATCCTAATCTTGGCTCAACTACCACCTTCAATCCACATCGTAATGTACCCAATACAAGCCGTATCTCAACCTATAAGGCATTTGAGCTTAGGACGGGATCAAAGTACATTACTTTGTAGACAAGGCGCGTATTGACCTCAAGTCTAAGAACTTCTATCTCTCACAGGCTGATCATTCTTTAGACAAGTATAACAAACATTATATCAGCAGGTACACCAATACTTCCAAAGTATCCATGTGTCCATCACGAGTAGCCATAGCAGGTGAGACATACTACATCCTCTAAGGATGTGATGCAGACCACATGTCGACTTATCACATATCATTGATATCCATTCTCGATGATAATTAGTCAAGGATATTTTAAGAGTTATGCTCTATCATGAATATCTCACTCTATTAATGAAAATGTAAGCTCAAGGGATGCACATTAATGAATAATTACAAACAATCAAATAATAATTCAATAATTGCAAATGCCAAAATATTAATCTCCTTTAATAATAATATGAATGTGTATAAAGTACATTTTTCCTAATACAGATTGTCTCTAGGACATAAATATCATTTCAATCTCCCACTTGGCCTAGATCCAATCTCCAACATCTAATGCACATATTCTCAAAATGACCATTATGCTTGACTAAGCTTAATGGTTTAATGAATGGGTCAGCTAAATTATCGTATGTGGGAACATAGTCTAATCTAATCTCTTCAGTCCACCATCTCCCTGAGTATGTGGTACCTCCTTGGTACATGCTTGTTTCTGTTGGTTGATCTTTGTTCCTTAGCTTGCGCAATTGCACCAGCGTTGTCACAATAAACCGTTATTGGACAAGTGGCATTTGGAACAACCCCTAGTTCCTTCAGGAACTTAGATATCGTGACAACTTCTTTACCAGCTTCCGATCCAGCAATGTACTCAGCTTTTGTTGTCGAATCAGCAGTTGTAGCTTGTTTGGAACTTTTCCAGCTTACTGCTCCACCATTAAAAATGAATGTGTACCTTGATTGAGATTTGTAGTCATCAACATCTTTCTAGAAGCTAGCATCAGTGTACCCAGTACATACCAGCTTCTCCTATCCACCATAGACTAAGAAATATTCTTTAGTTCGTCTAAGATACTTAAGAATACTCTTGACTGCTTTCCAGTGTTCTTCCCCAGGATTCTGCTGGAACTTGCAAGTCATACTAAGTGCAAAGGGCACATCTGGTAGGTCATGGCATACATGATCGATCCTATAACCGAAGCATATGGGATCCTTTTCATGCGTTCAAGTTCTATAGTATTAGAAGGACTATCTTTCTTAGATAACTTGATGCCTTGTCCCATAGGTAGACCGCCTTTCTTGGAACTTTCCATAGAAAAAAGTCTAAGCACTTTGTCTGTGTAGATTGACTGTGATAGCCCCAACAATCTGTTAGGTCTATCTCTATAGATCTTAATCCCTAGAATGTAGCAGGCTTCACCTAAATCCTTCATCATGAAGGTACTAGACAACCACTCTTTGATTGACAGCAGGAGAGTCTTATTGTCTCCCATTAATAATATGTCATCTACATATATGATAATGAAGGCAATACTCCCATCCTTGCGTTTACTATAAACACATGGATCATATTTGCTTCTGACGAAATCAAATGACTTGATATCCTTGTCAAAGAAAATGTTCCAACTCCTCGAGGCTTGCTTAAGCCCATAAATGGACTTTTATAGCTTGTATACAGCGTTTGGTTTGGACTCAATTGAAAAACCCTCAGGTTGTTTCATATACACCTCCTCAACTAAATTACCATTGAGGAAAGCAGTCTTGACTTCCATCTGCCAAATGTCATAGTCATAATATGCAGCTACTGCAAGCAAAATCCAAATGGACTTAATCTTAGCAACAGATGAAAAAGTTTCATCATAATCGACCCTAGGCCGTTGATTATAACATTTAGCCACCAGTCTTGCTTTATAAGTCGTACCTTGCCATATGCATCAATCTTCTTCTTGAAGACCCATTTGCATCCTATGGGTCTAACCCCTGTTGGCAAATCAACCAAGTTCCAAACTTGATTTATGTACATTGAGTCCATCTCAGATTTCATGGCTTCTTGAGATCTCTGGGAATCATTATCCAACATAGCTTCGTTGTAGGTTGTAGGTTGTAGGTTCATCGGCATCAGGAATATCTATCTCAGTGTGTGTTTCAACAAGGAGATTAAGTCTTTCAGGTGGACGATGAGTCCTAGTGGACCTACGGAGTTGATTATTCTGCGTTTTAGCATTTGTTGCATTTTGATTGTGAGAAGGACTTTGTGTGTTGGACAATCCATCACCTTGAGAGTTTTTAGGAATGTCATTTTCATGTATTTCCTGAATGGAATGATGTACAACCATTGTATCATCTTCCATTGGTCGTGTATGAGAGCCTTGCATTTCTGCACTATCTCTCACAACACTCCCACTGGCTGAAGGGTGTACTCTAAGTACTCAACCTTCACCAGATACTCCCATTGAATCCTTGTTTAGGTCATTCGACAAGGGTTCAATTTCTGTGTTATCTTATGGTTCTTGAATTTCTTCAAGTTCTATCTCTGTGCAGCTATGTTCCTTGTAGACATATTCTTCTTCAAGGAAAGTTGCGTTCCTGGAAATAATGACCTTATGTTCTCCAAAAAGATAAAAGTAGTATCCCTTAGTTTCCTTTGGATACCCCATGAAGTAACATTTCTCACTTTTAGATTCCAACTTGTCAGTGAGCATCTTCTTAACATATGCAGGGCACCCCCAGGGTCTCACATATTTAAGAGCTGACTTCTTTCCACACCATATCTGATAGAGTGTCTTTTCTACTGACTTGGAAGGAACCATGTTCAGAATATTTATAGAGGTTTGTATAGCATGTCCCCAAATTTTATGTCGGTAGAGATGAGGAGCTCATCATGGATCGAACCATATCCAATAAGGTTCGGTTTCTCCTTTCGGCAACATCATTCCTCTGTGGTGTTCCTGGAGGTGTCCATTCTGATTGGACTCCATGTAGCTTTAAGTAATCTAGAAAATCCTTGATCAAGTACTCACCTCCTCGATCCGATCGAAGGGTCTTGATACTTGTCACAAGTTGCTTCTTTACTTCCGACTTGTACTCCTTGAACTTCTCAAAAGCCTCGGATTTGTGTCTCATAAGATACACATATCCATACCTTGTGAAGTCGTCAGTAAAAGTGATGAAGTATGGGAAGCCTCCTTTAGCTTGAGTCGAGAATGGCCCACATACATCAGTATGGACCAACTCAAGCACCTCCTTGGCTCGCACACCTTTTCTAGAAAGTGATTTATTGGTCATCTTTCCTCTCAAGCATGATTCACAGTTACCATAAGACTCCAAGTCAAATGGTTCGAGGTAGTCTAACTTCCTCAATCTTACTATCCTTGATTCGTTGATATGACCAAGTCTGCAGTGCCATAGGTAGGTAGAGTTTCTATTACTTGTCTTGGCTCATTTATTTTGTACATTGAATATCTCTCGACTACAGTTCAGTGTATATAATCCATCCACAAGAGGAGCAGTTCCATATATAACATTATTAAAAGACATTACGTGACTGCCATTATAAATATACGAGGAAAAACCCTCCATGTCCAACACTGGGATAGAAATAATACTCATCGTTAACGAGGGAACATAAGAACAATCATTCAACACTAAACAATAGCCGAAAGGTAAATTTAATATATAAGTCCCTACATGCTCAACATCCACACGTGCTCCATTTCTAGCGCGTAGGTCTACCTCTATCAGTCCAACCTTCCTGCTATCAGTTAGCCTCTGCACATTTGTACAAATGTGTGAGCCACAAGCGGTATCTAATACCCATGAATGAGAGTTATTTATAGACATATTTATTTCAATGACGTACATACCTTGTCCACCAAAGGCAGGAGCACCTGGTACTTTTCCTCCTCCTGGTGCCTTGCAGTCCTTTTTTCAATACCCCTTTCTATGGCAGTTGAGGCATTCATCCTTAGCCGGGTTCACCTTCTTCTTCACACCTCCTTTGGGCTTCATAGCTCAGGGTGCAGCGATTGCTTTTCCCTTCTTCTACTGACATTCATTGCCTTTCGGCTTGGGTCGGCTAGAAGAGCTCACCATGAGCTCATCTTTGCCTTTGAAAGTGGAGGACTCAAAGGTTTTGAGAATGTTGTGCAGCTCCGGCAGAGTCGCCTTCATTCCATTCATGTTGAAATTCACTATGAAGTTCTCAAAGGAACGAGGGAGAGAGTTCAGGATGAGGGTGGTAGCGACATTCTTTTCAAGCTTCATTCCAATTGAAGCAAGCCTCTCTAGCAGCCCTACCATCTTCAACACGTGTTGTGAGACCGGGCCCCCTTCATTGAGCTTACACTTGAATAGTTCTATTAGCAACTCATATTCCATTGTCTGGGATTGAAAGTCATATAGACACTTCAAGTATTCGAGCATCTCATTGGCCCCTATGTTGTCATGCTGTCTCTAAAATTCCATAGACATGGAAGACAGCATTACGTATTGCGCCGAAGTGGCATCATCTAGATGTTTCTGGTAAGCATTTTTATCAAAAGAGGCATATTCTTCAGAATCTGTCGCATGGACTGTTGGGAACACCGTGTCCAACACGTATTCTATTTTCTCTTGTCTCAATACTATTAGCAAATTCCTTAGTCAATCAAGGTAGTTCGGTCCAGTAAGTTTATTCATCTCAATCAACATTTTCAACGACAAGCTCGACATCTTTTATAATCTGAAGAATTAGATAGATCGGAAATCAAACTCAAAATCTATTTCCTATTATACAAATTCATTTAGGCTAATCAACAAGGCCTTTTGTTTAATTAGCTCCCACTATTTTAACATACTTCTATGACCCCATGGTACAATACAGACCTATATTAATTGAGGTCATTATGGGCCAAGATCCAAGCCTATGCTATCTCCGCGTTTGCTTTGGCTGATAATTTCAACAACATATCTTGGTAGGTTCTAAACCAATTGCAAAACTTATTCGCAACTCTTGGTTGATCAAATTATTATATTTAATCTTGCTTCCTTAGATTAGTCCGACACTTTGGCGCCAAGATTTGTCTAAGCAAGTCAACCCCATTACATGACTGCGTTTATGTATCTAAGCAAATTTGGCATTTGTGAGCAAACACTTTGGTGTAAATACCCACAAAAGTTTATCATTTATCTATACATTAAAATACATCTATGAAAGAGTTTGGGTCCTCGTAGACTTAGAGCAAATGCTTTGGCATAAATACTCGTATCACCGAAAAGGATTTTGCACTCTAACAATTATAATGGACGACGCATTTTAATATAGACTTGTATTTAAAGTTTTGGGGAACATTTTAATTCGGAGTTTTAACCAAGATCAACTCTTTTATGCCATATCCAATATGACATCTTACCATCATGCAAAACTAATAACACATATAGTTTGGGAACCGTCAACCCAATATGCATGATAGAAGATGGTTTAATCAAATACTGGGTGCCGCCTGCCCAGACAGTTATAGCGGACACTATTCTAGAAATGTAAATGACAAACATTTTGATATTTAGCACATAAACAATATACTTATCAAATAATATATTGTATAATAATAATCTTAGGTCAAACATTCTGAACTCTGATTTTTTTTTGGACAGGTAGGGTCGCGACGCTAATCATTAGCGTCACGGAGCCACTGAGGCAGTAGCCTTTCGGCTTCTAGAAAAATGCATTAGCACCGCGGCGCTACAGAGGCAGAAATATTTCTACTTCTGCAAATGCATTAGCGTCGCGACGCTCCACCATGGAGTCGCGGCGCCTGTTGTCCAGTGAGTTAATGTTTTGAAACGAAGCATTAGCACCGCAGTGCTCCACTTTAGAGCAGCGGCGCCACCTTGAAACCGTAGCAAGCGCCACGACGCCCTACCATAGGGCCACGACGCTCATGTCCTGACAAACGTTTTTGTGTTGATTCTCAGAATCGTTCGACCCCTAAATCCAATTTAGGGATCAAATCACATGTCATTTATCATCACCCACCATTATTAATAACGCCCATATCGACCATCATCCGTTCTTACTCGTTATTAGTCGTGCACCGTGCAATAAACCGGACAACGCACTTTGGCTTAGTTCAAGTTAGAGCGCAATGACTTCCTCCAGTTAGCATAGGAGATAATTTAGGGTGAAATCAAAAGATCAACATTCGTACAAGACATTTAGGATTTCAAGAAACCTCGTTTTAATCCAATTTTATGTTTAACCCATATTATTATTCTATTCAATTGTTATTTAACCATTGAACCAACCTGATATCTGATACCACTGTAGGATTTTTGTTGGGTACAAAGCACATAAGTAAGGCACAACGGAAGTTTAAAAGTTTTGTTTCTTACTTACCCCAACAATATTTCTGTTATGGTTATACAATAATTAATCTTGTAACATAAGACATATACTTACAAGTTAAAATCATCTGGAATCTTTATCAACTGTGAGGTGCACACGCAATTGCCCTTTCGATTGCAAGCTCTAAACTTCAATGTATTTCTCCTTCGGAAAGCTAGAAAATCCGACAGAGGTTCGAGAGAGTATTTGATTCTATGTCTCTAAGGCTTAGAATGATTTTCAGAAAATTGGTGTATGAATGATAAGGTGAATGGCTCTATTTATAGTTGAAAAATATGTCAAAACCGGATTAGGGTTTGACCTTGGGCCTGGACAAAAATTCGAGGCAGAGGCGTCGCGGTCCTAGGGTATGGGCGCCGCGGTGCTCAACATTTGCCTGCACTGCGTCGCAGCCCTAGGGTATGGGCGCTGCGGCGCTCGACGTGCTCCTGTACTGTCTCGATTTATTTTTCGTGCATTCTTAATTAAATCCAAAATCTAATTTTGACTTAATTAAAATAATCATTATTCATTTAAATATCTCGATTTCAAATCGAACATTTAATTACTCTTTCAATACATCCTTAGATCAAAATGGACAATTGACATAGTGTGACCCTACATGCCTTCTCATATCGACATTAATCAAATTAAGGTCTACACGGAACTCCTAGATGGCACCGAAAGACGAACTCAATATGTGAAGTACTTTTACGCGAATCCAGTAAACTTAACCTTTATGAGGTAAAATAAAATCATTTCATTCACGACACACCCGATCAAGCTTAGGATTTGTCAAGTGTCTATACAAATGGCTTAATCATTGTATCTCATCTATATTAGTTGACGACTAGACCATATTCTAAATATGTCTATTGCGTTGGCCAATGACTTAGTCAACCTAATATCACTGAGAATCCGAGTGTTCTCTCGAATATACATTCGAGGAATGAATCCTAATCTTGGCTCAACTACCACCTTCAATCCACATCGTAATGTATACAAGTCGTATCTCAACTTATAAGGCATTTGAGCTTAGGACGAGATCAAAGTACATTATTTTGTAGACAAGGCGCATATTGACCTCAAGTCTAAGGACTTCTATCTCCCACACGCTGATCATACTTTAGACAAGTATAATAAACAGTATATCAGCAGGGTATACCAATACTTCTAAAGTATCTATGTGTCCATCACGAGTAGCCATTACTCGTAGCAGGTGAGACATACTACATCCTCTAACGATGTGATGCAGACCACATGTCGACTTATCACATATCATCGATATCCCATTCTCGATGATCAAATGTCGAGGTTATTTTAAGAGTTACGCTCTATCATGAATATCTCACTCTATTAATGAAAACGTAAGCTCATGAGATGCACATTAATGAATAATTACAAACAATCAAATAAAAAATTCAATAATTGCAAATGCCAAAATATTAGTCTCCATTAATAATAATATGAATGTGTATAAAGTACATTTGTCCTAATATAAATTGTCTCTAGGACATAAATATACTTTCAGTCTGTTTGGTTCTGTTTTTCGTGCATTTTTTCTTTGAATTTTGGCAGCGAAATTTTGACTTGGAATAAATACTTTACCATAAAATTATGAGCAGGGCCTTTTTCCTTGGGATTTTGGTTTGGTTGAGGCTTTCTTTTTTAATTTCATGCAGGGAATTTTTATTGATGGACAGTTTCCTGGTGCTACCCTTAACGTAGTGACTAATGACAACGTTGTAGTTACAGTTGTTAACAAGTTAAATGAACCTTTTCTAATAACATGGTGCATTGCTGTATCTTGAGAATTTTAAATTTTGTGGACTGTCGGTATATAAATTCTTCACACTATCACAGTAAATTAAAGTGTAATCAGTCATATAGAAGAAAAAAACATGTAATAGTGAATCTTAAATCAGAAGAAACTCCAAGATGAGTTCTTGACGAATTACTTGTTGCAAGTTTCATAAACTTTAAGGCACTGAAGGATTACTTCAGTCTTGTTGAGAAAGAAGCATGAAAAAAACATTAGAATTTTATTAAGCCTTAAAAAGGGAATAAATTTGACTTACGTCAGAAATGGAAATAATTAATTTGATTAGAGTACGATTAGGATTCTATTGTTATTAATATTCTTTCCCTAAAGTTTAGCTATAAAAGTTACCCTAATTAAACATTAATTTACAAGATGCTTGGTGTAAAGAACTTTGCCATGAAATAGAATTCCATTAGCAACAGTAGGATTCAACCCTAGGAGAAGAAGAGAAACCGTAGCAATAGAATTCCATTAGCAAATCCAAAGGCAGAAGGTCAACAGAAGAAGAAAACAAAGGCAATGCAAACCTTTACAAACAATATTATTAGTGAAGCAGACGCCACACAAAAGTTCAATCGAGAGAAGCAGAAGATGAAATTACTAACTCGTGATCAAATTTGCAAAGGTATGCCCTGGTTTCTTTCTTCTGTTGCTGCTGGCGTGTGTGTTCTTAAACTGCCTCCAATGTTCCGAGGACATGACCCGGACAGGAGGATGTGGAGATCGAAGATTATGGTAGAGGTTACTAGGTAATCGAGCATTGTCTAATTTCCCTACTATCCTACTATCTTAGTTTTCGTTTATTATTACCTATTATTTTCTTTGGTTACAGTATTACTTATGTTGTTGTTGTCCACTATTCCACCACATGCCTCCTAAGGCCTATATTCTTCTTGTTATTATCATCCATATGAATGGGGCTAACAACCCCACGATTTTTATATTTAATTTTAGGGAAAAGCATTATAGAGCCATCAAATAGTAATAATGCAGAGCAGCAACAAATGGATATTGATGTTGATCAGGTCAGTTCTAATTTTGTCTTTAAGGGGTGTATTTCATTAGAATTTTAAAAGACTATTTTGGGATAAATAAGTCCCGTGGATTTTAAAAGAAATTTAGGAATGTAATGACTTAACAGATTTTAAAAGACAATCAAAATTTTTTATGTTTATATTTTAAAAGATTTATCATAAGATTTATAAAGATTTAAAACGGACTACATGGATTTTTCATGTCAATTTCTCTAACATGTATTTCAGCGAACAACTTGCATGCATGGATTTCTATTCGGTTCCAACTTCACCTGAGGTTGTGCTAGATCCGTCTCATTGGATCTTCTTCCACCGCCGTCGCTGCCACCGATGACGACGGTGATGTTAAAGAATGAGAAACCACGGAACGGTTTATTGAGGGCTGACATTTTAGGGAGCATAAAAATATCTATTTTTTTCCATTTCAATACTACTTGTTCAAAACTATTAGCTTTTCTACCAACTTTTCACTTGCAGAAATAAAAAAATATACAACTCAAAACCCAAATTCTCTTGTTGTTTGCCTTCATATGCACGTTTTGCAGGGAGTTGATGGAATCAAAGCATATGGGATTGAGAAGCTGATCCAACTTGCTGCATCTCAGCTCAGTGACCAACTCCCTGAATCAAGGGAGGCTGCTCATGCTCTATTGAAGACTCTGAAACAATTTACTGGGAGTATTTCTGTCAATTGAAGCCAAACACCAGGAGAATGTCGCCCCGTAAGCAATGGAAAAAAAAGTCTAATGGGTGGAGAAATAAGTTTGATGGTTTTGGGTGGGATTTTTTATTGAATTTGGTATTTATACTTTCCACTAAAAAGTCATACAAAATCCTGATTGTTTAAAATCTTGATTGTTTAGCAAATATTTTAATACCAAAAGATTTTTTGTTACTTATTTAAAATCATGATTGAATACCACTAGATTTGGACACTCTCTTTAAAAAAAACAAATAGTCTTGATTAAATACCACAAGACTTATTTAGATTATTTAGAAGTCTTAATTGAATATCACACGACTTATTTATCCCAAAATAGTCTTTTAAAATACTAATTGAATACCCCTAAGTGTTGTTGGTTTGATTTAGATTCTAAAAGAGTAATTATTTTTGGTTTTCATATAAACATCTTCAACCAGTGAAGTACTAAAGCTCTTGCCTTTCTCCTGTATATCTAGGCGACAACAATTTACTTCCAAGATGAATTAATTATGAAGATCCTCATCAACTTACCCGTCCGATCACTTCATCAATTTAAATGTGTTTCAAAGACTTTGGAGACATTAATCTCTGATCCTTACTTTAAGAAGAAGCATCAAATTCATGCCAAGAATGACTTAAATTCCCGAAAATTTTTCATTACCAGTCACCGGGGCGGAAAGGGTAGGGTGTTAAACTTCTATTGTTCTTTATCATCCCCTGAGGATGTACAAAAACTTAAATTTCCCTTCGAACTGCCCACCAGCTTTTTCCAAAATTTACGGTTCATACGATGGGTTGGTTCTTGTCAGAATTTCTAAAAGATTTATGCGGCTTTTTCTGTTGAACCCCTCCACAAGAGAATCAATAGAACTTCCCCATAACTATCCAAACAATGGACTACGTTTATGTACTTTTGGATTGGGATACGATGCAACAAGTGATGACTATAAGATACTAAAAATTCACATTAAGGAGGAGGGTGCTCCTCAAACATCATCCAGTGAAATTCTCACATTAAAAAGTGGTTCTTGGAGAAAAATTTGTTGCAATCCCAATGGCATCTTCCCTACGATTAATACTGAATATCATATGAATGCTTTGGCATTTGTACATGGAGCATTTCATTGGCTTGGTAGCGATTATTCTGTGGTTACATTTAGTATCTCAAATGAGGTGTACGGAAAGATATCTTTGCGTAAGCGGATGTTTGAAGATGATCCATCACCAACAGTTGTGGCGTTTCAGTATTGGATGGAATGCTTTGCTTTTATGCTACTTATGAAGTCCAGAGGAAGCACCTCTTTAAGTTGTGGGGAATGTAAGACTATGACATCGAGGAATCTTGGGCTGATTTGTTTACAAAACAAGTTAATGGTGTTTGTGTAACCAAACCAATTTATATGTTTGCAGATGGTGACGTTTTGCTGCAATGTTCCACTCACCATGATTATGACGTATTTTTGACATCCAATGGACCATTTGGAAAATGTCCTCGAAGTAATACCTTGCAGGATGGAATTGTTTTTACAGAAAGCCTGATCTCTTCAAAATCACTCATTTCATATTTGCTTATCTATGATTCAGAGACTATTTTATTTCCTTATCTATGATGGAGAAGCTATTTTATTTCTTCTTCATTTTTCTCGGTGATCATTTGTTATAAGTTTTATTTGTTGCTCGCCAATGTTTGGTTCAGAAATGTATTCATCAAAGCTGTCAGGTTACTTGTTTCACGTTCTCAAATAAGCGAAATGAGCCATTTCTTTACTAGGAAAGAAGTGAATGAAACCTCTCTCTTATTACATATTATTGCATGCCGACATCATATATAGTAAGTGCTCGATGTCCCTATTTTAGCTATTTAACTTTTTTGTCCTCATTTAAGGAATCTATGCAAAAATAGCTCAAATTTTCTAGTTTTGGCGGACGCTCCAAGAGTTATGAACAATCTCATCACAAGTTTTGATGTATTGTTCACAAGTACTTCTAAATTTAATAAAGCAGTCTCCCACATGAGGTGCCTTTACGGACATTTATTTAATGTATTCCCTCGCAAGAGGCATTGTTTCTTGCCTTTGCTAATTGTGTACTACTTTCAATTATCTTTGCGGAATCACAAGTCATATGGGAATGTGATCTTCTTTTTAGTACAATTTATCGCTAAATTGACATAAACATAGATCAATCATATTCTTAATTTAATGTATACAATTCCATTTTAGTGTCAGCTGCAAAACTAAAACCATTCTTATGGAGATCAGTTCGAGTAATTATGAGGTTTGATATATAAAAGTTCATGTAAGACATTATTTTTTTATAATCTGTCTCTGTGTGATGTCTATACAATTCTGCCCCCAAATTCAGTATATCAGGTGAGGGCTCTCTCTAAATTATCCAATTGTATATATATAGCTTTTGATTTGAATAAGAATAAGTGGCAGATGTTTTGATTCTTTTTTGTTGGCTTAAAGATGCCTTTTTAATGAGAAAAAGCTCATCAATTGGGATATAATTTATATAAAGCTTCCAAGGCTACCAAATAAAAACAGACAAAGATTCAACAACATTACGAAAGGGGATTGTAGTCCCAAACATGATTAAAGCTTGGATATCAGGCAACTCCCAAGTCTGTAAACAACATACTAAGGCTAGAGATATAGCTGAAAACAATGTGATAAGGAGAATTAATAAATGGGATTGTATTCTGCGCACTAAATAAAAAAACTGAAATTAGCTACGAGCTTCGTCACTAAATTACTCATAGCTAACAATTTTCTTTAATAATTTATCGCTAAATATGATTAGCTGTTTTGCTGCAAAACTTGTCCGTCGCCAATTCCTTTGTGTTTTAGTAGTGATGGTGGGATAACTAGACAGGAAAAGGAGCTCTTGCCAAGCTAATTCCAGGTTCTATTTCGAATTTAAAAAACCAATGTCTATGATTATCTCCATTATGAGGGCAACTGGGACATCGAAAAGATGAAAAGAATTATGCCAGAGCAACTGATCCAATATGTCACTTGCAACATTAAAATTGGGCACCAAAACAGAAATGATTATGCTAATTGGGATGAAACTCAAGATGGTATCTATTATAATACTTCTGCTTGGTGGATTACTAAGCATCAAAGTAATAAAAATCTATCGTTGAGCAAGGTATCGCGCATTGAATTCCTTTCAAATTCTCTTTCCTGATGTGAAGGCTGTTAAAAGATAAAACTCCTTTTGAGGAGGTGATTGCTAAGTTTGGAAATCAAATGGCATCTAGACGCTCTTGTTGCTCTAGGCCGAAAAGAGTTACTCCCGTTGTCCCAATTTACATGTGTTAAACAAAGGTAATATACCTGTGATATACACTGAATATACAAAGCAAGATATATCATGTGTATACAAAGCAAAGGAACAAAGTGACAGCCCAACAAGAGAGCAGTGGCAGCCAATAGAGGCGGCCCAAATGGCCTGGATGAGTTGGGCCAGTCACGGAAATAGGGCAGCAAAACAGTGGACATAATTGTATATTAAGGAAAGTATATTGTGTGTATATTGTAGTATATTTGTTACCTAGATTAGGATATACTCTTACCATATTTAGGATATACACATACCATAAATTGTATAGTTAGAATTATGGTAGAATAAAGTTTTAGAAATAGAATAGGAATAGGATTCTCCTATTTTGTAACTTGTATATATATCTATTCAATCAATGAAAATAATCAAGGGGATTATTTCTTTCATGGTATCAAAAGACTAGGTCTAAACAAAAGTTTTTCTCTCAACTTTTGTCTTCATTGTGGCTGAGACACCCCCCCTCGGGTTTCTCTTCCAAAATTCGTCTTCCGCTCTCAAAAAACCTCTCTTAAATTTCCTTCCTTCTTTGTTCTTCCAATATGTATAAGAACAATTATCACCCCCTGCTCTCACTTGTCCAATATCAAGAGCAAGATCCCTATTGTCCTTGAGATGGAAAACGTCCAATATGCGACGTGGGCGGAGTTGTTTAAAATTCACGCTATCTCTTATAAAGTTCTTCATCACATCATTCCTCCCGCTAGACCCCTTCCTGCGGAGGATCCTGAGTTATGGATTACACTTGATGCTACCGTTCTCCGGTGGATCTACGCCACTATTTCGGTGGACCTTCTACAGACGATTATTGAGCCGGATACCACGGCTATGGCTGCATGGAATAGATTGCGTGACATATTCCAAGACAACCAACATTCACGTGTCGTCACACTCGAGCAGGAATTCTTTCTCGTTCGAATGGACGAATTTCCAAACGTTTCTGCATATTGCAAGAAACTAAAGAAGTTGGCAAATCAACTCCGTAATGTTGGCGCACCGATAACAAATAATCGTCTAGTTCTACAGTTGGTTGCCGGTCTTTCGGAGGCCTATAATGGTGTGGGAACTCTCCTTCGTCAAAGCAACCCTCTTCCCGACTTCTATCAAGCCTGCTCCATGCTTACGTTGGAAGAAGCCGGTTTGGCTAAAAAGGCAGCTATCGGAGCAAGCCCAGTCGTCATGGTGGCCTCCTCTCCTAGTTCTTCGGGTTTTGTGAATAATTCGGGCCAAAACCATAATAATGGTGGCGTCAAGAATAATCACAAAAATAATAACAAAAACCACGGGGGCAAACGCGACGGTTCTGGTGGCGGTTCCGGTGGTCAACAAACAAAGGTGGGTCCCACCAGTATAGTGGCCCACCACCCCTGGCCCAGCAGAATGGGGCCCATGGCGATGGAACCCGTACCACCAAAGAAGAGTTCCAATGGCCAACGGCTGGCCAACACCCAGCCCAACACCCAAGCAGTTGGCGCCCACCGCCAGCTGGCCCAACAACGGCGAATAAAGAAGCTACGGCCCAGCTCCACCACGACCAGGAGTTCTTGGGCCCCGACCTCCGCAAGCCCATCATGCAATAGGCCCCACTCAAACCGACATCGAGGTCGCAATGCACACACTGGGGTTATCTCAATCAGACCCAAATTGGTATATGGACACCGGTGCCACTACTCACATGACTTCCGAATCAGGTACTCTCTCATCTTATTCCAATTTGAGCACCCCTCGGGGAATAATTGTTGGTAATGGCAGTTCTATTCCAATTCTAGGGTATGGTCAGAAAACGCTGTCTCCCTCCAATCCTCCACTCCTCTTGAAAAATACTTTACATGCTCCTAAATTGATTAAAAATTTAGTGTCTGTCCGAAAGTTCACAAATGACAATTCTATTTCTGTTGAATTTGATCCTTTCGCTTTCTCTGTGAAGGATTTCAAGACATGGAGTCATCTCATGAGGTGTGATAGCAGGGGGGATCTGTATCCTATCATGCCCGGTTTCAGTCAATCGAGTCCAGCCTTGACGTCAGCTTTTGCAGCCATCTCTCCTTCCATGTGGCATGCTTGCCTGGGTCATCCGGGATCTTCAATTTTATCAGTTTTATATAAAAATAGCTTTATTTCTTGTAAGGGTACGAGTCGTACTCTAATTTGTCAGTCTCGTTGATTAGGAAAAATTGTTAAGTTGCCATTTGTAGACTCCAATTCTCATACTTCTATGTCATTTGACATTATTCATAGCGACTTATGGACGTCTCCTGTTCTTAGTTCAGTGGGTCATCGATATTATGTTCTCTTTTTAGATGATTATTCTAGATTTTTGTGGACGTTTCCAATTGCAAATAAATCACAAGTGTTTTCTGTCTTCATCAAATTTAGAGCGTTCATTCGTACTCAATTCGAAAGAGACATAAAAAATATTCAATGTGATAATGGGAAAGAATATGACAATAGGGAGTTTCGGGAGTTTTGTGCTAATAATGGGATAAATTTTCGTTTTTCGTGTCCTGATACATCTTCACAAAATGGGAAAGTCGAACGCAAAATTCGTTCCATAAATAACATTGTTTGAACTCTCTTAATTCATGCCTCCGTACCTCCATATTTTTGGCATCATGCTCTACAAATGGCCACATATCTTCTTAACATAATTCTGTCTAAAGGTTTGACATATTCTTCTCCCCTCAAAATCCTATATAATAAGAACCCTTCTTATTCTCATCTTCGGATTTTTGGGTGCTTATGTTATCCGTTATTCCCATCCACCACAATTAACAAACTTCAGGCTCGGTCTACCCCGTGTGTATTTTTGGGTTATCCGTCAAATCATCATGGTTATAAGTGTTTTGATTTATCCTCCAAGAAAATTATAATAAATCGCCATGTCATTTTTGATGAAACTCAATTCCCTTTTACGAAAGTTCATACTCCCGAGCCTAATTCGTATAATTTTTTGGATGACCAAATATCCCCGTATATTATTCGGAATTTATCGGACTTCTCCCGCACCCAAAATCCTCCAAATGCCCACCGCCTGCTGGACCCACAGATCGCTTAGCCCAAAGAATTCCGATGAATCGAACAATTCCAAAGAATTGGGCGGCCAATCCACCTGAAACTGCTCCAGAAGAGGCTTCCAGTTACCGATTTGGGCCAGCAGGCCCACTGCCTGCTGGCCAGTCCGTCCCGAGCCCAGAAAAATCCCAAAATTCCCTCAATTCGTCCTCGAGTCATAGACCGGTCACTCGTAGTCAGCGGGGTATTTTTACACCTAAAAGACATTTTAATTTACATTCTGATGTCTCTAAATCCCCATTGTCCCGCAATCCTGTGTCAGCATTAAATGACGCTAATTGAAAAATTGCTATGACTGATGAATATAATGCTCTTATTGATAATAAGACGTGGCAGTTGGTGCCCCGTCCATATGTGATTAATATTATCAGGTCTATGTGGATTTTTGCTCATAAGGAGAATTCAGATGGGTCCTTTGCTCGACATAAGGCGCGACTTGTTGGTGATGGTAAGACTCAGCAGGTTGGGATTGATTGTGGTGAGACGTTTAGTCCGGTGGTCAAACCGGCTACCATTCGCACTGTACTTAGCTTGGCTCTTTCAAAGACTTGGACAATTCATCAGTTGGATGTCAAGAATGCTTTTCTACATGGTGATCTCAAGGAAACAGTCTATATGCATCAGCCATTGAGTTTCAGGGATCCCAACCGCCCTCATCATGTCTGTTTGTTGAAGAAGTCATTATATGGGCTTAAGCAGTCTCCACGGGCGTGGTATACACGATTTGCTGACTTTGTTTCGACTATTGGGTTCACTCACAGCAGGTCAGATAATTCCTTGTTCATCTACCGCCGTGGTTCGTCATTGGCCTACATTTTGTTGTACGTGGATGATATCATCTTGACTGCCTCTTCCGATACCTTGCGCCATTCTATCATGACCATGCTCAGTTCTGAGTTTGCTATGAAAGACTTAGGGCCTTTGAGTTATTTTTTGGGGATTGCCGTCAAGCGTCATTCAGGTGGCTTATTTTTGTCTCAACGAAAGCATGCTGCTGAGATCATAGAGAGGGCTGGGATGTCATCCTGTAAGTCCACTTCCATGCCAGTTGATGCAAACCCAAATCTAAGTGCCGCAGCAGGTGCACCATACGAGGACCCGACCCGCTATCGCAGTCTGGCAGGGGCCCTCTAGTATCTTACCTTTACCAGACCGGATATTACGTATGCGGTTCAGCATGTGTGTTTATTCATGCATGATCCCAGGGTTGAGCACATGAATGCAATCAAACGCATCATTCGGTATATTCAGGGGACACTAGACTTTGGGTTGCACTTATATCCTTCATCTACATCCACACTTGTCTCTTACACGGATGCTGATTGGGGCGGTTGTCCCGATACCAGACGGTCGACTTCTAGATACTGTATGTTCCTTGGAAACAACTTGGTCTCCTGGTCGGCAAAGCGTCATGCAACACTATCACGCTCAAATGCAAAGGCAGAATATCGAGGGGTAGCGAATGTGGTCTCCGAATCATGTTGGCTACGTAATTTGGTTTTGGAGCTTCATTGTCCAATTGAGAAGGCAACCTTGGTATATTGAGATAACATTAGTGTCATCTACCTTTCAGGTAACCCAGTTCAACACCAACGTACTAAGCATATCGAAATGGACATTCACGTTGTTCGTGAAAAGGTTGTAAAGGGTCACGTTCGCGTATGCCATATCCCGTCTCGTTATCAAATTGCAGACATCTTTACAAAGGGTCTACCAGCGGTTCTCTTTGAAGATTTTAGGGACAGTCTCATCGTTCGAAGAGCAAGGAGATGATTACGCTAGAGACTCAACCATTTGGGATGCAGAGCAAGGAGATGTTTTGGGAAAATTGGACTTGTGCCCCGGCCTTGTTTCTCCCAGAAACTAGTTAATTGCATTAATATTTAATGAAACAATGCGATTCAGATTTAGGCCTGAATCACATCTATGCATTTAATATGTTTTGCCTCCACCTTTTGAAAGCTCAAAATGACAAATCCGCATTGCTTTTGCTATTTTAAAATCCGTTGTTTAATAATTTTCTTTTCTCTCTCATCATGCAAACTAATAAATTTCTCGATAATGTGTGACACATTTGAAACAAGCAAGCAAGACTTCGAAAAATATGAGGATGACTCATAACCGGAAGAATTGGGGCATGCTTTAGAATAAGTCAAAGCCAGATTTGGATGAAACATCAAGATGGTTGATAATTACAAGGATTTGCACTTTTGGGCTATCACACTACAATCATGATTTTCTACTGGGCAACACTATATCTTTTGAAGCCAAGTGGATACAGAATCATGTACGAAGAGACTGATTGATGAAGAGCAGATGGACGCAGTTTGTCCGGGGCAACTTTATCAGAATAGAATAGTTAAAAACTATCAATGCAGATGCAGTGAAGAGATACTATATTTAGTAATTGTTATTCTCTATGTAATACATTTTCCATGTTGTAAAAGTTGCGCTCCCTTGGCGGGATACGCATAGAACCCGCATAGGGTTTCGTCTCTTTAAGACAGAAATTTTCCAAAAAATTGCATTTGTTTACTTGTGGCATGAACTACGTTATGACCTGATTCCCCTCGGCGGAATATGTAGGCGGCCACATCGGCTTCGGTCCCACTTTAAGAAAACCTTACAATCCTTTTGTTTGCATGAACTACGTTATGACCTGATTCCCTCGGCGGGATACATAGGCGGCCACATCGGCTTCGGTCCCATTTTTTAGAAAACTTCACAATCCTTTTGTTTGCATGAACTACGTTATGACCTGATTCCCTCGGCGGAATACGTAGGCGGCCACATTGGCTTCAATCTATTTTTTAGAAAACTTTAAAATCCTTTTGTTTACATGAACTACGGCATGACCTGATTCCCTCGGCGGGATACGTAGGCGGCCACATCGGCTTCGGTCCCATTTTTAGAAAACCCCTTACAATCCCCTTTACTTGTAATGAACTACGTTATGACCTGATTCCCTCATGAGGATACGTATGCGGCCTAAATCAGCTTCGGTCCCACCGTTAGGAAATCTTTTCTCCTTTATCTCACATATAACAAAATGCACTCATCTAATTTCCTCGATAGGTCAGCCCACATAGGACTCGGTTGTCCATTCGAAAGTTTATCATCCTCACATATCGGAAACTGGGCCAAAATTTTAAGGGATCACTGCAAGAAGACGCCGATAGACATAGAAAAGTGTCGGCCAACTAAGTCTTCAACCAAAAGGATTTTGGATAACACATTTGTTTTGTTTCACCGCATGTCACTGCTCGACAAATATTTTCATTAGAATTCGACAGAAATTTTTATTGATATGCATACTTTCTTATAAACAAATTGTTTTCAACAAATATTTTCATTAACGGCTTGCCCAGAATGGGAACCAAACGGAGCTACAGGTCCAAATCAGCAGGACATGCAAGTACCAAGAGCCAAAGCTACAAAGTCAACGCGAATCAACCGTCCCTCCCCCAAACTCACAAATTTTCTTTGAGTATAGGTTCTTCAGGTTGAAAGAAGCAGGGAAGCCACATCACTCATGATCAATTTCACAAAGAATTTTGGCATCACAGCTCACCACAAGGATCTCCTATTTTGCATCTATACGAAGACATCATCTTGACCTACAGGACCCCAACAATTATGTCTGCACAGGGATTTATTTCGAATCACAGAGGACGACAACACAAAAAACCGACAGCAAAGACGTTGCATCACATTTTCGTCCGTGCAAGATAACATTTCGATTCACAGTCCACATGCGTTTGAATCGGCAGAAGATTCAACACAATGTGGAATTGTCTTTTACAATATTACAACGACACCAACAGCATTACAATGATGTCTTCAGCTCAACAACTATCTCTTATAGGAAAACAGCATTACAACAACGTCCACGGCGTTACAGCAACACAACAACTATTTTTACAACATTACAACGACGTCTTCAGCACAACAGCTATCATTTACAGCAAAACAACATTACAACGTCCACGACATCATAATAATTATTTTTTTACAGCATTACAATGACGTCAACAGCATTACAATGACGTCTTCAGCTCAACAGTTATCTCTTACAGCAAAACATCATTACAACAACGTCGTCGACGTTACGACAGCACAATAATTATTTTTTACAACATTACAACGACGTCAATAATATTAAAACGACGTCTTCAGCGCAACAAATATCTTTTACAGCAAAACATCATTACAACAACATCCTCGACGTTACGGCAGCACGACAACTATCTTTTACAGCATTACAATGAAGTCAACAGCATTGCAACGACGTCCTCAGTATTATCATTACAATGACATCATCAGCATTATGTCAGCACAACAGTTCTATCTTATAGCAGACCGCATTACAACGATGTCATCAATATTATGTCTACACAACACGTTTACACGATGACGTTTTCAACACAACACGTCTATACAACGACGTTATCAACAGCATTACATCGATACAACGATGGTATCAGCATTACATTCTTACAACAACGTCATCAATATTATCCCTACGCAACGACATCTTCGTCATTACATCTACACAATGACGTCTTCAACAGAACACGTCCATACAACGACGTCATCAACAACATTACATCGACATAACGACGGCATCAATATTACGCCCTTACAACAACGTCATCACATTACGTTTGTGCAAGGACATCATTTCGACTCACATGGTCTCATTTTTTTGTACTCATTCTCTACCATTTTATCTTAGCAGTTATGCACTAATTTTATCTTAAGCTTTAGTTTGCAGGAGCTTTAATTTGCAGGAGCTTCAACACAACGTGAAACTATCTCTTACGGCGAACCGAGGCAATTTTGGTCAGCAGCCTACTTCGAACGTCGTTCCGCTCTTCCCCCAATAATTTTGTCACATCTGCAACCAGTGTCATCATAACTCGACACTGGGGCAATATTTCTTGAATTCGCACCAATTTTTTCAATGTCTTCTCCCTCGGAATTCTATTTCTACCCATGCATCCCTAATCTTCATTCGAGTTTCGATGATCAAGACAAAATTGGCTACTCAGTCAACTTCTTTGTCCGAAAACTCTTTCATCGTCTCCAGCCAAAGAGGGGCATCTGTTGACACCCAATTTTGTCCCGTCTTTTTCGATTTATTCAAAATTTTAAATATTTTTTGACACCTCAAAAACAATTTAATATATATACATATAGGCATATATATACATATATATATATATATATATACATATATATATATATATATATATATTACTATTATTATTCGTATTTCTACAATATTTGCCTTTTTAATCACAATCATAGTTTTTATCCTAATATTCTATATTATTTTATTTACGCAAAACGGCATCATATTTTTATTTTAATTAAGCATTTCACAAATATTATATCTTATTATTATCATATTATTATTTTATTTTTAATAATTTATATTTCTTCAAAGCTTTTTTTATAAACCCTTTTATTTTAATCCAAACCCATTTCACCAAAAATATTCTATCAACCCCCCCCCCACCACCAAAATCCATCTACAAATTAACCCTTATTTCTTGGCCCAACCGGACCAGCCCAACCCCTAATTCCCCGCCAAACCACACGAACCCCCATTTCGCAGCCCAATCGGACAACCCAAACCCATCAAAGCCCAAACCTCATCGGCCCAATACCCAAACCCATTCCCTTTATTTCCCTACCCTCAAACCTAACACCTCGACCCTCTCATTCGGCCGCACATCCCTACACCCCTACCCCTACGTCGCCGCACCCTACACCTGACACTACCAGTCGCCGACACCGTCGCCTGACACCACCAACCTACCCTATCACCTTACCAACCCATGCCTCAAGAAACCGTCCCCAAACCTAATACCAAAAGCCAGACGACCCTCCAAAAAACCAGCAGCCCTTCACACCGTCGCCTCCCTTTACCCGCCGGACAAACACCCTCACCACACCACTGCTATCATGTCCCCTCGACCGTCGAGCCCGCACATCGCACAGTCCCGTTTTTCCCATTTTTTGCAAAACCCTAGAGCTTTGAATAGCTCGCCTGAGTCAGATCGACCTGCAATGCTACAATGGACCTCTAGACCACCTTCAAAACTCGGTGGGTAAGAGCATAAACCCGTACCCCTTTATTATCGTCTCGGTTTTCGAAATGAAAGGAGACCGTCACATTTTCAATCTTTGTTTGGAATTCAAAATTCAAACCTCAGCCATTAGGGTCTCGATTGGGGCTATAAATAGAACCCTTTGTGGTTTGTTAAAGGAGGTGGGTTTTTGGTGGATTATTTTCCAAAAAAGATGGAGTTTTGGTCGTTCTTTTGGTCGGAGTTTAAATCGGTTTTTGTGGATTTTTTGTCCGAAAATCTAGTTTAAGTTTTGAAATCCGAAATCTTTCTTAAGGGTATTTGTTCTTCTTTGCATGTGTTTCTTCACTTCAAAAAGAGTCCTTTTTGGAGTCGAATTTAAAAAAAAAACAAATCGAAAACAAGGTCAGTTCTTGAGGTCCGAAAATCAAAAAATCTGAGGTCCGAAAATCAGAAAGGAAAACTTGTTTATTCCTAAATCTTTGGGTTGAAAATACCCCTCTTGTTTCATAATCTGTAAATCCGAAAAATACTCTTTTCGTCCCTTACTTTCAATCCAAAAAAATCTTTTCTTTTGTTCTTTACGTTCCGTTCGATTCTGTTTCGGGTCAGGTTGCAATCCGGGTCGGGTCTAGAATCCGAAAATGTTTTTTTTGTCCTCATAATTTTCATCCGAAAACCCCCTTCTCAATCTTTAAACTATTGCATCTTTTCTGTTCTCTGTTTTCCGGATAGGGCCGGCGATCCGTGTCGGGTCAGAATTCGGGTCGAGTCGGGTCAGAGTACAGAATGTCATACTTAGCTGTAGCCTTGTGATCATCTACTCGCTGTATTTCTTGGCTCATTGCGACTGCTTTTCTGAGATAGTTTGTCATTGTTCGATTGCACTTTAAGGCTACTTTGATACCCTCGGGAAGGTAAGATTTCTTGCTCTTGCATTCTGCTTTGTTGTTGTTTGTTGCGACTGCCTATTATGGTTGGTTGTTAGTGCTACAAATAATTGAAATGTTGGGTTACTGTTTTGAGCAATTACTACATCTTGATGCCAAATTATTGGCATAGTTACTACCACATTTTCGATCTCAATCACTGCTACACCTGCAACTGTTTTTTTAGGCCATTTATGGTTACTGTCGATGCTACTGGTTGCTATTGTTTGACACTGCATTCTGCCGAAATTGTTTCTCTCTTTAAAATGTCAAACCTGCTATTATTTTGGCTATTGTTTCATTATAAATTGGTTAGTCATGATCTCACAATTGATTGTATGTCACTTGACAAAATTGCATATGTCTTCCTGTTCAAATCCATGAAGCTACTGTTTTTCATAGCTCTATACTACCTAGTTAAATGCACGTTGGGAAGTAAAATGAAGACCTAAATTTCTATGCTAAGTTACGTCATGTGCCATTAGCAGTTATTAAGGATAGAAACAGATCAATACTAACATGGTAACTGAAGAGTTGACTTGCAAAGTCCTGCCTATGTGTGTATATGTTGATCGTACAAAAAATGTTGAGTGTTTGCTTTATTTTGTACTATCTTTTACTCTCACATAGACCAACTAAGATATTTAAATTCCATGGTTAATTTGAACTTGCCTCTGCTATGCCTAAGTCATGTCTTTCTTAAGAGTATTTGTCCTGATTCCGCTGCTGTGTAAATTCTTATGTATTATGAGGGAGAGTTTTTAAAAAACCTAAAGCATTATCCTGAAAATGGTCTTTATCTTTGGGTTTGTCAACTCGCAGTTAGCTTAGGATTTTATGAAGTTTTACCTCTGTTTGATATGCTAATACTTGCTGGAGAACGCATGTTATTTCTGATGCTGAAATGAACTAGGATCTGTCATATTGCGTTGGTGTTATGTGTCATATGATTTAAAATATGAACCTGAGAAAGTTTAGTTGAGTCTTTGTATGAACTTGTTTAAAAATTGTCTAAAAGTCTGTGTTTCTATTCCTTCCTTCCATCTTATGTCTTGTTCCTGTCTTTATTTGAGACTTTCAGAATATATATGTTAGTTTTTATATTTATCTTGTTATGCTGGTTGAAAGTGAAGACAAGCTTCGGATTTGGTTTAGCCTTCTTCGATAGCCCGTCATGCCTAAGGTTCTATAAACCTTTTGAATCTTCATGCGGCATCGGAAATGAATGGTGATAGCCCCCTTTGTCTTCCTATCTTTCAAATTTAAGGTTTAGTGTGATTGGTATTTTAAGTTTACCTTCACCTTTATGTCTTTGTTGTGCTACCAGTGGTTGTGGTATCCTGCTGCACCTTGAGATTCTGGATACATGTCATCTTTAAATAGCTCTTGTTATGGGTTTATTCCTTTTGGCTGCTGATTCTGAGACTGCCAGTTGCTGCAATACTTAGGTTGATTACTGCACTTTTGAGCCATTATTATGCTGCCGCGTTTACCGCGCACAACTGCTGCAATCTTGGCCATTTACATCTCTTTTCGAAAACATTTTACTGCTACATTTTGAGCATATTTGATGTCTTATCACTGCTGTATTTTAGCCCAAATTGTTGTTGTTTTCTTGGCTGAAAACAACCGTTTTAAGACTGCTTCGGACAACCGCAATATTTATGAAAAAGTCTACTGACTTGAACAGACTACTACACTTAGGCCAATGAAATTGAATTTGAGGCCGCGTCCCTTCAAAAATTGCCTCTATTTCAGTTTACGGATTTTGGCATTTAAACATCCGTGCACGGATGTCTTACTGATTTACTGATTTGAACAAATACTACACTTGGCCGATATTTGAGGCCTCCTCAGTTGTAAAGACGGAAATATAACTTCTAGGCAAGGATGAAACTTAAATATTTTTCTTATTTCATCCGAGAGATCGACATGTTTAGTAGGCGAGGCAACTAAAATGACCGACGAGTTATATGTTCGCAGCCACGACGTAATTGGAATGATCTTTCTTTTTCATCCGAGAGGCCAACATGTTTAGTAGGCGAGGCAATTAAAATGACCACCGGGTCATATGTTTGCAGCCACGACGTGATTGAAATGGTCTTTTCAAAATTTAAGTCTGAGCCCTCCGTGATCAAAACATTCACTGTTTTGGATACGGATCCAAAGTTATTTATGTTTGACTGTTTCTAACCGTTTGTTCTTGACAGCTTGCAAGGAACAAAGTCAACGAAGGCAGATACTCCTCGGAGATTATTTATTTTGTTATTTTTACTTTCTTTAATTCAGCTTCATCTCGCTATGTATTGTAAAATTATTTATTGCACTTTTGTAATTATTGAAATGCTTAGAATAGGTAGACTTAGAATTAATTCATAGGGTAGTCTAAGACTTGAAATCCGTCGCTAGCTTTTTTACTTGTAGGCTCGGTTAATTCAAACTTAGAAACTCTCCGCTAGTTTATTTATTTTTAGGCTCGTCGTGCATATTTAAAATTTTCAAAACAAACTTTGATCATCTTCTGTTCACTTTATTAATTGTACAACTCAAAATAATTTCCAAAAATTACTTTTTTGCCATTATAAGTAATTCGTTTTTCTCCTTGCTATTAATTGTTCCAAATGCATACTTTTTCAACTTTACATGTATTTTTTTAATACAATAATTAACATAAGTGTGACCGGATAACCGCAAGTTAGCGGATCTTAAAGGATGCCTAACATCTTCCCTTTAGGATAATAAAGAACTCTTACCTAGAATCTCATTAGTTTCGCAGACCATAAAATTGGAGTTATATTGCAGCATTTATTTAATATTTAGGTGTCCTAATTCACCGTAAAATAATTAAGTGGCGACTCCTTAATCTAATCCAGAGAAATCCTATATGTTGTACTCCGCTTTGACCGCGGGTTAAAATAGGGCGCGACATATGGCATTCCCCTTGTGTTTGTGTTTGTGTTTGTGTTTGTGTTTGTGTTTGTGTTTGTGTTTGTGTTTGTGTTTGTGTTTGTGTTTGAAGTATGATAACTCAAACACTATTTTGGTCATCCAGTGCATCCGAAGCTAATTCATCACGTCCCTTTAGTAACATGTTTTACATTATTGCCTCATCAAAAACCTTGCCAGGAAAATCCTTTTCGGGATGAAAATTGTGCTAAGGGAAAAAGAGTGTAACACGTATTTTTAGACCTAATTCTAATTCTCCGATCACTGCCTTACGACTTTGACTTCTTCCCTATAAAAGTTAGTAATTCTTAAACAAATAAAGTTCAAACAATTAACTGAACACATACTTGGCAATAATAACACTTCAAGTGGCTGATGTTCTAATTGTTTGGCAACTTTTGTCCTTTTTTGGCTTCCAATTGGTACGAGCCTTTACTGGTTATTCCTGATAATTTATAGGGTCCCTCCCAGTTCGAGCCCAACTTCCCTTCGCTGGGTGTTTTGGTGTTGAGGGTCACTTTTCCTAGAACCAATTCCCCTACTTGAAAGGGCCTAAGATTAGTCCGCGGTTGTAATATCTTCCCATTCTTTGCTTTTGAGCTACCAACCGTAGCAATGTTAGCTCTCATTGTTCCTCCATTAAGTCGAGCTTAACCGTCATAGCCTCATTATTTGACTATTCGCTTATGAGGTTAAATCTGAAGCTCGACTCGCAATATCCATCGAGATCAGGGCCTCTGCACCGTAAACCAAAGAGAATGGAGTTTCACCAGTACTTGCCTTTAGTGTCATTCTGTATGCCCATAATACCTCTGATAAGATTTATCTCCACTTGCCCTTCAAGTTCTTCAATCTTTTCCTCAAGTTCTGAATGATTGTCTTAATTGTTGACTTCACTTGTCCATTTGCACTTGGGTGGTACGGAGTCGACACTATTCTCTTGATTTTCAATCCTTCGATAAAGTCTATTACTTTCTTTCCAATGAATTAACGGCCATTGTCGCAAGTAATCTCCTTCGGTACGTCGAACTGACAAATGATGTGATCCCAAATGAAATTGATGACATCTTTTTTTCTAACCTTCTTGAAAGCCTTTGCTTCAACCCACTTATAATAATAGTCATTCATAAACAAAATAAAGTGTACCTTTCTGGGTGTCCATGGGCGTGTCCCCACAATATCCATTCTCCATTTCATGAATGGACATGGTGATAAGACTGGATGCATTAATTCAGCCGGTTGGTGAATCATAGGTATGTGCCTTTTGTATTCAACACATTTCTGAACAATGTTCTTGGCGTTTTTCTTCATCTGAGACCAATAATACCCGGCCTTAATTAACTTCTGAACCAATAATTTCGCTATTGAGTGATTGTCATAAGTCCCTTCGTGAACCTCGCGCATCACATAATATGTTTCTCTGGGACCTAAGAACTTTGCTAAAGGACCATAGAAGGACCTTCGGTACAACTGACCATCAACCATGTAGTACCTATCCACCTTCGTATGAAGGGCCCTTGACTTCTTCCAATCACTAGGCAACTTGCCATCTCGAAGGTAATCAATGTACTTACTCCGCCATTCCCAAGTCAAACTCGTGGTATTCACCTCGGCATGGCCACCATCAATCGTGTAGTTCAACAGTTGTACCACTATTCCGGAATTGAATTCCTGAACTTCCACTGAAGACTCCAAGTTTACCAATGCGTCCGCTTTATTATTTTGCTCACGTGATACATGCTCTATGGTTCATTATTTGAACCGATGCAACAATACTTGAATTTTCTATTAGTAATTTCGCATTCTCTCTTCTTTTACCTCGAACACGTCGTTCACTTGATTAACAACCAGGAGTGGGTCACATTTTTTCTCGATAACTTCTGCTCCCAAATTCCTTGCCAGTTTTAGACCTGCAATCATAGTCTCATACTTGGCTTCATTGTAAGTCAATTTCACAGTTCTTATTGACCGCCTAATAACATCCCCCACAAGTGTTTTAAGCAACACCCCCAATCTGGACCCTTTTACATTCGAATCTATGTATGTATATAAAGTCCAGACACCCTAAGTTGTTCTCAAAGTTACTATAAGTTCTCTTTTCACTGTGGGATTTATTTCGGGGGTAAAATCAACTACGAAGTCTGCAAAAACCTAAGACTTTATAGTCGTTCTCAGTTTATATTCTATATCATACCCACTAATTTATATAGCCCATTTGGCTAATCTACCTGATAGTTCCATTTTATGCATTATATTCCTTAACACATACATTGTTACTATACAAATAGGATGACATTGAAAGTACGATCTCAGTTTTCTAGCAGCCACTATCAAAGCTAATGCCAATTTTTCTAAGTGAGGATATCGAGTTTCTGCACTAGCTAATGTTCTACTTACATAATAAATGGAAAATTATGTATCTTTCTCTTCTAGGACCAAAACAACACTTATAGCTACTTTGGGTACTGCTAATTACAAGAAACATTATTCATCCGCCTTCAGTTTATGCAGTTGCAATAGACTGGATAGATACTTCTTCAAATCCCTTAACGTTTGTTGACATTACGGAGTCCACTCGAAGTCATTCTTATTTTTAACAAATAGAATAACTTATGACTTTTCTCCAAAGACCGAGAGATGAATCTACTCATTGCAGACAACCTTCCAGTGAGTCTTTGTACCGCCTTCACATCTTCAAGCACCTCTGAAATTTCCTCGATAGCCTTAATCTTATTCGAATTGATCTCGATTCCCGGTTTGAGACCAAGAAACCCAGAAACTTGCCTGAGCCAACTCCGAAAGCGTACTTCTCTGGATTCAACTTCATATTGTACTTCTGGAGTATGTTGAATGTTTCCTGCAAATACTTTAAATGGTCCTCTGTCTCCAGGGACTTAACTAGCATGTCATCAATATAAACTTCCATTGTATTACCTATTTGGTTTTCAAACATGTGATTAACTAGGCGTTGATATGTTGCTTCGGCATTTTTTAAACCAAATGGCATTATGTTATACCAATAAGTCTGTTTTCTAGTTATAAAAGAAGTTTTCTCTTGATCCTCTGGATTCATTCTGATTTGGTTGTATCCGGAGTAGACGTCAAGAAATCTCAGCATCTCATGCCCTGCTGTAGAATTAATCATTCGATCGATGTGTGGTAAAGGAAAAGAATCTTTTAGACAAGCCTTATTGTCCAATGGGGCGGGTCCCGGCGGGACGGGGGAGGATCGAGACTCGGGTTCCGGCGGGCAAGGCAGGTCAGGATAGGCGGGACATGAAGAGGTCCTGTCCCATTACACATCCCGCCGGTAGAGGGATCGGGATTTGGGGGACGGGTCGGGTCGGGTCGGGTCGGAATCGGGATTTAACCTTTTTTGCCACTTAATTTATAAAAATAATATATATATATATATAAACACTTCAATAATTAAACAAGATAGTGTAATAACAACATCACAAGGTTGTTTTTGTGGCTCTTATATTATTTAATAGAAATATGATTTTTTGGTAATACAATTTCAAAGTTGCAACTTTGTGGTGTTGTTCAAAAGTTGCAAATCACATAGTAAAATTGCAATTAAAAAATTACATAGTTAACCATACTTTTTCTAATTTTCTCACAATGTCC
The DNA here is from genome assembly GCA_029783415.1 of Anisodus acutangulus. NCBI lineage: Eukaryota > Viridiplantae > Streptophyta > Magnoliopsida > Solanales > Solanaceae > Anisodus > Anisodus acutangulus. Next base: position 10,561,298 of record CM056509.1, read on the forward strand.
TGAGGATCTTCGGTTGGAATTCGAATTTGTCGGTCAAATTGTTTGACGTCGCTTCTTGTTCCCTCGGATAAGATTTCGTTGTAGTTGTTGTCTTTTTCTTCGTTGATCTCCGGTTGACAGCACTTTCTACGCTCCGCTCGAATCCAATCTCTGAAAAGAACTGCAATCTCCAATGTGTCTCCCGCCAATGAATGTCTGTGCTCTCCTATTTGAAATCTTCCAGCGGAAAAAATACTTTCAGACGTTGTTGATGACGCTTGAATGTTCATAACATCTCGGGCCATCTTTGCTAGTGTCGGAAATGTATTCTCATTCTGCCTCCAGTATTTCAGCAAGTCTTCATGTCCTTCATCATTGACAATTAATTCGTACGGTACAACACCCTGCAAAATATAAACATCAAATTCGTTAACTTGTGAAGAAGTTGAACAACTAAATATTTTATTTCTAAGGTCTTGAATACTAGCAGTAGAAACTGCATGTTTTTTATAAGGTTGCAGCGAAGTAGTAGAAGATGGTACAGAAGTCGGTTGATTATTGCACTTTGTTGTTGGTAATAAGTATATACTTGTTTACATTCAATATGTATCCTACACGTAACTTCTTCTTTAGTTGGTTTGTAAGTTTGTTCTTCAGTTGGGTCTGTTGGAAGTACTTCTATACAATCATAAATTGTTTCTATTAGTGTTTTACAATCATCTACTTTAATATTCGGATTTAATACCGCACCAATAATATAAATAGTGGGAATAGGAAAAAAAATTAGTATTATTTTTTAAACATTTTTTCAATAGATATCTTATAAGTTATTTTTTGCATATATTCATTAAGTAACAAAAATATTAGAGCTATATAAAATAACATATTTGAAATAGTAGGATAATAAATACCAAAAAATTCTTTAGTAGCTTCAAAAAAAATCTCTAGAAATCCATTAAGTTCTAAAAAAAATTCCAATCATTATCTACAAGCATATCCCTTGGATTTTTATTATGGGCGATAAATAATAAAATAATAGGTTATCTATAATCGTAAGCAACAAGTAGTTGCTCATACAGTGAATTCCACTTAGTCGAAACTTCTTCTGGAATTTTTCTATAAGGTAATCCACAATCATGACAAGTTTTTATACTCTTTGCGTCTTTGTATTTTATTACTTTTAAAATAAAATTTATAGCAAATTGTATTTTTTCAAGAATGCTTTCAAAAAGTTTTAGGCCATCTTTTACAACTAAGTTATAAATATGGCACGCACATTTTATATGAAAATGATCAGGAAAATATGGAGTTAATCGAACTTTTAAAAATCTTATAGAATAATCATTAGAAGTAGCATTATCTAATGTAATAGTCATAATTTTATCATTTATTCCATAATAATCACAAATTTCATTAATATTTTGTGCAATAAAACATCCAATGTGCCTATCATCAATATATCTATATGCTAAAATACGTTTTTGCATAGACCAATTTTGATCTATCTAATGACATGTTACCATTAAATAATCATTACCGTTAGTACTACGGCCTATGTCAGAAGTGATAGACACTTCGTCATTAAAATGATACAATGCATAACGTATATATTGTTGATATTCACTTGCAAATTTAAAAACATCACTTCTAATAGTTGATCTAGGAAAACCATTAAAAACAAAATTATATGTTTCTCGAATGTAATGAATAAAACCAGGAGAGGAAATAAATGAAAAAGGAAAACCCTCCACGCAACTAATTTTGCCATATTTTCTCTATCTTTGTTTTTATCATATTTAGGACCAAAAATTCCCCCCGTCGTCGGGTTAATTTGACCATGTACTAGCTAGTTGATTCTCTTGGTCCCTATCAAAAAAATGTCATGCAGTTGATTTTAATTTTCGTTGTGTGGGCATCGACTCATACTATGGGGAATAGGAGGCATTCCAGTTTCAGTTGCAGGCTGAGACTAAGTCTAAGCCTGAGGTTGAGGTGCACTAGTGGGTGTGTCATCTAGTGGTTCATCTACCTCATCATCTAATGATATATTATTAAAAAGGCAGTTTCATCTATATGAGTGAAATCAATGAAATCATCGGGACTAGGAATAGAATTACTAGAAGAAGTACCCCTGCCCCTGTTACCCCTACTAGAAGAAGCCTTACCCTTAAACATACCTCTAATCCTTTCATTTTAATTATGTAAATAAATAATTAAATATAATGAAATTAAGTGTGATAATTAAAATAAATTAACAATAATAATTTAAAAAGGGAACGAAGGTACCAAACGTCGACATGTAATCGAGGTTGAAAATTGAAATTTTGCTCGATGGATGATCCTCAATCTAGTTTGCCAACTTCACTCCCAATTTTTTAAATTTGATATAATATTTAATAGTAGAAAGATTTGTAGAATTGTAGAGAGATAAATTGAGAGATTAGATTAGAGAGATTGTAGGAAGATTTGTGAGATAAAATGAAGAGAAAATGAGGTATTTATAGTTGAGAAATAGGGCTAAAGTGTAAATATATTAACTTAGGAGTTAAAAATAAATATTAAGAGGGTAGGGGGTTTATGGAGTTGGGGGGCAAAAAATGGACGTTATAACCGTTGCACAATGGCCAAAATCGAAATTTGGTCGTTGTTGCAACGTTTATTTTTGCAAAGGGGGAGAGGGGTTGGCGGGGCGGGAAGGGGTCGGTATGGGGCGGGTCGATCCCAAGCCCCGTCCCGAGTTCGCACCCCGACACCGACAATTTTTTTTAGAGGGATCGGGTCGGGATCGGGCCGACCCAGCCCACTAGACAACCCTAATTTAAATCTTTAAAATCTATGCACATTCTCAGTTTGTTACCTTTTTTAAGCACAACAACTACGTTTTCTAGCAAATTCGGATATTCTACTTCACGGATTGAACCTATAGTTAATAACTTTGTTACTTCCTCCTTGACAAACTTATGCTTATAGTTGTCCATAGACCTTCTTTTCTGCTTTACCGGAGGGAAACTCGAATCCAAACTCAATTTGTGAGTTGTAATCTCCTGCTGAATACATGTCATGTCTAAATGGGACCAGGCAAAACAATCGGCATTAGCTTTAAGAAATTCAATTAACTTAAGCCTGAGCTCTGGGGATAAGCCGGTGACCAGGTATACCTTTCTGTCTGGCAGATGCACGAACAAGATAACTTGCTCCAGTTTCTCTATAGTAGACTTTGTGGTCTCTGAATCGTCCGGCAATACAAACGACCTTGGGATGCGATTGTAATCCTCTTCTTCCTCGTAATTTTCTTCCCCCCCCTCTTCTTTTCCCAAACGTGGTGTGCCCGAATCCTATAATTGCTATTTAGTTTTTTTACCCTTCTATTCTTCTTTTACTTCTTTTTGTGTTTCCACCGACTCTTCCATCACAAACATTTCCCTTGCTGCTGGTTGCTCTCCATGAATTGACTTAATCCTCTCTGAGTTGGGAATGTTATCATCATGTGCAATGTCAAAAGCACAACATTCATATCATGTATCCATGGCTTTCCGGACAATGCATTGTACATCATTTCCCATTCGATAACATATAACTTCATCTGCCGAATTGTCCTGGAAGAATTGAGTGGAAGAATAATTTCCCTCTTCATAGTCTCTCTTTTCATCTTTAACCCGTTGATAACTCGGGCCGCCAAAACAATTTTATCCAGCAACCTCAGTTGCTCTACCACCTTCCACTGGATGATGTTGGCCGGGCTACCTGGATCAATTAAAATTTGTTTAACTTGGAAATAATTAATAGAAACAGAGATAACCAGAGCATCATTGTGAGGTTGAATAATGCCCTCCGCGTCTTCATCGCTGAAAGAAATTTCTCCTCCGGCAAGAAATCCCTGGTCCTTTTTTCTCGAGATATTAACAGTTTTGTGGTTCAATCGGATCTGCTTGTTTATTTGTTTCTCTATTTCTAAAATTCACACAGATGGCCATTCTTTAGCAATGGGCTACTTTATCCTTCAACTGTCGATAATCCTCCATCCGGTGACCGTGTGTTCCATGATAATCATATAGCAAATTTGGATTCCTCTGAGCTGGATCCGTCTAAAGTGGCCTTGCCATCTTGCCTCCTTGATGTGTCCAATAGCTGACACAAGCCCAGTTGCATCAATGTTGAAGTTATACTCTGAGAGCCTTGGGCTTTCAATACTGTTAGAAGACGCTGCAGCTCTGTCATTTTTGTACTGCAAGCCCTTATAGGTAGACCCTCGACCATTGCACCTATCTCTACCCAAGTTAAGATCGTTGCGACCTTGATTTGATCTGAAGTTTGATCTCGGTTGTCCGTAGGATTGATATCTATCCTTTAGAGACATTATTTCCAAATTAGCGAACTATTTTGACTTATCATTGCTTTTGGTCCGCCCCGTTGACTCTAGTGGATGTTCAAACTGATCATTTTCTCCCCGGATCTTTGACTCGTACTTGTTGTGTAAGTCTGCTCAAGTGACTGCTGGAAATTCCAACAAGTTTTCCTTTAACTTTAAAGAGGCACTGGAACTCCTTGGGTTTAGCCCTTTAGTAAAAGCTTCAGCTGCCCACTCATCTGGTACCGGAGGAAGGAGCATTCGTTCATTTTGAAATCTCGCCATGAACTCACGCAACAACTCCATATCCTTATGAGCTATTTTGAATATGTCCATTTTTCTTTCTTGGACCTTCCACACTCTGGCATGTGACTTTATAAAAGCATTTGCAAGTATTTTAGACGAAGTAATGGAATGTTCAGGTAACAAAAAATACCAGGTCATTGCCCTCTTGGTCAGTGTTTCGCCTAACTGTTTGAGCAATATCGACTCTATCTCATCCGGTTGTATGTCATTGCCTTTCACCGCACAAGTGTATAATGTCACGTGCTCTTGCGGGTCTATTATGCCATCATATTTTAGGAGATCTGACATTTTAAAGCTCTTTGGAATTAACTTTGGAGCCGCACTTGGTGGAAACGGCAACTGGAACCATTGCCAATTCCTTCGAGTTAATATTCACCTCACTTGATCCTCCTCACGAATGGGACGAGTTTCATCCCTTGTGTTTGCTTCGCTACTCTTTTTATGTAACTGAGTGATTGCCTCCTGCTGTTTTTCCAGTATGGTAAAACTTCGAGCCAAATCTGCCCCGGCTATCCGAATTTCGTTGTTCTCTTCATCATCATCATTCGGTGTTCTTTCACTAGTTCTCCTGGATCCTCGAGGAAAAAATATAGGTGGCTGAGGCGGAATCTATGGCTCGTCGATTATTGGGTCAATGACCAGGGCATTATTGTTGATCTCATCACTGTTGTTGTTGATTTCGTCGTTGACATTGATGTTGTTATTGTTGTTGTTAGCACTAACTTGACTTTCACTAGACATTTTGCTGATGTATAGTAGCAACATGTTCACAAAATCTCAAGAGAAACAAGTGAAGTTTGAACAAATCACCACAATTATCCTTAGCCCCACAGTGGGCGCCAAACTGTTTCCCCAAAAAAGGTACAATTGAATTTGTAAGTGGTTTTAAGGATACGTGGATCGATTTGCAAGATTAGATGATAAATAATTCACAGTACATAGGCAAAAGTATGCAATAAGTAAGATATTTAGCCTGAAATATGTGATCTGGGATTGATTCTTCTCAGCAATACTGGTCCGGGCCTTAGCTGAATTGTTTCGGTTATGAGCAAAAAATGAAAGCTTAATGAATGTATTCTTTATAAAAATTGAGTGTACAAGTGTAAGTAATGAGAATTGGATGCGCTTTCAACATGATAGTTGGTCTCCTTTTATAGCTATGAAATAAGACATTAATACCCGAGATTTCCTCTCAAATTAAATGTAATTAAAGCTACTAAAGTCTCATTAATGATAGAGGAGTAATGGCTGACGTCATATCCGGAACGGATATACGTTGGCCACCTCCGATTCTTCATCCGGTGTCAACTGGCTGGGTCACTATTCGGTCTCGTCTTGACATCCGATCTATCCTGATGTTACTCGTATCCGATTTAGACCTCAACCGCCAATCTTGAACTCCCCACTCAAACCTTGCCACGTGTCGTGCCGATTTTCGCAGTATACAAAGATGCATGTTAATTAATAGTGGTTAATTGTTAAAAGTTATGTACAAATTCATATCATTCAACTATTAACCGTAAATATTGAGTGCGGATAAATTTTATCCTTTAACCACAGCTCAAACATATTCTGAGATGGGATGGAAAATCTTTTGTGAGAGGAGAGATGGTAAGTTCGATGGGAATACAAATTGCTTATCACTCGCCTTAAAATTTAGTAAAAATGGTCAAAAATATCCTTCTACTTTGAGAAAAGGATTAAAAATATCCTTCGTTATGAATTTGGGTCAAAAATACCCCTCTACTTTCGGAAATGGCTAAAAACACCCCTCTTAACGGAAATTCCCAAATCACTCAAAATAACCCGATTTCATTTTTTAAACCCACTCCAAAATATGGAAAAAATAATTTTTTTAAGACATGTTTTTTAAAAGTAAATCTGAAAAGTTGTTTTTATTAAAAAATCTGAAAAAAAAATCTTAAATCAGGAAAAACTGTTTTTTTTTTTCAAAAAACAAATGTGCACAAAAAAACAAAGTTTCCAGATTTTTTAATAAAAAACACTTTTTCCAGATTTAATTTTAAAAAATGGATTTTCAAAAAAACATTTTCCCATATTTTAGAGCGGGTTTAAAAAATGAAATTGGGTTATTTTGGGTGATTTGGGAATTTTCGTTAAGAAAGGGGTATTTTTAGTCATTTCCCAAAGTAGAGGGGTATTTTTAGCCCTTTTTCTCAAAGTAGAGGGATATTTTTTATTCAAATTCGTAACGGATGATATTTTTAGTCATTTTTTTCAAAGTAGAGACATATTGTTGACCATTTTCCCTAAAATTTTGTAGTTCAGTTTGACTATGTACTTACTTTCACTTTCTCATTCAGGATAGACGGGAATTAGAGGCGGATCCAACGTTACATCAACGGTTCATCTGAACTTACTACTTTCAACGTGAATTAAATTTATGTGCAAAATTGCAATGAATTCTATATTTGCTCATAATTTTAAAATACATCGGTTCAAAATTAAGAACATTATTTGAAAATTGAAATCATAATGCATGTTTAAATTTTAGATTCGCGTAAATTTGGACTTAAATATGATAAGATTATGCACACGGGGCCTTTGGATCTTAATTTTTGGTTTGATATACATTACCACAATTTTATAAGGGACATATTAAAGGGAATTCATTTGACTAGTCTCTTTTAGACATGTACTTTACGAGAGACGATACAATTCCTAGCATGCGGTAAACGAAAGAGTATCTTCAAGAAAAGTAGGTTTAGGGTCATACTCTATTTCCTTATCTTGCTGGTTATCAATGAGTAAACAAAAAATAACAAGTTGTTAAATAAACGTGTTCATGGTGGCATTTATTTTCGTGGTTGATAGGTGAAGTTGAATCTCATGTACCCCTCACCCCCACCCCCACCCCCACCCCAACCCCAACCCCAACCCCAACCCCAACCCCCATCTTAAAATATCATGTTTTGCTTTTCGAAAGTCCAATTACATGAATTCTCGCTAAAATTTTAGGATGTATTTTTTCACTGTATTAATATAAAAAGAATTACATCTTATAGTAATTTTCGTATAATTTTTTAATATCTAACTTTTAATTTTAAAATATGAATCAAATCTAACTTAATTTCACGCTTAAGATTAGTCAAATTGACTCTAAAAAAGCAGAATGTGACAACTATTTTGGAATAAAGGGAGTATCTATTTTGACCATACCGAAAATAATTTGTGTTTGAAGTACAATATCATGTTGGTTTTATGGATATCTATTCAAGTTTATTTTACTATACAAAAATTATTAAATTATATTTTTAACAAAAAATCACCCTCATTTATCTAAATATCACGAAAGGAAGTAGAAACTTACTATTTTTAACCATAAAACCATTCACTTTTTAGTACTCCCTCCATCCCAAAATACTTGTCATGTTTTCTTTTTAAAGGTCAATTTAACTAAATTTTAAAATTAAATTAGATTATTAATTTTATATTTAAAAATTAAAATTTAGATATTCAAAAATTGCGCGTAAAGTACTATAAGTTGTAATGTTTCTTATATTATTATGATAAAAAATATAGTTCAAAATATTGATCAAAGTTAATATAATTTGACTCTTGAAAAAAGTGTAATATGACAAGTATTTTAGAACAGACGGAGTAACATAGTAGAAAGTCATTAGAAGGAAACAAAAGAGACATAGTATAAGATACTTGGCAAAGTTGAATTACTTTTTGGTTATAAAAAGTAATTTTAGTGACTTTTTGTGATACCCAGGTAAATTGAGTAATTTTTTTGTTTCAAGAAATAGTTTAGTGACTTTTAGTGATATTTAAGTAATATTAGATGATTTCTTTTGTTATAAACATAATTTAGCAATTTTCAATGCAACAACAAAAAATGCACAATTTATCTATATGTTAATTATTTCATGTTCTATCCTGCATAAAATAATAATAAATTGACTCATAATTTACATATAAACATATTTATGTGGAATCATAAATGATAACCAAATATCATATTTAATGTATTAAATTTATACAAAGCAGAGTATTAATTATGCTAATTTTAATGTATTTTGCATTTAGCATTGCCCTGCCTGAAATGAAATGAAGAAAATCATTTTAAAGTTTAGACCAAGCTATAAGACAGAAATAATGACAAGTTGGAATTTGGAAGAGGCCTATTCTAGCGATTGGCCTGTATACAATACACCAATTTATTCATTCCCGTGAAAAGATGGTACAATTTCAAGTTAAACTCCACCTCATACCACTTGTAGCCAACAGCCATAAAACAGACCGTCTGACCAAGTGCATATATTACTTCCTTTATTTATTTTCTCCGCCTCAATTTATATAATATTCTTTTATTTTAGTCGCTTTCAGAGAGGGTCTCAAAAATTGGAGGGTGCTTCTCAGCTAGAGTTGAGACAATTCAACTTTAAATTTATTTTTATACCCGTAATGAAATAATTTATAATCACATAAATTTTTATTGGTTGTTTTAGACCACAAGTTTCAAAATTTTCTTAATTTTTTAAATTTTATATCAAATCAAAGACTTTATATAAAATAGAACGGAGGGAGTACATTTGATGAGTGTTCCTTTTTGTTTTCTTAGTTTGTTTGGAAAAAAAAATTATATGCAGAAAAAATAACTTAAACTTTTTTCCTAGTTTACCTTTAATAGTATGTTTTTATAGTCATAGAAATATTATTACATGTTTAATACCACATAATTAAAACAAAATAAAAATATTTCAGGTAAAGTCAAACACCATCCCCGAAAATCTGGTACCTACTAATTAAAGGGTTTGAAGAGTGAAATCTTGAATATCTTTACATAATTTTATATCCAATGATGCTCTGATTTTCAAGGAATAAAGATGTAAATCCCACAGGTGAAATCACAATACAACTCATGAATATACAAGCAAAATCATGCAATTACACATAGTAATAATTATTATGCGTCCAACAAAAATATAATTTGAGCCCTCAAGTGATTAAGACAAAAATTTCATCAAAGGAATTCAAAAAAAATTGTACTATACTGAAAAAAATCAACAATGTACATGGGGTTGTCAAATATGACACAAACGCAACCCGTCCAAAATTTTATGGGTTGGACTCAAGATAACTTATTATTGGTCTTATTTTAACCTAACCCAACATGATCCATCTTTAGAGCAAAAATTTGCGTGAATTTCCGTTCATACGGGTTGATCTTTAATTTTTGCCCCTCAATTCGTTGATTTTTCAGTTTTGTCTCTACTTCTCATTTAATAAAAATTTGTGGCCAAAATACCCTTTGTTCACGGGTCTATTAAATTAAAGATTCTGGGCTCGAATTTCAGCAGAGGAAAATAAAATTCGCAAGGCAAATTTTTCCTAGAAATTATGCATATTCGGCCAGAGTTATATAGAGACTATGCCCCTTGGGGCATAATTTCTATGTAACTAGTCGGACAAGGCATAATCTTAATTTTTTAATGAAACGGACCTTCAGGAATAGTTACATAGAAACTACACCCCTTAAGGTATAATCCCTATACAACTTTGGCCGGATAGGTATAATTTCTATGAAATTGTCTTGCGATTTTTTGTCTTTTTGACTCTGCTGGGATTCGAATCCACAACCTCAGAGGTATTTTCGTAGGCATAATTACATAAAACTATGTCTTAAGAAACTATGCCCCTTAAGGCATAATTTCTATACAACTTTGAATGAATAGACATATTTTCTAATGAAATCTTGCCTTGCGGTTTTTTTTTCTTTTTGACTCTGCTGAGATTCGAATACACAACCTCAAAGATATTTTCGGTCATTTGTTTAGGCGAAGAACAAAAATTATAGACCACCAATTTGAGGGGCAAAAATTAAAGACCGTCCTAAAATAGTGGCAATCATGCGGGTTACCATTTTTAGACTGATCTCTAATTTAGTCCAATACTAACCCAAATTCTAGCCCATTTATAAGATTTACTCTAATTTGAGTTTATAGCTTGAGATTAGTTTTATTTGTGTTTGATATGAAGGAAAATGTTTTCCTAAAAAATAATTTTCACGGAAAATGCTTTCCTTGAAATGAGAAAATATTTTTGAATTTTTCACGGAAGGTGGACCTTAAAAAAAGGGTCAAATTGGGCGGATCATGACCCAACCCATTTTTAACCTATTTCAGTTCAAGTTACTTTTGGGCTAATTTTAGCCCAAATTATTTATTAATTTAGATCATTTTACTTGGGCCAACTTTAGTCCAACACGCACATTTGACCCCCCCTAAATATACGTATACACATAACAAAAAATTCTCATTTATTTATAGAAGTTAAAAAGATTCATTTCAAGTAAAGGTGGCCAGTGGGCCGCTCTGGTCCGTGGTCGGTCGGGCGGGACGGGCTAAGGGGTCGTGGCCTGTCCGGGTCTCAAGTGGGCGGTCGGACTTGCTCAGCCCTTCCTCGATCTCCGATCCCGATCCCGATCTCATCGAATCGGCCTGGGCGGTCAAGGGTCCCGGCTTTCCTTTTTCTTTTTTTTTTAAAATAACATATGTATAAAAAAAACTCAATAAACAAGACAAGATAGTGTAATAAAAACATCCCAAGGTTGTTTTTGTGCGTCTTATATTATTTAATAGACATATGATTTTTTTGTAATACAAATACAATTGTCTAAAATCTAAATTGCAACTTTGTGGTGTTGTCCAAAAGTTGCAAATTACATAATAAAATTGCAATTAAAAAAATTACATTCTCAAAAAAACCTATTCTAATTGCTTGATGATTTCCTCTGGTTCTTCGGTTGGAATTGGTATTTGTTGGTCAAATTGATCTACGTCGCTTCCACCACCTTCGGATAAGATTTCGTTGTAGTTTTCGTCTTCTTCTTCGTTGATCTCGGTTGACCGCACCTTCTCTGCTCGTATCCAATCTCTGAATAATACTGCAATTTCCAAGCTGTCTCCGGCTAATGAGTGTATGTGGTCTCCTATTTGATATCTGCCGTGGAAAAAATGCTTCACGCAGTTGATGACGCTTGAATGTTCAAAACATCTCGGGCCATCAATGAAAGTGTCGAAAAGTTCTTCTCATTCCCCCTCCAGTATTTCAGCAAGTCTTCATGTCCATCTTCATTGATAACTTCTTGGTACGGTACAGAACCCTGCAAAACAAAAATATCCAACTCGCTAATTTGGTTAGTAGTAGAGGCACGGCCGCACATTCTATTTCTGAGGCTTTCAATACTAGCCGCAGAAACAACATGTCTTTTGTGAGGTTGTGTTGAAGATGAAGAAAATGGTATGGAAGCCGGTAAGTTACTAGCATTTTCTTGTTGATAAAATCTATATATTTTTTTGCATTAGTGTTCTACGCTAGACAACACTTCTTCTTTAGTTTGTTCAATAGGTGGTGGGTGATTTAGATTTTTGGGACTTGGAGGTGGTAGTACTTCTATACAATCGTAAATAGTTTCAATTAGTGATTTAGTATCGTCTATTTTAATAGTAGGATTTAATACAGAACCAATAATATAAATAGTGGGAATAGGAATAAAATATTTTTTTATTTTGACAAACATTTTTTTAATAGCTGCCTTATACTGGTTTTTCCATATATTCACTAAGTAATAAAAATATTAGAGTTATATAAAACAACATAGTTGAAATAGTAGGATAATATATACCGGAAAATTCTTTTGTTGCTTGAAAAAATTTCTCTAAAAATACAATAAGTTCGGAAAATTTTACCCAATCACTATCTAAAATCATATCAGCTGAATTTTTATTATGAGAGTTAAAAAATAAAGTTATAGGTTTTCTATAGTCATAAGAAACAAGTAGTTGCTCGTATAAAGAATTTCACCTAGCGGATACTTCTTGTAGATTTTTTCTATAAGATAGTCCACAATCGTGACAAGTTTTTTTATATTCTTTTCTACGTTATACTTTATTACTTTTAAAAATAAAGTTTATAGCAAATTGTATTTTACTAAGAATGTCTTCAAAAAGTGATAGACCATCATTTACAATTAAGTTATATATATGGCACGCGCATTTTATATGACAATGATCTGGAAAAGATGGAGTTAAACTATTTTTTTAAATTGTAGTTGCGTAATTGTTAGAAGAAGCGTTATCTAATGTAATAGTCATAATTTTATCGGTTATTCCGTAATAATGGCACACTTGATAAATATTATCTGCAATAAAAGTACCAGTGTGCCTATCATCTATATATCTATACGCTAAAATACGTTTTTGCATAGACCATTTATAATCTATCCAATGACATTTTACAGTTAAATAATCATGGCCGTTAGTACTACAACCTATATCAGACGTGATAGATACTTTGTCATTAAAATGATATAATGAATATCGTAAATATTGTTGATATTCATGCGCGAATTTAAATACATCTCTCTTAACAGTTGATCTAGGAAAACCGTTAAAAGCAGGATTATATATATATCTCTAATGTAATGAATAAAATCGGGAGATGAAGGAAATGAAAAAGGCAAACCCTCCACAACAACTAACTTTGATATTGCTTCTCTATCTCTATGTTTATTGTATTTAGGGCCTACAATTCCCCACGTCATAGGGTTAATTTGACCCTGTACTTGGTCCGGGACAGTATCAGTATGTGAACCTTGTCTCGATGGAGCAAGCGTTTGCGCACCCGGTTTTGAAGCCTGACATTGGGAATACCTAGCTGGATGAGCACTTACTACGTGTCTAATTAAACCCCCTGTCCCACCGTGACCTTGTCCAGTTTTAAATTTTAAAACATTTTTACAAATTTTACATATAGCTACTTGATTCTCTACGTCCCTATCAAAAAATGTCCATGCATCTGATTTTAATGGTCGTTTTGCTAGACCTCGTCTCATACTAAGGGGAATATGAGGTATTTCAGTTGAAGGTGCACTAGTGGGTGTATTGTCATCAACATTAGTGGGTGTATCATCTAGATCATCGTCTAAATTAAAGTCTTCTTGAGTTCCAGAAAATAGCTCATCGTCTAAATCTAATGGTATTGTAGGAAAATGTTGAGTATCAATAAAATCATCCTGTGTAGGAATAAGATGACTAGAAGAAGTACCATTGCCCTGGTTGCCCCTACTAGAAGAAGAACCCTTACCCTTACCCTTAAACATACCTCTTAATCCTTCCATTTTAATTATGATAATAAATAATTAAAGATAATAAAATTAAGTGCGCTAAATAAAATAAACAGACAATAATAATTTAATGAAGGAACGAATGTACCAAACGCCGACGTAACGTCGACGTGTAATCGAGAGGTTGAAAATTGAAACTTTGCTCGATGGAAGATCCTCAAGCTAGTTGCCAACTTCACTCCCAATTCCCAAATGAATAATTAAGATTGAATATTTAGCAAACAATGTAGACTTGTAGAGAGATATATTGAGAGATTAGAGAGATTGTAGGAAGATTTGTGAGAAAGATGAAGAGAAAATGAGTTATTTATAGTTGGAAAATTGGGTTAAAGTGTAAATATAATAACTTATGGGTTAAAAATAAATATTAAGGGGTAGGGGGGTTGGGGGAGGGGGGGAGGCCTAAAATGGCCGTTGCCCAAAGACCAAAATCTAAAATGGTCGTTGGTGCAACGGTTATATTTGCAAAGGGGGAGCACTCGGGCGGGGTCGGGCTCGGGATCGGCTCAGGCGGGAATTCGGGTCGGACGAACTGGGCGGGCTAAGTCGGTCAGAGCAGACATTGTCCCGTCCCGAGTTCGAGTCCCGCTACCCTTTTTTTTTTCTACGCGGGCTCGGGACGGGGTCGTGGCGAGCTCAGGACGGAGTCGGGTCAGGGTCGGACCGTCCCGGCCCACTGGCCAGTATTAATTTCAAGTTATTGATGCAAGGTTTCCGTGCAAGTCTTAGATTCTAAAAAAATGAATTTCCAATGGAATTCTTTAGAAATTATCTCGGAAAAGTTTTAGACGGAATTTTCGTCGCAAATCCCTTAACGATAAGCTCGCCAGTTTGGAAGGAAATGTCCGCCATAAATTTTGCATTTTTCAATACTGCTTTTTCTTTTTAACTTTTGTCAGTTAGTGTAAAAGCAATTAAATTAGGAAAAAAGACATTGAGAGGCCATCAAAAAAATAAATTCAAAAGGCTCTATTTTGGGCTTAATACCCTGAGTGGGCCGTTCGGCCCAAAGTATTACCAAGCGCTAACGGATCATTCGCACAATGTAACATTCTGTACTTTCAGGTCATAGTAAAATCGCTAGGCGTTTATAAATAGACCCGAACGTTGAAAAATTTTATGTTGTAGTTATGCATGTTAATAAGGAGATTGGTATATAAAAGGATTAAACCCCGAAATAATTTTGGACATAACAAGTGTGACGACGGAGAAAAGAAATAAATTTGGTGTGTGCATAAAAAGATTATGAACTAGTGTCATATTACAAATTATGACATTGAGTATATAAAGATTTTATAAATCATCAAGATTTAAGTAAATTGTAATTAAGAAATTAATTATGTGTGTAATTGATACATGCTATTAAGAGAATTAAGTTAAGATTAATGTGGATGAGTAAGTAGTGAAGGTGTCCCCTTCCACGTGTGACCATATTATGAAGACATACTAGCCGAAGGTAGGGGGCGTGGCATTGGAGGGGCTTGCAGAGCACGTGGACATGAGAGAAGGACGCAGAAGAGCAGCCATGAAACAGAAGTAGTGCCCTTCTTCCAATTTACATTTGAGGGTGCCAGAAAGTCTTTTTGTCTGCTTATAGTGGTAGTATAGACCTTTATTCAACCTCCATCCCTGGACAGTTTTATCTACTTTCAAGTTAAACTAGTCCAAGTGTGTTAAATGCTACCAAATGTGAAAAGCCTTTAATCCAGCCACGTTTTATCCAATCATATATCTGCACACTGAAGAACCCACTAGAAGATATTTTGTGTGTTGTCACTCTAAATTGGGAAAGTCTCACAAATAAGATATATTAAGCGACATCTGCTCATGTGGAATTTAACAACATATAGCAGCAAGCAAGAAAACATAACATCCACTTCTTAGCAGCAACGTGAAGGCAGTAACGTCCTAGTCTTAGTGAGCAGCATACTTTTATTGTATAATTCAACTTTATTCTGGGGATGTTCGAGCAGCAACATAAATTCAATTTTGCGGTAATAGTAATTCTTGGAATATAAGATCGGAGTGCTATATGGCATATACGTTGTGTCGATGAGTGATCCAACAAAAAGTAATAAGGTTTTCTCCACTTATTGAGGTATGTTAAGGCAAATCATTTATTTCTTTTGGCATGTTCCATGTAACGAACCGTAACTGTGATATTGCTCCATAATTTATTCTACTCCTAGTAGTTAAAGAATGTTCATGTTATTGATTCATATGTTAAAATCATGTCTAAATATGTTCTTAAGTCCTTATTGAGGCATACAGAAAAGATGTTGATATTTACAGCGTTAACCGAAGGTACAAGGAAATTATGTCATTCATGATATTTTATTGTAATTCATGCATTTTCATTTGCATTGCATTCATGTTTTACCCAAGATCATAAATTGGGGACGGGAAACGGGAAATGCAGACCACCTGATCAGCTGGGATATGATAATGATAAAGCATGTGTGGCTTAATGAAGGAAGATGCCTGATTAAGGGCCAATATATATATATATGTATGATTGGGAGGAAGATGTCCTTGTGTGTCCAGTATATATGTATTTACCGCATTATGCATAACGTTTAGACATATTATGCCCATAGAGGCCGACATGAAAATGATGCCCACAGAGGCTGTTATGGTAAGGAATATGCCCAATGGGGCCGATGTATATATATACCGCATTGTGCATGACATTTAGGCATATGTATTAGGACCCTCAGAGATATTTACTGCTGGTCAGTTGTTTCTGTTTCAGTTGTTGTTATATTCATGTTATACAATTGTTCATGCCTGACATACTCAGTACATCAGTCGTACTGACGTCCCTTTTGTTGGGGGACGCTGAGTTTCATGCCCGCATGTTTAGTTAAAGAGGGTGACGGTTCACACTAGTAGGTTGCTGGTTCAGCTGATATTGGAGCACTCTATTTGTTTCAAAGTTGCAGTTGGTCGTGGTATAGTATTTTTGCATCTACATAAGGGTATGGCGGGGTCATGTCCAGTCCTTGTGTTGTCATGTATTCTTTAGAGGCTTGTAGACAGATGTCCTATGGTTAGTTGTCATGTGTGGCCTTGTCGGCCTTGGTATGGGTATGTATATATAAGTTGGTTTTCTGGATAAAGATTTCACATGTTGGTCTTTCGGCTTAGTCCGTATTCAATTGTGATTAGAAGTTGGTTGTACGATTAGCGGTACCCGGCTGGTGGGGTCCGGGTGCCCGTCGCGGCCCTACGGTTTGGGTTGTGACACACAAATGCCCCTATTTTGAGGTGGTCTTTAATTTTTGTCCTTTATTAGTTTTTGGCGCGACATCATTAGAATTTCGCAAGGCATAATTAGTGTTTATCTTCGGCATATGTATCATATAAAATCTACAAATTATACCGGATAAGATATAATTTTCAACACTCAACATAATATAAAAAAATGCATAATTTCATATTTCGGCAGGCATAATTAGCATTTAACTTGAACATATGTATCATAACATCCACACAAACTATGTCGGATAAGGCATAATTTCTAACACTCGATATAATCTAAAATATTACTACAAAACTATGCTGCATAACTTAATTCCTATATAATTCATGTCGCGCGAGGAAATATTTTAATTTTTGAAGAGAAAAATATTATAGACTATGCCTTGTGAAGTAGACCTACATATTTTCATAAAATAAACAGTAGGGACAAAATTAAACACCACAGATATGAAGGACAAAAATTAAAGACCATCGTGTTTGAAGAGAAATCCGCGCAAAAAAATGAGTGTTAACCCCCCAGTCCATTCACTACAAAAAAATTAGACTTTTGTTTTAGTCGCCACAAAAGATCAAAAGGTCATCACTAAAAGGTTCACTACAAAAAGAACATGACTATTTGTGGCGACTTCAGTCGCCACAAAAGATCGAAACGTCGTCAGTAAAAGGTTCGCTACAAAAAAAACAAGACTAACTAAAGATCGAAACGTCGTCAGTAAAAGGTTCGCTACAAAAAAAACAAGACTAACTAAAGATCAACGAAAAAAAATTCATATTGGATCTTAAAAATATCCCAAAATATGTATAATGAGTAAGTATACCTTAATTCAGCATTCAAAAAATATTCTAAAATATGTATAATATGTGTATAATTAGTAAATATATATTAATTATACATTTATTACACAGATTATACAACAATTGATATATTTTCTATACATATACTTAAGGGATACCTCTTCTATACGATAATAATACATTTTTTATACTTGTGATATTTTTTTATATATACACAGTAGTGATACATGTTCTATGAACCAATGATACAATTTCTATACGTATGACATATTCTCAATACATATATAGTAGTGACACATATACAACAATGATATAATTTAAATACATATATTGAAATTAATTAAAAAGTGAAAAGAAAATGAAATTATTTTAAAAAGGCTAAAAAGTGACCTTTAAGATTCTTGAGTCACGTGGTATCAATAGTTTCACCATGATGCCATTTGTGTACTTATCTCATTAGATTAATCTTGTTGGAGCAAGAGTAGTTTTTGATTGTTGAGAAAAAGACTCAAAACAGATAGGAAGATATAGGGTGTGTATGGCACAGAGGAACACTTTTTCAGAAAATATTTTATAATTTTTTCATATTTGATTGGAGAAATTTTTTGGAGAACATTTTTCTAGGAAAATAAATTCCTCAAAAATAAGAAAAATGACTTCCTTAATGGAAGTATGAAAAATAAGTTATATAAATTACATTTCAAGTTCATTGTCTCCTCCCACCCTCCGTCAGCCCCAAACCCTCACTCCTCACTCCATCTCACCCCATAGTATTTTGCTAGATTACATACACATGTCTTTGGAATGATATTTTTTTCTTCCTTATGAGTACGAAAGCAACTTGTTCTCCAAGAAAACATTTTCCATGAAAAATATTTTCTTTCATACCAAACACACCCTTAAAAGGGAAAATCTTGGGAGATTTTTGTTTAAAGAAATATCTAGATATATATGGTTGTACTAATTTTTGGATTGAGAGTAAAAGTCAACCACAAAAAGACTATCACAATAAAAAGAAGCAAAGAAAAAGATGTAGCTAGGAAAAACATTTTCCTCCAATGGAACAAGGCCTTCTTCTATGGCTAACATTTCCATGAGTCTCCCAAAATTCAAGCAAACTCTAATATCCTTCACTAAATTCATGAACTTATCTTCACTCTCTAATTTTCCATATTCAAAAGTTCATTTCCATAACAACTACTATCTTCAATTCAAGGAGACAAACACCACATCATATAATTATCGTCTTTATTCTCGAAGAAGTTTTGTGGAAGACGAAGATGAAGACTATCTAAAGTCAGAAAATTACAGTTTTCAAGAGGCTGTGGCACTTTTTAATAGCAGAGATTATTACAGGTAAAAGTAACAAATGGTCGAGTCAAATTTATAAACCATTCGTTACATAATGTGTTTGAAGTTTGCTTAGGTCAAAATTGAGTCGGTCATATAATCCGTTCCGTTCAATATGAACATTCTCCCTTCTTTTTATATTTTTCTTAAATTATTAGCTTTTTTTTTTCAATATTTACACAATCCCCAATTTCCAAATTATAATGTACTAGTTTCTGGGTACGCGCTTCGCGCGTGTATCCATGTTAAAAACACACTTTTTAAAAATAAGATTAAAAAATAAAGCTAATTATATAGCAAAATTTGCCAACATAAGTCCTTAAATGTCTTATTGTGATTTTTTACTTTACCTAACTACTGATCAAGGTGTTCGGTTCTTCTTTCTTTTGTAATTAATTAGCAGAAATTTGATATTACACGTCAAGGTTATAATTCATCTACAGTAAATTCAGATTATCTGAACTAAACATGTAATTGTTAAATATTCCTGTAAGTGTTTCTGGAATTTAATTTTGCATTAAAGAGTATAAAATATCTAATCTTTTTGTTTAAGACAATTTTTTGTTTTCATTTACATATTACATTATAAATATAATATTGTGTCACACACTTGCTACTTCTTCCGTTTTAAAATATTTTTCTTAGTTTCCTTTTAGTCTGTTTCAAGAAAAATGTATATTTCCTTTTTCGACAACTCTTTCATTCTAATTTTTCACGTGATATGTTTAAGATCACAAAATTAAAGGTCATTTTTTTGCATTCAACATATCTTTAATTTAAGATCACAAGATTCAAAAAATTTCTCTACTTTCTTAAATTTTGTGCCAAATGACAATCATTTTGAAATCAGCGCAGTGTAGAAAATGTAGATGCATCTTTATTTCATTGTAATTCATAAGCATCATGATAAACAACATATTTTCCCTTCCAAACATTTATTTTCTTTCTGTCAGTATCCTCACATATCATGACTTCTCCAAATGCAATACTAACGCCTGCTATCCCTAACAGTTTTCCTTCTTTGTTCTGCTTATTATATTAATTGACGTCTTAACATAAAGTATGAACTTAACTGAATGTAAAAAGAAAAAGAACAGTCGATGTTACATTGAACAATTCAAAAAAGTTATACTTTTTTTTATACTCGATAGATTAATTGAATTTTCAGTACGGTCTGATTTTGGTTTTTGAATAAATGATAAAGGTAGGCCGAAGAAGTATTGGGGAGAGGTGATTAGACGGGATATGGCGCTGATGCAACTTACTGAGGACATGACCTTAGATAAGGGTTGTGGAGGACAAAGATTAGGGTAGAAGGGTAGTAGGTAGTCGATCGTAATCCTACTTACGCTTGTAAACTGGTAGATGTAGTGTTATTATTATAGGCCAGCTTAGCCTACCATACTAATAGGCGCATTATTGTTTTATAGTCCCCTGTAGTTTGATTTCTGCTGCTATGTGTCCTTTAGTGTACTTTGTTTAGCTTATTTACCTAAGCGAGTTACTGCTTACCTTTTCGGAATGCTCTATCATGGCTTATTCGCTTTTGATACCAACATTTTCATACTGCTTTAAATCTTTTTCTGACCGGGTCTGACTGTTTTCTCTTTCTTTGCTCTTGCTTTGCTTTTTCTCTTACTTTGCTTGTGCTTATGCTCTGTCTTGAGCCGAGGGTCTCTCGGAAACAACCGCTCTACCTAGCAAGGTAGAGGTAAGGTCTGCGTACACTCTACCCTCCCTAGACCCTATATTGTGTAAAAGAAATATTCATTTCCATTATTTTCATTAATGAATGAGTATATATACAATTTACAATTTCCATTCCTATTCTACTCTCAAAATTCTATTCTATTTGTACAAGAATACTACAATTATGTAAGTGTACAATGCCTAACTAAATACAACTAACCTATTACAAAAGACATAGGTATACACGGCTGGTATACCGTGTATATCAGGTTCCTACATGGCTTGGGATTCCGTGATATACACGGTATACACAGGGGTGTATATAACGTTTATATCACGGCTATACCGTGTATATTTATCACACCACCGCAGTCATAACGGGCAGTTTTCGTATGCTGAGACTGTCCTTAAAATCATCAACAGAACCGAGGGAAGACACTTAGTAAAGATGTCTGCAATTTGATACCTGGAAGGGACATGGCAGACGCGTACTTTTTCACGATGTGTTTAGTGCGCTGATAAAGTGGATATCCATATCGATGTGTCATTCATCTACCTTTTCGCAAATAAAGTGGACATGGCATTCATCTACCTTTTCGCAAATAAAATGGATATCCATATCGATGTGTTTAGTGCGTTGATGTTGAACCGGATTACCAGAAAGATAGACGGCACTAATATTATCACAATAAACCAAGGTAGCTTTCTGAATGGGGGAATAAAGTTCTAAGAGAAGATTACGTAACCAACAGGATTCGGAGACCACATTGGCTACCACTCGATACTCGGCCTCTACACTAGAGCGTGATAATGTAGACTGACGCTTCGCAGACCATAAGGACAAGTTATTACCAAGAAACATACAATAGTCAAACGTGGAGCGTCTGGTATCTGGACAGTCATCCCAATCAGCATCTGTATACGAGACAAGTGTAGACGTCGATGAAGGATAAATGTAAGCCATAGTTAAGTGTCTCCTGGATGTATCGAATAATGTGTTTGAGCGCATTCATGTGCTCAACCCTAGGATCATGCATAAACAAACACACCTGATGTATGACATACGTAATATCTGATCTTGTGAAAGTAAGATACTGAAGAGCCCCTGCAAGACTGCGATGGTGAGTCGGATCCTCATACCGTGAGCCAGCCGCAACACCCAGCTTGTGCTTAGTATCAACCAGAGTGGAAGTAGACTTGCAAGAGGACATAACAACTCGCTCAATGATCTCAGCGGCATACTTTCGTTGTGATAAGAACAACCCACCTGCATGACGAGAGACATCAATCCCCAAAAAATAACTCAAGGACTCCAAGTCTTTCATAGCAAACTCAAAACTAAGCATTGTCATGATAGACTTTCGCAAAACATCAGAAGAGGCAGTCAAGATAATATCATCAACATATAATAGTATATAAGTCATGGAAGGACCACGACGATATATGAATAGTGAATTATCAAACTTGTTGTGTGAAAACCTAATAGATGAAACATAGTCTACAAATTGCTTATACCAAGTCCGTGGGGCCTGCTTAAGCCCATACAAAGACTTCTTCAATAAACAGACATGATGAAGATATTTGGGGTCTAAAAAAGCCAAAGGCTGATGCATGTAAACGGTCTCCTTAAGATCATCATGTAAGAAATCATTTTTACATCTAACTGATGGATGTGCCAAGATTTCAAAAGATCCAGACTGAGAACAGTGCGAATGGTAGCCGGTTTGCCCACCGGACTAAATGTCTCACCACAATCCACGCCAACCTACTGAGTTTTACCATCACCTACAAGACGAGCCTTATGCCTTGCAAAAGAACCGTCAGAATTATCCTTATGAGTAAAAATCCATATAGACCGAATCATATTAACCCTAGAAAGACGGGGAACTAACTCCCACGTCTTATTCGCAATAAGAGTATCATTCGTCGGTCATAGTCAATTTCTAATTCGGGCCATTTAATGCAGACACTAGGTTACAGGGTAGAGGGGATTTAAGAATATTAGAATTTAAATTAAAATGTCTTTTTGGCTTAAAATACCCCATTGACTACGAGTGACCAATTCGTAACTCGGGGGAAAATGGGTCGATGTTGGGAAATATCGGGACAGGTGACATACTGGCCAGCAGGCAATAGGCCTGCTGGCCCAACAGTGGAACTAGGACCGACATCCGAAATAGAAACTGGGGCAGAATTGGTTGGATAGGCGGCCCAGTTGCTGGCCCAATATCTATAGACTACGACGGTATTAGAGGACCAGCGGGCAGTGGGCCCGCTGGCGGATGTTGGGTGCGGGACAGGTCCGATAAATGGTGGATAATATATGGGGGGACATCGTCATCTAAAAAATTATACGAACAAGGCCCGAGACTATTTACCTTTGCAAATGAAAATTGGGTTTCATCGAAAATAACATAGCGACTAAGGATGATTTTCTTAGACGACAAATCAAAACACTTGTAACCACGATGATTAGAGGGATAACCCAAAAACACACAAGGAGTAGAACGGGCTTGAACTTTGTTAATTGTAGTTGACGGAAAGAGCGGATAACATAAGCACCCAAAGACCCTAAGATGTGAATACAAATGAGTCTTATTATATAAGATTGAAGAGGGGAGGAATATGTCATACCTTTGGTAGGAAGTATGTTAAGAAGATAAGTAGACATGTGTAGAGCATGATGCCAAAAGGAAGGGGTACAGAAGCATGGACCATTAGAGTTCGGACAATATTATTAATGGTACGAATCTTTCGTTCGACTTTTCCATTTTGTTAAGACGTATGAGGACAAGAAAAATGGAAAACAATGCCATTATTTGCACAAAATTCCCGAAACATCCCATTATCATATTCCTTGCCATTGTCACATTGAATGTTCTTTATTTCTCGTTCGAATTGGGTACGGATGAATGCTCTAAATTTTAAGAAGGTGGAAAAAACTTAAGAATTTTTTGCTAACGGAAAAGTCCATTAAAATTAGAATAATCATCCAAAAATAGAACATAATAACGATGGCCCACAGAACTTAAAATGGGAGATGTCCATAAGTCGCTATGAATAATATCAAATGGCATTAAAGTATGAGAAATAGAGTCTACAAACGACAATATAACAAGTTTTTCTAGTGGACAAGATTGACAAATTGGAGTACTATAAGTACCCTTACAAGAAATAAAATTGCTTTTATGTAAGGAAGAAACAATAGACGACTCAGGGTGATCCAAAGGTGCATGTCATAAGGAAGGAGCGAGAGCTGCAAAAGTAGATGGCAAGGCTTGACTCGAGAGACCGGATGTGAGCGTGATAGGATAAAGACCCCTCTACTATCACATCTCATGAGAGGAATCCCCGTCTTGAAATCCTTCACAGAAAACCCAAAAGGATCAAAATTAACAGAAATCGAATTATTAGTGGTGAATTTACGGATAAACACCAAATTTTTAATTAAGTGAGGAGCATGAATGACATTTTCAAGACAAGAGGTGGATGGGGGAGACAAAGTTTTATGACCGTAACCACGAATCGGAATTGAATTGCCATTACTAACAATAATGCCATGACTGTTGCTCAAATTGGAATAAGACGAGAGAGTACCTTGATCGAACGTCATGTGGGTAGTGGCTCCGGTATCTATGTACCTATTCGGGTCCGAGGAATTTAATCCAAGTGTGTGCATCGCGGCTTCAATGTCGGTAGGGGTGGGGCCCACTACATGGTGGGCCTAGTGAGGCTGAGGCCCAAGCAAGCCGGCTGGCAGCCCCGGCCAGAATTGCCTCTCGGGTTCCACTGTGGGCATGAATAACTCGGCCTACTTGACGGCTGAAACTGGGCCCAGTTTGGGTGGACAGCGTATGACAGAAAATAAGGGTTATTGGGCCCAAGTCCACTGGCCCAGTGCCACGACCATGGGATCTAGTGTTGTGGCCAGTTTGCCTGCGGCCCACAACCCCGAGGCCCATTTCCACCCCCGTTATTGCAACCTCAGTTTCCGTCATGATTTTTTCCATAATTTTTTAGATTCGGACCATTTTTGCCACCACCGTTGTTGCAGTTTTGGCCGGAATTGTTGGAGATGGATGAAGAAAAGTTGGACTCGGTCACCATGACGATAGAAGGGGCCCAGTGGCCGCCTTCTTGGCCAAGCCGGCTTCTTCGAGCGTGAGTATGGAACGGGCCTGATAAAACTGCGGAAGAGGACTACTCTGACGAAGAAGCGTACCGACGCCACTATCAGAGAGGCCTGCAATCATCTGAAGAACAAGACGATCGTTGGTAACTAGCGCACCAACGTTGCGGAGTTGATCCTCCAATTCTTTCAACCTTTTGTAGTATGCTGAAACGTTGGGGAAATCTTCCATATTGACGTGGGAGAATTCCTGCTCAAGGGTAACACCACGATAATTTTGATTATCTTGGAATAGATCACGCACTCTATTCCAAGCATCTATCGTCGTAGCGTCTGGTTCGATAATCGTTTGCAACATGTCAGTAGATATAGTGGAGTAAATCCACTGAAGAACGGTAGCATCAAGAGTCGGCCATAATTGAGGATCATCCTCGGGTTAGGGACCCCTGTATCCACATGATCCGCGGGAATAATGTGATGGAGGACTTGATGCGAGCGTGCGTGAACTTTGAACAATTTGGCCCACGTCGCGTATTGGACGTTTTATATTTCAAGAATGATAGAGATGTGATTCGTGATGTTAGAAATAATAAGGGCATGGTGAAACGTGTTCTTAGCCATAACAGCAACGAACGACGTGATGAAGGGATTTGGGAGAAAATTTGAGAAGAGAAAAGGTAATACCGGGCACGAAAACCGAGAAGAAGGGCTCGGAAACCGATGCTTGTTGGACGAAAATTTGGAGAGAAAATATAAAACATAGACTTCTGATACCATGAAAGAATATAATCCCTTGATTATTTTCATTAATGAAAGAGTATATATACAATTTACAATTTTTCATGATAGGAAAATCTTATTTCTATTCTACTCCCAAAACCTTATTCTAGTTGTTCAAAAATCTTATAATTATGGTAAGTGTACAATACTAATTTAATGCAATATTTACACTAATTAAACTTACCAAAAACCGTGATATACACGGGTTTGTATACCGTGTATACCACAGTTTCACATATGGTAATTTACCTTGTGAAACCGTGATATACATGGTATACAAACACATGTATATCACGGGGTTTTTGGTAACAGTTATTATCTGAATTATGTTCTCATTAGTTCAGTGGATTAAATTTCGCCTTCAGAAGTAGTTGGATAATTTTTTCTTTTATTGCAGACAAATTTAGTCCACTAGGGTGATGGGAACATAATTTAAATAATTTGTTCAAAATATTGTAGTTTATGCAAATAACCTCAATTCATCCCTTTTTTAACTTAAGCGGATTAAACAGGTTACTAAAACATGAGTTCGTTTTGCCATATGACAGATGTCACGACGTTCTTGAAGCTCTTTGGAACCAATCCCAAGAGCCGAGTCGAACTATACTTCATGGAATTCTTCAATGTGCAGTGGGATTCCATCACCTCTTCAACCAAAATCACAAAGGAGCTATGATGGAATTGGGAGAAGGGCTATGTAAGCTTAGAAAATTTAACTTTGAAAATGGACCATTTTATCAGTTTGAGAAGGAAATTTCAGAAGTTTTGGATTTCATCTATAGAACACAACTAGAACTTGCTGCTTGTGGTGATGATATTTGTATAACTATGGATCAATCTGAAAGATCATACCAACTTCTTGGTGCATTTGGAGCAGGACAACAACTTTATAGCCTGGCTAGTTACCAAGATGACAATTACCTTATTTTCTCTTCTGGAAAATATCATGGCGATATAGAACAACTTAGGATAAAACTTCCAACTATTGATGTTTCTGAAGAAAATCTTAAGGAGTTGGAGTATATTTGACACGTTATGTTCCATCTGACCCGAGTTATTCGATATATGTGCAGGTGAAAAGCAACAGATACTTAGTGTTCATGCTATTATATGACACATTACTTCCATTGTTCAATGTGCAAATATGTGTATCCTTTTTTCTTTATTCTTTTGTTGTTCTATTAAAGGAGTACTCGGTTTCTGTCTTGCTTTATAGTTTATCTTTGATTTGGATTACTGATATTGTTATATATTGCCTGAGGCAAGATAGAAAAAAATCAAGAAGCAAATAATTAACTGTCATGTGAAATTGAGAAGAAATTTTCGAAAAGCATTGATGGTGCTTAGCACTCGCAAAGTACTGAAATCGGATCTCAGTAGTTGGTGCCTTTCCAGATCCCTTTCCAGATCAAAGCACCCCCAAAGCACCGAATGTCGCCGTCCCCAGTGAATAGGAAGGGACGTAGGGTTGTTTTTGTCCTAGAATTTTTCCACACCTTATACAAAGTTCCTAACCTAGTTTTGAATAGGTGTTCCATCATTCTTTTTTTTTCCTTGATAATAAAGTGTCGGTCGTTTTCTATAAACGTAAGATTATATCGATCCCAACCATATTAATTATTGTATTTTTATCATTTTTTTGCTAACATTTGATATCAGAGCCTTCTAAATATGAGATCTAGAATGGAAGAGGCTATGGTATCCATGAAGTCTGAGTAAGGGGCCCACTCGTTATCAATGGGATTAGGGGTACTTCCAGCAAGAAATATATCGAAGAGCTAGTGCTATGCTAGAAAAAAATCAAAGTTTATCAAAAGCCTGGTCTAAAATTTCTGAAAAATTAGCTTATTTTGATGCGCGAAGTAATAAATTCAACATCTAGAAGATCAAGATCATGGCATTGTTACAAAGAGAAGGATCATTTTATGTCTTGGACAACTCGTATTCTAATGATATGAAAAGTTCGAGAAGAAGAAGAGGGAGATGAATGCGTTTAGCGCGACTCTGTCCTTATCAGAAAACAAATGATGTGAAGTTAGTACCAAAAAAATGACAAATTTGTAGAAGAAACTTGAAAATTTGTAACAACTAGAATGTTATTAAGATAGCGTTTGCACACCTTCAAGATGAAGACATATAACTTTATAAGATCAATCATATTGATGCTTTTAATAAATTGTATATGGATGTTACTCATGCAGATATTAAAGTGGGAGATGAAGAACTAGCATGCATTTTACTATTTTCATTGACACCAGCTTACAACGTCGTAGATGATAAGACATGCATTAAATTCAAATGAGTCGAGAAGTCAAATCAACAATGGTGAGAGAGAAGATCATGGTGAGGGTTTGACAGTTAGAGGTCTCTCTGGCCAAAGAGAGAAGGGCAAATTAGTAGCTAGGTCAAAGTCTAGGAAGAGTGTGAGTACGAAGAATGTTGAATGCTGGGGTTGTCAATAGAATGGTCATTTTGAGCGGAGTTTCCCTAATAAGAAGGTTGATAAAGAAACCTCCGGTGCATCTATGGTTCAGGATCGGAAGCTCAGCTATCAAAAGATGTTTATGTGCTAAGTGCTTCAACAGATGACATTTAAACACACAAGTGAATTTTGAATTCATCTTGTACCTTTCACATGTATTTCAGAAAAAATTAATTTACTAGTTACGAGCAAATGAGTGGGACGGTGCTTATGAGAATAATGCAGTATGTGAAACAACATGCATTGGTTCAATTCGTATTCATTGTCATGATTGCATCATAAAAACATTATCTAATGCTCGACACATTCATGATCTAAAAAAGAATTTAATCTCTCTTGGTACACTTAATAAGCCCCAACATTAAGCATGCCGGTGAAGGTGGAATATGCAAGGTGATCAAGGGGTCTTTAGTCATGTTACATGCTAAACTGGAGGGTGGTCTTTATGTACCTATAATAGGCAACACTATTCTTGGTACTACGAATGTGGCAACCTCACAATTATCAAACAATGGCAGGCCCAAGATATGGCATAAGAGACTGGGTCACATGAGCGAGAAAGGGTTGACAACTCTGAGCAACCAACACCTTTTGAAAGGTGAAAAGACCGGTACACTTGATTTTTGTGAGCATTGCGTCTTTGAAAAGCTTAAAAGAGCCAATTTTGACACTGGCAAGAACATAATCGAAGGGGTACTTACTATATTCATTCAGACTTATGGGATCCATCTAAGGGTGGAAAGATGTATCTTCTTATTTCTTTTTAATGACTTTACATGTAAGGTTGGGTGTATTTTTTAAAAGCAAATGTGATGTTTATTAGAACTTCAAGAACTTTAAGGGTGTTCATCAGTTGGATCGGCTCGATTTTATCATATTTCGATTGAGTTTTTTTTTCTCTAATTAAACTCAAGTAAGGTTTGGTTTAGTCTGGTTTGACTTAATTGAGCTTTCTAAATTTGGGGATGTTATTATTAATATATACTCCTAATTTTCAAGTGATACAATTATATGATTATATAATATATACACAAATTCAAATAATTATAAAATTATAAAATAATTAAATTAATTTGTATGTACATATATATATATATATATATATATATAGAGAGAGAGAGAGAGAGAGAATTATATATACTTCAGTTTATTAAATTTCAAGAAATTGGAAAATAAGTTTCCAAAATCATCTTGGGTGGGAGTTATTAATTAGTCTTTCTAAACTTGTTCCTTTTCCAAATATTACTAGGAAATAAGACATAGTCGTTTCTTTTTTTTAATTAACACGGATTCAAAGTCCTATACAAGTTAGGATTAAGGCAATACATGTCTATATATACTTTAAGGCTTGTCTAGTTTGGGATATTTATGCTACGATACGTGATAAGTTTTGTTTCTCTTTTTGTTGCCAAAGCTTCTTTATATTGTTTGCTCAGATATAGTTTTAGATATGGAGAGGAATAACGAACTTTATCCAGCATGGGTAGAACCTCTAATACGTGTTGATTTTTATGGACATAATGGTATATGTGAGACACATAATAAGTATTGTACCTATTTTTGTAAGAACTGCACAACCAAACCTTTCTGTGAATTATGTTGGAAGGTTGCTGCAGAAGATGAACATGAGGGTCATCCACATTTGCGGGTAAGTTATTCGATCAGCAAAATACAAGAGGAAATTCGTTTTTTCGTTTCTTCGTCTTTTATCCAGCCTGAATAATCACATATATCAACTCGTTGTATTTTTAAAAATAAAGGTTCATAATTTAATCTTTCTTGAAATTTTAGTAATTTCGCACATTTATTCTATTCTCCATATAAAAAATACTGAATTTAGTTGAAACCAACAATGTAAACTCCTCCATCAGCCTATGATCAGCTTATCTAAAAGTTGAAATATTGATTTGAAATATTGAACTTATGATCAACGTGTTTTAATGCCATAATGAATTTTATGACCAGGTCATCTAAGAACTTAAAAGTTGATTTGAAAAGAAACACATTTATTTATTTATGATATAGATCTGCAACATCTTTGTCTTAATAGTAGTTAATTCGTTGTTTTTTTTGTAATGCAGATATTTATAGTTTCTAATAAAGCATCTGTTCGAAAAGCTGATATAGAAAGAGAGGTAGATATTACCGATATTCAACCCTATACAGTAAACGATCACAAGGTTATTCTCCTGAAACCAAAAGGAAGAAATGGCAGAGATCCAAAGTGTGTCATATGCCAAGGGAAAATAAAGGATGAACAGTATCAATTTTGCTCAATTTCTTGTAAAGTAAGTGCAGTCAAAACTTTTTATAACAGCGTCATGTTCGGAGATGCAGAGAGATTAAGGCACGGCCTCTGCGAGAGTGAAACTATTGAAGAAATTGAAGCTGAAGTCCCGAGTTATAGTCTACGAACAAAACCAAGAAAGAGAAGGCCCTGCAGATCGCCTTTGTTTTAAATGGGGATGATTAGAATTCCAGTTAGTGTACTAATTGCAGGCTAGTTACAGCCGCATGCTTTCTATGAAAAAACTCAAAACTCTTTAGAATTGTGAATTTCTAGTTATCACATGAATTGACACTTCCTTTCGTCGATTGTAAGTGGATCCCGTGATCTTAGGGCATCTAATTTTCATAAAAGGGTGTGCTTTATCAAGAAGATATATCTTGATCAATGTTGTTCTGGCGCAAAAAAAAACTTAACGTAGGTAAAACCTGTGCTGTTCTCACTTAGACATTTATACTCAATGTGCGTTTATATGCAAATCTTATTGGTATCAAACAAAGACTGCTGACAAAACCAAGCGTGCCTTTAAGCTAGAGACATCTTCTGAATCAAGTATGCAATTGCCAGTTTACCAACCAATCGAACAAGGAAAATAAGTAAGGTAAAACAAGAGACGTGTTCCCTACAGAACAAAACCATCTAATACCACATAACAAAAATATCATAACGTAATTAATATGGACAAACGGAATTGTTCAATACCTTCATAAGGAAGACGCTGTGAAATATTTGACTTCTAGACTGTCACTAGAGCTGCATTGTGATTGACTGTCCATAGCAGGAGATATCCATGAACAGAATGCATTTATGCCTCGGACTAGTTTCTTCAGCCAATGGTACTAGAACTAATGTCCAAGCTATGATGCTCGGGTCCTCTAAATTGCCACTGCATTCATGTCGGATCCTCCAAAAACACAAATATTAGGTATTTATGGAGGATCTATCACGGGCGCGGCGGCATTTTTTAAGGATTCGAGCAGCATAGCGTTCAACCATCAGTTTCCAGGAAAAACTCCTTGCCACCACATAATTACGAAAAATTCACATACCTTAAATAACCCAGACCCCTTTCCTGAAATAAGTTTACACAGAACACTAAAAAAGGAAAAGTTAACACTTCTAACCCATTTTGTGCAATAATATCAAGCAGATAATATATTAATGCTAAAATCACCACAATGTATGATTCACTCTGTAACTTGGAAACAAAAGGGACCCCACCCCCTACCCCCCTTGAGACATGCCAGTTCCAAGAAGAAATTGGACTAACACAGCTCATACGCATAGAGTAGTCTAGGAGATTGGCATAAGAAAAGGGCTATTTTACAGAGGCGTTGCCTCCAGCTCCTGCCTAATGCAAAAGCGAAACTGAAGTTTTTGTGAGAATAGAGATGATTAAGTCTCTAATAAAACAATGAGAAATGAAAATAGGCATTCTAAGAGAAAACTCAAGTGTGGCAATAAAATTGAAGTCTTTTCCTAGTGGGAGAAATTTATAGGTTGCAGTTTCGCAAAAAGAATTATTTTGTGCTTGAACAATTGTGTGGGACTTTCTTTTATCGCACAAGTTAGTGAATCCAAAGTATGCACCAAAAAGTGTAAGATTTGGGTCAACCTACTTGTGAGACAAAAAGAAGCCTCACACGACTAATGTCAGTCGTGTGAGGCACAAAATAAAGTTTTTCCCAAGCAAAAGAAATAAAGGGTGAAAAATCCATGTAACTGATCTATTAGTCCAATGAAAGATGTCAATTCAATCAACGGGAGTAGCATGATTACACAACCAAGCACACTCGAACTCAATGATGATCTAGCATTAAATGATAGCAAGATCCAAAGCTTCATTAAAGGAATTTTTCATGCAATATGATGCAATTATCATACCTAAAGTAATAGACCAGTATATCAAGACTACTAAGTATGAAATATAATTAAGACACAAACATAGTTTTAATCCATCTTCTAAAATGACTAAATACCTCATGAAACTTGATAATTTCTTGGTAAATTATCATTATGCAGGTGTCATAGTTCTACATCCCATAATCAAATGGTTATTGATCTGTTTTAGTTGCAATTAGTTGTGTCCTACTTTTTCTTTTATCGAAACGTGGTTATGCACATTTGTTTTGTAAAAGTTATCTAAGAGGTAAGTTTTACCCAACATACACAGCAGATTAGATTTTAACTAAATTATCATTAACCTTCACGGTCAGAACTTACAGTTATTTGTTCGTAGTTGGTAATAAGGGTCTGTGGACCCCTTAGAAAGAAGCTACTGGAGCTGTTTTCTAAAGCACGCGGAGGCATCTCCAACACCTCCTTTGACCTACCTACAAGGGGAATATTGGAAAGATGGTCACCCCAAATGTCATAAGTAAACTTTTCTTCCATCCCCAACTTTTCATCGGTTTTAACTGCCATCTGATTTGGAGGTTTAGATCCAGGAGCTCGCAAATGAGGAGCAATTATAGAACTTGAAGCCAATACTGGTTGACGACATATCAAGCGAGGAGCAGATTTATCAGCACAAGGGAAGGTTGCAGAAGGCAGAAGAACAGCTTTGCTGGCTGATCTTTTAGGTGCAGCAGGCTTCTCTTGAGGAGGACGAGTATTTTTGACACCATACGTTAGTGTTGCCTCTGTCTGCAAGACATTCCTCTCACATGCAAAATCGGAGTGTATACTTTTTTTACATTGATGGTTACCAACATGAGCAAAGGGATTGCTGAGCTTAACAGGTCGATCCGCATCAGCAGACTGTGGAGATGGCCGACTAGGTGTTGAACTTGAGGTAGGAGACAAGGGTGACGATGGTGTAGAATTGCCACTATGACTACTTAAAACATCAAAAACTCCAACCAAAGCAGTTGCAGAATTCTTTTTCTTCTTCCGCCTCCTCCCTTTTTCTTTTCCAATATTGACAGTGAGATTACCAGTTTTTGAGGTTTCATTTGTATCAGAACTCTGGATTGCTACTGACTTTGTAGAGGATGACTCTTCCATTCCCTTTTGGGTATCTGATACAGAGTTATATCCTGCACAATGATTCAGATTCTGATCAGTTACACTCTGACTTTGGGAGACAGCTTGACTATCTTCACATGTACTGAAACTTTCAACTAACAAAGTCTCACCTTCCCCAATTGATCTAAGCAATCCGTTCAATTTATAGGAGAAGACGAACTTGCCAATCTGTTTCTCAGTGGGATGCATGCGAGACAATTTTCCAGTATGACTAACAGATGTCATATAGCTTTTTCCACTCTTAGGTAAGCACTCATGGGAGCCAAAGGCCACCACTTGGGGTATGATGCACCAAAGAACCAAAAAGCATAAAGAAGCTAGAAAAAGCATTATGACGAGCAATTTTTTCACCTTCATCCAGAACAAAGACTTCTTACAGAAATGAAGCACACAAATAGGAAGACTAGCTTTCATTGGTATAACAAGTATGCCAGTTGCCAAAGCCAGTTCAAGATCTCTCTGAATAGTGGCAACGGAAAAATCAGTATGATATGATATCACAAGCTTTATAGACTCCTCAGGTTCAAGAGAAAAGCCTTTACAACTGTTTACCACAAACCCATCCGTTCCGCACTTTGTTCCAGAGATTTCAATTTTTTTGACCTCCAGGGGAAAGTCACCCACGTTCTTTGCATGAAGCTCCTTTGACAATGACAGAGAACATGCATGAGATTTATCCTTCATGTTATATAACACACCCGAAGAAGAGAGATTAAAAGGGGTTCGCATGTTTAATTTGAAATCCAGGTTCTGTACAGGTTCAGCCTCATCAAGCAAGACCAAAGAAAGAAACCCCCCAGATCCTTTGAGAGTTAACCACTCCACACCAGAGAGATTGTTCCTGACCAGAGCTGAACTTCTCCACTGACATCGAGCTGCAGGTTGAAATAAAATTGGACCAAATGATGCTTTACCAAGAGGGTGAAGAAGAGCTTCAGTTACTGCATTCTCTGCTAGAGAAAAACCATATCTCTTTGGAGTAATAGAATAGTTACCAACTATTCTACTGGATAGAGAAGGCTGCAAATGGCTTCCTGAAGTCTTGCACTCATCAATAATTTCCCAGGAGTTCAGAACAAGCTGCACCAAGATTGGTTTTTGACTTGGGTTTTCTACAGTGATCCACTGAGGGTGATGATTTCCGACCTGAATCACTGGAAACACAAGTTCACTTTCATCCAGTACGGACATGCCATTTGCAGTAGCATGAGATTTCCAGTTCTTCAATACCAATTCATCTGCCACTGTTGTATCAACAGCCTTCATATTAAATGGATAGACAAATCAACAATCAGGAGCTAATTCTATATACATCTAAACGAAGGCATATGAACAAGTACATTCAGATTAATCAAAGCGAAAACAAAAGTGAAGCTTCACGTGAAATAAATTCAGCTCGGAAGTACAACTCAGCTGAACCAGTAAACACAGCTCTTTTTGGACATTCCATATCATTTATGCTAAATTCTGTGGGAGTTGTACACTGATTCAAGCTTAATAAATCAAAAGAATAGCTATTGATAATCAATATAAGTTATCTTACGAGTATATTTGCAGAAGAATTTCCTCCCTATTATGTATTCCAAAAACACAAGTGAACTAGAAGAACTTTATCAGAGGGGTGAAATTGTATCCAGCATCCTGAAATATGCGCTGCACATACACTATTCTTTTTCTACTGAACAGAACTTCGCTTATCAAATATCATAAAAGTCCAAACTAGAAGGCATACTAGAAATTACATCCTTATGAGTGAGAAAGTGGTTTCCAGTCCAAAAACAGAAGGGAAAACAAGGTGATTGGCAAGGAAGCTTCTAGAGGTACAATGAACAACTACCAACTATACTTGAAACCAGTGTTTCTGATTCTTTAAGTATAAGGGCATATCTCCCACTACAGATTAAATAGAAGAAGAGCCCCTGCTTTATACATGATAGGGTATTGCATCACTCCACCTATCACATATTTCAGGACACAATCTTACTTTGTGCTGATAATTAAGGACTTCTATATTCTACGTACACAGATCCTTTTAAGGGCTTAGTTTGAGTTTCCAGCCACAATATTAGTTTCAGGCAAAAGCATCAATATAAATTACAGTTGCTTGCAAAATTCTCAAATAGGAAAACGCACAATCTTAAATTCTCAATTCTTACAACCCTGAAACTTCTAGAAGTTTGACAAACTATTTTTACTCGTTCAAGTGTTTAGAATATCCGCTGAAAAGGAGATGTCACACCCACGAAATTAGAGATAATAAGAACCAATAGCAGAATTCCAATACCTTGATTTCTAATGGCGACCGCATGCTGCTGCTGGAAGAGATTTCCTTTGTATTTCCAAGTTCTACTTCATCACAGTGTTCTCGTTCACCAATAGAAGAGTCATATTTACCTCCTGAACAAAGGCTGAATACATCCCTATAAGCAACTTCAATCTCAGAGGTTCTCGAGTCATTAGTTGATATGAGAAATTTACAGTTCGTGCTCATTTCATGAGCTTGCACCAGAGGATCAAGCAATTGAACAGTCGGGGAACTGTAAGTGACCACAGCCACTTGCGTAACAGTGCCAGGGAAGAGTATTAATCCCTCAACATATCTGACACGAAAATGTTTGGTGTTCTCTACAGCCTCACTTACCTTGACAACACTCACTATGTAAGGAGAATCATTTATCACTGACAGAGCAACAACACTAGTACCATCAGCAGCACATGGTCCTACAGTTTGAATAGACAAAGAAAGTGGATCTGTGAGCTCACTGTAAGCAGAAGTCTTCCCCAGTTCTGCTTTGAGAGGGACAATAATTGTATCAGCTTTACCTTTGGAAGAGCTAAGCAACTGCAGAGATAAGGCACCAAATATCTCACCCCCAGTATGACTAGGGAAATCTAATTCTATGATGGTCTCAGTTTTGTCAGGATCAATTTCCCAATTCCTATGAGGTCTAATTGCAACTAGAGGGATACCAACCTCATCACCCTTAACATCCAACCACTCCTTAACACCAAACAAGCTGAAATTATTGTTTGAATCTTCACCTTTATTTATATTACAAATTGCCTTTGCATAACGGGTATTATCTCCCGAAGAAATAGACGTCCAAATAGTTACCTCCTCCACATAGAGAGCTTCATTGTAAGGATTATACAAAGAAAGATTCTTACTCCGCCTTCCACTAGAGGAAATATCGAGACCGATTAAAAGCTGTATTCGATATGGGGATTCAACAGCAGAACCCTTAGCCTGAACCAAGAAACCACCAGAGCTTGTCTGCAAAACAAACTGCGCTGAAGAGAGACCCAACCATGTAGGCAAAAACACAAAACAAATTGATGCAGTTTCACCAGGTGCCAACAATGTTTCGCTGAAATTGCAAGGGTAAAATTGAGAATTGGTTCCGTAAGGTTCAAATACAGTCAGTGTGCTGTCTCTGTGGGCATTTTTAACATTTAGAAAAGCTAATGAAGGAAAGTATAAATAATTTTCCCCCCAGTCAAGCAAAGGGGGGTTGATTTCTATATGAGGGGAAGAACCACCAAAAAACTTGAAACTGTCTGTCTCGTCTTCTTCTTTTGGTATCAATTTTTTATACTTATCATCAGACAAAGGCCCTCCACCAAAAGAAACACCATTTGCTCTATTCGTTCTTATACAACTACAAGGCAATTCACTGTAACACTCTTGATAACTCAGATAGCATGAAATTGATCTTCCACCCAAGAACTTGAAAATACAAGAATCGGATGACCTACTAATATTTGTATTCTCTTCATCTGATAACATAGGCAAAGCAACATCAGATTGAACCCCAGAAACTTCTTCCACTTGTGATTGGTTATTCTTCTCTTCAAACAAAAAACCACGCAATCTAGGAGGAAAGCAAAACAAGTCTGAATGTGAACACACATTATCAAGACTCTGGCGAGAAACGGGATTCTCGAGAACCGAACCGGATGACAAATCTCCACTAAATCCATCTTCCTTATTGGGCTCGTAGGACAGACATGCATCATACTCTACTTCACCTTTAGCCAGAATAACGATGATATGCAACAGAACCATCATTAAGCAGAATGCTTCACCATGGTGAAACACACTCCTGAAGAAATTACTAATACAAATTAATAGTGGACGTAAAAAGTAATAGAACATCAATCATCTTTTACCGGAAAGACAAAATCTTCAGACAACAATTAGGCAGGGCAGATGCAAAAAAACAGTGAAACTTTGAAAAGATAAGAACACCTCCACCACCACCACCACCACAACAACAAGAACAGTACAAACATTAACTACACATCAATCGCAAACTGGTAGGAGTCTACTATTTCTAAAGAAAAAAAAGCACTAATTTTGGGAATGAGAAAAAAAAAGTATTATAAGAAACAATCAAACAATGTAAAAATAGAAAACAGATAAAGGTGACGATTCACAAGCCATAGAAAAAAATACAAGATGCTGATGATATGAGCTACGGCCTCATACTTCAGTGTCGTATTAAAATACGCAAGTAAAACCATTTTGCTAATTAAAAAGCAGCAGTAACAAAGTTAAAAAAAAGGTAAAAAAAGAGCTTGCAAACTGCAATATATGCAAAAACACTCATCAATCTTATTCACTCATAGCTTAAAGCTTTTGCATGTTCATTGAGCAAACATACCATAAATAGGCATTCAAAGCTCCAAATAAGAAGATCAACACACTACATACTAAAAATGAAAGCATTAACATGAAAAATCACAAAGCAAGTAAAACCATTGCTCATTAAGTAGGAGCAGTAGCTAAGTAGAAAAAGTTAACAGAGCTTGCAAACTGGAATATATGTGAAAGCCTCACCAATTCTATTCATTCATAGCTTAAAACTTTGGCATGTTCATTCAGCAAACATACCATAAATAGGCATTCAGAGCTCCACAACAAGAAGAATTACAGAGTCATACTAAAAATGAAAGCATTAACATGAAAAATCACAAAGCAAAAGGATTTTTGCAGAGTCCTTCATAAAAATAGTTAATGGTCAAAAACACACCAAACTATCGTCTTTTCGTGAGTTTCATACCTCAACTATCCATTATTCCATTTATCTACCTAAACTATCACTTCATAGGAAAAAGAGTTAATAGTCAAAAACACACCCAAACTATAACCTTTTTGTGAGTTTCATACCTCAACTATCCATTGCTCCATTTACCTACCAAAACTATCCCTCCCTTTGTATTAAAACACACCTCTATGCTGAGTTCGCCTCCACGCTCTTGTTGTCGATTGGCAACAAATATAGCATGGGGATGATAGTTTAGGTAAGCAAATGGAACAATGAATAGTTGAGTTATGAAACTGGAGAAAAATGATAGTTTAGTTGTGTTTTTGACTATTAACTCTAGAAAAAAATAATCAAACCAACGGAAAAAATAACGGTGAGTAGTTACCGGAGGGGAGACTGATGTGGAGCTCCAAACATTAGGGTTTGATACTGCATTAACAAGGAGAAAAAAAGAACATGAGTGAAAAATAAAATCGTTTTTGCTTATTTTTCTGATGATGATTTTTTGTTGAAGGTGGCTAGGGCTTTTTCTCCGATTGGATATTTTTCAGCACAAAAAAGGGAGAGTATTTTATTGGAGCAGAAAAACAAAACAACAGGACGAAGGCTGAGGGTACACCGTACACCTGATAACACAGCCTCCAACAACGAACGAGAGAGCGGAAAAGAAAAGAACAAAAACAAACTGGAAAACAAATAAACAGACAGAAAATAACTGTTCATGGAATAAAATTACTAACTGCCCCACTCCCAAAGGACGATAGATAAATGGAGCAAGGTGTAAGCCATTAATTTGAATTTTGAACATTAATTTTCTCATTTTTTTAACATCAAAATTTATATCTTAATATTACACAAAATAATTAATGTATTTTTTATAATTAATCAACTTAAAAATGTGATTTTAAATTTAAAAAATTGTATCTGAAAATAAGTTGAAATGGTATTTGAAAATTAGTAAATTGAATTTTTTGAGTAATTTGGAGTGGAAAAAGTGAAAACATGAATTTGGAGTTTTTCGAATTTCGAAATACAATTTTAAGTTGAATTTCTGAAAATTGTAATAATTATATGTCCAAACATGATTCCGGAAAAGTAAAAATTATCCATGGCCAAATTTCAGCATATAAAAGTTTTTCTTAATTAAACATTAAAACTTTTCCATTTTTAACATCAAAATTTACATATCCTAAAATTATAAAAATGATTAGTTTTATAATTAGTCAATATAAATTAACAACACAATAACATACCCAGTGAAATCTCACAATGTGGGGTTTGGGATAATAGAGTGTACACAGACCTTACCTCTACCTTGATAGGTAGAGCAACTGTTTCCGAGAGACACTGGGCTCAATACAAAGCACAAGCCCAAGCAAAGTAAGACACACAAAGTTCGTAAGTCATGGCAACACATTCTGAAAAAGAAAGAAGCAAAAAGAAGTAATAGCTAATGCAAATAAATAAGATAAACAAAATACACATAACAACATAAATCAAACGATAATCGACTATAAGGCAAAGTCAATTTAAATTATTTTTTAAAATTAAAGATAACTTATTATCTAATCTTCAAATTATATCAGTATCGATTTATACGCAAAGACTAATGGTTATTCTTCTGAAAAAGCACTAAACAATTAAACGCTAAAAAGAAAGTTCTAGGATACTTTTTGTCATTTAATATTATTTATTTAAAAAATAGATTTTGTAAATAAAATCGTCGTAATTAATTTCGGAATGAATTCGAATATAAAATTTCTAAATTTCTTAAAACTTAATAAAAAATGAATCTTAAAATTAATAAAAATCATTTAAGCACTTTTTGAAGATACTCAAGGGACATTGAAGCGCGAATCTAATTTGATGAGGTTCGTGCGTTGGTGTACGGCTACTTGGAGGAAACGGTTAATGACAGCTGCGTATAGGGCCCAGCCATAGCGGCGGCGTTCAAGAATATTTTGTGAAGGGCAACTGGGAATAACTTTTGTGGGTAAAATGGGAAAAGATAATATAGGGCTACCTTGGTACACCTTCTGTCCCAAAATATTTATCATATTACGTTTTTTAAGAATCAAATTATATCCACTTTAACCAATATTTTGAGCTATATTTTTATCATATTAATATAAGAAGAATTGCAACTTATAATATTTTTCGTATAGTTTCCAAATATATAAATTTTAATTTTAAAATATTGAATTAATATAATTTATATGTAATCAATTGGTTAGTATGATAAAAATATAGCTCAAAATGAGTAATCAATTCAATATTTATATGTGGTACAACACAATGCTCTATCCCATCAGGGTTCATTATTCATATTAGAGTCCGATTACATTCGAATTACGCACTGCAAGGCCTATTTTTAGGGGCGACCTCGAGTTTAGGCATGTTCATCGGTCGATTTGGATCGGGTTTAGCATATTTTGGATTATAATTTTTATTTTTGGATTTCACAACATGTAATCTGAATCTGATTCATATACATTAGGATTGAATCAGATTTTTTAAGTTCGGTTTCGGATAAATCGGTTTGGATAATTCGGATTTTCGATTCGACTTATAAGTTGAATTGCTTCTTCTTCTTCTTACAAAATGAACAATCAAATAAATATTTATACCAAATTGCCTTAATATTTAATTTCTCGTTGCTATCACAATCATATAAATAAGTACTCATACAAGCAACAAAATCATTGTCTAGGATGCAACAGATCAATACTAGTCTATGAATGAACAAGTCTAATTTAGTAAAATCATCTCATACATAGAATATATACCGGAAATGAAAACAAAAAGGAAAGTCAAAAAGTAGTCATCTTTAAAATTAACAAATCCAAACATATTGAACTTAGTAATTTTTTGAATATAGGGGTTGATATGTAATGAGTAGAGTATATTTGACTTAAGTAATGCAATAATATATTAATGGATAGTAGGGTAGCTTAAACATAAGGTATAAGAAATTCGATTTTCGGATATCCAAAAATCCGAAGTTCCAAATCCAAAATCTAAAAATTTTAAAAATTAAATCCAAAACCCAATCCAGAATCTGAAAGTTTTAAAATATAAGTTCAAAATATTCGAATTTCGATTCGAATTTCGGATTTATCCAAATCAGGCACCCCCTACTCGGGTTAAGGAGGGAGGGATCTCAAACATCCCATCACAACCCAGTCGGCGCCTTTAATTGTTACAAGTATTACTTTGTCCAACAATGTTTAAATAAAAAAGAAAAATATTTCATTTTCCTTTGATAAATTTGAATTTCAATCTTATTTAAATTCAAAATCTTATCACAATGTATTTGACTTACTACCTTCAAAATCTATTTTTATACTAATTCGATATACAATATAAACAAAAAACTATTAGGTTCGAACAAAACGCATAGCTAATGCACTAAGCTTGGCTTCCATGACTTTTTTACTTCTTTAATTATTAGACCAAACTCTTATAATTCACCACTTATACTAGCTTTAATTTGTAGTAGTATATTTTTTTCATGCCCATGAGCTTAATTAGAACACAATTTGGTAAAAGTCAACTACTCAGCAATATTTAATTAAGAGTAAAGAAAATGGCGTACCTAGTTGGTCCTGCATTTATTGTCATATGATATCATCCAATCTTTCTCAACTCCCAAAGTGACACGAATTAGCTTAATTTATCTTGACATTTAAAGAACAGGTAGTAGTTGGTAAAAGTGGAAACCTTTTTTGTTTGTCATTCGTCCAATAGTCATTGAATGAGTTAAATATATGTATTAATTGACTGCGGGTATCGCTTGCTACGTTCTAAATCTTATTACAATTTCTTGTTACGAAGATTAAATTAAAGTTTATACCAACACAGAATGATAAATTAAATTTGATACAGTTTTGGTGTGCTAATAACTATAAACTATGTTATTTTTCTATTTTATTCATATGATGTTCTTTCTCATTTGATGTAATTAAAAAAAAACACATATTTCTATATTTGAAAATTTATTGCATTCTACTTTTTCCTCTCTTCATTTTACGATTAATAACATGTTCTTATAGTTATCAAGATTATCATGATATATTTAAGACGATAAGCTCTAAAGGTATTTTTGCATGTATCAAAATTCTTTTTATCTTTCTGAAATTTTGTCTTCCGTTAGACATGGTCATATCAAATATTCTTTTTATTAGTTCGTTAAAAAAAGACACATTTTCATAATTGAAAATAATTTAAGCTTAAAGTTCTCTTTTAATTCTAATGGCACGTTATTTATAGCCACAGACATCTCTATCACATGTTTTGCACCGTTTCTCGATTTGTGTATTTAATCTTTAAGGACCACACTAATCTCCTCTATGTCATTCCAAATTTGTTGGATTTCTCAAAGGAACTCATTACATGTTTTGTAGTTACAACTTTCAATTTTTTTTTTAATTTAATATCACATTATTTATGATGATATGTCATCTCGTAATTTAAATGGCTTCTCGGTTTGTGTGTCATCTTTATGTCAATCTTTTCTATATCGTTTCAATTTTATTCAATGTTTTTTAAAATGAACTCATCACATGTTTTAATTTTAATTTCTGAAAAAAGTTTTCTTTTTTATTTAAAGAACTAGTTCCTCAGCACGTGCATTGCATGTGTATTCCTAGTCATGTAATATGTAATTATTTGTAAAATAATATGAATAATCTTAAAATAAAATTTTGAGTAGAACTTATAAATAAATGATAAAGTAAAATTTTGTGAATGATCAATATGGTTTGTGGTATAGTGACTTGTTTATCAAGGTCAAAATAATTGGATATCATCTAAATCTATGAAGATGGACAATCAAAATAATGAAACACATTTTACTCTAATC
Organism: Anisodus acutangulus; assembly: GCA_029783415.1. Lineage (NCBI taxonomy): Eukaryota > Viridiplantae > Streptophyta > Magnoliopsida > Solanales > Solanaceae > Anisodus > Anisodus acutangulus. Next base: position 10,604,794 of record CM056509.1, read on the forward strand.
TTTCTTATACAACTACAAGGCAATTCACTATAACATTTCTGGTAACTCAGACACCATGAAATTGTTCTTCCACCCAAGAACTTGAAAACACAAGAATCGGATGACTTGCTAATGTTTTTATTCTCTTAATCTAATCCTATATACAAAGTAACATCGGATTGAACCCTAGAAGTTATTCCCACTTGTGATTCAACATTCTTTTCTTCAAACAAAAAATCATACAATTTTGGAGGAAAGCAAAATAAGTATGTTTGTGAACAGACGCTATCAAGACTCTGACGAGGAAGGGATTCTCAAGAACCGAACCGGATGACAAATTCCTACTAAAGCTATCCTCCTCATTAGGTTTTTAGGACATAGATGCATCATATTCTGCTTGGTTTTGCTTTCCCTTCATTGTACATGGTTCACCTTTAGCCAGAATAACGATGATATAGAACAGAACTTATCATAAAGCAAAATGCTTCACCATGGTGAAATACCCTCTTGAAGAAATTACTAATACAAATTAATAGCTAACGTCAAAAAAATTGGAACATGAATCAACATTTACAGTGTAACGACTCGCATAGACGTTTTGAGCATTTTGCCTAGAAACATCTAAAATACTCTTCTCGAGTCTTTACTTGTGTGTTTGTGAGTTGAGAAGATAGGTAGCATGGTTCCTGAGACTATCAGGCGAGTTTTAGATTTATTTTAGCAAGTTTAAAAGTTTTCAAGCTAAAGAATTTGAGAGGTTTGACTTAGTTGATTTTTGGGTAAAAGCGTCATTTTCATAGTTTCGTCGATTCTATTAGATCCAGAATGTAATCTATAACTTAGTCAAATCTTCAATTCGGATCCCGAGGCAATCGGGTGCGTTTTGGATAGTTAGTTGAGAAGTAGAAATCTCATGGCCTAAGAGTTGACTTTGGTCAAACTCAGGTCAAAGAGACATTTTTCAAGAATTATGAGTGAGTGAGCAAATCCAGAGCGTGTTTAATGATAGAAATACATTGTTGGTTTGTGTACGAGGGGTCCCGAGTGAGTTTCGGGTGGTGGATCGGAATTTGAGCAAACCAAATTTTTCTGGTTTCAGCTGTTGCTGATATCCCACATGATTGCGTAGGAATAATCGCATTCGCGATGCTTTGGGGACCGGGGGTCACGATCGTGGCCAGTGCATCATGTTCGTGCAATGGAGTCAGGTCTGGGCAGGGTCATGCAGGCACATCAAGATAGCAATGGACCGGGGCAGGGTGGAGCACGATCCTGAACGGGTCTCGCATTCGCGAAGGGAAATATATGCCTGGACAGGATTAGATCCCAATTCGACCTTCATTCTTCATTTACCTATTTTAGAGGCTATAAAGCTCGGATTAAGGTGAGATCCATTGAAAAGTTCAAGTTTTTCATTGGGGTAAGATCTAGACCTTCATGTAAGTAATTTTCGTTGATTTCTTTCATTAATTTGTGATTATAGTCTTGATTTCCAAAGTAGTAGATGGAAGATTTTCCATAGAAATGAGTTTATGAGTTTTATTAAATTGGAGATGCAATTGGGTTTAGAAGTTGACAATTTCTAGGATATGGACTATCTAGACTATGGGTAAGATGATTTTATGCTTAATTTCCTATTTTCCCCTTATGGACCCGGGGTCACCTTTTTGGGTTGATTTTTGGGATTCAAATTAAAGTATAGCATTATGGGTATTGTTGGATTTGTGTGACATCGTAGAATACTATTTTGACCATGATGGACTCAGTTTTACAATAAATTATGATTTTGACCTTCGGGGTTTAGGAATGGGTTTTGGATTAGCTTTTTGGACCCAAACTCTTTATATGATGTTATAGGTATCGTTAGACTTGTATCCTTATGTAGAATCCATAATTGAACAAATTGGGCCCGTTCGGAAGCTCAGCCAAAGGGCAAGGCTGTGGAGTGATTCTTCGAATTCAGGTAAGTTGAGACTTATTAGACCCTTTTGTAGTATGTGTGTTGGTTAATTAATTAAAGAGCGTAATGTAAAATTTGGGGTCCCATACTCGTGAGGTGACGAACACTTGTGCGGGTACTGATGTACATATAAAGGGTAACTAAAATGTAAAGTAGTCATACTTGTGACAGAGACTATGTGTCATACTTGTGGCAGAGACTATGTGTTTATCCTTTGGGACTTAAATGGTGGTGTGTAAATCCACTTAGGTTGGTATGACTTCTATTTACTTGGGCTATGTTAGCCATAATTAATAGTTTCCTTGATTTATGACTTGTCATGCATTCATCACTCTATATCTCGTCTAAGTCATAGAAAATAGCTTATATTGATAATTGAACTGATATTATGCATGTGCATGGTGTACGCATATCTATTATATACATTCATGATATTATTGGCATTTGATTGACGAGGTACATGAAAAGGGCATTGAAGGTCGGATGTTTGAATATGGTACATAGAAAGAGCGATGATGATGATGATATTACAACCTCAGAGCTGGGACCCGATGGAAAATTATTCTGGGTGGGTATATGGACCGCATAAGTCCCATATGGGTCACGTGAAGCCTACTACATGAGCGTACGTATACCAGGTGCATATATCCATTGCATAACATACATATCACTTGCATTGCATCTCATTTATACTTGTTGATGTGAACTTCATGGCTATCTGTTCGATTGATATAATTATGCAATCTTTATGATTTTTATTGCTTAAAAAGGAAATAAATATAGAATCTTTACGACTTCTTTAACATAAGGAATGTAAATATGGAGCCTTTGTGAGATTAGATGCCCTAATTGAGTATATGTTGGAACTTTATGGTTATACTTGGCTTTCTATGGTTAAAGACTGAAATTTTATGATGATTCGCAGTAAAGTGATGATCTTTATGGTTGACTTAGTCGTAGAATCTTATTTACAAGGTTAAAGTGCTTATAAATCACATATGTCTTGAAAATTTAGCAAATAGAGAAGTATCGGAAAGTACCAAACCTCACCACCACTATAGTCAGGGTCAGTCAATGATATTGCTTGATCCAAGTACTTCCCATACCCACACTACAATTGCTGCACCTCTATGTGCAAGTACAGATTTGAGCGCGCATTAAGCATTGTGATCGAGATGAGTAATGGAGAGCTTTGATTTGGAGTCTAGAGTGAGATGTCGTTGCCTTCCCAGCACTAGATTCCTCTCTATCTTTATTTTTTGTCTCTTTTATTTCAGGCACTATATCTCAATTAGAAAGCTCTCGTACTTATGACTTTCAGGTTTTGGGGAGTTTGACTTAGACTTATCATTAAGCATTAAGACATTGTCAGTACTTTGGGTGTTTTTTTACTTTTCCGCATTTTTATTCATGTATTCGACTTGCATGTTTTGGGGTTTGTCTACGGGTTTAGGGAAGGTGCTCCCACAACACAAATATGATTTTGAGTCGTGATAAATTTGGTATCAAAGTACTAGATTCATTGGTATCATTAGTACAAGAGCAATGTTTAGTAGAGTTTAATTGATCGGTACATAGACTTCCGTACCGATCTTCAAGAGGCCATAGGACATTTAGAAAGTTCACTTCTTTCATTCTTATCATGCGTTCTCGACTTTCTTAAATTCTAAGAGCCCGTTTGGATAGGCTTATGGCTTTTCACTTATAAGCCAAAAGCTATAAGCTAGAAATTCTAGCTTATGACTTTTGACTTATTTTTGTTATTTTGACTTAAAAATAAGTGCTTAAAAACACTTTCTTGTTTTACCAAAATACTACAAAAGTGCTTATAAGTTATTTTGGCTTAAAACACATAAAATAAGTCAATCCAAACAGGCTTTAAATCTCCTTTGTTTCATTATTTTTCATAGATGGTGAGGACTCACTTGGTCACAAAGGGATATTATGTGCTCGCACCTGCACCCACACTCGCTGCTAGAGGTGGTGCACGGGGAAGGGGAAAAGGCAGAGGTAGAGGGTGAGGTAGAGGTATACCTCGAGTTGCAGCACTAGCCCGAGGCCAAACACTTACAACTGCTCAGTCCAGTGTTAGGGCAGAGTCTCTAGAGCCGGAGGTTATCCCGGATGATGATCAGATTCCAGTTGATGAGGATGCTCAGGGTCAGGCTGATGGGGCAGAGCTAGCTGCATAATAAGCTTTCTTAATGAGGATTATCCCCCAAGTTTTATTGCTACACCAGTGTTTTAGGACACCCTAGTTCGCATGATGAGCTTTCTTGAGACTTTAGCTCAGGGTGTTCTCCCTGTCACTTCTGATAGATCACAAACTAGAGTTGGAGGACAAACTCCTGATCATATGGCTTTGCCCGGATTTCAGACACCAGGGGTTTAGCCAGTACCTATTGGGGTTCCTCGCTTCTTAGGCGTGGAAATGTCTAGTCTTGTTTCACCCCCAGCTACTCAACCCACGATGTTCGTAGAGGAGCAGAAGATGTTTGATCAGTTTAGGAAGTTGGATCTTCCTAGATATGATGGAGACCCTAAGAATGATGCTTATGAGTTCTTGATTAGCTGCTATGAGAGGTTACACAACCTCGGGTTAGTAGAGTCTCATGGAGTATACTACACCAATTTTTAGATGATTGAACCTTCCAAGAAGTGGTGGAGGTCATATGTTGAGACCAGATCAACAAGGTCCCCTCCTCTTACTTGGACTTCATTTACTTAAGCCTTTTTGGAGAAGTTTGTACCTCACAGTGTTAGAGAGAGAAAGAGAGCTAAATTGATGGGTTCCACCAAGGGCATATGACTGTGACAAAGTATAAGAAATAGTTCTATGCATTGTCTCATGATGCCTTGATGATTCTTTCTGATGAGACCGAGAGGGTGATGAGGTTCACAAATGGGTAGATTTGTCCTCTTCATTTGATCGCAGCGTAGATGGGTGCCATGGGTTCTTCTTTCCAGCAGATTGTTAGTGTAGTTGGAGAGGCTGAGTTCATTAGGCATGAGGATTATGAGGAGTGAGTGGTTAAGAAGCTTCATTTCAGCACTCATATAGTTACCTCGTCTGGAGGTAGGGGACATTTTGGTGGAGGTCATCACCATTAGAGTTCTAGGCCAGTTATTGAAGCCATGCTAGTATCCGATGGAGAATAATCAGGGTGTACTTCTTATGGTTTGAGGTAGCTGACCCCGAATTCTTATAGACTATCTGATTGTAGTGGGCATTCTAGTGACAGTTCTTCTTCCCAACCATCATGCAGTTCTTAGAGGGCTTTATGAGTGTGGTGATATTGGGCATTTCAAACAATATTATCCTAGACTTAGGTGTGGTGGGCAACATCAGAATTCTTAGACTTCCAGGCCTAGGATAGCTGGACCGCTGACTAGAGGTGGGTCTCAAAGATGGTTTTTATAGTGACAGGTATGGCTTTCAAACAAGTAGGAGTGGTGCTCATTTAGGCCGAGGTGGTGGTCGTGGAGGTACTCGAACTTCGAGTGATCGTGCTCATTAATATGCCTTCTCAGGCAGACCTGAGGTAGGGGCCTCCGATACAGTCATCACATGTATTCTTTTGTTTTTTCATCATCCTGCTATAATTTTATTTTATCCAGGCTCTACCTATTGTTATGTGTTTGCCTACTTTGCTTTGAGTTAGGATCTGATATGTGATTCCCTAGCCATGTCTATTCATGTGTCTACTCCTATTGGAATTTCATAGTGGTAGACCGTTTATATCATGATTGTGTAGTTAATTTGATGGGGTATGATACTTAAGTAGACTTGAATGTATGAGATATGGTAGATTTTGACGCTATTCTTTGGATAGATTGATTATCCCAGTATCACACAATTTTGAACTGTCATGCCAAGACAATTACTTTAGCCATGTCGGGTATTTCTCGATTAGAATGGAAGGGTGCTCTTAGTCAGTATCCGAAGAAGGTAATATCGTTCCTTAAGGATCAGAAGATGGTAGAGAATGTGTATCTCTCTTATTTGGCTTATATTCGAGATACGAGTATAGAGACTCCTCCATTAGAGTTTGTTCCAATAGTGAGAGAGTTTTTTGAGGTGTTCCCTACCGAACTTCCCGGTGTTCTGCCTAACTGTGACATTGCCTTTTGTATTGATTTGGAGCCCGGTACTCAACCCATTTCTATTCCACCATATCAGATGTCACTAGCTGAGTTGGGAGAATTGAAGGAGCAATTGCAGGATTTGTTGAGTAAGGGGTTTATTCGACCCAATATGTCTCATTCGGTACTCCTATGTTGTTTGTGAAGAAGAACGATGGATCTATGCGGATGTGTATCGATTGTCAGCAATTGAACAAGGTGATTATCAAGAACAAATATCTTATACCTCACATTAATGACTTTTTTGATCAATTTCAGGGTGCGGTGCTTCAGTCCTTTTCAAAATTGATTTGAGGTCTGATTGTAACCAGTTAAAGATTAGGGTGGAGGATGTTGCTAATATGGATTTCCAGACTCGCTATGGGCACTATGAGTTTTTGGTGATGTCTTTTGGGTTGACTAATGCACCCACAACCATCACGGAGTTGATGAATGAAGTATTCAGGCCTTACTTGAATTCATTCGAGATTGTCTTCATAGATGATATTTTGATCTACTCTCAGAGTAAGGAGGAGCACGAGCGGCATTTGAGGATCGTGCTTGGTATTTTGAAGGAAAATCAACTTTATGACAAATTTTCAAAGTGTGAGTTTTGGCTTAGTTTTGTGGCATTCTTAGGGCATATAGTGACTAAGGATGACATCATGGTAGATCTTTAGAATATTGAGGTGGTTCGAGATTGGATTAGACCTGCTTCAGTCACCGAGGTTCAGAGGTTTATTGGTCTCATGGGTTATTATCAACATTTTGTTGAGGGTTTTTATCTACTACAACCCAATTGACTAGGTTAACTTAAAAAGAGGTAGTATTTCAGTGGTCCGGGAAGTGTGAGGCGAGCTTCCAAAAGCTCAAAATTTTATTGACTACTACTTTGATTTTGACCTTACCTATTGAGAGAGAGAGATTTACGGTCTATTATGATGCTTCAGGGGTAGGTCTTAGGTGTGTGTTGATACAAAAGGGGAAGATGATAGCCTATACTTCGAGGTAGTTGATGGTACATGAGAAAAACTCCCCTACTCATGATTTAGAGTTAGCGATAATTGTGTTTGCATTGAAGATTTGGAGGCATTATCTCTATAGGGTGCATTGTAAAGTATTCATGGACCATCGCAGTCTCTAGTACATATTAAACCAGAATGATCTTAATTTGAGACAATGTAGGTTATTGGAGTTACTTAAGGATTATGACATGACTATCCTGTATCACGAGGGCAAGGTCAATGTAGAGGCGGATAACTTGAGTTGGAAGGTGGTGAATATAGGTAGTTTAGCTTTAATGCACGTGAAAGAGCATCATTTGGTGATGGATATTTAGTCCTTGGCTAATCGATTTGTGAGACTCGATATTTCGGATCCCGATAGAGGTTTATCTTGTGTGGAGGTGTGGTCTTCCTTATTAGAGCAGATTAGGTCTCAATAATTTAATGATGTGAAGTTGTGTAGGATTCGTGACAGTTGTAGGGATAGGCTAAAGAGGTAATTCTTGATGGTGATGGTGTTTTGAGGATCAAGGGTCAAGCTTGTGTTCCTAGGAAGGGTGATTTGACTAAATTGATCATGGAGGAGGCTCACAGTTTGAAGTACTCTATTCACCCAGGGGCTACAAAGATGTGTCGTGACTTAAAATAACATTATTAGTGGCATAGAATGAAGAGAGGCATAGTGGAGTTTGTCTCTCAGTATTTGAATTGCTAGCAAGTGAAGTATGAGCACTAGAAGCTTGGTGGTGTGATTCAGAGGATGCCCATACCGGAATGGAAGTGGAAGCGGATTGCTATAGACTTCGTGGTAGGATTGCCGCAGACCTAGGGCAAGTTTGATGCCATTTGGGTTATTATGGATAGTTTGACTGAATCTGCATATTTCATTCAAGTTCATCTCTTTCTTATCTTTTATTTATCCGAGATATATGTATATGTTCAGACATTTAGACTAAGCTACTTTCCTCTTTGGATTTGTATGTGATTTACAACTCTTGTATTGTTGACCAGATTCTTGGGGTTGTACTTATGATTCTCAGACTTATCTTTCAACATTTTATATTATGATCAGACATATTTATTAAGTATTTGTGATTCCACATTTCTTACATATCTTGTGTTGGCTAATTGAGGAGTGGTTCGCCTACCGGTAGAGAAAGTGTAGGTGTCACCATGATTCTTAAAATGGGTCGTGACAAAACTGGTATCAGAGGTTTAGGTTAAACAGTTTTAAATAAAAGATCAATGTCTAGTAGAGTCTTGCAGATCAATGCGGAGACGTCCGTACTTATCTTTGAGAGGCTATGAGATATTTAGGAAACTTCACTTTCTTCATTCATTCGTGCTAAGGTTAATCAAATTGGTATCTGACCTTTGTTTCTTATTCTCACAGATGGTGAAACCTCATGCCCATGCAGCGAGAGAGGAGGCACCGGCACCTGCAGTGCGCGATTGTGGTAGAAGTCGTGGTAGAGGTCATAGTAGGGGACGATGTAGAGCCCGATGAGCTATACCGATTAGGAGTAGAGCACAAAGAGTTGGTCAGGCTTGTGCTAGATCTACATCCCTCGAGACGTATATTGAGCCTCAGGATGAGCAGTATGATGAGGAGATTGGGCCAGCCTAGGATCAACCCAGGTTTATAGCTACTCCAATTCTTTAGGACACCTTGGTCAGGTTGTTGAGTGTGCTTGATGGTTTTACCCAGGTGGGTATTCATGTGACTACTCTGAAGTGGGTTACACACCCGAGCGGGAGAGGAATAGACTCCTGAGTTTCATACTCTAGGGCTCAACCAGTTGCTATATAACACCCCATATTGATGAGATTTTAACACCCGAATTTTGTCCCCGACCGATTGTAGGGGCTGCTATGACCTGCGATGAGCGCAAGATATGGGAGAACCTTTTCAACATAAAGCCTCCCGTATTCCATAGACAACCCAATGAGGATGTATACGAGTTTATTATGCGTTGTCATGAAAGGTTGTATACCTTGGGTATCATCGAGTCACACGAGGTCTATTTCGTTGCTTATAATCTTATGGGTGATGCGAAGCAATAGTGAATGGTTTATGTTGATTATTGATCAGTGAGGTCACCTCCACTGTCTTGGTTTATGTTTTATCTGATTTTTCTAGAGAAGTATGTGACCCTTAGCTTGTATTTGAGGAAGCGTGATGTGTTCTAGAGGATTGAGTAGCGGTGTTCGACAGTTGCTGATTACGAGAGTTGCTTCCATGCCTTATCGCGCTATGCAATACCATTTCTACCTATAGAGGCAGAGAGAGTCAGATGCTTTGTGAAAGGGTTGAGTATTCCCCTTCAGTTGGCTAAGTTACAGTTGGTAGCTATTGGGTCTTCTTTTGAGTTTGTGATTGAGCATGCTCGGATGGTTAAGTCTATTAGGGGCAAGCTGCCCAAACATGAGTTCGACAAGAGGATGCGACGATATGGACAGTACATTAGGTCTACTTCTTATGGGTATGGACAATAAGGTATATTCCAACATTTGCAGTCTAGTCGTCCACTTCAGGCAGCCTTCCAGATTACAGATGGTGCTTCTTCGGGGTAGAGCGGTTAGACAACTTCTCATAATCTAGAATTTTAATAATAATATTGCCCCTTCTGGCGTATCCGTCGTCTTGGTAAAAATTGCTCATTTACTGGCTACGAGTACAAACTAACCGAAGTCTTTTTGGTAACCGGCATTACTGAAATGGTATAAGGCGCGAGTCAAACTCGAATTCCTAAGACTCAGCTCTACTGCATGATTTATGAGATGAAAGAATAGAAACCATCCCTAAAATGTCAGATAGCCTCCTGTTTATAAGTATGGTGCACAACATACCCATAAACAAGACTCTACTAGACACAGCTTGTAGACTCCATATGACAGACATGCTCTGATACCAAGTTTGTCACGACCCAAACCTGAAGGCCGCGACGGGCACCCAGACCCCACCCACTGGGTACCGCTAATCATACAACCAATACCTAATCATAATTAAATACAGACTAAGCCAAAAAATATTATAGAAAATCTTAACCAGAAATCCAATTTTCATATATACATACCCATGCCAAGGCTGACAAGGCCACACATGACAACTAACCACAGGACGCCTGTCTAAAAGTCTCTAAAGAATACATGACATCACAAGGATGGGACATGACCCCGCCATACCCTTATGCAGAAGCAAAAATACTATACCACGACCAACGACAACTCTAAAACAAATAGAGTGCTTCAATATCAGCTGAACCAGCAACCTACTAGCGTGAACCGTCACCCTCTTTAATTGAACCTGCGAGCATGAAACGTAGCGTCCCCCGACAAAAGGGACGTCAGTACGACTGATGTACTGAGTATGTTAGGCATGAATAATATTATAACATGGATATAACAACAACTGAAACATAAATAACTAACCAGCAGTAAATATATATGAGGGTCCTAATACACATGCCTAAATGTCATGCACAATGAGGTATATATATACATCGGCCCCATTGGGCATCTTCCTTACCATAAAAATCTCTGTGGGCATCATTTCATGTCGGCCTTTGTGGGCATAATATGTCTAAATGTCATGCATAATGCGGTAAATATATATATACTGGCCACACAAGGGCATTTTCCTCCCCACATCATATATATATATATATATATATATATATATATATATATATATATATATATATATATATATATATATATATATACTGGTCCTTAATTAGGCATCTTCCTTCATTAAGCCACATGCTAGCCACACATGCTTTATCATTATCATAACCCAGCTGATAAGGTGGTCTGCGTTTCCCGTCCCCAATATACGGTCATGGGTAAAACATGAATGCAGATCACAATAAAATATCCTGAATGACATAATTTCCTTGTACCTTCGGCTAACACTGTAATTATCAACATCTTTTTCGTATGTCTTAATAAGAACTTATGAACATATTTAGACATGCTTTAGGAATCAATAACATGGATATTCTTAACTACTAGGAGTAGAATAAATTATGGAGAAATATCACGGTTATATTTCGTTACATGAAACATGCCAAAAGAAAAAAATAATTTATCTTAACATACCTTCATTTCGCTAAACTGGGATGAAAAATATTGTTACTGCACCTTGTTCTTAGGAGCAATGTCCAAACGTTACTGCCTACTATCCTCTGATTAGCAAAAGAATGGTATAACTTAAAAATGAAATGTGAAAGGGGTTTGCAGGAGTTCTTTCCAATTCGTACATAAAGAAGGAATTTGGACACTTCGGAAATAGTCACAAATTGCAACTTGCTCTTTTTTTTTAAAAAAAAAGTCTTAAGCTAAGCATTTAAGGGCTGCTCACAATTTGGTCTTCAAGGCCAACATATAACTTCTCAAATTGAGAACAAAATAAGCCCTCATCATGATGTCTCCCACTTGCCAATCTTGGCGGTGGAGACATCTCAAATGACTCCACATACACACAACATGCACTCCACTCCATTAATTAAGTGACCTGCCTCCGCATAATTTATCAATCACACACATAATTATTTCTGTGATTCTAATTCACTTAAACCTTGATAACTTGTATGACCTTCATATACTCAATATCATAATTTTTTAATATGACACTAGTCCATAATTTCTTTATGCACATACCAAATTTATTTTCGTTTCCCGTCATCACACTTCTTACATCCAAAATTACTTCGGGGTTTAATCCCTTTTATACACTAATCTCTTTATTATCATACGTAAATATATCATAAATTTTGCCAATACTCGGGTCTATTTACATACGCCTAGCGATTTTACATACGCTTAGCGATTCAAACCGTGACCCAAAAGTACGGGATGCTACAATTTGGTAGCAGTTTTAGTGGGAATTGAGGTATATCTCTCTTTTGAATATATTTTTCGATGATGAATGATGATTCATGCGTGTGTAGGGTCAAGCCCGCATTGATCCTTTATATGTAATATATTATTTATAATTAGATGTGTTTTGCCCATATTAAGGGATGATTGAAGTCCTTTCCTAAAGATTGGATCTTTCAACGTGTTTTCATCCTAAGAATGAATTTTCTTGCATTTGAATTTGATAAACGATTTGAACATGGGTTTAAGTTGATTTATGATACCTCCATTAATGAGAAAAAGATCTGAGAATGATTTTGACTTATAAGTCGTGAATGGTGATTTGGCTAATATGTCATGACTTGAATTTATTTTTTTGGGGATGTATGGGCAAGTTGCGCTAGTCCAGACGATGATTAGTCATTGTGGATCCTAACATATCGCTTTTGAGCATTTTTATGTCAGTATAGAGGATGATTGACCTCCGTGGGTTGATAGCCTCGATGCATCTATTGTTTGTTCGCCCATGAGTTGACATATTGATGATCTTGATTTTTGTAAAGGAAAGACTTTGAATGCTAAAAGGCGTAATGAATTGAAATTGACATATTTCATCATTATTGACTTACATTGATCAGTATTACTGATTGAAATGATCTGACTTTTGTTTCCACATATATATACGAACTATATTTATTATATTAAATATTGTACCTTAGACATTCATTGAGTACCCAGTACTCACGCATACCATTATTGTTTTTGATTGTATGTGTCACTCCTCCCGAGGTAAAAACATGACCTAGAGCTAATGTGATGATTCGTGGAGTAAATTCCAATTCCGCGGTGATATACCTGATGTTGGATGACCGTATGAGGTCTAATATTGTATAGGTTGTGATGCACAGACTTACAAGGCAAGTTTAGATATCTTATGCTTGTTCACACATAGACGGATAGCCCCACTTATAGGGGAGACTATGATCAAATTTCTAGAAAACATTAAGGAGTGTTTGTATACTCGTGTATGCCCCACATTCAACGGTGAATATTTCTAATGGGGAGAGGATATTACATTTCGTGTTTCTATACATTAAGTTTCATCGTAAGTTAGCCGGCGTAAGCTCATAAATAAGTTTTTTTTACTATAGCGATAGAAATTATTTTCTCATAAGAAAAGAAAGTTATCTTTTTACCGTTTTGAGAATTAATAGTACAAAAATTTGTACCCTTGATATAAGGTTTGAAAATTTTAAAATTTGATAAAATATAGTTTGCACAATATTTAAGTGAATTGAGATTGAAAAATTAATTGGGGTTATTGGATAATTATTATGTTCACATGGTCCACACGGGTTATGTACAAATGTCAACAAGTGCATGTAATTACATACACATAAGGGTGTAATGTCGCATGATGTTGTGATGAGTATAAAAAGAGGCCTAGGGATGTTACACGTGTAGAGGGGAGGGAGTATTCTTTTAACTTTTGACTCTCATTTTCTTTACCTTCACATATAGAAATGATGCTGCCACTTTGCTCTCTATTTTAGATTTATACATTTAGAGTTTAATTTTAAAAAGGTATGCAACAATTTTTCATGTCATCTTTCTCACTTAAGTTAAAACGTTTGGTGCCCAACATAGCAATAGCATTTTATTACCAATCCTAGCCACCACATTTTTCTACATAAACGGATCGAAGATTACTTCGTAGTGAAGTAAGGTGTAAAAAGCTTAGTTTTTGTCATCCAAGATTGACATATTCTATACCTCGAGTACATTTCAGATAGTGATGGTTAGACGAAGAAAGATATGTAAGGCTTACCTTTTCTTTCTTTTGGCATGATTCTTGAAATAATGTCATATGACGAAACGTCCGCAAAAGAGAACTCTACTCTTAACTATTGAAGTTATGCTTGTTCTATACTCTTGAAAAGATTTTATGGCTCTTGTTTGTCCCTTTTCGGGAGTCCTTTTACGCACTTTGTATTATTGTAACACCTTGTACCTTCAAACTAAGCCATGTTTATGATCCAGGGGTTTAGAAAATCAAAACGGAGAGTTTAAGATGAAAAAACATCTTCAGTTCTACAAATTAGATTCTACATCCGATTTATACGGACCATAAAATATTTTACAGACCATCGATTTGAACCGTCAATTTATTTTTGAGATTGACGGAGCCCCTGTACGTTTTGAGGACCGTACAAGATTATACGGTCCATCCCTTTTTACTGTCTCAACCTCTTATGTTTTAAAGGTCACTGGAAAGTTGTATTTTGGGTGACGGTCCGATTATACGGACCGTACATTTTTATACGGTCCAGACTCGGACTGTAGAAAATTTTATGGTTCGTTCAATTTTCCCGTAAAACCCTTCCGACTGGGAACAATATAAATACGAGACTTAGTTCTGAAAAATCAGTTTTCACACTTCTTAAGCCCTAGCACGAAGGTTCTCACTTTCCATCACTCTCATACACCAAGGTAAGCCTATCCCAAGTATTCCAAGTGGATTCTAACGCATATACATGAATTCTAAGTAGAAATTCATTGTTCTTAACCTAGGATTTTCAGGAAAACCCAACTCAAGGAATTAAGATGCAAGTTTCGGATTTCTTCTTCCAAGTTCAATACTTTAATACAAGTATTGGAGCGTCTTTCTGGATTTAAAAAGGAAATAAACCTACATATGGGTTTTACTGCATCACCCTTCCATTATTTGACTGGTTTACCTGGAAATTCAAAACTGACAATTTTGGTTCTACAACCTACTATGGCATAACATGAAGACAACCAATCCATACCCATGATTACATTAAAGTCTACCATTTCTAACTCTATCAAATCGACTATGATAATGCGGTAATAGACTTTAACTGGAAAACTCCTATATACCCGCTTGACTATAATTGACTCACTAACTTGAGTGGATACCTCAAAGGATTCATGCAACTTTTCTGGTTCAGTTCTAAATTTCTTAGCAATGAATAGGGTTACATAAGATAGAGTGGATCTAGGATCCATAAGGGAATGAACGTCAAAAGTGAAAATGGTTAGTATACATGTGACAACATCTGCATGAGCCTTTATATCTTGATGATCTAATAGTGCATACAAATGGTTTGGACCTTCGCCTGTGTTATCGGACATAGCCGGACCACACCTTTATTGGTCCTAAGAATTACGAGGAACTACTGAATTTATGGATTGAGCCACATTACCTCTTGTACCCTACCTCGCTGATGTATAGTCTCTCTAAAAGTGACCCTACTGACTACAAGCATAACAGATATTCATGCCAAAATGGCACTCCCCTGGGTGCCTCTTCCACTCTTAGCACAAACTGGATTACTGAATGAACTTTGACCCACACTATCTTGTGATTGAGAGCCTAATGATATAAAGTTCTGCCTTTTCTTATCATTCCTGAGCTTTGGGGTCAGAGCACTAGCTGAATATGGAGCATGTCCTAATGACCTAATTTTAAAGAACCATCTGCCGCCACCTTCCCCATGACTGAGATGACCTATATACTTAACTCTCTTGTTGAATTCCTTGTCTTTCTTCTTCTACAATGCTTCCTCTTCATTTATTCTATTCTCATTACCATGTATAAAAGAAACCATCTTGGTGATGGTCATTTTCCTATTCTGAGTAGAAATATTAGCATCATCGAACAACTGGGGATTAAGGCCATACACAAAATGCCTAACTTTGGCCCTCATGTATGGAACCATATGTGCATGATATTTTCCCAAAGAAACAAAGTGAATTCAATACTCCTACACACTCATGCCATTCTGCATGAACTTCTCAAATTCTACGACTTTTGCCTACCTTACCGCTGTCAGCATGAAGTGTTCAAGGAAAGCATTAGCAATCCCATCCCAAGTTGCTGGAGACACATCTTCCCCTCGGGATAGTTCCTATGATTTATACCAGTTATTGGCAACATCCTGCAGCTGATTATCTTCCAACTCTGCTGCCTCTAACTTAGTAGCATGCATTACATGAAAGATCTTCTGAATCCCATTAATGAAATTTTATGAATCTTCTTTTTTACAAGACCCTGTGAATACCAGAGGCTCCATGCGTAAAAATTCCCAAGTCCTGAAACTGGATGACTCCTCTCTAGTTCATGTAATTGGAGTTGTTCCCTGATGTTGGGCTTGAGCGGCCACAAGTTGGGTGAGAAACTAAATAGTTCCCCTACACCCGAAGTAGTGGAACTGGGCAGCGGCGAAAATAGAATATGAACCTCTGTAGGCCCTGTGGTATCAGGTAGGGGAGCTATACCTAAATTGGCTCCCTGAGCCTAAGCATCTTCCTTACGAGCAGAATTAGCAGCAACCCTCTTTCTTGTACCTGATTTTCTTTTTGTAGGAATTTCCTCAAATATGTAATACACACGAATTAGAAGGATGTCCTAAAGGTATAGCTCTAACTGCACGATCTAGAGTATGAAAGAAGTGATACAATCCTAGATGTCTTGGTGGTCAACTGTTTAAATGTGTAGGGCCCTTACACACATAAAAGTGACCCCACTAGACTCGATTCATAGACTTCATAAGACACTTGAACCTAGGCTCTGATAGCAAGTTTTATAACGCCCCGAACTATGGTCTAGGCGGAACACGACACTCGGTGCCTAACTGCATGTGACTGAGTGAACCACATAGCTTGTTGAATCATCATGGGCATCAAAAGCATGCAATAGTAGTGATAAATAAATATGTAAAACTGTATATTGAAAATAGTCTGAAAATATAATAGCAGAAATAGTCTGATAATCTGATAAAACATAATAAGTCTGAAAGTAAAACTAACATGACTGGCATAACATGATAACTAGTCTAGTCTATGAAATCTCTAAAACATGAGTTTGAAAAACTGTTTACCAGGACAAGGCCCTGGAATACCTCTACTATAAATCATAATCATGAAAGTAAATAGACTAACACCCCGAATGGAATGTGGCTCCCCAAGTAGCTGATATTGAAGCAATCCTAACGAGCATATCTATCATCCTGAAACTCAGTACCTGCATTGTGAAGTGTAGGGCAAAGGGACGTTAGTACATTTGAATTGTACCATATGTAAAGAAACTGGAAGAAATAAGTAGACATATGATATAATAGGAACATGAAACTAAAACTAAAACTGAACATGAATATGAGTGTAATAGCATGTGTAAAATACCTAAACAGTATATCTATGTATATGTGGGGAGAGTAGTAATATAACCGATAATATGAAATCACCACGTGGGTACGTGGATCCTGGTACCTAGCCCAACCAACATAGCGCTCACATACCTTGTCGGGGTATGATACATGAACCTAACATGAAAGGATCCAATCAATAATCTAAAGGTGTCATCCTCTGGGCAGAGCGACCCTTATCCTAGGCTGGCATACGTAGTTTCAGGCTGTAAGAGCCTTCTCGATAATCTATACAACTCCCAAAACACGTACTTAAAAATAGTTGTCTTGTAAGCCCATGAACTTCATGAAAATAACTTGTAAAAATATGGTTTGCAATTATAGTTTAACATGTGAATAGATATATCATATAACTTGCATAAATCCTGAAAATCATGTACAATTTCATGAAAATTGAGTAATAATAATTATAATTTGTATTTAAGAACTCATGGAATTCAAAGCATGCGTTCATGGATTGCGAATAGGTTCATGACATTCATAATGGCATATCATAAATATAATTAATGAAGACAAGATATAACATGAAATATAATTGTACATGTATATAGGGTTATCATGAACTTGAGTAAAACCCTAGGTTATGGAAATTTATGGTTTCATAGATAATCGTGGTGTAATGATATTTCCACACATAGATAGAAGCTCTACATACCTTAATTGATATCCAAGTGGTATATTTACAATCTAGTTCGGGTTAAGAATATAGATACCCAGACCCCAACCCTTCAGTCTGTACCAGTTGTCAATGAGTTTCTAGATGTCTTTCCAGAAAATATTCCCTGAGTTCCTCCCAATAAGGAGATCGACTTTGAAATTGATCTACTTCCCAACACTAAGCCAATATCTATTATGCCGTACAAAATGGCTCCAACAGAGTTAAGAGAATTGAAAACCCAATTGAAATATCTCCTTGATAAGGGATTTATTAGACCAAGTGTATCTCCATGGGGCGAACCAATCTTGTTTGTTCGAAAGAAGGATGAGTCATTGCGTATGTGCATTGGTTACCGGTAGTTGATCAAGGTTACCATTAAGAACAAATATCCTCTTCCCAGAATCGATGATTTATTCGACCAACTTCAGGGTGCCCAATGTTACTCCAAGATTGACCTCAGATCAGGGTACCATCAGCTTAAGGTTAAGAAAGTTGACATTCTGAAAACCTCATTCAGAACTCGTTATAGTCATTTTGAATTTTATGTCATGTCATTTGGATTGATAAATTCATCAGCTGCTTTCATAGATCTTATGAACAAGGTCTTCAAGCCTTATCTTGACCTTTTCATCACTGTCCTCATCGATGATATTCTAGTCTATTCCCGTAGTGAGGCTGATCATGCAGAACATCTCATAATAGTATTGCAGACACTCTAGGATCGCGAGCTTTATGGCGAAGTTTTCCAAGTATGAATTTTGACTAAAGTCAGTATCATTCTTAGGCTATGTGATTCAGGTGAAGGTGTCCACGATGATTTTTAGAAAATAGACGTTGTAAAGAATTGTCCCAGACCCACCTCAACCTCAGAGAAATGAGGTTTCTTAGGTCTGGCAGACTATTACAGATGTTTCGTATAGGGTGTTTCCTCCATCGCAACTCCATTGACTAGATTAACGTAGAATAAATTCAAATTCCAGTGGTCAGATGTATGTGAGCGTAGTTTTGAAGAATTAAAAATAAGACTGACTTCTGCTCTAGGTTAACTTTGCTAGAGGGTACCGAGGGGTTCGTTGTATATTGTGATTCTTTAGGAGTTGGTCTTAGGTGTATTTTAATACATCATGGTAAGGTTATATCCTATGCATCTAGACAACTTAATCCTCATGAAAAGAATTATCTGACTCATGACTTAGAATTGGCTGGTGTGATTTTTACACTCAAGATATAGTATCATTATGTGTATGGAGTTCACGTTGACATTTTCATAGATCACAAGAACCTTTAGTACATTTTCAAGTAGCAGGAGTTGAATTTTAGATAAAGGAAGTGGCTAAAATTGGTAAAAGATTATGATGTAGATATTCTCTATCATTCAGGGAAAGCGAATGTGGTAGCCGATGATCTTAGTTAGTGATCCATGGGAAGTTTAGCTCATGTTGGAGAAGATAAGAGAACCATGAAAAAAGAGATTCACTGACTGGCCAGTGTAGGAGTTTGACTCATGGACTCCGAAGATAGTGGTGTTGTTGTTTAGAACAAGTCTGAATCCTCCTTAGTAGCCGGGGTGAAAGAGAAGAAGTTTAGTGATCCCTATTTATTGCAGCTGAAAGAGGGTATCTACAAACATAAGACTACAACTTTTGAACAAGTGCTCTAGATATGGACGGACTCATAGAGCGAATCATGGTAGAAGCGCATAATTCCAGGTATTCTGTCCACCCAGGTTCTACCAAGATGTATCATGATCTTAAATAGATTTATTGGTGGAATGATATGAAAAGAAATATGGAAAATTTTGTAGCCAAGTGTCTGAATTGTCAGCAGGTAAAGGCCGAGCACCAGAGGCCTGGTGGGTTAGCTCAGAATATTGATATTCCTGTTTGGAAATAGGAGATGATAAACATGGACTTCATAACAAGTCTACCTCGCTCAGCCCGAAGGAATGGTTCGATATGGGTGATCGTGGACTGACCGACTAAATCAACCCACTTTTTGCTAGTCAAGACCACATATCCACTAGAGGATTATGCTAAGTTGTATATTCGAGAAATTGTCAAGCTTCATAGGACCCCATATCCATCATTTCAGATCGTGGTGCTCAGTTCACAACTCACTTTTGGAAGTCTTTCAAGAAGGGATTAGGTATCAAGACAAAACACAACATGACTTTTCATCCTTAAAAAAATGGTCAGATAGAGAGTACTATTCAGACTTTTGACGATATATTGAGGGCATGTGTTCTCAATTTTAAAGGTAATTGGAATGATACCTCTCATTGAATTTGCTTATAATAACAGTTATCATGCTAGCATACAGATGGAACCATTTGAAGCTCTGTATAGGCGGAGGTGTATGTCGTCAATTGGTTGGTTCAAAGTTGGTGAGGATGAATTGTTAGGACCATACTTGGTCCATCAGGCTATGGAAAAATTAATTTAGGAGCATTTGAAAATAGCTCATAGTCGCCAGAAAAGTTCTATTCAATTGTGAGGCGTAGAGATTTGGAGTTTCAAGTTGACGATTGAGTATTTCTGAAAGTTTCACCTATGAAAGGTGTCATGAGGTTTGGAAAGAAAGGGAAACTCAGTCCAGGTATATTGGACCATACAAGATTTTGAGAAAAGTTGGCCAAGTAGCATATGAACTTGAATTGCCACACGATTTAGTTGTTGTGCATCCAGTGTTTCATGTATCCATGTTGAAGAAATATGTGGAAGACTCGTCGTTGGTTGTCCCTACTGAGTCCATTTTAGTTAAGGATGATCTGACCTATGAAGAGATCATTGTGGCTCTTTTGGATTGTCAGATTCGAAAGTTGAGGACTAAGGAGGTTGCCTCGGTGAAAGTGTTGTGGAGAAGTTAGAATATTAAAAAGGCTACATGGGAAGCCGAAGAAGATATGAAATCTAGATATATACACTTATTTGAGGAACAAGCAGATAATAATCAAGGTAAATACCTTCAGTAATTATGTCATGCCCATTGTGTATCCATGTCTCATGTTTTATGTTCATGTATTCAGTACTCATGTTCCATGTCCCCATGTTCACGTTTTCATGTAATCATGTCATTCAGTCTCATATTTCATGTCATATTTCTTCACGCTTATGTACTAATACTATGTTCAACTTCGTTCCTAATCATGACCCATCATTCGAGGATGAATGATCCTAAGAGGGAGATATTGTAACACCTCGTTCCTTCAAACAACACCATATTAATGACCCAGGGGTTTAGGAAACCAAGACAGGAGTTTAAGTTTAACAAAAACTTCAGTTCTGCAGATTAGATTCTACGCCCGACTTATACAGACTATAAAATATTTTACGGACCGTCCATTTGAACCGTTAATTTGTTTTTGGGATTGACGGAGCCCCTGTACATTTTATGGACCATATAAGATTATAAGGTCCATCCTTTTTTACCTTCTCAGCCTCTTAAGTTTTAAAGGTCACTGGAAAGTTGCATTTTGGGTGACGGTCCGATTATAAGGACTGTACATTTTTATACGGTCCAGACTCGGACTGTAGAAAATTTGATGGTCCTTCGAATTTGTCCATAAAACCCTTCCTACTGGGAACATTATAAATACAAGACTTAATTCTAAAAAATCAGTTTTCACTCCTCTCAAGCCCTAGCACGAAGGTTCTTTCCTCCCATCACACTCATAAACTAAGGTAAGCCTATCCCAAGTATTCCAAGTGGATTCTAATGCATATACATGAATTCTAAGTAGAAATTTATTATTTTTAACCTAGGGTTTTTAAAGAAAACCCAACTCAAGGAATTAAAGTGCAAGTTTCAGATTCCTTCTTCCATGCTCAATCCTTAATACAAGTATTGAAGAAATTAAGGTATGTAGAGCTTCTATCTACGTGTGGGAACATTATTGTTCTTCCTCACACCACAATTATCCATGAAACCGTGAATTTCCATAACCTAGGGTATTACTCAAGATCATGATGACCCTATATACATGTACAATTATATTTCACGTTATATCTTTTCTTCATTAATTATATTAATGATATGCCATTATGACTGTCATGAACGTGTTCGTAATCCATGAATGCATGCTTTGAATTCCATGAGTTCTTAAATACAAGTTATAATTATTATTGCTCAGTTTCCATGAAATGATACATGTTTTTCATGATTTATGAAAGTTATATCATATATTTATTCACATGTTAAACTATAATTGCAAACCATGTTTTTATAAGTTATTTTTATGAAATTCATGGGCTTACAAGCTAATTATTTTCAAGTACATTTTTGGGAGTTGCATAGATTACCAAGAAGGCTCTTATAGCCTGAAACTATGTATGCCAGGCTAGGATAAGGGTCGCTCCACCTAGAGGAAGATACTAGGCTCCACGTACCCACGTGGTGATTTCATATTATCGGTTATATTACTGCTCTCCCCACATATACAGAGATATACAATATACATATTTTACACATGTTATTACACTCACGTGTTTAGTTTCAGTTTCAGTTTCATGTTCCTATGATATCATGTGCCTTCTTATTTGTTCCAATTGCTTTATTTATGGTACAATTCAAATGTACTAGCATCCCTTTGCTCAGGGTATGCATTTCACGATGCAGGTACTGAGTTTCAGAATGACAGATCTGCTCGTTAGGATTACTTCGGTATCAGCTACTTGGTGAGCCCCATTCCATTCGGGATATTAGTCTACTTACTTTCATAATTATGGTTTATAGTAGAGGTATGCCAGGGAAAGTTGGTGAGCCCCATTCCATCCCTTTTTACCGTCTCAACCTCTTAAGTTTTAAAGGTCACTGGAAAGTTACATTTTCGGTGACTGTCCGATTATACGGACCATACATTTTTATACGGTCCAAACTCGGACTGTAGAAAATTTGATGGTCCATCCAATTTGCCCGTAAAACCCTTCCGACTGGGAACATTATAAATACGAGACTTAGTTCTGAAAAATCAGTTTTCACACTTCTTAAGCCCTAGCACGAAGGTTCTCACTTTGCATCACTCTCATACACCAAGGTAAGCCTATCCCAAGTATTCCAAGTGGATTCTAACGCATATACATGAATTCAAGTAGAAATTCATTGTTCTTAACCTATGGTTTTCAGGAAAACCCAACTCAAGGAATTAAGATGCAAGTTTCGGATTTCTTCTTCCAAGTTCAGTCCTTTAATACAAGTATTGGAGCGATTAAGGTATGTAGAGCTTCTATCTACGTGTGGGAATATCATCACACCACGATTATCTATGAAACCATAAATTTCCATAACCTAGGGTTTTACTCAAGTTCATGATGACCCTATATACATGTACAATTATATTTCATGTTATATCTTGTCTTCGTTAATTATATTTATGATATGCCATTATGAATGTCATGAACCTATTCGTAATCCATGAACGCATGCTTTGAATTCCATGAGTTCTTAAATACAAATTATAATTATTATTGCTCAGTTTTCATGAAATTGTACATGATTTTCATAATTTATGCAAGTTATATGATATATCTATTCACATGTTAAACTATAATTGCAAATCATATTTTTACAAGTTATTTTCATGAAATTCATGGGCTTACAAGACAACTATTTTCAAGTACATGTTTTGGGAGTTGTATAGATTACCGAGAAGGCTCTTACAGCCTGAAACTCGTATGCCAGCCTAGGATAAGGGTCGCTCTACGCAGAGGACGACACCTTTAGATTATTGATTGGATCCTTTCATGTTAGGTTCATGTCTCATACCCCGGCAAGGTATGTGAGCGCTATGTTGGTTGGGCCAGGTACTAGGATCCACGTACCCACGTGGTGATTTCATATTATCGGTTATATTACTGCTCTCCCCACATATATAGAGATATACAGTTTACATATTTTACACATGTCATTACACTCATGTGTTTAGTTTCAGTTTCAGTTTCATGTTCCTATGATATCATGTGCCTTCTTATTTCTTCCAATTACTTTACTTATGATATAATTCAAATGTACTAACGTCCCTTTGCTCGGGGCCTGTATTTCACGATGCAGGTACTGAGTTTCAGAACGACAGATCTGCTCGTTAGGATTGCTTCGGTATCACATACTTGGTGAGCCCCATTCAATTTGGGATGTTAGTCTACTTACTTTCATGATTATGGTTTATAGTAGAGGTATGCCAGGGCCTTGTCCTGGTAAACAATTTTACAGACTCATATTTTAGAAGTTTCATAGACTAGACTAGTTATCATGTTATGTCAATCATGTCAGTTTTATATTCACACTTATTATATTTTATCAGATTATCAGACTATATCCATTATTATGTTTTCAGAATATTTTCAGTATACAATTTTACATGTTTATTTATGACTACTATTGCATGTGTTGATGCCTATGTTGATTCATCAATCCATATGGTTCGCTTAATCACATGCAGTTAGGCACCGAGTGTTGTGTTTCTCCTGGCCATAGTTCGGGGTGTTACAAGTATCTTTCATTATGTGATGTTCTATGCTCATTATTGGTTTTACCACAACTGACATACGTAGCTACATAATGATAGTTAGAGGGTAACCGACTTTATGTCACTCTGACTATTCATGTAATATTCCTAAGGTCATTCATGCATTATATATATATATATATATATATATATATTATAACATTGAGCCACGCTATAATCGACCGGGTACGGTAGTTTTATATGCACACCACTGTAGTTGGGTACGATAACATCGAGCCCCATTTAGGGCCGGGGACGATATGACATTGGCATTGCACCAAAGTGTGGATATATATATATTGACTTTCAGTGATATTATGCATTTGCATACACCCACAGTGGTTTCCCGAGGTTCAGGTTATTTCTTTACACTCTCTCGCACTTATTATAACTTTTACTTATGTTCACCTGCCTTACATATTAAGGACATTTTTTCATACTGACATCCCTTACTGGGGTATTGTCGATACAAGCTCTTCTTCAGGAGCTATTTAGTGTATTGGTAGGTGTTAGTTTTGATGTATATATATGCATATCATGGGTATGGCAGGGCCCAGTCCCGATCAATTGCTACTCGATGTCATGTTTAGAGGATTGTTGACTAGTGTCGCATGTTCAGTTGTTTAATACGGCTTTGTCAGCCCAAGTCTTGCTATGTGTGGTTCAGATACTATGGTTGGTATGCTCAGGCCCTAGGGTGCCGAGTACCGGCCACACCCCTAGAGGTTGGGGTATGACAAACACCCTCCGAGGTTGGGGTGTGATAGTATTTTAGGTGACGAAGAAGAACAGGTACATAACAGTTATCGCAGGCTAGGATACTTGTTGCTTTTCATGAGACTCTGTCTATCCTTAGTCATTTATTTCACTATTTTTGCGCTGCGTCCTGAAGTTTGATTATTCGTTGTTTCACTTTTAGAAGCTCCATAGTTAGTTGTTTTAGTTGGGTAGTGACTTTGCCAGCTAGGTTAACTAGATGACGTACGCAATTTATTTGTTAAACCCAAGTTATTTATATATCAGACTTTCACTTATCATTAGTATGCTTGTATTATAAATCTTTATTGTCTTATTTAATTGATGCATAATGAACCATTAATTGATTATAGACAATTAGTTAACTTATAAGGTGCTTTCGATGTGGTTTTGTAGCATCAGATGCTTGTTGCGCCAAGGTTGGTTTGGAGTGTGACACTGTGTTCGGGAAGAAGGGTGATCATCGTGATGCCCGATAAGCTACTGTATATGCGTAGAAGGGATTCGGGGTCTGGGTGGAGTTGCACTGATTCATCGCGATTGCAATGGTCCATTCGCATTCATGATGGGTTGGGTCGGGTTGTCTCACATTCACCAGCGGAGGCCCTCATTCGCAAAGAAGGAATTAGGTCTGGAATGATTAAAATCCCAATTGAAATTTCATTGTTCTTAGAACAATTTTGGTAGCTAGGGAGCTCGATTTTACGTGATTTCATAGGCAATCTTCAATTTTCATCTCTGAGGTAAATTTATAGCCATAATATTAGTATTTTCTGATGATTCCATCATTAAATTAGTATTTTCGAAACTGCAGTTTTGTCATAAAATTTGGAATTTTGAGTAAGATGTTGATTTAGATGTCGATTTAAGTTTGAATTTTAATGATTTTCAAGATTCATGACTTTTAAGCTATGTGTAAACTAATTTTTTAATAAAATAATAATTTGTACCTTTGGGATTAGTTTTTAGGTCGACCTTTAGGTCCAAAATATTAGTATAGTAGTATAGGTGTCTACGGACTCATATGATTACGTAGATTTCATATTTGAATAGATTGGGCTCATTAGGAGTCTCTAAAATAGGGTAATGCCATGGAGTAATTGCTTGAACTTCAAAATTAAGGCAAATTGAGATTTACTAGAGTCTTTATAAAGTGTTTGTGTTGGTATTAACTAATTAAAGGGAAATGGGGAATGTGGATCCCGTACTCGTGAGTTGATGAGCACTTGTGCAGGTAATAGTATCATGTTATGAGTAAATCAACAAATACAGAATTGTTGTTGTAGTGGAGAATGCCAAAACATGTGGGGATTAGCTGGTATACTAGTAATTGACTTAATTATCTCGGTGTAATTGGGCTTATTGTATTCAAACTTGATGAATCTATGTGACACTGATTATTTGTGCATACATCACTCCACATCTCGTCTAAATGATGAAAATTAGGTATTTATGACATTTCTTTAGTATGGAGTTATTATCTATTGGATGTATATTCATTCAGGACTCATATGATATCCGAGCATATTTTATTTGATGAGACATATAAAAATGGCCTGATGAGGCCCAATTGGACATGATAATGTACATAGTGATTATGTTATAACTAACATTGGCTAGATACTCAATGTGATCTAGGAGATCTAGTATTCCATGTGAGTATATGGACCTCGCGAGTCTTCCAAGGATCACATGAAACCTACTGCAGGAGCGTGTGTATACTGGTGCATTTTGACCATTGCATTTGCATTGCATTTCATCCCTATTTGATTTCATTCTTATGATTTGACTTGTTCTTGAAATCTTGGGATGGATCAGACTTTATTTACTTACTTGATGATTAATGGAACATTACTTGATTTGTGAACTATTTATTCAGTTGTTGTTTGCAATGAATCTATAATCTACTTGAATGAGTTACTAATAAAATGTGGAGGTAAGCATTGGAAAGACCAACCCTCACCACCGCTTTTGTTAGGGTCGTTCAACGATGCTATTGAGTACTTGTGTTTTTGGTACTTACTCTACATTTGATGCACCTTCTGTGTGCAGGTTCTATTCTGAGCAGTGGTAGTGGCCGAGCTATCAACGATCATTGAAGAGTTGATATTGGAGTTAACAGGATGAGTTACTGGTTGTTCCGCAATATTGGTCTCTATATTATATTTTATCTTTACTTTTTCAGACAGTTTTGTAGACTTGTACTCCTTATTAGTAAGTCTTGTACTTATGACTGGGTTTTGGGAGATGTATAACTTAGTTTCCGCATATTTGTGTGAGACACTTTTATTGACTTATGACTTGTTCTTATTTTATTTTCGCTTAATATTTGGCTAAAAGACTTTAAAAAAATTGATTTGGATTCACCTACAGGTTATGATAGGTGCCCTCACGATTGTCTTGATTTCTCGGTTGTGGCAGTTTGCCATTAAATTAAATCATCACAAAAATCTAAGATGAGAAGAGTGATTAATTTGGGGACATAAGTTCGTGGTATAAAATGGGGACCTAATAGTTAGCATCTATATTGTGTAAGATTTGGCAACTAAGGACCACACAAGTTATTATACTGCAAAGTCCTTTTGTCAAGAAGGGCAAGCGCCAGTATTTCTTGAGTCAACTACTTGGCTATGTTAGTAAATTGACAATAATGTCTTCAATGGATGGAAAAGAACTTTATTTTATGTCTCATACATGACACTAGTTAAATTGATAGAAATGTCTTTAATGGATGGGTAAAAAACTTTAATTGATACCTCCTACATGACACTAAGGTAGCTAGTAAAGAAGTACTTTATTCATGTATTAATATTTTATATAACGTATACCATATTTGGTAGCTATTAAAGAGATACCTTATTCATGTATTAATTTATGCATATTTATACGGTGTTTGATAGCTTGTCAAGTGTAATGTCCCGTTCGGTCATTTTAAACTTTTGGACTTATTTTCGCTAAGAATATCATTCCCGTAGCTTTAACTCAGTGTTTATGACTTGTGGAAATAGGTGACACAGTTCCTGAGGCAATCGGTTGAGTTTCGGATCAACTTTAGTAAAGATGGATACTCTTAAGTTAAACAAAGAAAGAAATTTGAACAAAAGTTGACTTTTGGATAAATGCATATTTTTCAAAGTTTCATCGTTTCCATTAGGTCCGTAAGGTGATTTATGACTTAGTCGAGTCGTTGGTTCGGTTCCCGAGAGCTTCGAATGTGATTAAGATGGTTGGTTGAGAAACTAGCTTTTGAGATGGTTTGGAGTTGACCACGGTCAACATTGGGTCAAGACGAATCCATTTGGGTGTTTTGAGAGTTCAAGCAGCTTCCTATGATCATTTGTTACTTGTAGGAACTTTCAGAATTGGATTTGGATTTCGTTAGGTCAAGTTTAGGTGTTTTAGTCATTCACATAAGTCATTCACCTTCGACACTTCAATGTTCCATTATATTAATTTGATAAAATAGATGTGTATCAAAATTTGTGATTCGTAGCAACTTGCATCATCTAATTCTGACATCATATGAGGAAGTTATGCCCATTTTAGTTTCGGAAAAAAAATACTAGTTTGTGGTGTGCGCCGAGGCAGACTTCCAAGCGCCGAAGCGGATCCGCCGAAGCAGAAATTGGTCCACCAAAGCGGAAATGATTGTGTATTAAAAATCAGACTACGTTCACTTCGTATTTTGAGCATCACTTGAGTTATAGAGCTCAGATTGAGGTGATTTTTGTAGCGTTGTTCTCGTCTCAACAAGGGAGTAAGTATCAAACTTTTATTTTGATATTTATTCAATCTTACTTTCATTAGTAATCGATTTTATTCATGTTTGGTTGGGGAAATTTGAAGTTTTTGAACCTTAGAGTTGAGAAGTATAAACCTTTGATTTGAGGGTCAATTCATGCATGCAATTAGTTGATTTTATGGATTTATAACCTATGGGCTATGGGTAACTCGATTTTACAATGAAATTACATTTTTGACATTCGAGGCTCAAAATTGGCTTTTTAGATCTATTTTTGGGTTCCGAAATAAAGTATAGCAATATAGGTATCATTGGATTCGTCTAACTCTGTAGATTACTAATTTGATTGAACTCATTCAGTGAGTTTGTAGATGATAGAGCTTCCGAGAGGCTTATTCTTCATACAGACAAATCTTGGAGTCGTTCGTGAATTTTGGGACTTCATAATAGGTAAGTTGAGACTTTCTAGACTCTAATGTAGCGTTTATGTGTTGGTATGCTAATAATGTATTAATTGGAGTAATGGGAAATTTGGGTCCCATATTAGTGAGGTGACGAGAACTAATACGGGTACCAGTGAACTTTTAATTGAGTAATAAATGAACTAGTATAATATAGCTGAAGGAGTTTATGTGTTTAGTCTTCGGGCCATAGGTGCGATGCATAAATCCGCTTAGGTTGGTATGTTTGCTAATTATTTTGGCTCATAGCCATGTTTGATTATTATATCATTGATTGAACTTGTCATGCATTTATCACCCCACATCTCATCTAAATACTTGAAAAAAAACTGATAAATACTAATTGTAGTGACTATGATGATTTCATGGTGTACACATATCCATATCATTCATATATTCAATATTTGGAATTGAATTGTTGAGATGTTTCTTAGAGCATCTTGGGAAGTTAGTTATTGGATATGGTACATGATACGAGAGTGATGATAGATGATGACACTACTGGGTACACGTGCTTCCCGTACTCACTCTACACTTGCTGCACTCTATGTACAGGTATTGATCCGGACGCCAGCAGAGGAGCTTAGAGGGAGCGCTTGGAGATATTTCATGGGAGTCTAAGGTGAGCAGCAAACACTATCCCAGCAATGAAGATCTCCCTCTTATTATTTTACCTTTCTGTCCTTTATATTTTAGACAGTGATTTGTATATCATTTCAGACTTGTATTCCAGTTAGTAGCTCTTTGCTCATGACGACCAGGTTTTGGGGTTTTCTTTTTAGGTTTATGTATTAAGTTCTAAGATTTAATAATACTTATATTATTTTCCTTAATTTTTTTGCATTTGCTTTATAAGATTGACTTTGGATGTTAGTGGTTTGCCTACGGCTTAGGATAGGTGCCCTCATGGTACGATGGGATTTTGGGTCATGACAAATTGTTATTAGAGCACTAGGTTCATTAGTCTTATGAGTACAAGAGCAGTGTCTAGTAGAGTCTTGCGGATTAGTACGAAGAGCTACATACCTATCTTCAAGAGGCTATATGACATTTAGGAAACTTTCAGTCTTTCATTCCTTATCGTGCGTATGTGATTTGGTCTAAGCCTAAACTTCTTCATTTCAATCTCTCACCAATGGTGAGGACATGTTCTTAGATTCGCCCAAGAGCGGAGGGATGTGACATCGCGTGGTATAGTACGAGGTATGTCATTGTGATAAGGACGCAATATTGAGTTCAAATTGAGCCATGATTTGAAGACTCGGTTGAGAGAGGTTGTTATTTAGATAATTTGGTTAAGTGATATCCTAGAAATGGGAGTGATAATATGAAGGAGTGCATGACATCCACATTCTTCAACAGTTAGTTAGTCGAAGGTCGAAGAGATGCATATATGGTATCATAGGTGATGGGGAAGGGGTTGGAGATTTGAATATGTATGGTTAATGAAGTAACTAAGTAATAAGTGATACAACTGAGGACTGCACTTGAGGAGGTTTGACATATCACGAATGCTTTATTTGGTGTGTGATTGATGTGAGAATACTTCAATCATCCAGATTTATTACGACAGTCTTATGATGCTGGTGTATCAACGACCATTAAATGATTCAATAATGGAATATATTGGTATATTGAATATAAGCTTAGAGTTGGGAGGATTGACGGGTCATATAAAAGAGCAAAGACTATGGTAAGGATGTGAAGAGTATTTGATAAAAGACAAGGACGTGAAAGGTGATCCTTGGTGATGAGGTCAGGGGTGGTAAGACTTGCTATGAGGTTCGTATGAAATATTTTCTTTCCATCCTATGGGGTTGAATTATACTGAAGAGAATTCAAATTGTTCAAACTTGGTAGCAAAATGTTAAAATGCTAAAGTATTCATCTGATAGGAGCGCGAAGTTTTCTAAGTCTGTTAATTCATGGAAGTATGAAAGGCAAAGTGGAGTGCAACAAGATGGATTTGCGGTTGTGGAGTAAGACGAGTGATATGTGAACTCTCTACGTAATTGGATAATAAGGATGGATCTAGCGATAGACAAGTGTGAAGATGTATTACTTGAGGAGTTACGCAAGTTTTTACAAATGAATGTGATGTAATTTTTTAGAATTGACGGAATGAGGAGGATAACTGCATGATTTATTAGAGGCATTCTAATTTGATGAGACAAGGCGAGATATGGTTCTTTTTGGGCAAGTATCGGTTAAGGACCCTTGAGTGAGGTGACAGTCGATAAGGATATTCAAAGTGGTAGATCAATGGTAGATGTTAACTAACTTGTGTTTTGAAGTACATTTCGAAAATTTAAGTAAGATCAATGATAACAGTTGAAACCAAGAAAAGTGAATTCAGTATAGTATTTTGTGTATTGGTATTTGAGTGATAGACTTGTAAGCCAAGGTATAAGAAGGATTCTTCAGTTAAGGGATCATAGGCAAGGATGATAGTATAGAACCGTATGAGAGCGTTAGTAGAACTTTGTGAATGGTAAGTGAGATTGCCTTGCAGGTTATGAACTTGCAGTGATGATTTGAAATATTACATCGGCAATAATGGATCTTGTTTGGGTAACAGAGGTTGATCAATATTTTAGGTGGGAGGTTTCATGAAGGATTGTTCATCTGATGCGTTTGATTTAGATAAGTATCCAATTTTGAGATTCGAGTGAGGCAAGGAAAACCTTCAGTTGTTCGAGTTTGTGGTTTACTACTATCTTCAGGATTGACTCAGCTATTTTACAAGATTTATGATATTTTGGTACACTCTTGAGTGGGTTGAGTAATTTTCGATCGATAACAGCAAATGTGATTTTGGATAGAATATGGAAATAGAAGAATTAAGATAAAGACACGTTTGGTTCAAATCAACATGATTATTTGAGTCAAGTATGAATTATTGTAGGATCATATCACATCGTTCATATGGGAGGTAATTACTAAGTATGCTTGAAAGAAGTCTACAAAATATGACTAAGTGTTATGCCGAAGTGACATGGGGGTTTGCGATTGATGACTGTGAGGAACTGGTTTCAGATGACTGACATGATAAGGTTTATGGAAAGAAGACTTGCATTGTACCAAGGTGGTTAATTTTGTATCATTCTTGAATGAATGAGCTAGAGTTGATTAATAAGATGGAATCTTGAAATCTCTTAAATGTGAAAGTTAAAGTCATATTTTCGAAGAGAAACTGTGTTCGTGATAAAAGATTATGTCGAAGAATTATGGTTGGATAACATAGTTGAGTACATCAAGTATTAACGACGTGAGAGTATTTGTGTGTGGTAAGGCACATGGATTGCAAGAATTGATACTTTTGGATTTGCTAAAAGTATAAAAAGGGTATTATAATCAAAGATTCAATGGTTATGAAAGGGGAGTATGAGGCTTCTGGCTTTGCGTCGAAGTATTCGGAGTAGTTAACGGGTTAAGTGAAAGCGCAAGAAGGAAGATTCGATGTATTTAGACCCTATGGAGTTCTGTCAGACTTTCGTATCAGTTGTGAGTTGAGAACATGAAAATTTATGCTATAAAGTGTAGTTCCTTGGTACTAAGTTGATGACTTGGGTAGGGTTCAACCTTTAAAGTCACGGATAACATCGCGATATTGAGTATTCACGAGCAACGGATTGAGATCAGTCACCACAGACCTATGCGAGTTCAATGATTGGTCTTGTGAGGGATTGGAGTCAGTTCGGGTGACTATTGGCGACATTCGAGGAGTTGTGCACTTTGTACGAGATTGGGATCGTTCACGTATCGTGGTATGGCTTATGGTTACCTTATCATGATTTATGCCTAGTCTAGTAATCCATGTTGGAGGATTTGATGGATTTATAGTTCATAACAGAGATAAGGCAGAATTATTGAGCTTTATTTGGAGTGTGCAAGTTGATTTGATGATATTTTATTGATCGCCACTATTCAGACAGTTCTAATGGTCTATGCGGGTACTTGGTGATGGTTTGGAAAGGTACAAATGGATATGGAAAACCTTGGGATGATTAAATAATTTTCTACAGATTTGGAAAATCAAGATAGTCAGTGGGATGATGCGCATATTACAATATTTGGAGGTTTAAGAGAAATTGGATGATTAGAGTTAGCTCAATAGTTTCAGCTCGATAAAACAAAACTAACGGATTTGGAATTAGCGCAATTGGCCTTGAATAAAGTCAGTTTTTGGATAGAAAAGTTGGGAGTTGGCCCAGAACAAATATATTTTTTCTAACGAGAGAGAGTCATGATTTAGACTCATGGTGTATGATAATATTTTCTATGAATTCTTAGTACAAAAGACGACTTTGGAAGGTGTGGAACAAAGATAAGTGGAATTGGAGTATTTGACCCGTACAAGCTTGGTAATGGATTGTGGTTACAACTAAAGGACTGGAGTGTTCATGATGGAATTCATGAAATTAATAAATTGTGTTCAGATGTGCGGTTAGAATAAAAGTCAAGGGATTTGAGCAGAGTCAGTTCAAATATAAGAAAATCAGTTGTGGAAGAAATTTTGAATTTTTAAAACTAAGTCAAGGGAAATTTTGAATTTTTAAAACTAAGTCAAGGGAACTTTTGACAGGTAAAGCGGATAATTAGTGCTATCAGCATGATTCTTGTAGGTTAAGTCTTTCATGAGGTTTATCACAGAGGTTTTTTGGCTACTCGACATCTTTGGTACTTTTCTTTATCGTTCGAGGATGAATATGTGTTTAAGTGGTAGATGATGTAACGACCCGTTCAGTCATTTTAAACTTTTGGACTTGTTTTCCCCCAAGAATACCCTTCCCATAGCTTTAACTCGATGTTTATAACTTGTGGGAATGTGTGGCATAGTTCTCGAGGCAATTGGTTGAGTTTTATATCAACTTTAGTAAAGATGGAAGCTCTTAAGTTAAACAAAGAAAGAAGTTTGACCAAAAGTTGACTTTTTGATAAATGCATATTTTTTGAAGTTTCGTTGACTCTGTTAGGTCCAAAAGGTGATTTATGACTTATTCGAGTCGTTGGTTCGGTTCTCGAGAGGTTCGGATGTGATTAAGGTGGTTGGTTGAGAAACTAACTTTTGAGATGGTTTGGAGTTGACCACGGTCAAGAAGGATCCATTTGGGTGTTTTGAGAGTTCGAGCAACTTTGTAAGATCATTTGTGACTTGTAGGAACTTTCGGAATTGGATATGGATTTTGTTTGGTCAAGTTTAGGTGTTAGAGTCATTGGCATAAGTTGTTCGCCTTTGACGCTTTAATGTACCATTATACATTTGATGTTGGAATTTGCGTTTGATTGTTGGAATAGATGCGTATCAAAATTTGTGATTTGTAGCAACTTGAATTGTCGAATTCCGACATCGTATGAGGAAGTTATTCCCATTTTAGTTCTGGGAAATATTGTTGGTTGCTGGTGTGCGCCGAAGCTGATCCACCGAAGCGGAAATTGGTCCGCCAAAGTGGAAATGACTATGTATTATTTCGTATTTGGAGCATAACTTGAGTTCTAGAGCTCCGATTGAGGTGATTTTTGCGGTGTTGTTCTTGTATAGACAATGGGGTAAGTATACAACATTTTCTTTTTTTTACATTTCTTCAAGTTTATTTTCATTGGTTATCGATTTTATCCGTGTTTTGTTGGAGGAAAATGAGGTTTTTGAATCATAGAGTTGAGAAGTGATAAACCTTTGATTTGAGGGTCAATTCATGGATGAAATTAGTTGATTTTATGGATTTATAACCTATGGGCTATGGGTAAATCAATTTTATAATGAAATTACAGTTTTGACCTTCGGGGCTCGGTATTGGCTTTTTGGGTCCATTTTTGGGTTTCGAAATAAAGTATAGCAATATAGGTATCATTGAATTTGTCAAACTCTGTAGATTATTAATTTGACTAGATTGAATTCGTTAGGTGAGTTTAGAAACGATTGAGCTTCCAGGAGGCTTATTCTTCACACGGACAGAGCTTGGAGTCATTCGTGAGTTTTGGGACTTCATAATAAGGTAAGTTGAGACTTTCTAGACTCTAATGTAGCGTTTATGTGTTGGTATGATAATAATGTATTAATGGGAGTAATGGGAAATTAGGGGTCCCATATTAGTGAGGTGACGAGCACTAATATGGGTACCGGTGAACTTAATTGAGTAATAAATGAACTAGTATGATATAGCTGAAGGAGTTTATATGTTTAGCCTTCGGTCCACGAGCGCGGTGTATAAATCCAATTTGGTTGGTATATTTATTGATTATTTGGGCTCGTAGCCATGCTTGACTATTACATCTTTTATTGAACTTGTCATACATTCATCACTCCACATATCGTTTAAATACTTGGAAAGAGACGGATAAATATTGACTGTATTGATTATGATGATTGCATGGTGTACACATATCCATATCATTCATACATTCTATATTTGGCATTGAACTATTGAGATATTGTTGAGAGCGGCTTGGAAAGTCGGTTATTGGATATGGTACATGATACAAGAGTTATGACAGATGATGACACTACAGCCACAACGTTAGGGCCCGATGAGAAATATGAATGATTATGACACTTCAGCCACAACGCTGGTATTTAATGGGAGCTGATGAGTCTATGTACCTCATGATTATCCTATGGGTCACGTGACAGCTACTAAAAAATCATTTGTATACCACGTACATATGGCCATTGCATACATACATACATATTATTTGCATTACATTCATTCATATTCCTGATATGTATTTGATGTTGTGTCTACTGGGTGATGATTTCTGATAGACTTTATGATCATGTAACTCTTAAAAAGAGAAATACTGGCACCTTGCAGCTTATCCTTGATGTAAAACAGAAATATGAGATGGTATGTTAATGATATAAAGATGGGATATTTATGACTTGGTTTGTTAGGAACGATGTAGAGATGGTGATCTTTATATATTCTTAGTATAAGAACTAAAATATTGAACGTTAAATGGTAAACTTGTTTTTGGATAAAAGATTTAAATCTTAATAGTGATCGTGCCGTAATTCGTGAGAGGGTTGAACCTTTGTGAGTAGAACTTATTCTAATTAATGAAATGATGTAATCTTGAGGATTTAGATGCCCGCTTAGGTGTAGGTTGGAACCTTATGGCTATGTCTATCCTAATTGAGGTAAACCTAGAAAATTTATCAAGTTCTGTGAAGAGCAGTGGACATTATGACTCGGTGTGGTTGTAGAATCTTTACTTAAATGCTTGAATATATAATTTGACTAAACAAGGAAGAAGATAAGTATTGGGAGTACCAACCCTCACCACCGCTATAGTTAGGGTCGGTTGACGATGTTGTTGGGTACACGTGCTTCCCGTACTCACTCTACACTTGTTGCACTCTATGTGTAGGTATTGATCCGGACGCCAACAGAGGAGCTTAGATGGAGCACTTGGAGATCTTTCTTGGGAGTCTAAGGTGAGCCGCATACACTATCCCAACACTTTTCTTTATCATTCGAGGATGAATATGTGTTTAAGTGGTAGATGATGTAACGACTCGTTCGATCGTTTTAAACTTTTGGACTTGTTTCCCCCAAGAATACCCTTCCCATATCTTTAACTCGGTATTCATAACTTCTGGGAATGGGTGGCACAGTTCCCGAGGTAATTGGTTGAGTTTCGGATCAACTTTAGTAAAGATGGAAGCTCTTAAGTTACACAAAGAACGAAGTTTGACAAGAAGTTTACTTTTTGATAAATGTATATTTTTCAAAGTTTCGTCGACTCTGTTAGGTCCGAAAGGTGATTTATGATTTAGTCGAGTCGTTGTTCGGATCCCGAGAGGTTCGGATGTAATTAAGGTGGTTGGTTGAGAAACTAGCTTTTGATGTGGTTTGGAGTTGACCACGGTCAACATCAGGCCAAGAAGGATCCATTTGGTTGTTTTGAGAGTTCGAGCAGCTTTGTATGATCATTTGTGACTTGTAGGAACTTTCAGAATTGGATTTGGATTTCGTTTGGTCAAGTTTAGGTGTTTGAGTCGTTGGCATAAGTTGTTTGCCTTCGACGCTTTAATGTACCATTATATATTAGATGTTTAAATTGCGTTTGATAGTTGGAATAGATGCATGTCAAAAGTAGTGATCTGTAGCAACTTCAATCGTCGAATTTCGACATCGTATGAGGAAGTTATGCCCATTTTAGTTCCGGGAAAAATTGCTGGTTTCTGGTGTGCGCCAGAGCGGACTTTCGGGCGCCGAAGCGGAAATTTGTCTGCCAAAACGGAAATGATTGTGTATTAAAAATCAGACAGTGTTTATTTCATATTTTGAGCATAACATGAGTTCTAGAGCTCCGATTGAGGTGATTTTTGCGGCGATGTTCTTGTATCGACAAGGGGGTAAGTATACAACCTTTATTTTGTCATTTATTCAAGTTTATTTTCATTGGGTATCAATTTTATTCGTGTTTGGTTGGGGGAAATTGAGATTTTTGAATCCTATAGTTGAGAAGTGATAAACCTTTGATTTAAGGGTCAATTCATGGATGAAATTAGTTGATTTTATGGATTTATAACCTATGGGCTATGCATAAATTGATTTTATAACAAAATTACAGTTTTGACATTCGGGGCTCGATATTGGCTTTTTGGGTATATTTTTGGGTTTTGAAATAAAGTATAGCAATATAGGTATCATTGAATTTGTCTAACTCTGTAGATTATAAATTTGAATAGACTGAACTCGTTAGGTGAGTTTAGAAACGATGGAGCTTCCGAGAGTCTTATTCTTTACGCGGACAGAGCTTGGAGTATTTTGTGAGTTTTGGGACTTCATAATAAGGTAAGTTGAGATTTTCTAGACTCTAATTTAGCGTTTATGTGTTAGTATGCTAATAATATATTAATGGGAGTAATGGTAAATTGGGGGTTCCATATTAGTGGGGTGACGAGCACTAATATGGGTACCGATGAACTTAATTGAGTAATAAATGAACTAGTATAATATAGCTGAAGGAGTTTATGTGTTTAGCCTTTGGGCCATAGGTGCGGTGCATAAATCCGCTTAGGTTGGTATGTTTGCTAATTATTTTGGCTCGTAGTCGTGGTTGATTATTATATCTTTGATTGAACTTGTCATGTATTCATCACTCCACACCTCATCTAAATACTTGAAAAGAAATTGATAAATTTTGATTGTATTGATTATGATGATTGCATGGTGTACACATATCCATATCATTCATACATTCTATATTTGGCATTAAACTATTGAGATATTGTTGAGAGCGGCTTGGGAAGTCGGTTATTGGATATGGTACAGAGCTTGCTGCAAATGAGATAAGAAAAGGTTACATGATATGAGAGTGATGATAGATGATGACACTACAGCCACAGAGTTGGGGCCTAATGAAAAATTCTGGATGATTATGATACTTCAACCACGGAGCTGGTATTCAATGAGATCGGATGGGTATATGGACCTCATGAGTCATCCATGGTTCACGTGACAGGTATTGCAGCATCATTTGTATACCGAGTACATATGGCCATTGCATACATATATACATATTATCCGCATTGCATTCATTCATATTCCTGATATTTATTTGATGTTATGTGTAATCGATGTTGATTTCTGATAGACTTTATGATGATGTGACTCTTAAAAAGAGAAATACTGGCACCTTACAACTTATTCTTGATGTAAGACAAAAATATGAGACAGTATGTTAATGATATAAATATGGGATCTTTATGATGCGATCTTGCTAGAAATGCTAATAAAGATGGGATCTTTTTTACTTGATTGGTTAGGAACGATGTAGAGATGGGATCTTTACATGTTCTTAGTATAAGAACTAAAATATTTAACTTTAAATGATATACTTGTTTTTTGGATAAAAAATTTAAATTTTAATAGTGATCGTGCCATAATTCATGAGAGGGTTGGACCTTTATGAGTAGAACTTATTCTAATTAATGAAAGGATGTAATCTTTAGAATTTAGATGCCCACTTAGGTGTAGGTTGGAACCTTATGTGTATATCTGTCCTAATTGAGGTAAACCTAGAAAATTTATCAAGTTCTGTGAAGAGCAGTGGACATTATGAGTCGGTGTGGTTGTAGAATCTTTACTTAATGCTTGAATTATTTAGAAACTGTATAATTTGACTAACCAAGAAAGAAGAGAAGTATTGGGAGTACCAACCCTCGCCACCACTATAATTAGGGTCGGTCGACGATACTGTTGGGTTTATGTGCTTCTCATATTCACTCTACACTTGTCGCAGTCTATGTGAAAGTACTAATCAGGACACCAACATAGGAGCTTAGACGCGACGCTTGGACATCTTTCTCGGGAGTCCAGGGTGAGTCGTAGACACTATCCCGACACTGGAGCTTTCCCTCTTGTTATTTTAACTTTATGTCCTTCATATTTCAAACAATGATTTGTATATCATTTCAGACTTGTATTCCAATTTGTAGCTCTGTACTCATGAAAACCAGATTTTGGGGTTTTCTTACTAGGTTTATGTATTAAGTTCTAAGATTTAATAATACTTAAGCTATTTTTCTTAATTTTTCTGCATTTGCTTTATAAGATAGACTTTAAATGTTAGTGGTTCGCCTACGGGTTAGGGTAGGTGTCCTCACGACATAATGGGATTTAGGTGGTGACATCAAGAAAAGGGCAGTCCGGTGCTCTAAGATCCTCGAACTAGTCAAAAAATAAGTTACTCATGTATAAAATTAGTTCGACATTTGATTTGTAATTTAAACCCCGCATAACTAATAAATGTATAAGTTATGAGAAAATTTATGTATTATTTTAAAGGGGGTAGAAGATGGAATAATTAATACATGAATAAAAAGTTGAAATGAGAATATTACTTTAATCACTTCCCACTTAAATACTTTTCTTTTCTAAACAAATACTTTTATATAATTCTTAATATAATATTTTATAAGAAAAATAAAAAAAATAATTTTAATTATAAAAAAATATTTTTAATTTTAAAAAGGAATATTTGTTAACTTTTAATATAACAAACTAAATCCAAAGAAAAAATTTATGCATATCTAAACCCTGCATAAGTAAACCCTGCCTAACTAATACCTTCATAACTAGTACCTGCATAGCTAATACCTGCATTACTAATACTTGCATAACTAATACATGCATAACTAATATATGCATAACTAAAACCTCCATTATTAATACCTGCATAATTCTAACCTGCTATCAAACGACCCCTAAATGTGTTACTCCTTATGTTCCGATTTATGTGGCATAATTGAATTACTAGAGTCAGACATGTTAATTTTGACCGTATTTTTGGACAAATAATTTGTAAGATTTTTGAGATAAATTTTATATATTTAAAAATTATACACAAGTACTATAAGTCATAATAATTGACAATGCAAAATATTTAAAAGACAAAAGATTATAGTATGATTTAGAAGTTGTACAGACTAGCCAAAGCGAGGAAGATGAGGATCTGTGACTTGGATCACCTGAGGTGCATCAAGGACGAGGACATCAAAGTATTGGTGGAGGACGTGCATATTAGACGGAGGTGGCAGTCTTACTTCCATAAACTCTTGAACGAAGAAAGAGATAAAGACATCGTTCTGGGAGATCTGAAGCAATCCGAAAGGTACCGGAATTGTGGTTATTGTAGAAGTATTAAGGTTGAGGAGGTTAAGGGTGTTGTTCGCAGGATGCGCAGGGGACGAGCGACCGGGCCTGATGAGATCCCAGTTGAATTTTGGAAGAGCATAGGCAGGGCAGGTTTGAAGTGGCTGACTGATTTGTTTAATGTCATTTTTAAGACGACACGAATGCCCAAAGAATAGAGGTGGAGTACAATGATTCCTTTATACAAAAACAAAGGTAACATCCAGAGTTGCAAAAACTATAGGGGTATCAAACTGCTAAGCCACACTATGAAAGTTTGGGAAAGGGTCGTGGAGATGAGGGTGAGAAGATGCGTGTTTATTTCTGAGAACCAATTTGGATTCATGCTGGGGCATTAGACTACAGAAGCCATTCATCTTATTAGGTGACTGGTGGAGAAGTATAGGGAGAGGAAGAGAGACTTACATATGGTTTTCATCGACCTCGAGAAGGCATACAACAAAGTCCCTATGAAGGTTCTATGGAGATGTTTGGAGGTTAAAGGTGTAACTTTGGCTTACACTAGGGTGATCAAGGATATGCATGATGGAGCCAAGACCAGGGTATAGACAGTAGGAAGAGACTCAAAGTACTTTCCAGTGATGATAGGGCTGCACCAGGGATCAACTCTTAACCCATTTCTTGTTTGCCTTGGTGATGGATGGACTAATGCGACAAATTCAAGGGGAGGTGCCATGGTGTATGTTATTCGCAGATGATATAGTCCTGATTGATGAGACTCGCAGCGGAGTAAACTCTAAGCTGGAGGTTTGGAGACCGACTCTGGAGTCTAAAGGGTTCAGGCTGAGTAGTACCAAGACAAAATACTTGGAGTGCAAGTTCAGTAACGGGAGCGACCATGAGATAAGCGTGGAGGTGAGGCTTGGTACTCAGGTCATCCCAAATAAAGGAAGATTCAAGA
This sequence comes from Anisodus acutangulus, assembly GCA_029783415.1. NCBI lineage: Eukaryota > Viridiplantae > Streptophyta > Magnoliopsida > Solanales > Solanaceae > Anisodus > Anisodus acutangulus. The sequence goes on from CM056509.1 coordinate 10,646,627, forward strand.
ATCTCAAGTCTATTATCCAAGGGAATTGAGAGATTTATGACGATGGCACACATCATATTGGTGTAGGGTGGATGAAATGAATGCTCGCATCTGGAGTCTTGTGCAATAAAAAGGTGCCACCAAAACTTAAAGGCAAATTCTATAGGGTGGTGGTTAGATCGACTATGTTGTATGAGGCGGAGTGTTGGCCAGTCAATACTTCGCACATCTAAAAGATGAAAGTTGCGGAGATGAGGATGCTGAGATGGATGTGTGGGCATACAAGGAGGGATAGGATTAGAAATGATCATATCTGGGACAGAGTAGGAGTGGCCTCAGTGAAGGATAAGATGTGGGAAGCGAGGTTGAGATGGTTCGGACATGTGCAGAGGAGAGACACAAATTCCCCAGTGCGTAGGTGTGAGAGTTTGGCTATGGACGGGTTCAGGAAGGGTAGAGGTAGGCCAAAGAAGTATTGGGCAGAGGTGATGTTACACCTCATAATTTTAAGACTATAATTAGAGGACATAATTAAGAAGGTAAGATTCGAATCTTGGATATAGAGTATATTTATATATGCTAATCCGGAAATTAGTATACAAGAGGATGTGATTCCGGAAAGATGGTGGTCACAATAAGGGTGACGTTGGATACTTATAGCAATAATTGTATATTCCCGTTATGGAATAATATTGTATTATAAAATTATGACATTGAGGATACGAGACTTATGAAATTCTCGGGAATTAAAAGAAGTGGGTTTGAGATTTACTAATTGAAGAACTTGGGGGCCAAAGTGTAAAGGAAAAAAATCAGATTTTTTCATATAACCTTACCTCTTCATCTTCTTCCTACACTTAAACAAAAAAACCAAACTCTCCTCTCATTCTCTCCTCCAAACAAATCCGAAAATCATCCTCCACCCATAACCAAAATTAAGGTTGTTATCTTCTCTTCCTAGACTACATTTTTCACCAAAAATTAGAAGCAAAAAACACCAAAAACAGCCACTGCTTGGGCCGAAATCTGCCCAAAAATTTCAAATTTTTGGGATGAAATTTTGGAAGAAAAACGTGTATGGATGATGGCTTAATATTGTAGAACACTTGCATGTCAATTGGGGTTGAAGAAGTGAACAAAAAGGAGGAGAAAATTACAAAACAAGGGGATTTTCGGACAACAAATGTGCAGAAAATTTATGGACTGTTTTGACAAATTTGAGGTATAAAAATTCTTCTTTATATGATATAATTGGAATGCATGTTGTTAGAATTAAGGTAATGAATTTGTGTTAAGGAAGAATTGGAATTTAAGCATTGCATGTGACCATTTTGGGCTAGTTTTGGGACAGATTTTGGTGTTGTTGGATTCGTTGGTGATTGTTGTTATTATTATCACTAATTGCATGATGAAATTGAAAGGAAACGTGGAGATTTAGTTGGAATTAGTTATATGGAAGTATTAAAATCCGAAATTGGATTATAGGAATTAAGATAAGAGTTATGGAATTATGACATGTTGTGGCCAAGAACTTGCATGAAATTGTTGGACATGTTGTGGTGTATATGGGCTGTTTTAAGGTGGATTAAGAGGCTAAATTTACATGAGAAGTGGGTGTGTAAATTCCCTTTATTGTTGTTTGGTTGTGCCCTTAATTGGTGCTTGTTTATTGATGTTATTAGCCTCGTTTGGAAGTCAGGGAAACATGTATAAACAGGGAAGTGTCAATTTTTATAAAATAAGAAGTCGTTATTCGATATAAAGTATGCTAGCGATCATAGAATTGAAGAACGATACCATTATTATAGGTTAAAGTTCTAAATCGAGACGTGACTCTAATATAGAGTTGATTAGTTCGGCCAAGAGGTATGTGAAACTCTTACTTCTTTCTTTTTGGAATGATTTAATGAAAGTACCATGACGATTTAATTTTATACGCTTAATTCCTAATGAGGATTGTTATGAGAAGTGCCTATGATTTTTCAGCAAAGAGTTTATTATGACATTATTACAATGATTTTATTGAGAGTCGATGATAATTTTTACTTGCATATGGTTACTCACGATATCTACTCGTATAAGTGTTACTACTTCACCACCGAGTCCCACAGGTTACGACTGCACACACTTTGCATTGTTCACCGAGACCTCACTAGAGGGCCTAAGGTTACGAGGGATGGATCCATAGATGAGAGATGATTTTATCGAGTCCCAAAGATGGGCCAGGTTATGATATGATTCCACCGAGTCCGCGTGGGTCGGGCTCAAGCCACGTTCATGTATATATATTTATGGACATGCCTTCATGTTTTCTTGACTTGACTCTCATTTTTATAAGGCACAACCGACTTTTATGGTTTATGGCACAGATGGATTTGAATTCTTATTTTTATCCCTGATCTTCTGCTTTACATTGGCTAATTATGGTCTCTTTTTACTACCATGTTTTACATACTCAAGATTATTATTTCAGCATCGACCCCCTTTCCTCGGGTCATGCTTTCATGCCCGCAGTACATGTTTTCAGCTTTCAGTGAACCTCGTGCCTGAGGTTCCTACTTCAAGCGGGTTGGAAAGCTCCTTTGATCCAGGGCTTTGTCATTTTGGTACCGAATCTCTTTTAGACTTATGTTAGTATTTAGGGGCACGACGGGGCCCTGTTCCGTCATATGTCGGTATTCTTCTTATAAAGGTCTGCAGACAGAGGTGGGTTATGTACGATGTGTGGGTTATGACTCGCTTTGGTCACATGTTATTGTATTATGCGGCCGGGTGTTCCTACGATGTATATCGTTAATATTCGGTGGCAGCCTTGCCGCTTGCTTGTTATGTTATATTGGCTAGTGTGACTCTCGGAGACACATGTACATTCGGGGGTAAAAAGCTTTGCGCCCATCAGCAGATTGTCATATGTCACTGGATTTCGCACTCATTAAGTGTTAGTTGGATTATGTGTGACAGGTTAGTATAATGACGCCATTAGGGCGGCGGTCGCGGCCTGGGTCGGTCATGACAAAGTGGTATCGTGAGCGCTTAGTCCTCTAATGTCTACAGACCGTGTCTAGTAGAGTCTTACAGATGAGTATGTTGTGCACCATACTTATACGCAGGAGGTTGGTTCGACATTTAGGATTGGTTTCTATTCTTCTTACTCTAAGATCGTGCAATAGAGCTATGTTATTAGGTTATTCCTCTGACGTATTAATGTGTTCACTCTATGCCTCCGTGAGAAAGCGACACTAAGGGAAATACGAATTCGAGGTTATGAGAAACTATCTTACTCGTGATAATGAAGAAATAATGTAAGCTTGGGACATGGAATATTTGAGACTCTTAGAATATTAGATAATCGTTGAGACCTTGATATACAAGGCCTTCTTGAGTAAAATATTTTATGTTTGATCCGGGTTAAAGTACATGGTATATGTGAAGTCTATTAGTTGTGATGACTCTTTGGTATGCTTATGTTTATATGAAAAGGAATATGAGATATGCCAAAAACTGAATTCAAGATTGTACATATAAGGTTTGTTGTCTGGAGCAAGTTGTCCTGGATAAGTCCTTGAAATTAGTTCAACAAGTAGTTGATAGTAACGTTGTCCTACTTCAGGATGAGGCTTAGGAGTAGATTGGTCCTCTACATGTTGTAATATTACCATGTTTAAGTTGATGTGTTCCAGCTTTTTCTATGAGTTATGCTATCCATGTTATGTATAAATGTATTCGCTTCGTCATACTTCTTTCGGAGCAGGTGGTCCTGCTAATGTCCCCCAGACATGTGGGTTGAGTATAAATCACTTGTGTTGGGACTCATCTTTTGCCAATTTTGCTCAGTGGGACTACCTCTAAACAAGCAATTAGACTTGCCTAGATATCTTTTATGTTTGATTAAAATTTCCCACGTAATTGTCTTTGCGATCATAATGTAGAATGCAAAATGTTCTAATAACTCAAGCTGCTTTATCTCTTAAATAGGGAATAGATTCGTATGCTAAACATGTTGTCAATAGTTGCTTAAGGGAGTGAAAAATTGAGTATTTACATAATTCCAGGAATGACTTGTTGCTGCAATAAACGGTTTACTTATTTAGTTAACTGTTAAACCGTGAATATATTATGCCAAACATTATGTAATATATGTGAATATTATGGCTATTTATGACTACTCTATAAATGTCTAGCATGTTCAGTTGTTGAAAACACTGTTAGAGTATTGTGTGACGATTAATTGTGTGTTAAGTGGTTGTCTTGTTAAGTTTAAGGGTTATTTGACCTTGTATGATCTGTTTAAATGACTTTGAAGTAATTGGTATACTAGTTTTAGTCCATTGTAACCCCTCTTGGATTGTTTAAGTCATGTGGTGTCCGTAGTATGTTAGGTCAAACCATTACTAGCATATGTACTAATTTAGTATGCTTAATACATGAACATGAGGTTTGTTCCCCTGGTTAACTGAACAAATTATTTTGGTATGTTGCTATAGTGGCTTGAGAAGTATATTAAACCTCTTGGACACTATGTTCGATTAATCTATGACTCAATACACAGGTTATGTTAATTAAACACCAATTGTTGAAGTTAAAAATTATGCTTACATAATGACTATGTTGGTTGTAAAGGTCACATTTGGTATGGAAATGATTGAAGGGCTTAATGTTTTTATTTATTTATTTATCTGCCTATAATAAGGGAACTAAGATTTAGCATAAGAATGTTGTTATAATTATGATAGGATCACCTAATGACTTTGAAATGGATGTGTGTCTTGTTTAAGGTCAGCCGTGATCTGAAGGATAGTTTAGGAGCCTATTTGGTGTATGTTTTGCTTGTTAAAGCGGTCATATCTATCCTTGGCATGTCCCAATAGTCTTAGGTGGTCTAATACTCATCCTGAACATAACTATTTAAAATAACCTTGTTCTTCCTCATGTGCATAACTCTGCATCCGGGTTTGATTGTATATGCCCATGTTTTGTATCTATGTGTCGATTAAATCAAACCTGTTAAGTCCACCTATTTCCATGTCTGCATCGCAATATGTCTACCCCTTCTCCTTTTATGTAAATTTGGTAGATAATATAAGATCATTTGAGTTTTTGATAGGTATTTAAATCACATGTTAAAAAAATGAAATGAATATCCGAGTAGTTCCTCAACTATGTGCATTCCTCGCTTTCGCAGATTTGGTTAAATTATTAAGTGAGTAGTGATGAGGTTAGCATGGCATGGATAGGCAATCCATATATGTTTGGTCCTGTCTATATATACTTGTTTATGCCTACTCATGTCCCGGATAATTGGTTTACCTTACCACTCTGATTTGAATATCTAGTTTGGTATAGTTATAGATTCCTTTAAGTTTTGATTGACATTGTCCATTTTCCAAGATGTGAAATTCAAAAAAATAAAATAAAAGGGGGGGGGGATACCTTGAATTTTATGTTTCCCAATCCACTTCTTGATGGTACCTACAAGATTATAGCTTTAGGTAATACCAAACTTAGAAATAGTAAGCAGAGAGATTCTTGTTCTGTCCCTTTAAGAGTTTGGGATTGTACTGATCACCATCAGCTTTATATAAGAAGAAGAAGGGGCATTGTTACCAAATTGAAAGTAGTAGTAGATATCAACAAAAGAGTGTAAATGTTCCATGCTGATTTAGAATAATCTGTACAATTGAAATAGAACGAAACATGTTAATTTTAGATTTGTCTAGTCGTGTATGGGCTACCTAGTTAATTTAATGCTTAATATTGCTAATTTAAAGATATTAATGATATATGAAACGCTCTAGATTTGATTTAATGAATTCATGAGTTGGATTGAAGTTGGAGTTTAGCATGTATGGGTTATTTAAATTAATGTGATGACCAATATATTATTTTGGAAACTCGTTTGGCTATCTCAGAAGTCGCTTGGTCATATTATCTACCTAAAACAAGCGCCACTAATTAAGAACAAGATTAGTTGTCCTATTTAACAAAACTTGTCTTTATATCGTCGATATGATAACTTAAAACTAGAAGAGAATGAGTTAATTAGGGTTGATATGGTTCGAGGTTATATGATGTTATTTATGATGGAAATTGGATAAAGGGTAGCCTATGTGATGATTGTGAATTATGAATATTACCTAAATTCCGAGCCTGCTTTATCGATTTAGGGGTATGTTAGAAGATATGACTAAGCATGCCTAATTAATGTTAATATGATTTGGATATATTTGTAAGTTTTGGATTAGTAAGTTCAATACTTGTCGACTTGTAATAGATAAAGTCTTGCTAATCATTGTTAAAATTGAGACATTGAGTAACCTGATTTGATTAACTTAAGCTTCCAATTTATGCTCATTGTTTAAAAATTATTCTTAATATGGGTATTAAGTATATGTTAGGCTCAAATAACACGATATGGATAACACTTGCTATTTGAATTATTAGAGAGATAGTGATTAATATCCTGACGTGAAAACTTAGCTCATTATATGCCTATTATGTGTTCACTTGTTCGATTTAGGCTTGATGTAGGTCTAATATAAACTTTAAGACTTGTTTAACCTTAGTACCTGATCATAGGCATGGTAATGATGGATTGATATTCATTTAGCATCTCTTGTGTTCCTAATATATATGTGTGGTTGGGACGGTCTAAGGTAGTCTCAGATGCATATGTCATTTATTTACACCCTCGCTTCAGGATCCCTTGTTTATGGTTCAGACTAGGTAACTAGTGTCTATGCCATGTGGTGTCTTGGGCATGTTCATATGTATATCATCATTAGGGTAGCTTGTGTGTTTTTCCTTAGTACCCTGCATGATCAAACAACAACTTATTATGTATATTTGGATTCTATTATATAGAACACTTGCATCTTGATCCAGGTAGAGGATATTAGGCTTTTGGGAACTCGGGAAAAAATATATATTTTAGTCTCTCGCTATTACACCATTTTGAAGTTATGTCTTCCCCGATCTCTTATGTGCTTAGTTGAAACTACCGATTTTGAATTAAAACATTCATTTAAGTACTTAACTAATCAAGTTAAAATAGGATCGAGAATCGAATATATAAAATGGGGATTAGTCATCAAGTGGTTGTAAAGATGATATATGTTCTCAAGTTTAAGATTACGTATAGATTATGCTTAAAGTTCTTTGTATATATGTACATAATGTGGTACTCAAGGGAATAATGACTCTACTTAGCCTTAGTTTTAGTATACTTCACTTTTAGAAAATTACAATAAGCTAGGATGTAGGTTGTTTCCTTGTTTGTTTGAAAGTCCTTTTGTTAGATAATGGCAAGAGTTGAGTTGTTTGTAAGTCGGATATTTGTTCAGAAACGTGTATCATAGAGTCTAAGATGACCTAATATGCAAATTTGCGGTGCTTGTGAATCCTTGAATCAATTTGTATAAAGATGCTAATAGTATTAATGAACATTCGAGAGACTAATGTTTCTAGAGGAAGAATGTTACACTCATAATTTTAAGACTATAATTAGAGGACATAATTAAGAAGGTAAGATTCAATTCTTGGATATGTAGTATATTTATATATGCTAATCCGGAAATTAGTATACAAGAGGATGTGATTCCTAAAGATGGTGGTCACAATAAGGGTGACGTTGATACTTATAGCAATAATTGTATATTCCTCGCTATGGAATAATATTGTATTATAAAATTATGACATTGAGGATACGAGACTTATGAAATTCTCAGGAATTAAAAGAAGTGGGTTTGAGATTTACTAATTGAAGAACTTAAAATAAAGTGTAAAGGAAAAAAATCAGATTTTTTCATATAACCTTACCTCTTCATCTTCTTCCTACACTTAAACAAAAAAACCAAACTCTCCTCTCATTCTCTCCTCCAAACAAATCCGAAAATCATCCTCCACCCATAACCAAAATTAAGGTTGTTATCTTCTCTTCCTAGTCTACATTTTCACCAAAAATTAGAAGCAAAAAACACCAAAAACAAGGGCTTAAAACAGCCCGCTTAATGTCAAATCTGCCCAGAAATTTCGAATTTTTGGGATGAAATTTTGGAAGAAAAACATGTATGGACGATGGCTTAACATTGTAGAACACTTGCATGTCAATTGGGGTTGAAGAAGTGAACAAAAAGGAGGAGAAAATTACAAAACAAGTTGGGATTTTACCGGACAAACAGGTGGCAGAAAATTTATGGACTGTTTGACAAATTTGATGTATAAAAATTCTTCTTTATATGATATAATTGGAATGCATGTTGTTAGAATTAAGGTAATGAATTTGTGTTAAGGAAGAATTGGAATTTAAGTATCAGTGCTGACCATTTTGGGCTAGTTGCCAATTTGGGACAGATTTTGGTGTTGTTGGATTCGCTGATTGTTGTTATTATTATTATCACTAATTGCATGATGAAATTGAAAGGAAACGTGGAGATTTAGTTGGAATTAGTTATATGGAAGTATTAAAATCCGAAATTGGATTATAGGAATTAAGATAAGAGTTATGGAATTATGACATGTCAGGCCAAGAACTTGCATGAAATTGTTGGACATGTCATGGGTGTATACGGGCTGTTTAAGGTGGATTAAGAGGCTAAATTTACATGAGAAGTGGGGTGTAAATTCCTTTATTGTTGTTTGGTTGTGCCCTTAATTGGTGCTTGTTTATTGACGTTATTAGCCTCGTTTGGAAGTTGTGGAAACATGTATAAACAGGAAGTATCTTGCCAGAATTTTTATAAAATAAGAAGTCGTTATTCGATATAAAGTATGCTAGCGATCATAGAATTGAAGAACGATACCATTATTATAGGTTGAAGTTCTAACGAGACGCATTCCTAATATAGTAGTTGATTAGTTCATCCAAGAGGTATGTGAAACTCTTACTTCTTTCTTTTGGCATGATTTAATGAAAGTACTGGCGGACGATTTAATTTATACGCTTAATTCCCAATGAGGATTGTTATGAGAAGTGCCTATGATTTTTTTCAGCAAAGAGTTTATTATGACATTATTACAATAATTTTATTGAGAGTCGATGATAATTTTTACTTGCATATGGTTACTCACGATATCTACCGCTAAGTGTTACTACTTCACCTCACCGAGTCCCTGCCGGGTTACGACTCGTGCGACCTTGCATTAGTTCACGAGACCCTCATTAGAGGGTGGATTAACGCAGGATGGATCCATGGGGATGAGAGATGATTTTACCGAAGTCCCAGACGGGCCGTTATGATATGATTCCACCGAGTCCGCATTAGCGTGGGCCTGTTCACGTTCGGTATATATATGTTTATGGACATGCCTTCATATTTTCTTGACTTGACTCTCATTTTATAAGGCACATAACCGACTTTTATGGTTTATGACAATGATTGAATCCTTATTTTTATCCCGATCTTCTGCTTCGCTGGCTAATTATGGTCTCTTTTACAGCTTCATGTTTTACATACTCAAGACATTATTTCAGATCGACCCCCCTTTCTCGGGCTGGGCGCTTCATGCCCGGCAGTACATGTTTTCGCTTGGTGAACCTCAGGCCTAGGTTCCTACTCAAGAGTCGGAAAGCTCCTTTGATCCAGGGCTTTGTCATTTTGGTCGAATCTCTTTTAGACTTATGTTAGTATTTAGGGGCACGACGTGGCCCTGCTCCATATATGTCGTTATTCTTCTTATAGAGGTCTGTAGGCTGGTGGGTTATGCGTATGTAAGGGTTGGTGACTCGCTGGTCACCATGTTATTGTATTCGTCTTTGAGGCCGGGTGTTCCCATGTATATACGCGCATTATCTCGTGGCACTTTGCTCTTGTTATGTTATATTCGCTAGTTGTGACTCAGGAGCATGGTACATTCGGGGGTAAAAGGCAGCCTTGTCCGCTTGCCCATCGTTGTTATCAATGCGGCCGTTATGCCGGATTTCAGACTCATTAAGTGTTAGTTGGATTATGTGTGACAGGTTTGTATAATGACGTCATTAGGGCGGTTAGTCGCGGCCCGTCGGATCGGGTCGTGACAGGTGATTAGACGGGATATGGCGCATGTGCAACTTACTGAGGACATGACCTTAGATAGGGGGTTGTGAAGGACACAGATTAGGGTAGAAGGGTAGTAGGTAGTTGAGCATAGTCCTACTTATGCTTACATACTGGTAGTTGTAGTATTATTATTGTAGCCCTGCTTAGCCTATTATTCTAGTAGGCACAGTATTATTTTATAGTCCCATGCCCTTTGATTTCTGGTGATGTATGTTCTTTAATGTACTTTGTTTATTTTATTTACTTGCGTTAGTTACTGTTTTTTAAAAAAAATATTTTATCATGGCTTATTCGCTTTTGTTACTCTCATTTTCATACTGCTTTAAATTTTTTATCCGGGTCTGATCGTTTCTCTTGCTTTGCTTGGCTTATGATTTGTCTTGAGCCGATGGTCTTTTGGAAACAACCTCTCTACTTACCAAGGTAGAGGTAATGTCTGCGTACGCTCTACCCTCTGCAGACCCCACGTTATGAAACTTCACTAAGTATATTGTTGTAAAAGATTATAGTAAAAGAAAAACTCGTTCGAATCTCAAAAATCTGAAAGATATCACATAAACTAAGACTGATGCAGTATTTTATTTATCTTACGAATTGATGGAGCCAAATTTATAATACTTTCAAATCTAGAAACTTATGAGAGAGAGAAAAAAGATCACACACTATCACTAATTCTATATTGAGGCACAAAATAAAATATTTCAATAATGGCCATAAGCTGGTGACAAAACGACACCAAAGCGACACACACACATGGCCGACCCTAAACGACAAAGTTTCGGGTAATGGTCGGCCACTTAACGGAAAACGTCAAATTATGGCGGCGCAGTCAGATTTCCTGCCCTAGAAAATAATTTTTTCCTCTTGTCAAGTTTATATAAGACAATAAGAATAGGAAAAATTATTAAAAATAAAAGGATTCTGTTTTTGGTTGAGCACAACTTAATTGACGGAAAAGATAAGATTTTCATTTTTCACAAAAACACATTGCAGATTGGAGTTCAGCCGTTATTGTACAAGTGTTTAAAATTAAGTCACTTTTTAATAAAAATACAATATTAGAATACTCAGGGACGTCTCAATGATATATATATATATATGTCCTAAGACTAAATTCTAATATGGGGTCTAAAATATATAAAACATATACTTATATTTATGTAAAACCTTTTTAATCCAGTGTTTTGGGATACAAATTTATTTTTCTTATAATTCATTTTCATGTCAATAAAGTTAAATTTTGTTTTTAAAATTTACTCAGGGAAATGAAAAAACTAACAAAAGTATAGTAATAGTAAACACGAGGCTTCATAACTCAGTATCAATTATTTTATGATAAAAAGGAATCTGTTATTTTTTTATGCCAACTGCTTGAATTGTTACTTTAAAAATAATTAACATAAAACATTAACACATATGAGGCTCGAGGATATGCGTTAGTAGCCCTTATAGTAGAGACACCTATATAAATATTATATCCCATCATCGTCAAAATTTCGGGAAAAAAAAGTACCACCAAAGTCCAAACCTTATAATATCGTCAATATCAAATGCTACAAAAATCTTTCACTTTCCTCACAATTTCTGTTCCCTCGTCAACTCCTCTTTAGGGTGTACATACTTTGGTATATAATGAATTATCATATTAAAATAAAAAAACATCAGTATTGCAATTTTGATATTATAGTATTTTATATAATATTTGATATGTATTTTAAAAATAATTAGTATCATATTTGATATTTGCAAAACAAATACTGAAATATCGAATAACGTGCTGAGATATTTAATTACCTATATTATATAAATATTAATAATCTTTTGATCTAAATATAAGTTAATTAAAGGTCTGAAATCTTAAATTTAATTGGTTTAGAATATTGAAGACTTATAATATAATTATATATCATTTGGAACTAAATGCATTGGTCTCCATGTTCTTTTTCTCAGCATCTTTCGTATCTTCACGATACGAGTTGTCCAAGGCATAGAATGACCTCAAACTAGTGCTAGTTGATGAGAGTTACTTCGGAAACAAAAAAGTAAAGTCAAATTACCCTTCTCTCGGCAATAACTTCATGATCTTGATCTTTTAAATGTTAAAGTTATTATTTCGATTATCAAAATTTGCTACCTCAAACTTCATGGATGTCATAGCCTACTCGCCGTCTAGATCTCATGTTTCGAACGTTGTGATACTAATTGTTAGCGCATAAATAATAAAAATACAATAATTAATGTAGTTCATATCAATCCGATTTACGTCCACAGAGAACGGCTTTTGACAGTATGAAAAAAGAAGTTACACGATGAAACACTTCTTCAAAGCTAGGTTAGAACCTTTTATATCTTGAGGAAAAAGTCTAGAAAGAAATAACCCTTCATATTCACGCGCGCTGGGACTGCGAGGGTGCTTCGTGGTGGGAAGGCACTTCTAAGATATAGTTTTAGTGCTTTGCGAGTGCTAAACACTCACTTCTGCAGCTTATTTTGGATGTTTTCTGGGTGCTAAGCACCATTAGTTTCGGTGCTTTCTGAAAATTTCTTCTCAACTTCACACTATTTTTACAATTTTAACACGTACGTACTACATTTTGACCTCGTTGACTAAGAATCGTATTTGTTGTTATTGTTGTTTTACCGGTCTATTCATTCCCACCAGAGATTCAGATCAAGATAGTTTAGTTCTCCGAGACTAATTTAATTTTTTTTTTATGCGAAAGAAAGCACGGCATAAATTGTTATTTTTTGCCGATCACACCTTATATCCTTGGACCAAAAGTAATAAGTTCGGTTTGAAGATGCCCATATAAGAAACATCGTTAAAATTTAATTAAAGTATGTAGTTTAAGGGGTCGTTTTGGATAACATGATTAGGATATATACTAATTATGGTATAAATTTGGAGCAAAATCTTGATAATATCTATCTCATATTAGATGTTGGATTATATAATCCAAGATAATCTCGTTTCGAACCAAACAACCCCAATAGTATATAAGTACGTACTTGTATTACTTGATAATTTTAAAAAATAACTACAAATAATTTTCTAAAATAAGGATTAATTAATAAATTGAAAAAAATACTAACTCGTTTTCCCCCCAACTAGAACTAAGCTTTTTGATTGCTATATAACTTCTAAGTCTATATTTTTCAATGAGCAATTACCATAGATAACACTTGTCAACATTAAAATATTAAATCATTCTCAATCCGATAGTTCTAAGTATCCAACAGTGATGATGAAAGTAGTTATCACAAACCAAACCTACTCTCTTGATTGGTCCAACTTTGCTTTCCCCCTTAACCCATAGTCAAAGAAGATAGTGTCAAACCCGCAAGGGTAGCCAAGTTGGTGTAGCAGTAAAGTGCGGGATCGCAAGGTCACGAGTTCGATCCCCTGCATAAACCTTCTTGGTTGAGCCTGTCACACATGGCTTGCCAAGTGTGATTAATCGGCTGACGTGGTTTGCAGGCTATTGCGTCAGTCAGGGTAGTTCCTTCGTCAACAAAAAAAAAAAGATAGTGTCACGTAATCGAATTGTTATACATGTAGAATATTTATTACTTTACTAGTATATATAGTCTAATCCATTCTCTTTCAAAGAAAAATATGTAGAATCTGTTGGAAGAAAGGCATGTTTGCATTTGCTTGTAGACCATGTCACCATGTCTCGATCGCACGTTGCACAAGTTGTTATTAAAAAATATATAAAAGTTAGCAGTTGTAGCTCACTGTGAATTATAAACAATTTTTAAAGTTTATCATATTGTTATAGCGGTGTATGTCAATAATTAATAAGTCAAGTAAGAAGTTATGCTGTTTATAATCTTTATTTATAAGTTGACACATGAATATGTAGGTTTAAAGCAAGGAAATTAGTATGTGACAACCAATCTTGCATCCTCAGTGGAAGCAAAACAAACTCAATTAACTTAATTATCAAGCTCAATATTTATTATTAAAAAATTATAGAGAGAACGAAAATGTTGTCAGCTAGGTGAATAATAAAACCATTCATAAATGTGAAAGAGCTTACTACTAGAAATTTGAATTTTTTGACGAAAATTTTGCGACGGCTATCACAGTTGAATTCAGATGAAATTAGTGAGAGATTTTTTTGAAAATAAATTATTTTTATAAATTTTACTAACGAAAAAGTCGTTATAAAAATATTATTATTAATTTGAGCGAAAATATTTTCCAACCGAAATATCATCATTTAGGTACATTAAAAATTACAAAACTTTAAAAATATCACCACTGCTTTTTCATCGGAAGAATTGAATTTTTTACAATTATTGATGGAAAATCCGTCAAATATCCCTAAGACATTAAAAAAATTGTCATTGGTTCCAACGGAATTGTCTTCCGTAAATTGAATTAAAAAATAGGAAAAGAAACTTGTTTTTTTCAAGTTAACTTCCACCTGAAAATATTCTATTCAATCAAAACTGGCACATTGTTTTTTCCTATTATTGACAGGTTAATTTCGACGGCTATTAGCAAAGAGGTTTTCGGTAAAGGTAGTTCAACTCCCCCTTCACTATGAAACTGTTGCTTTAATTAGGGGCAGGGATGGCAACGGATCGGATCTGGACCGGATCCTACTAGATTCAGATTCATATCTATTTTTCATACCTAGATCCAGATCCGGATCCAAATCCATCGGGTCCATAAAAATCATATTCAAATTCGCATTCACCGGGTCCACGGATCGGATCTGGATCCACATGTAAAAAAATTTGCCTTTCTAAGAATGTAACCTTGCTAAGAATTTTTTTTTGAACTAACAAATGATTTTTACTTAGTTAACAGTTTACTGTGTTTCAATTTTGAAATGTTCATATGAGATATTTTATTCATTGTCTCGTTTTGATTGTGAGCTATTAATTGAAAATGTTGGACAATGACAATAGTTGTGGAAAATGCTGACTAGTATTTTCACAATGCAGAACTTGCATGTGCTTGAAATCTTCACAAATGAAGTGAATATAATTTTAACTACTTGTCTATGGAGATGTTAGTCATTCACTAATATAACATTGATTTTATTATCGAAGTTACCTCTTTATTTTTTGGTTTTTGAGTTAACGCGGGGATAAATTAAACTTGTTTTGAGAATTAAACTTGCAAGGATGTGCTTAGCAATTTTAAGAAAATACTTATAAAATTACATTTTAGGTTATGAATATATTTAATAAAAAACGGATCCACGGGTCGGATCTGGACCGGATACGGATCTCAAATACAAGATTCATATCCAGATTCGATCCGTCAGAAACGGATCCTGGTCCGATCCGGATCCGTCGGGTCCAAATTTTGAAAATTCATATCCTATAAAACGGATCTGGATCCACCGGATTCGGACCGGGTCCAAGATCCACTGCCATCTCTAGTTAGGGGACTTGAACTAGCCTTTGCTAAAAACCTGTTTTACTAATAATAGAGACTGATGCCACGACTATCATTCAAATGATAACTGAGAATAACAATGTCCCTCATTTAAATATGATAATTGATTGTAGGTTTCTCATGAAGGCGATAGATCAAGCAATGATCAAGCATGTACACAGGAGGGAAATATAGTAGTGCATCAGCTAGCACAATTCGAGAGCAACCAAGCACTTAAGGAGGATACTGCTGAAGCAGGACATTTTCGAAATGACCAACCAAACTTTATTTCATTTATTTTTTGCAAAGACTTTTTAGGGGTTGAATCCCACCATGTAATAACTCTTAATCTCGCACCTTTTAATTTAATGCATCTTTATTTAGCAACAAAAAAGCAACGACTAGACGTAAAAAATTAACATACATATCAAATAATTTCGACGGCTATTCATCCTTTCCATCTCTATATCTTCTCTTAATACATGTCAACGTGAGGTTCTTATCTTTCTTTGCTTTTATAAAATAAGAAAATGCATTTTTCCTTCATTTTTAGATCTCTCAAGGTGATGTATATTTTAATTTTTAACAATACAGTCAAATCTCTCTATAATGGCAGCATTGGTCCGAAAATTTCATGGCTGATATAGTGAGGTGTTGTTATGTATGTATACTGTCATTTGATGTTTAAATCTCATTTAGCTGTTACTAAATTGAAACGTTACAAAGCCATGATCAGTTTTGACTCAACCGGCCATCTTAACAAATCATTCAAATGATAACTAAGAACAACAATGATAACTGAGAACAACAATGCCCCTCACTTAAAAATGATAACTGATGGTAGGTTTCTCATGAAGGCGATAGATCAAGCAATGATCAACCATGTATACAGGAGGGAAATACAGTACAGAAACAGTAGCATAGAAACTTCAATACATAAACCTACAAACTTACTCTTAAAGTTTGGCTGGAGCTCCAACACTGATAACACATGCCAGGTCTCTGACAATTACTTCCGATTTTTTCTCTTTTTCTCAAATATCCTAATGTTCCTCTCAATCCACACCCCATGAACATATTCTGTATAGATTAGCTTAAACATTTGTGCTTGCTGAGACTTCCCTTTGGCCCTTTTGATGATTGAACTCTGATGTGAGTCCCAATTTAACACATTGACTGGCACTTGCTGAGCCCATTGAAGCAGCCTGTTATGGACATTTAAAGCAAACGGGCAATAACAAAATAAGCGTTCAATAGTCTCATCACAGCATTGACACAAGGAGCACTGCTTGTCCACTATAATTCCCTATTTCAATAGTCTATCCGCAGTTAAAAGCCTACTATGCATTGGCAACCACATCGTGAACCTTGATTTAGGCCTAGCTGAGTTAGGAGAATAAAATACACTTCCAATAAACTCTGTGTAATGACCCGTCCAGTCGTTTTTAGCTTAAGACTTTTATTTTACTATATTTCCCTTCTTGTAGATTTTGTGTGGGATTTGTGATGCATAGAAATGGGTGGCACGAATCCCGAGGTTCATTTATGTGATTATCGGAAGAAAAATCCAAAATAAAGATTTTAGAATTCATAAGTTTAACCCAAAGTTAACTTTCAGGTATATGGGTTTGTTTCCGGGTTCCGTCACTTTAGGTAGCTCCGGAGGGTCATTTACGACTCAGTCGAGTTATTGATTCGCTTTCCGAGGCAATCAGGTGTACATTGTGGCTTTATTTGTGAAATTTTGATATTTGGATATTTTTGGGCGATTCTTTAGAAAAGTATGTCTTAGCTAAGTTATATGAGAAATTCAAGGGCGCGAGCGAGTTTGTAACACTATTTACCTTGGGATAGCATATTTGATTTGTGTCCTGGGGTCCCGGGAGCATTTCGGGTGTTTGGTGGAGATTTGCGAGAGTTGTCATGTTGCTGGTGTATGATGTCTGCATCAGCGACCTACTGTTCGCTTCTGCGTGTCCGCCTCTGTGGAGGCTGGCTCGCAGATGCGGGCCCTGTGCTCTGTAATGTTTTCCGCTTCTGCGGATGTCCTTCTCGCATAGGCGATGTGCTTCTGCGGAGTCTTTTTCGACTCAGGGACTCCCGAGATCTTTTAATAAATTCGCCTCAGCAGCCTCTTTTCTGCTAAAGCAAGATCGCGGAAGCGGAGTCGATTATGCTGAAGCAGAATCGCTGCTCCAGATTAGATATTAAATGCCCTAAATGAATTCAATCCTCCAAAAACATTCTCTTGGGACTAGAGCTCGACTACGAGGGAAATTCTGTTGGTTTTCACTATTTTTCTTCATTGGAGGTATAATTTCATCCCTTTTAATTATTTATTCTCTTTTGAGTCTTCTAATCCTAGTATGATTTCTACTTTGGGGAAGATGATAACATAAGCTTCCATGCTAGAATAAGATATCTTAAATAATGATTAAGGGATTGTATATTGATAAGATACTTGTGATATTGTAATATAGTAATGATGAATGATAGGTGATGATATTCTGATGGTTAATTTGATGATTTGAAACCCTTTTGAAA
The DNA here is from genome assembly GCA_029783415.1 of Anisodus acutangulus. Taxonomy (NCBI): domain Eukaryota; kingdom Viridiplantae; phylum Streptophyta; class Magnoliopsida; order Solanales; family Solanaceae; genus Anisodus; species Anisodus acutangulus. The sequence goes on from CM056509.1 coordinate 10,664,582, forward strand.
TTGGGAGAAAACCTAGGGTTTGGAATTGGGGCTTTTTGCCTAGTCTTGAAATTGAGAGTTCAAACGTGATTAGTTTTCAAATTAACTTAGGTTGAAGTTATCGACAGACTCTCGAACTTTTTTAAGAATTTTATTTGGACCCTCCATCTATGACTCGTACCATATGAACCCTCCAAAATAACTTTTATTGTACCGCTTGGACACAATATGAAGTGGTGGCACAATACATGCATCACACTACTCCAAGGAGTGTGAGACACCAATTTTTTCCTTTTTAAAAATTTTTAATCATTAAAAAATTAATTATAAGCAAAGATTTTTTTAAAATCCTTTTAACTAATAAAACATTTCAAACAAAAAAAATAAAAAAAAATCAATCTAAAAATCCCACCCACAGTCCCCTGATCTGGCTTTCAGAGAACCAGTAGTGTTCATCGGAACCCATGGAGTTCACCGGAGTAAGTTTATCGGGACCTATGGAGTTCGTCGGAGTAAGTTCATCAGAACTCATGGAGTTCGACGGAGTAGTATTACAAACAAGAATAGTAATATTTACATCTTGTTTACAAATATTTACAAATAGAAACTCAGTAAATCTAGCCGCATCATTTACTACTCCGGCGAACTCCATCAATGTAATATTTACATCTTGTTTTTATAGACCTATTGTTTTGTATATAACTATTACATTGATGGTGAAGTTTTGCAGAAAAGCTTGTAATGGCGGAGGAGAAGAAGGAGGGGGAGGTAGTGGGGATGGGGGTTGTTTAGCTGAAGAAAGAGAAAGTAACTTCTTTTTTCTTTTTTTTTTGTAAAATATTTTTATTATTTATTTAATTTAAAATCTGTGTGTCTCCATATTATTTGTTATTTTAGCGTGTGAATTGCACGCACTATTTGTGTTTGGCTGCAAATTAAATTTGTGTCCAAGTGGCATAGTAAACATTTTCTGTGAGGGTTTGGATGGTAGGGATCTCAGTTGGAGGGTCTAAGTGGAACACACGAAAAAGTTAGAGGGTATGTCGATGACTTCAGTCATTAACTTAAGGATATGATTATTTAGTATATTATTATGTTTTTTGGGTAGTAAAATTCGGATTTTGGCATTGTGGGCTTGGGGTTTGTTTTAGGTGTCTTTTGGTATGTTTAAGGATTAAGTCCTTGTATGTTTATTAGCTTAATTATTAACGTAGAGTCTATGTATGTTAGACTACGATTACTACGAGGCGTTCCAAAAGGGTAAGACGTGCGTAGAGGGTCGACCGTTCGTGGCTCATGCTCGCCTTTGAGGTAGGCTACAACTTCTCTTTTGTATACTTCGATAGAAGTACATAGTAGTTATAAATGTTGAGGGGTATTGGGCGTATTTGGGGGTCCCACCTTAGTGGTTATGATGAACGCTTGGGTGGGTACTGGTGTTGAAATGTGATGATGAGTAATATGGGAAATCAGCCTTAAGTTGATTCCAACTGCTGTTGTTTGGGATTTTTTCCATTATGTGGGCTCATTGCCATACTTGATATTGTGTGTTTATTCATCACATTGCTTTCGAAATGATATTCTTATTGTACATGGATTACATGTTATTGACTTATTGAAAGCATGTGATATTTATCTCTTATACTTGGTTGCATCTCATACATCCTAATTACTTGCCTTGTATTGTCATTTGCATTCATACACTCATGTTTATGATAATATTGAAAAGAGTGTGGTATGAAAATGTTGCGGGTCTAAGAGACCAAAAAGGTAAGAATACTATAAGATGTTTGGAAATATTGAGATGATTGGTATGACTCCAAAGGGGTATTGGTTTGATGATAATGATGATACACGGAGGACCGGGTTACACGCCTAGAATGGATGTTATTATAGCCAAGAGATGAGATCTATTGAGAAATTCCAGATGAGTATATGGACTTTGCGGGTCCCTCATGGGTGTGCAGTACATATAATTTGAACTCATGTATACTGGAGATAAAAGGTACCTGGCATTTGCATTTGCATCTATATATCATACATTCATTCATGTATTGATTACTTATTGTTTGGTAACGTAATATGGATTGGTTATTTGAACTTTGTGATTTTATAATTAAATAATTTGGATGATTATCATATTGGACCAGATTGGTTGTCATGCTTGGTTTGTTCTCTGTGAATTGGATTGTGTGGTTACACCTTTACGAGTCTGAGTACTTGTTGTCAATGGATTCTATTGGCAGAAATGGATTCTATTGTGTGGTCAGTGGATTCTATTGGCAGAAATGCCATGCTGATCATAGAGAACTGTGCATGTCTTGTATTGCTTGATGATTGATAACGTTATTTGATAGAGTGTCTAGTAAAGAATTGATCGAGGTGTTTTTGTTGAAATTAAATGACTTGTATGTTATGTATGTGTTGATCCACTCTTTAATCAAATGATGTATGTCGTAGACTTTTACTTAGAGTATAACGAGGACGTTAAGTGAATGAATATGTGTCCTGCCCTTAATTATATAAGACTGTAGTCAAGCCCAGCAGTAAAAATGAATAAGAATCTAGTATTGCTATGATCAAGCTAATCGTGATAACCCTTGAAAAGGATTGTGATATGATGAGTGTACTAGGGTCAACCTGTCTTAGTTGATTATTTGATAACTCGGGTAGGTGATGACAACATGAATATGACTTGGACAGAGTTTACTGATCGGTGGGTAATAAGTGTAAGATAAATGTTTGCAATGTGAATTGAATTATACTTGACTATGATTTGAACTCTGATGTGAACAAGGTGATTTACGTGACTACGTGAACTTCCTAGAATATGATCTACTTGAGAGTCAACTTGATATTTATGCATGTTACGTAACTTCCGTCATTGTCGGCCTATGATGCCTATGGGGGTACGTTGTATACTCATTCTATGCTTGCTGCATCTTTTACGTGGATGTAGATATACAGTTGGTTCAGATTGTAGACGGACACATAGAGATTAGGGCATGCCATTCATACTATCGGCGACCTTGGTCTTTATCTTAGTTAGACTTTCCTTATTCATTCAAGATAGTGGCTTGTGTATTTTCTATTTCTATTGTATTCTTAGTAGTTCTCGTACGATTCAGACCAGGTTTTGGGAGTAATGTTGCAAGGGTAATGATATTTAATACTTTAATAAAGCGATTTGTTATATTTGTACTTTTTTCTTATCTTTCGCATTGTTACATAGTTATGTTGTAAAATGTTTTAGCATTGGTTCACCTACCAGGGGGATAGTGTAGGTGCCACCATAACGCCCGTGATTTGGGTCGTGACAAAGTTGGTATTAGAGCTCTAGGTTCACCATTCTCACGAGTACAAGGACATTGTTTAGTAGAGTCTCGCGGATAGATACATAGACGTTCATACCCATCCTCGAGAGGTTATAAGACATTTAGGAAATATTCCATTCTTTCATTCTTTTGTGCAACTTTGTTCAAATTGGTATCTGAATTTTTTTCTCTCAATTCTATCATCGATGGTGGTAACACGCTCTTAAATTCGTGCGTGACTGGTTCGATATGATGTCGCACAGTAGGGTATGAGATGTATTACCATAATACGGATATGTGACCAAGTTCAGTCTTCAGTTATGATTTGAAGGTGTAATTGATTAGGGTTATGTTTGCGGACCCCTCAGTTTGGTGATATCTTGGGGAAGTGGAAATGGGAATACAGAGGCATAAGAAAAGTAATTGGATGGATCAATCTCTATTGTATGAAGGAAAGAATTGGTATCTGACGTGCTCGTTGGGATAAGTTTCAGGATGTACGAGGTAGATGTTGTATGAGTTATGAAAAGTTAAGTTTGGCTTCGACTTGATAGAATTGTAGTAGAAGAGTAAGAACTAGTGGTTGTGGGTCTCATTAGGGAATGACTATCTGTTCTAGGCCAGGTGGCAAGGTTCTTCAAATAAGAGTGGGTTCGCTGGGTCACTTGGAGTTTCGAAGTTAGTGATAAAAGGGGTTGTTGAAACCAAGAGATTGTTAATTTGAGAGTTATTTAGCAGTTGTTTTGGATAGTTTTGGAGTAAGAGATTGTATATGAGTTGGTACGTTGGACTATGTCGTATGCTAATGTGATCCATTGATCGACTAATATGAATGACTTTAGCATTGGATGAGTGTGGAGTTCTATTTAAGGAATTACCGGGTGTTGCATCTAGTTCTTGGATAAGATCTGTTGTCAAGGTATATAAAGGTCAATACTTGAGAAGTTCTATAATTATGAGTATAATGACATTGGAGTTGACCGAAGGACATGGAAAATTACACGATTAGTTCGGTGTGTTCTGATTCGGTAAAATAAAGTAAGGGTTGGTTCTTTGCGGGAAAGCATCGTATAAAACTCTCAAATAAGGTGTAAGTCAGTGGGGATATTTAGGGTAATAGATTATCTACGGTTTGATCTAACTCTAGTTGTGAAAAGCTCCGGGTATCGATGATAGGGTGTGTGAAACTATATGAGAATGTTAGCAGGATTATATGTTTGGTAATTAAGGATCAACCTTCGGATTATGGACCAATTCAATAATAGTTTGGGTTATCTCTTGGGTACTAAATGATTTTTGGTCAGAGTAACTAAAGTGGATCCGTACCTTTCTAGTGGAGGAATTTCGTAAAGGATGATACATGGGATGTGCCGGATAGGGAGGAGATTTCAGTTTAAAGGTTCAAGTTAGGAGAGGGAAACTCTCTATTTTTGGGTATGCAGTGTCCTACTATTTCCAAGACCGGTTCAGTTATTTTGCGAGGCCTATGATATTTTAGTATACTGTGGAGCAAGTTTGAGTAATGATCGATCGTTAGTGGCGAATGTGATTGAAATTAAATGGGAAAACTATGTATTTCGAATAAATGCGTGGTTGATCTAAGTTGAAATGAGTAAGGTGCCTCTTCGAGATAGGGGAGGATTTGGGTTTGAACAATGGAAATTCTTGGGTTAGGTGTGGATCACGTTGGCATTATTTTTTCATCTTTCAGAGCGGGTGAAATTATTTAGTACGCTCGGGGAGTAGGTCTATGGTAATCGAATAAGTGTTATGACGAATGTTCCATGAGGTTCGTGATTGGCGACTGGTGGTGGACTGAGTTGAAGCATTGATGAATAATAGCATGAATGAGTATTTCAAGTATTAAAGACTTAGAACTAATTGTGGAAGGTAAGGTGCATGGATCGTAAGGTTGATACGTTAGGATTTGGTAAGGTGCGAAGGTTGTGAGATTTGATACTTTCTGAATTGATAGAGGGTAGTGAGGTATTAATATTAGAGCCTCAATGGATAAAGGTGTATTAAATGAGGCAGCATGCCATATACTGAAATGTTCAGAGTTGTGGCGAGTTAAGAGAATGTACAAGGAGGATTCAATGTATTTAGAGTTCATGGGGTTCTATCATATTTGCGTATTGGGTGGAAGTTGAGAAACATGAAGATTACAATCATAAGATATAGTTCTTCGGTACTAAGTTGATGAGTTGGATAGAATCCAGCTTTAGAATCATGTGTGATGGCACATGCTTGATTATTCATGAGAAAAGAGATTTAAGAGGTGATCACATATTTATGGAAAGCCTATCAATTATGATTGAAATTAGTTTGGGTGACTATTAATGATTTAGAAATTGAGCATTTATTTCGAGACAGTTTATTAAAAGCTCGTATTTATATTACATGAAGGACTTATGGTGTTCTAGTAAACCACCGATAAGGGTTTAATGGATTTCAATTTGTAATGGAGGTATGACAATGTTATCGGTTCTCATTGAAGTTTGCAAGTAGGATTGATGATATTTTTCAGATAACAACGATTTGGACAGTTCTAATGGTTTACACGGGTACATGGCGGTGTATTGAGGAGGTACAAATGGTTATGGGGAGTCTTTAGAGTGATCAGTTGATTTTTTACGAATTTGACACGACAAGGCAATTGGTAGGTATTCTTATATTATGGTGATTCGAATATTTGAGAAGAATTTGGCAATGAGTTTTGACTAAGTGATTTTGACTTCGGGATACATAACTAAGGAGATTGTAATTTGCATAATCAACCTTGGATTAAATCAGTTTTGAATGGAGTTACATAGAATATTATTAGATAAAACGAGGATTCTTTCTCTCTAAATGAAGCCATGATTTGGGCTTGTGGCATGTGCCTACGTGTTACTAAGGAATCTTGATGCGAAGGACAATATTGATAGTTGAGAAAGAGGACTAGTAGAATCAGACTATGTTATCGGTATAGGTTGGACAATGGTTGTTCCTACAACTAAAGGATGATATTGATTATGGTGTTCTTATTGGATTCATTCAAACGCATACAGTGGTATGCTTATAATAATATTAGGGAATTCGAGCGAGTCATTGTGTACATTGAAGAATCAGTTGTGAAAGAAATTTTGGGTATGAAGAAATGGAAAGTTGGGTTTTGAGCACATGTAAAGGTAGTCTTGACGGATACGGTGGAAAAATGGTACTATCAGTATATGTTTTTTCCTATTGAGGCTTCATGAGATTATAATGGGGATTCCTTGGTTACTCGTTAGGTTTCATACTTTCTTTCTTCCGTTTGAGGAAGAACGTTTGTTAAATTGGTATCTGATGTAACGACATGTCCGGTCATTTTTTAGCTAAAGACCCTTATTTGACTATATTGTCCTTCTTGTAGACTCTGTGTGGGGTTTATAATATGTGGGAATGGGTGACATGGATCTCGAGGTTCATTTATGTGATTATCGAAAGAAAAATCCAAAATAGAGATTTTAGAATTCATAAGTTTGACCCAAAGTTGACTTCCAAGTATATGTGTTTGTTCTTGGGTTCCGTCGCTTTCGGTAGCTCTAGAGGGTCATTTTTTCGCTTCCCGAGGCGATCAAATGCACTTTGTGGCTTTATTTGTGAAATTGTGATATTTGGATATTTTGAGCGATTCTTTAGAAAAGTATGTCTTAGCTTGGTTATATGAGAAATCTGAGGGCTTGAGCGAGTTTATAGGACTATTTACCTTCGGATAACATGTTTGGTTTGTGTCTGGAGGGTTTCGGGAGCATTTTAGGTGTTTGGTGGAGATTTGCATGAGTTGCCATGTTGTTGGTGTCTGGTGTCCGCACCAGCGGCCTACTGTTCGCTTCTACGTGTTCGCCTCCGTGGAGGTTGGCTCGCAGATGCAGGCCCTATGCTCTGTAATATTTTCCGCTTCTATGGATGTCCTTCTTACCGAGGCAATGCACTTCTACAGAGTCTTTTCCGCCCCAGTGACTCCCGAGATCTTTATCAAAATCCGCCTCAGCGACCTTTTTTCCGCTGAAGCTAGATTGCCGAAGTAGAGTTAATTTCGCCGAAGCAGAATCGTTGTTCCAGATTAGATATTAAATGCCGTAAACGAATTCATCCCTACAAAAACACTCTCTTGGGACTAGAGCTCGGTTAGGTGGGAAATTCTGGTGGTTTTCACTACTGTTCTTCATTGGAGGAATAATTTCATCCCCTTTAATTATTTATTCTCTTTTGAGTCTTCTAATTCCTAGTATGATTTCTACTTTGGGGAAGATGATATCATAGGCTTCCATACTAGAATAAGAGACCTTAAATCATGATTTTGGGATTGTATATTGATTAGATGATTGTGATACTGTAATATAGTATTGATTATGATAGGTGATGATATTGTGATGGTTAATTTGATGATTTGAAACCCTTTCGAAATTGGAGAAAAACCTAGAGTTTGGAATTGAGTCTTTTTGCCTAGTCTTGAAATTGAGAGTTCAAACGTGATTAGTTTTCAAATTAACTTAAGAACATGATTATTTAGTTTGTTATCATGCTTTTTTCGGTAATAAAGTTCGGATTTTGGCACCGTAGGCCCATGATTGATTTTAGGTGTCTTTTGGTATGTTTAAGGATTATGTCCTTGTATGTGTATTAGCTTAATTATTAACGTAGAGTCTATGTATGTTATACTACGATTACTATGAGGCGCTCCAAAAGGGCAAGGGGTGCGTAGATGGTCGCCCGTTCATGGTTCCTGCTTGACTTTTAGGTAGGTTACGATTTCTCTTTTGTAGACTTCGATAGAAGTATGTAGTAGTTATTAATGTTGAGGGGTATTGGGCTTATTTTGGTGTCCCACCTTAGTGGTTGTGATGAGCGCTTGGGTGGGTATCGATGTTGAACTGTGATAATGGGTGATATGGGAAATCAGCCTTAAGCTGATTCCAACTGCTGTTGTTTGGGATTTTTTCCATTATGTGGGCTCATTGCCATACTTGATATTGTGTGTTTATTCATCACATTGCTTTCAAATAATATCCTTATTGTACGTGGATTACATGTTATTGACTTCTTAAAAGCATGTAATATTCATCTCTTATACTTGGTTGCATCTCATACATCCTAATTACTTGCCTTGTATTGTCATTTGCATTCATACACTCATGGTTATGATAATATTGAAAAAAGTGTGGTATGAAAATGTTGCGGGTCTAAGAGACCAGAAAGGTAAGAATACTATAAGATGTTTGGAAACATTGAGATGATTGATATGACTCCAAAGGGGTCTTGATTTGATGATAATGATGATACGCGGAGGACCGAATTGAACGCCTGCATCAGATGTTATTACAGCTAAGATATGGGATCCGTCAAGAAATTTCAAATGAGTATATGCACTTCGCGGGTCCGCCATGGGCATGCAGTTCATAGAATTTGAACACATGTATACTGGAGATGAAAGGTACCTGGAGTAATGTTGTAAGGGTAAACGATATTTGATACTTTAATAAAGAGACTTGTTATATTTGTACTCTTTACTTATCTTCCGCATTGTTACATAGTTATGTTGTAAAATGTTTTGGGATTGGTTCGCCTACCGGAAGGATAGTGTAGGTGCCACCACGATGCCCGTGATTTGGGTCGTGACACTCTCTCGGCATTATCTACAAGTTGGGTATAAATCTATTTTGTAATGCACATTTTTAAGCTGGTTGAAGCTGCACTTGAGATAAGATTCTTCTGGACTCCATCACTTTTCTCAACATCCAGCAAGCTTGAGCTGGAATTGGTATTTCCTCTAGTTGTTAGCCTTTGATGTAATACATGTGAACCCATTTTATACACAACCTATCTTGTTTATGTGCTAGGTCCCAAAAGGTTTTTGCAATGGCCGGTCTATTCCACAAAGATATGTTGATCAAGTTTAATTCACCAGTACATTTGGGTGAGCATATTCTATCCCAAGCAACTAAAGCTTTCTTTCTAATTATGTTTTTACCAGACCGCAAGTAACTTCTACAATAAGAGTTAATCAGCTTTAGTACCTGAGAAGGAAGAGTAAACAATTGTGTCCAATATGATTGTATTTCAATATGACTGATTGTATAAGTTGAGCTCTGCCTGCATATGATAGTTTCTTTGTTGTCCATTAAGTAGTCCTAGCTACTATCTTCTACTGAGGGGATGCCATTGCAGGAGAGTCAGTTTCTTAGTGGACAAAAGGACTCAAAGGTATTTAAAAGGCAATTCTCCTTGAACAAACCCAAGATGGTGGATAATAGACTCTATTTTAGCTTGTAGCATACCCCCACAGTATACAAAATGCTTAGCCAAGATTGCTTGTAATCCAGATGCTACTGAGAATCACTGGATGCACTCAAACATAGTAGAAACAGACAGTAGATAACCTCTTGCAAAGAGCAATAGGTCATGAGCAAAGCATAAATGAGTAAGCCCCAGCTTGGCACACTTGGGATGATAATGGAAATCTTTTCTCCCTGCTAAGCTCTTGAAACTTCTACTAAGATACTCCATTGCTATGGCAAAGATGAAAAGAGAAATGGGATCCCCTTGCCTCAAGCCTTTAGCTGCATTAAATGGAGCAGAAGATTCACCATTGATAAGGACAAATAGTTGATAGTCTTCATATATTCCAGTATCCAAGTGGTGAATTGATGAGGAAATCCTAATCCTTCCATAACTTGTTTCAAATAAATCCATTCAACTGAGTCATAAGCCTTCTGTAAGTCTATCTTTATCATGCAGGTGGGGGAAATGTCTTTCTTTGTGTAAGCCCTAATAAGTTCATGAGACAGTAGAATGTTATCTCCTATCCTCCTTCTTGGTATAAATCCAACTTGAGGGTCACAAATCAGCTATGCCATCACTTTTTGGAGTCTAACAGTAAGCACCTTTGCAATTATCTTGTGTAGCAAGCTATTGACATGTACTCCCTGATTGTTTTGGAATTATCAGTCTAAGGAACAAGAATAATGGTACTGCAATTGATACCTCTGAACAGCTTTACAGATACAAAGAACTTACTGACAACCTGGATCACCTCATCTTTAATTTCAAGCTAAGATTTCCTAAATAATGTGGCATTATAGCCATCAATCCCAGGAGCTTTCTCCTCCCAAATGGACGAAAACCCAATTATAATTTCCTGCTCTGAGACGGGTAATAATTCAGCTTTTGCTGGTGTGTTAGCACTGGTCCATTGGCATTATTATATTGTTAACTGCAGGGAGTACAGCTGCAGTTGATCCCATAAGGCTCTTGTAAAACTTGACAACTTCTTCCTTGGTAGCTTGTGGGTCAGTTAATCTATTATCCTGCAAACTAAGTAGTTCTTTGATTTGCTTTTTTTTTTTTGGCTACTTTCCTTCACAACAACAGAGAAATACTTAGTGTTAGAATAACCTAGTTTCATACATTTCACTCTAGACTTCTGCTTTATGATACTCTCTTCTACCATGGACCATTTCTCAAGATTAAGTAAGGTGGACTTCTCCTGATCTATCAGTTGGTCAGTGCAATGATTTGAGATATGATCATGAATGGCTTGCAGCTCTGGCCTAGCTTTATCAATGTTTTGAGAAATAGTTAAAAATTCTTCTTTGTTCAACTTCTTAAGAAGTGGCCTCAAGGCTTTCAATTTTAGCCAAATGTTCTTCATGCTGTACGGAGTCAACTGTTGTTTCCAGATACTATGAACTAGAGGCATGAAGTTTTTATGTTCAGACGAAACATTGAAGAACCTGAAAGGAACTGTAATGTTGTGTTGAGTGGAGGAATGAGTGATGATCATTGGAGCATGATCTGAGATGTGTGGCAGTCCATACTCAACCACCACATGACCCCATTTCATCATCCATTCATGGTTACTTGAGGACTATCAATCCTGTGCATACCCTATATTTTCCTTTGTCACGACCCCTTTTAAGGTATCGTGGTGGCACCTAAGTTGTTCCACCGGTAGGCAAACTACTCCCTGAATATCCAACAAAAATAGATAAGAGATGCGGAAATAACAAGATACTTAATTAAACTATCTACTCATAACATAAAAATGAAAGTAAGTCTGAGAATAAGTTATACCACCCCCAAAATCAGGTCAATAATACAAGAGTTCTAAACTGAATAGAAGTCTGAATAAAAGATAACATAAGCCAAATATAATTAATGTCTGAACATGTCTCTCGGATAAATAAAAGATAGGAATAAGGATAGGAGCATCCAGGGCAATGCTAGAAGGAAGCATCCTCACCCTGAACATTGGAAGTCTACTGGCCTAGACTCAGCCACGAAGTCCTGAACTGGTGGAAGGCGTTGTATCTGCATTAAAAAATACAACGTTAGGCATTCTATATATACAACGTGTTAGGAAAAGGGACTACTTTTCTTTTTGATTCTCTTCATCCACTTCACTGTCACACACATTCTATATATATATATATATATATATCACATTGCTATAATAATAAAGGAAGAGATAGAGAGGGAAGGGGATTATGGGGCGTACCATTCTTCGACCAAAACAAGGTTAGGCATTCTTCAGAAGGATTGAATCATTGTAGTCGTTCAAAGATGGGTTCGAGGTATGTTAAGGCTAATCTTTCCTTCTTTTAGCATGATCCAAGTAACGAAACATAAATGTAATGTATTCCATAGATGGACCTACTCTTAGTAGTTAAGGAGGTCCATGATATTCATTCCTATGAAATTTATTTCAACGCATGTCTAAATATGTTTCTAGGTCCCTATTGAAGCATATGTGAAAGATGTTACTATTCATAACGTAATCGGAGGGTGAACGACTATAGGTCACTCCGAAAGATGTTCTAATGATCCTGAAAGGCTTTTCGTGCATTCTATGTACATAGGTAAACGAGTAATCGAGCTTACTATTCATTACTATAAGAGCATGACTATGTAGTTCTATTTACCACCAGGCTACGACCGATCGGGCAGTTACCACCAGTTGGGTAATTGAGCAGTTAGATTTACGACGTTGATATAGCGGTATAAAATAAGGTTATAAGATAAGAATTATCATTATATATATTGTGGGATTTGATGGCATTTCAGGAGTTCAGGTTAATTTGTATCTCTCTCTCTTTTATGATTACTTACTAATATGTTCTATTTTCGCCTTGCATATTTAGTACATTATTCGTACTGACGTTCCTTTGCCTGGGGACGCTGCGTTTCAGGCCACGCAGGTTCAGGCAGGCAAGAAAAGGATCCCTCATCGTAGATCACCCCCAGTTATCAGCTTTTGTTGGTGAGCTCCATTTCCTTCTGGAGTATTACCGAGTTAGGGTCATGTTTCTATACATTTTTTTGGTAATGTGGGTATCTCGGGGGGGCCCGTCCCAACTAATGTATTATGTCGCTAGTTCCTTTTAGAGGCTTTGTAAACATCTCGTGCGTTGTATAGCTTGTTCAGTAGGCCTTGTAGTCCTGAATGCTGTTAGAGACTTTGTTGGCCTTATCGGCCTTAGTATGTATATATGCATAGGTTGGGTTCTTTTGTTTGAAGGATTTTATGTTGTGTTGCCTTATAATTATAATTCTGAGGCCTTGTTGTCCTAGAAGGTTACATGTTCACGTGATGATATTCAGGTGATTCACTTGGGCCGTCCAGGCACCGGGTGTCAGCCACACCCCCCAAGGTTGGGGTGTGACAAGCAGACACACAAAACCATATAAGAGGCCGATGGTGCGAACACCAGACACCAGCAACATGGCAACTCACTTAAATCTCCACCAAATACCCAAAACACACCCGAGGCTCCCCGGACATAAACCAAACATGCTATCCCAAGGTAAACAGTGCTACAAACTCGCTCACACCCACGAATTTCTCATATAACCGAGCTAAGATATATTTTTTTAAAGAATCGTCCAAAATAACCAAATATCACAATTTCACAAATAAGGCCACAAAGTACATCCGATTTCCTCAGGAAGCGAACCAATGACTCGACTATGCCAGAAATGTCCCTCCGGAACTACCAAAAGCGACGGAACCTGAAAACGAACCCATATACTTAAAAGTCAACTTTGGGTCAAACTAATCAACTCTAAGATTTCTATTTTGTTTTTTTCTTCCAAAAACTCGCATAAATGAACCTCGGGATCCGTGCCACCCATCCTCGCACATCACAAACCCCACATAGAGTATAAAGAAAGGGTAATTTAGTCAAATAAGAATCTTTAGCTAAAAAAGACGGGACGGGTCGTTACATCCTTTCTACTTGTTAGTCCAAGTGTAGTAATCACCTGTCCTTGCTAGTTCACTGAACAGGAGGCCATATGTGCAATGTGAAAAATCTTTAACATCAACTAGTTGGAAAGTGTTAGCACTCAGTCTATCCTGGGAATATAACAAGGCATTATAATCACCACTAATGAGCCATGGTTCATTAACAACTTCGGACAATCCTTTAAGTGCAGACCATAATTCCTTTCTTTGCCTTATGGTATTGAAATCATAAATCAACGTAACCTGACATTTAAGTTCAATTGCCAACCCATAAACCATACAGTGTAGTAATTGAGATGTTTTTTGTGATTTTGTCAATTATGTACTTGTTAATATCCCACATAAGCTATATTCTACCATTAGTTGCACTGAGATAATTATTATGATATGCCTAGTCAGGGGAAATACTGTTGCAAACTCTAGTAGCTTTTGGAGCCTTTACTCTTGTTTCAATCAAGCTGGCCAAAGAGATTCTTTTGGTATGCAATAAATTCCTCAACTCTTTCTGCTTGTATCTCTTATTAGCTCCTCTAATATTCCAGATACCAAGTCAGAGAGACAAGGAGCCTCCTCCTTTATCAGGAGGATTATCTTTATTCTCATCATGCATTCTCTTCAACACTTTTAACCCCATTTTTCAAAGTTGGTTGTGATCCACCTATAGTTCTCTGAGTTAGGTCAAGCTTTCTCTTCCGATATACTGATCCTAGTGCAGGAACATTTTCTTCATTCAATTCAAGGCTCTTCTGAGTTTCCTTCACATTAGCATGTGAGGAGGACGTTCTAATGAATGTCACTGTTATTATAGGTAGAATGTTGTTACAGAGAAGTAAAATATAACATGAAAAATTAGTTTCGGAGAAAATCAAATCATTATTGAGAAATGTTGTTATAAACAAATTGCAATTATAGAGAGGATTGACTGTATATAAATGTATATGCATATGAGCATTTGCTCTCAGAAGAAAACAGTTGTCTCGAAATGTTTATCTTGAATGTAATATTTTGAGTTAACGACAACACAATATAGGAACTAACCTAAGAAGTGGAGAACAACACAAATAAATAATTTGCCCAATTTTTTTAAAAAGTTGTGACGAATTCTATTATATTTAGTTACCAGATTGATTTTCTCCAGAAATTCATAAAAATGAGCTATGTATACATGTTTTTTGTAGGAAACTCGAGACTATGTAAAATTGTAAATTTTTAGTTATCACATGCACCTGGTGCACTTAAAAGATTAATTATTATTTTTTGACCGAAACTTTAACGAAATCTTCGACCAACATTAAACCAATTATTATCGAATTTAATTTCCAAAGTCCGTCAAAATAGCTATAGAAAAGTTGTATATGAAGTATATAAATGAATCTCTTAATGTCACCATTGGATTGCCCTGTGACGAGGGCAAACATTATACTTTTCTTAAGCGCTTCGCTAATAAAAAATAGTATATTTTAAAATCGCCTTCACATAAATTGGTGTAATTAATAATTCAAATAAAGTCTTGCTCAGTATTATTCAGGAAATCCAATCCTTAGAGTTTTCTTGTGTAAACAACTAGTAACAATTTTACTATGAACTGAAGAATAATGAAAACCTAGAAATTGATAAAGGATTTTATCAATAAGAGAAATATGGGCATGACGAGACTAGTGCAAGAGAAATAAGAGGATTAATAATTGTTCACAGTTCTTTTCATAGGTTTCATTGACTCTTTCGATTTCAACGAATGATTAGTCTACCTGTCATACTTAATTCTTCTTTCGAATGAACCAACTATCTTCAAGAACAGACTAAATTAAAACTCAAGAGCATATGCAAAATTTATCGAATGGATTTAGTAGATGGAAAACTTCTCTCAAATATCTTCCTATCTTTAGTGAAAAATAATTCAAGAAATATCTTATGATTACTAAAAAAAATTGGGAAGTTCAACCATAACATGCTTGCATAAATATTTAATAAAGTAGTTCCTCTTTCGATTAAACTAAAATAAAGAAATCATATGCTTAACGTTCAAAATTCTATATGAGAATTCTAGCAAGGAACGAAGTTAATGCATACATAAGTCTGAAGACACCATGTCCGTAAAAAAACCCTCCGATAATCTACTCCATAATCGTAGCAATAAGCATAAAAGAAGAAGAAAGCAAACTAGAAGTCATTACAACCAACTTTTGATCCAAACTTTCGCATTGAATCGATTGTAGAATTAGTGAAAATGTGAATACTCCAGGTTTCCAAGAGTCTTGTTTGCTTAAAATCCAAGATAACCTAATTTAGATGAGCTAAAATATTATATAGCTCCATGGGTTCGTCCGTAAAATGTCAAAAATAGCCCCGACTAAGAGTCCTCGTATGCACGCTGCGTGGTTGCGCAGCTGAGAAGCACATCACGCAGCTGATGGCCAACCTTTCCACTTCATTGCCTCTCTTCCCCCAAACTTTATTTCAATCGATTCTCACCTCTTTCTCTTTATTTCATACTCATTACCACAATGCTTTCCTCTTTTTGCAACCATTTATGCATATAATTTATTTAGAACTCAAGAAGAACAAGCAAAATTGAATAATTTCTCTTTTCACATTAATTATGCTCATTGTGGCAATTTTTCAAACACTTATGGTGCATAACCCATGTATATAAAAAAATTCCACACTTAATCATGAAACACAACAAAGTAAATTTTCTCACCCTAAATTCTCATGCCCATACTTCCATTCAATGTGGATAAACAAGAAATTAAGGAGATAAAGAGGAACATACCTAATGTGGAGTAGAGAAAACACTTGTTCACTAATGGAGGAAATTGAAGGTTGAAGATGAAGAACGAATTAGGAACTAGAGCTTCTGTCTTCCTTTGTTCTTTTTGATTGAGAGTTTGAGGGAAAAGAGAAAACAAAACGGGGTGGGGAGTATAAACGATGGGGTCTGAGCCCCTTAAAAACGTGAATTAAATATATATTTTGATTTTTATAAAATATAAAAATTAAATAGAACTTACCTAGTCTTGCGCGAATTACATTGCAGTTGCGCGATCGCGCAGTGGAGGTAGTGACTCCTCTTCCAAAAGTCTTCTTTCGCGTGAAGTGGTGCACGGTCATGCATTGTGGTGTGAATCCCGCCTTATTGTTTCCTTCTTTTCTGTTCAATCGAGTACTGCTTTCCAAGTTGACACGTTAGTTTACTATCAAATAACAATAAAAAAGCTAGATCTAATTATTTACACAAAGATTAGAGGTAATTCTGAGTTATAGTAATATTTTGACTTTTCTTTACTCAGGCTTATTTAATAACGATGTTAGAGGCTTGCTTGTCAAATTCTCCAATAACATAAAATTTCAACCTGTGCCCGTTTACCTTGAAACTCTCTATCCTTCCAAGTTTTGAATTTCAATCGCCTCATACGGAGAGAAGTGTTTTACCATAAATGGACCGGTCTACCTTGACTTAAAATTTTCCGGGGAAAAGTCTTAGTCTACTACTGTATAGCAGGACTTTGTCCCTCTCATGGAATTTCTTCATCTTAATCAGACGATCATGCCAGTGCTTTATCTTTTCTTTGATGATTCGCGCATTCTCATATGCATCTATTCTGAATTCCTCCAACTCATTCATCTGCAAAAGCCTTTTCTCACCTGCAAGACTAAGATCAAGATTAAGCAACTTAATTGTTCAATATGCTTTATGTTCTATTTCAATCGGTAGATGACATGACTTTTCGAATACTAAATTTTATGGAGAAGTCCCTATGGGTGTTTTGAACATAGTCCTATACGCCCATAGAGCTTCATCCAATCTCAAAGACCAATTTTTTCAGGAAGCACTAACCATTTTTTCAAGAATTCATTTGAGCTCACGGTTAGCTACTTCGACTTGTCCACTAGTTTGCGTGTGATATGGGGTTCCTATTTTGTAAGTCACTCCATATTTTTAAAGCAACGCTGCAAACTGATTATTCATAAAATGAGAGTCGTTGTCGCTAATGATGACTCGTGGTGTTCCAAAATGAGTGAAGATGTTCTTTCTCAAAAAATCGCACACTATACGAGCATTATTAGTCCTAGTAAGGATTTCTTCGACCCATTTAGATATTGTAGCCAATGCCTACTATGATGTATTCAAAGGAATAGGAAGAAGGGAATGGGCCCATGAAATCGATGCCCACATAACCAAGATGTCGCAAAACAAAATTGAATTAAGTATTACCTACTCCCTTGCACTTGTCACATACAACGACATATGCTCTTGCATCCTTGAACATTAATGGCCAAAAGAAATTAGATTCCATGACATTTGCAGTTGTTCGGGGTCTTCCATAGTGTCCTCCCGCTACTCCATCATGGCAATGTGAAAGAATATTTGCTATCTCTTCTTCAGGGACACATATTCGAATGATTCCATCTACACAAAATTTAAATAGTTCTTCACCTCACTTCGGAGTCTTATTTTTTGTTTATAGCTCATCTCTTGGGGCACCCAGCCACTAACTAAAAAGTTGGCTATATCGGCATACCAATGTGGTCTTTCTGACACTACAGTAACTGAGGATAGTTGCTCGTTTGGAAATTCTTCCTTGATCGGCACCAATTCAACAGGCATGTTTTCAGACTTTGACAAGTGGTCAACTAGTCGGTTCTCTGTACCCTTTCAGTCTATGATCTCCAAATCAAATTCTTTGAGAAGAAGGATCCATCTCAACAACATTGGCTTCACTTCTTTTTGCTAAAAAAAATACTTCAGAGCAGAGTGGTTTGTGTGAACTATCACTTTACTTCCAATCAAATATGATCTAAACTTATCGAAGGCAAAAACCATTGCAAAGAGTTCTTTTTCCATGATCGCATAGTTCACCCGTGCGCTATTGAGAGTGCAATTGACATAGTAAATTGGTCTGAATAACTTGTCCCTCTTCTGTCCAAGAACTATTCCCACTGCAAAATTGCTTCCGTCGCACATAAGTTCAAAAGGTTGATTCCAATCAGGAGTGACCTAGAGTACTTAAAGGTTTAGAGATGCTAGAGAAATTCTGAATAAATCTCCTATAGAAACCCGCATGTCCCAAAAAACTTGTGATGTTTTTAACTGTAGTAGGAGGCGGAAGTTTTTCAATGATATCAACCTTTTCCTTGTCCACCTATATTCCATCTACTAAAACTTAATGCCTCAAAACAATTCCTTCTCGAATCATATAGTGGCATTTTATCCAATTCAAAACCAGGTGAGTCTCTTTGCAGCGCTTCAGAACTAATTCTAGATTACTCAAACAATTGTCAAAGTCTTCACCAAACAAGGTGAAATCATTCATAAAAACCTCTAGACACATTCCATTGAGATCATAGAAAATTGACATCATTCACCATTGAAAAGTAGCTGGTGCATTACATAATCCAAACGACATTCTTCTGTAAGCAAATATTCTTGAATGGGCATCTAAAAGTAATTTTTCTTATGTGTTCAAAGGCAATGGGTATCTAATTGTACCCCAAAAATCCATCAAGAAAATAATAAAACAATTATCCAGCCACCTTTTCGAGCATCTGGTCAATTAATGGGAGTGGAAAATGATCCTTTTGAGTTGCATCATTCAATCTCGATAATCAATACACATTCTCCACCCTGTGATAGTTCTAGTTCGAATCAACTCATTATTCTCGTTTTTCACCACATACATCCCCCTTTTCAGTGGCACAACATGAATTGGGATAATCCACGTGCAGTCAGAAATAGGGAATATAATTCCTGTATCTAAAAGATTGAGAACTTCTTTTTGCACAACCTCTTCTAGCTTCTCGTTCAACTTGCGTTGAGGTTGCACCACATGCTTTCTATTTTCCTCCAAGAGGATTTTATACATGCACATAGTAGGGTTTATTCCTTGGATATCTGCTATCACCCATCCAATTGCCTTCTTGTATTTCTTCAGCACATAAAGTAACTTTGTTTCCTGTTCACCTGTAAGATAAACTGAAATAATCACAGAAAAATTGTTAGGGGGTTCTAGAAAAACATATTTTAAAAGTGTGGGAAGGACATTGAGTTCCACGTTCGGTTTGGATTCCTTCTTTAGCAGTTCCTCTCCATTTATATCATGACTGTCAAACTCAAGAGCCTCAGCTTCCTTACTAATTTGTGGGTCATCATCCTATGTAGTGCTTGACTGAGTAATACATCTCTCAAACGAATCCTCTACCAACTTGTCATGTTTGTACTCCTCTGCCAACTCACTTAGAATGTCTCCTTAAAATAAGAGTACACATTCTCTTTATTGTTGGGAAACTTCATTATCTTTTTCATATTGAATACGACTTTTTCTTCCCCCACTCTTAGTATGAGTTGTCCTTCATAAACATTAATAATAGCTCTGCTAATTGCTAAGAATGGTCTCCCAAGGATTAATGGAACCTCCTTGTTTCTACCATGTCTACCACGATAAAATCCACTAAAAATACAAACTTGTCCACCCAAACTAGAATATCTTCTATTATACCATCGGGAATGATGGTAGTCTGGTCCTCCAATTGCAGTGGAACTGGAATGGATTTTATTATCCCGAGTTCGCCTTCTATTTCTTGAAAATAGAAAAAGGAATTAGATTTATCCAAGCACCCGAGCCACACAAAGCTTTGTTGAACTTGGTGCTTCCTAAAGAACACGAAATGATAAAACTCCCAGGGTCTCCATATTTCTGAGGCAGTTTAGTCTGAAGAATAACACTGCACTGGGCATTCAACTTTACCACTGCTGTTTCTTCAAACTTTCTCTTGCTTGACAAAATCTCGTTTAAAATTTTTGCATATGCAAGAATTTGAGTTAACACCTCTGTGAATGGGATATTCACATACAATTGTTTTAGGATGTCAAGTAATTTACTGAAACATTTATCAGGATTTTCCCTTTTCATTTTTTGAAGGGAAAGGTAGTGCTGGCATATGTTTATTTGCTTCCGGTTCTGACCCTTCCTTCTCTTTGTTAACTTCTGACATATCATATTTAATTAGCTCACTTGGAATCTTTTTCTCATCACTTGTCTCCTCCTAACTCTTTGTCACTTCCTTTCTTGCAAGAATCTTTCAATGTCTTTCCACATCGCAAAGTAACTTCTTTCACTCTCTTCAGATTCTTCTCTATGTTACTAGGAAGTGTCCCTAGAGTTCTCTTGGACAACATAGTAGCTACTTGTCTCATCTGTTTCTCCAAATTCCAAATGGCAGAGTTCTGAATTTCAAAACACTCATCCCTCTTGGTTACGAACGTCTTTATTAAATCTTCCAGGCTGGATTGATTTGACTGTTGAGGCTGATAATGTTGCCTCTACTAATTCTGATAATCTGATTGTGTTTTCCCTTGACCTCTAGGATTATTTTGCTTCCATGCATTAAGACTTCCACTGGGCGAACTCCAAGAAAATTCGGGATGCTTCTGTCCCATAGCGTTGAAATTGTTCCCCTTGATAATTTCCTATATTAAAATTCCCAACGACATTAACTTCATCTTTTGAAACTAACCCTTGTTGACACTCATGAATTGGGTGTCCCATTCCACAGAATCACACATCATCGGTGGCTCAGGTTGTGCCTGAGCTATGGTTAGTTTCTTAACATCTTTGGCAATAGATGTAATATGAGCTTAAAATGTAGTGTATGCCTCCACTTGGTGTACCCAGTTGTCTTCTTTCTTTCTGAACCATCTGCAAGCCATTGGTTAACATATTCCAAAAGTTCATTCAGAATTTCAAAAGGCTTCATGATGCTTTTTCTTAATCAGAGGACCCCCTACTGTATTGTTTATAATTCTCCAAGAGGCTGGTGTTAAGCCTTCCCATAAATTTATTAACTGCATCCAAGGTTCTATTCCATTGTGAAGGCATTTTCTCAGCAATTCCTTGAACATTTCCCAAGATTCAAACATAGTTTTGGACGCATGTTGTCCAAAGTTATTTATTTCTTTTCTCATTCTCGTCATTCTTGCCGGTGAGAAATACTTGTCAAGAAACTTTTTCGTCATTTCCTCCTGAGTGTACGCTTCTCAGTCATATTTTTGCATCATCTTTCAGAGAGAAAGTGAATGTCCTCAAGTAAATTGCATCATCGGATGCCCCATTATAGTGGAAAGTGTTCATGATTTCATCAAAATTCATCAGTTGGCCATTTGGATCTTCATTCATCTTTCCTCTGAACACATAGTTGTTTTGAATGGCTTAAAAAATATTGTGCTTGATTTCAAAATTGCTGGCCACAACAGGTGGACATCTTACACTAGATTGCATCCTATTGTAATTCTGCCTAGTATAATCTCCAAGCAATCTCCCCGCCATTCTATTATTTTGATCAACCTCTTCAATTGGAGGGCGAAGATTTCTCCGATTTTGAACCCCTTCAGTGAAACCATCCCCATGAGTCGATGGTGCTTCATTTCCTCGATTGGAGTTGAATGGGTCCTCTAGACCAACATTTCTTACATTAGCATCCATGATGACTTGATTCGATGACTGCCTAGATACCCTCTCTGCAAATTCTTTCCTTAGTAGGTGCAAGAATTTATGTAGCTCTGGATTGTAAGAAATGATTTTCTATGATGGAGATCATGTCATACACTAGAAGTTAGAAAATAGTACATGTTACCTACAATTGAAAAAAACTCAACAGGTTAAGTGTAAATAAAATTAAAAAGAACTGAATTAATACACAAGATTCTATCTGATTGTTAATTATTGCCAATTTTCGGCAACAACGCTAAAATTTGATGAGCGCAAAACATGATATACTTTTGTTAAGCGCTTCGCTAGTAAAAAAAGTATAGTTTAAGATCGTCTTGATGGGAATTGGTGTAATTAATAATTCAAACAAAGTCTTGCTCAGTATTATTTAGGAAATCAAATTTTTAGAGTTTTGTTGTGTAAATAACGACTAACAATTTTACAATTAACTGAAGAATAATGAAAACCTAGAAATTGATCAAGGGTTTTATCGATAAGAGAAATATGGACAACGACGAGACTAGTGCAAGAGAAATAAGAAGGATTAATAGTCATTCACAATTCTTTTCAGATGTTTCATTGACTCTTTCGATTTCAATGAATGATTAGTCTACCTGTGATACTTAATTCTTCTTTCGAATGAACCAACTATCGTCAAGAATAGACTAAATTAAAACTCAAGAGCATATGCAAAAACTATCTAATGAATTTAATATATGAAAAACTTTTCTCGAATATCTTCCTATCTTTAGTGACACACAATTCAAGAACGCACTTCTGATTACTAAAATGAATTGGAATTCAACCACAACATGCTTGCATAAATATTCAATAAAGTAGTTCATCTTTCGATTAAACTAAAATAAAGAAATTATATGCTTAACGTTCAAAACTCGATACGAGAATTCTAGCAAGGAACGAAGTTAATCTATACATAAGTCTCAAGACACCATGTCCGTCAAAAACCATAAGATAATCTACTCCATAATCATAGCAATAAGCATAAAAGAAGAATAAAGCAAACTAGAAGTCACTACAACAAACTTTTGATCCAAACTTTCGTATTGAATCGATTGTAGAAGTAGTAAAAACGTGAATACTCCAAGCTTCCAAGAGTCTTGTTTGCTTAAAAACCATGATAACCTAATTTAGATGAGTTAAAACATTATACATCTCCAGGGGTTCATCCGTAAAATGTCAAAAATAGCCCCAACTTTGAGTCCTCATACGCACGCTGCACGATCGCGCAACTAAAAAGCACTTTGCACAGCTGATGGCAAATGTTTCCACAACACTGCCTCTCTTGCACGAAGTGGTGCATGAAGAGGGTGTCTTGTGCGCGGCCGCGCACCTCCCATCTTGAGTCCTTTCTTTTTTCTACTTTATTTCATCCGTTTTGTTCTTCAAGTTAAGTTCGTCTTCACCTACACACAAAACGATATCCATTAGAAATATTCACACATAAAACCTCTAAATTCACATAGAAATTACGTCAAATAAACTAAAACTCAAGGAATTATTTGGTATGACGTGTTAATATTCGTTAATTCAGTTAGCAAAATCTGATACAAAAATATTGAAGTGCATGAAAATATTTTTGATTTTCTATTTGGTGGTAAAAAATTGAGATCATTAGATGATAAGAATTTTAAAATATTGCTTAACCTTGAATGTTGTACAAAACATAGTAGTCACTCACTCAAGTAAAAGATAATATTCTAATCGATATACTCAATCAAACAAAAAAAGTTTATTTTTTTTTCAAATGCTTGTATTGCTTATAAAATAATGTTAACAATTTTGTAAAAATAACCTATTTAAAAAAAATTGATAAAATCTTACATAATATCAATAATGTCTCATAAAGATTAAATGAATTGACTATATTATCAATTGAAAAGAATAATTAGAATGAATCGACTATGAAAATAATAACTCGTATATTGGCAATTATTAAAAACTACGAAAATATAATAATTTACTAAAATTTATAAAGCTTTTCCAAAACATAGAAGGAGACAGAGATAAACAAAGAAAAGAAGAGCAGACAAACCAAAATTCGAAGGAAATAGAAGAATGAAAATGAAGACGTAGACTTATTTTATAATAATGATATAATATCATACAGTGCGTAACAACGACCCAAACAATTTTTTATGAAATTGGGAAAAATACAAAGCGCAAAAAACCTTTATATGTAGAATACATAAATAGGAACATATTCAAGAAATCATACATTGTGAAAAATGAGTAGTTGGTCACGTTGAAGGCGATATTGTTGTCGAACTATTGCTGTTAAAGGCTTAATGAGTAGTTGGTCACGTTGAAGGTGATATTGTTGTCGAACTATTGCCGTTGAAGGCTTGGTGTATAATATCGTATTTATTACTAGGTTCAATTAAGTATGGTTATTATTGTGATGACCCACCACATCATTATGCCACCTAGGTGTCACTTGGCACATATATTTTCCATGTGGAATGGTTACATAAGATGAAGACTAGATTTATGGGAAGATTCTAGCGACATATGGAGAATTTTCTTGAAAGACCCTAGAATTCCATGGATTTGCATGGAAAGTTCTTAGAATATTCTAGTTGTGTAGAGATTTCGAGAGTAGGGGTTTATTTGTAAATATTTAGGGACTTGTAGAATAATTATTTACATACTAGTCCCTAGGCGAGTAGTATAAATAGGAGAGTCATTCATTTGTAAACCATCAAGCAAATAATTCAAGCTCTCTACAATATAAAAGTTTCCTTTTAGCAAATTTCTCTTGTCTTCTTAATCTACCATTTCCTTAGCGATCTTGAGAGTAATAATTTAGGCTAACTTGGCATAGCAAGATCGTGAGCAAATTGTGCAAGAACGTGAACAAATTGTCAAGTGTCGCACGTACGCTTAGTTGAAAACTAATGACGTGACAACGTGGTATCAGAGCAAAAGTTGATACTAAGGAAATGGCAAACGACGGAGAAATCAACGTTTCTAACATCCAAACCAACGTCACTCAAGATGTTGCTGGAAAGACGGGCCATACCAAAAAGAGGAATGCCGCTAGCAAGAGCCAGGAGGCACCACCCCCCAAGAACCTTCTGCCACTAGTGCGAGTGAGGATGACGTGGAGGTCCTACCCGAGGACGTTTCGCTCGGTAAAGTGTGGGTTATAAAGGTTAACGTGGGTATGGACTCCCTCGAGATCATTGGCCAACACTTGGGTAAAGTGGAAGGTACCCTTAGCATTCTTGAGGGGCATACCCTTGAAGAAATCGAGAGCGTCCAGAATAACTTGGTAGGTCACAGGCAGGCGAAATTTGAGTTAAGGGAAACTGTCACTGCCTTAGAGTGCAGACTCATGGAGACGTTGAGTACTATTGATGCTATGAAGGAAATGATAGAGGCACTTAAGGAGCACGTCGACGCTGGCATGACCGAGGTAGCTAGCAATAATGTTGTTACAAGGGAGGCTAAGATCGAGGCTATCAAGCCACCAGTGATCAAAGGGGTTCGTGATGCACAAAAAGTAGAGAACTTTCTTTGGCACTTGGATAATTATTACATGCATGGAGGGGTAAAGGACAATGAGGCCAAGATAAACACTACCGTGATGTACCTATCATAAACTGCCATGTTATGGTGAAGAAAGAAGGTGGCCGATGTTGAGAGAGGTATGTGGGCCGTTAGTACGTGAGACCAATTCCAGACCGAGTTCCAGCGTCAATTCTTCCCGAATAATGTCTTGTACTAGGCAAGGTGTAATTTTAGGGAATTGAAGCAGACAGAGAGTTACACGATTATGTCAAGGAGTTCACCACCCTGATGCTTCAAATTCCCAACCTCACCAACGATGGCTTATTATTTCACTTTATAGACGGGTTATAAAATTAGGCTAAGTAGGAGTTTCAACGTCGTCAATTCACAGACATAGATTAAGTTATAGTGGAGGCTGAGTCTTTGATGGACTCCAGGCATGACAAACACGACAAAGGTCAAGACAATGAGTCAAGGGGTAGTGATGCCAAAAGTGGAGGGATCGTGGCGAGAGAAAGGAGTCGCAACAATAATACTCCAAGATTCAAAATACCAATAAGTTTGACGATAAAAAGTCAAGTGGTCGTCAAGGCTATGCCGAAAAGAAGGCGCTGATCGAGAAGAAGGGGTGATACCTATGTAGAGGGTCACACAAGTTTAGAAATTTCCCTGACCTGAAGAGCCTCAGTGCTATAGTGCATGAAAGGAACGAGCAGACACAAGCACAAAGTGCAGAAATCACACAGTTGGGGATGATCAGGCAATGTGGTGTTGTCACGAAGAAAGATATCAAAATCAACGAGAATAACAATCAGTATGTCGAACTCACCATCAACAAGAAGTTGACTTGTGCACTAATAGACACTGGGGTGACTCATAATTTTGTGACCAAGGCTGCAAAAAGAATAATAGAGTTAAAGCTCGCTCTAATTATCGCTCGCGTCAATATCGTGAATACCGAGCCAGAAAACACTCATGGTGTAGCCAATGGTGTGGGTGTCAAATTAGGCAATTGGAAAGGTACGACAAAATTTACTGCCATAACTATAGACATCTTTGAATTTGTTCTGGGGCAAGAGTTCTTTAGATATTGCCATGCGATGATTGACCCCTACCTCCAACGTCTCTTGGTTTTGGAGCGAGAAGGAGCTTGCATGGTGCCTACAATGACTATGACATAGGGCTAGGGTCAGGCACAACTTTCAGCTATGCAGCTTATCAAAGGGCTCAAAAAGAGGAGCTGACTTTCATGACAACCATTGCAAGTTTGGAGGAAGATAATGGTACTCATGAGACACTGCCACATTTGATAGATAATTTGCTCGAATAGAACAAAGATGTGATGATCGATGAGCTACCTAACCACTTGCCTTCTAGACGTGACATGGATCACAAGATTGAGTTGGAGTATATGCCGGCAACGTCATAACCGATGTTTTGAGCTGGAAGGATGATCTTGCTGCCATCACTTCAGCAAGTTGTGTCATCTGAGAGGTTATAAAAGAAAGCATACAGTATGATCCAACAAGCAAGTAATTTATGGAGTTAACCACCTAGGGAAAGAGAGGCATTTTTGGATGGAAGATGGTCTATTGATTACTACAGGTCAAAGAGTCTACGTGCCAAATGTCGGAGATATTAGGTGGCGTATTAGGAAAGATGATCCGAGAAGTGGCCAATCAAGTTATGCGCCTATTACAATTACCGCCTCGCATGGTCAGAAGATTAAGGCTGTCATTGACTACCAAGATAGGCGAAAACAAGGACAAAAGGCTATCGCCATCCACATGAAGGGGCAATCACTGGAAGAGGCCACACGGGAACGATACGAGGATTTATGGCAATTCAAAGATAAGATCTGAAATTTTGTGCATTAATAATGCGCCGCGGTCGTCGCACTATTAGGTGGGGGAGAGTGTGATGACCCACCACATCATTATGCCACCTAGGTGCCACTTGGCACATATATTTTCCATGTGGAATGGTTACATAAGATGAAGACTAGATTTATGGGAAGATTCTAGCGACATATGGAGAATTTTCTTGAAAGACCCTAGAATTCCATGGATTTGCATGGAAAGTCCTTAGAATATTCTAGTTGTGTAGAGATTTCGAGAGTAGGGGTTTATTTGTAAATATTTAGGGACTTGTAGAATAATTATTATTTACATACTAGTCCCTAGGCGAGTAGTATAAATAGGAGAGTCATTCATTTGTAAACCATCAAGCAAATAATTCAAGCTCTCTACAATATAAAAGTTTCCTTTTAGCAAATTTCTCTTGTCTTCTTAATCTACCATTTCCTTAGCGATATTGAGACTAACAATTTAGGATGACTTGACATAGCAAGATCGTGAGCAAGTTATGCAAGAACGTGAGCAAGTTGTCAAGTGATGCACGTGTGCTTAGTTGAAGACTAAGGACATGACATTATGGTATATAATTTCTTTTAATAAGGGTATTATTGCCAAGACAAAAATTAAAAACTGCTTCTGCTTTTGCTTTTGCTTTTGGGGAAAAACTATTTTTTTAGCTTCTAAAAAACTGCTTCCGCTACTCCCCGAAAGTACTTATTTTTCTCCAAAAGCTTGGTCAAATACCTCATTTTTAAAAATAAGCAATTATTGAAAAAATAAATTACTTTTGGGAAAAAGTAAGTTTGGCCAAACATGCTATAATATTAAACCACAACGCGTTACCACTTAATTTAACATAAAACATGTCTTCATTATCTTGATTCAGTTTTCTAGACATTAAGAAATGAATTATTTGATTCTAGACAGTCAATTTGGACAAATCTAACAAATATACAAATTATCCTAAATGTTTCCTTAAGCATATTAATTACCTCAACATTTGTCTCTGAGCGACCGTGGAAAGTGGAAAATTTTGCATCCAATGAGACTTAATAATGTTGTTTCTGTAAAATGCAAATACCAATCCATGAATGGTTGGGTATACATAAAGATAGACATGACGCATAGTTGATATGTAACTGTCCAAAAAAGAAGTTCAATGCATAGAATGAGATACAAATACATGAATAATAAAATAACTAAATTTCTAATGTATATTTAGTCCTTCATACATGTTTATCTGAATATATATTTTACTAAAAATGCATAACCGATTGTATATCTGTCACTTCACAAGATGTAAATTTGAATGTATGTCTACAACTTCACAATGTGTATATCTAACCGTGTGTGTATATATAGAGAGTAATCCACATCACGTATAGGCCAAATCCATCGACAGTCTCTTGTGGTCGTCGAGATTTTTTACTTGAACATATCAACTAAACCTTGATTCATTTAAACACCTAAGGCAGGGCCCAACTGTGTCATTTAGACAATTTTCGATGACTTGACAAATTGCATGATTTTCACACAAAACAAGCGCGTGGTAAGGCTAAAAAACCAGATTTATTATTTTTATTATTTTTTTATTTCCTCCTCCTTTTTCTTTTTCATCTTTATTCTTTTTCTCTTTCTTCTCCACTTAATATTCTATCATCAACAAACCCTCCGCCATTGCTATAAAAAATAAATCTAAAAATTTCAGCCAAAAAAAAAAATTTGAATTTTTTTTAAAAAAGCTCATTGAAATTTTTTTCCGGAAAAGCTATTCATTTTCCGGCGAAAAGTATGTGGAGTTTGCTTAGAATTTTTTATTTTTATTTTTGCTAAAAAAAACTTTTTTTCTTTTTCTCATAATTCATTGTTAACTATTACTTCGGATCCAAATGCCACTATGTAATCAGTTAATTGCCTACATTGCCATGTCATTGACGAGTGTGTTACGCTCTTTACATATTTGACTGAGTTAGCGAAAAGTGTCTAAATGGCACAGTCGGGCCTTGCCTCAGGTATTTAAATTAATCAAGGTTTAGTTGAGATGTTCAAGTAAAAAATTTCGACGACCACAAGGGACTGTAGATGAGTTTGGCCTATATCAAAATATATATCTAATACTTCTCAATGTATAATATGGATATTTCACTAGCACAAAATAGATGAAAACGAGGTACTGAAATCCTAATTTGGCATTATAAAGAAATTAATTTAATAATAAACCCTCCAATATCGATGATTCAATCGAAATCTGACAAATAAAAAATAGATAGGTAAGTAAGGGAAAGTTCAAATTGACCAATATAAAGAGGGCTTACCTTTACTTTATGCTTAGAATTTACATTATCTTGCTTGTGAAGACCCTTTCTTTGATGGGATTTGACATTCACATTGTCTTGAATATCAGTTTGATTTGCAATTTTTCCCCAATTGTAAGCATAACATTGACTCTTCTTTTGCTCCGTATCTCACGACAAAGTGTTATTGCATGCTGTGCATTTGAATCTACAATAACAATAATAACAACATACTCAATATAATTTCACAAGTGGGATATGGAGAGGTAGTCTGTACGCAAATCTTACTCCTACCTTGAAAAGTAGCGAGACAATTTTCAGTAGACCGTCGGCTCAAAGAATATGGTGAATTCAAATCTATGGACATCAAATCTTCAAAATCTAAATCTTTGACTCATTATGTGAAGGTTCTACGACCTTTTTTGACATATACTTTAGTTTCGCAAAATGTTGAAGACCCGTATAGATTTCTAACTAAAAGTATCAATGCTCCGATTATATCTTAGCAAAATCCATATTAAATCAATCCTGAAAATCAGAGTACAAAGCGATTTGGGAGAAGATTAGTTTTACTAGATAATTTCAGATACAAAAATGGAGAATAGTGTGGAGAAAAAAATAATATTGAATGTGAGAGAAAGTGGCCTAATGGAGGTCTATAACGGATAAAAGAATGGGAAAATTACCCTCTATGCCGGGAGAAAATATTTACACTACGTATCCCATATTTTGAGTTTGTCAACCGGTTTAGCTCATCTTTGTGTATAAACATCTTTTATACACTATTATACATTTATATATAAGGTTGAGATGTATAATGCTCTCCTCAGGTATAATAGTGTATAATAGTGTATAATGTTATGTATTGAGATACGTAGCGTAATATTTTATGTTGGGCTGTAGATTTTTTAAATTTCCCATTGGGAGAATTTGGCTATACAATACCAAAAGAACTTATATTTGGACGATCAAAAGCTAAAATGTAAAATATGGGCTGTTTTGTGCCATTTCTAATGGCCCACGTTGTCATGTCAAGCCAAACTTCTTTCCAGATTTGCAGTATTACAAAGGGAGAGTAAGAAATTATAAACGAAGTGTTTATTGATGTCCAGAGTTTAATAAGAACATATGATGGTAATTGGGCCTAAATGAAGTTCGGTAAACCACAGCACATTATTTTGGGCCGTTTTGTACATAAAAATCTCATAGAGCTTTGACTTATTTTGAGGACTTGACTAATTCAATATATATTTTCTGTTGACATATTAAAAGGACTCTCAATGATTACCTTTTTAATCTTGTCTAAGCAAGAATTTCAAAAAGAGAGTCAGATTCAAGCCTCAGTTCAGTTTGTCTGAGGCTCTCAGTGTTATTTCTTAATCGCACTATAAAGCTACTTAAAATAATTAGTGAGTATTATATCTTAATTAGGTAGCAAAAAAAAACTAAGCCCTACATAAAAGCATGCGTCAATATTTTAAATCATTAGTCATGTTGATTTGTAATATCTTTTGTGTAATTTTTAAATATATAAATTTTATTTTTAAAAATTTAAAGAATCAATACCTATATTCATATCCAAAATTAAGTGCTTTGATCTTTATACCAAACTTCTTCACATAGATCGGGACAAAAGTAATACTAATTATGTACTAGTACGATGCATAATTTCTAATGGCCATTACAAATATAAATCCCATCTCCACGTTGAGGAAAGGTCACTCATATCTTAATTCTTTAACAAAAAGGTTCATATACTGTATAGTACATCATATGGGGATATTGTCTTTTTTTTGTCATGGCGGGAATAGTGTCTTCTCAATCCTTTTCTTCCCTACCTACTTTTCATAAATCACCCTAAGATTTACTGTCAATATTTGGAGCTTAGCTTCGTTTAATAAATATAATCTCCCTAAAGAAACCAACTTGCAATTTATTGTCACCGAAAATAGTTTAGGGCTGTGGAAATACATATATATGGTAATTATAGTTCAATTATAATTATGATAATGTATGAATTGTAGTCATATTAGAATAAAATTATCTTAGGCGGTGGCTTACTTGTACATAAGGAGGTCATATTGTGAATACAAAGGTAGAAAAAAATTCTGTCTCTTTACTGTTTTTACGTCCCTTTCGAATTTAGCATGGTATCAGTCAGAGTTGCGTTATGAGAAACAACAAAAATCCTAGAAAACGTGATAATGGCCTATCACGACAAAGAAAACGCCGGTGACAAAGGCAAAGGGATCGGTGGTGAAGAAGATAAGAATCAAAGAAAAACAACCTCTCCATACGACATTACGTCGAATGACAACACTGGAATAGTGGTAATACAAGTCCAATTGAAGGTTGAAAACTATGAGGAATGGCCTAGGATCCATGAGGACGACCTTAAGAGCAAGAAATAAATTTGGCCACGCTGATGGATTAATCAAAAAGCCATACGAAAACTCTCCAGATCTAGAATACTGGTGGACTGTAAACTCGTTGCTGGTGTCATGAATTCGCAACACTATAGAATCGATGCTCCGCTCGACTATCTCTCATAGAGAGGAAGCATATGAATTATGGACAAGTATCCGGGATCGTTTCGTAGTTATAAGTGGTCCTCGAATGTAACAATTGAAGGCGGAACTTGCAGAGTGCAAGCAAAAGGGTTGGACCATAGTGGATTACTATGAAAAATTGATGAAGTTGTGGGAAGAATTGGCGAATTATGATAAGATCACAATGTGTATGTGGAAAGTGTACTTGCAATATGGGAACGACCCTAGAGGCCAAACGAGAAGCAGAAAATGAGCATTTTTTCCTCATGGGATTGGATGAGATAATGTATGGAGCGGTGAGGTCTAAGTTACTGGCATAGGACCCATTTCCATCCTTAAACAAATTTTATTCAAAGTTAGTACAAGAAGAACGGAGTGAAAACATGGCCTTTGGTGCAAAAACGATACTCTTACCAGGACCTAGGTGAGTGGAGAAATAAGGATTTGTATACGCATTGCAAGAAAATTGGTCATGATGTTGACGGATGCTTTCAGCTCATTGGTTACCTAGACTAGTGGCCGGGTAATCCAAATGGAGAAAGGAAGATGAGTGGCCTGGGACGAGGACAACCACAATAACAGAGAGGTGATAAGGGATTTGGTCGAGGAAGAGGAAACTATCGTGCTAACGTTGTGGTGACGAAGGATGAAAATTTCTCGATGCCTGGTCCAATGAAAATATGTCGGGCAGGACCTTGCGAACTGAGTGACGAAGACTGGAACACTATGGTTGGGATGTTGAAGTCTCAAAAATTGAACCGTAATGACAAGATGGATGATAAAACCAAAAACTCATCCTGGATTATTAATACCGGAGCTACCAACAATGTGACAGGTAATCCGGAGGAGTTGTGTAATTAATGGGACATTCCTGAGTGTCTCGTTGGGCTTCTGGATGGAAGTAACTATATAGCTACTACAGAGGGAATGATACGATATGGTTGAAGGATGTTCTTTATGTTCCGAATTTAACATGCAACTTAATTTTTGTGTCGCAACTAATTGATCTCTTAGATTATGATGTAAGATTTAACAAAGTTATGTGTGTTATACAGGACACCACCATGAGAAAGGTGATTGGAATGAGTGAATGACGAGGTGGACTTTACTACTTTCGAAACATACCGCGGATACGAGCTATGAAAAAGGAAGCAGTGGATTGGTTCAAGCTTTGGCACAAGCGACTAGGTCATCCTTCAGTGCAAGTGACAAAATTAATTACCGAATTAGGTCTAAATAAGAGTAGTATTAGATTAGATAAAGGGTGTGATATTTGTCAGAGGGAAAAAAAATAAGAAGTATATTCCTTCAAGTGATAATATAACTATTAAGATTTTTTAAATTGAATCATTGAGATTTATGGGGGACTTATAGAACTACTTCTTCTTGTGGTGTGTCACGACCCAAACCGGAGGGCCGCGATGGGCACCTGGACCCTACCTGCCGGACACCACTAACCATACCATCCACACCTAATCATATTTAAATACGGACTAAGCCAAAAAAGATTATATAAAGTTTCAACCGGAAAGCCCCAACTTATATATACATACCAAGGCCGACAAGGCCATACATGACAACTATCCATAGGACATCTATCTATAATCCTCTAAAGAATACATAACATACCATGACCAGACTGCAACTCTGAAACAAGTAGAGTGCTCTAATACCAGCTGAACTATCAACCTACTAGCGCGAACCGGCACCCTCTTTAACTGAACCTGCGGGCATGAAACGCAGCGTCCCCGGATAAAAGGGACGTCAGTACGACTGATGTACTGAGTATGTCAGGCATAAGAAATAACACAACAGAGATATATAACAACCTGAAACAGAAATAGCCGACCAGTAGTAAATGCCTAAATGTCATGCAGAATGCAGTATACATATACATCGGCCTCATCAAGCATCTTCCTTACCATAATAGCCTCTATGGGCATCATACCATATAATGGTTAATGAATGTATGCATTATGCAAATGCGGTATACATACATATATATTGGCCACACAAGGGCATCTTCCTTCCCATAACCGCCTCTGTGGGCATCAGGTTATATCGGCCACACAAGGGCATCACATCATATTGGCCTCTTCGGGCTCTTCCGTGATAGTCTGTACCAGCTGCAGGTGGTGTTTTTATACAACGCCTTTCCTTTTTCCCATTCCCCAGACATATATAAAATGCATACATATAGTAGTAGAGTATATAACTCCTTTGAGGTCAAGGTAATATATGAATATAATGCAAATGAAAATGCATAAATGGTAATACAATATTTCAATCTCAACGGATGACAAAATACATTTATACCTTCAGCTAACATTGGAAACATCATCATATTTTCCGTATGCCTCAATAAGGACTTAGGAACATAATTAGACAGGCTTTTAACATAAAAGTCAATAACATGATCATTCTTAACTACCAAGAGTAGAGTAATTTATGGAATAATATTCTGGTTATGTTTTGTACATAGAATATGCCAAAAGAAAGAAAGAGCCTTGCATACCTTGTTATCGAAGTTATCTAAGTTCCATAGGTCCTTGTACATCATATGAATGATTTAAATCACCATCGGATCAATATACTAGTAATAGATTCATTGAGACATTCTAGCGAACACCTTGTACGCATAGAATATATGTTTCTTCTATGTAGAAACCTATGCATGTAGAAAACAATCAACCTTCCTAATCCTCCTCCTCCACTGCTACAATATCTATAATTATCCAGCAACTTCATATGCAACCTCCAATTTCATACCGACAGCCCCAACAATACCCATCCAACTTAGTATTTCCGATAATCACCTTAGAACTAGTGGGGAGAATCATGTGTCGCGCCCGATTTTCGACCTGCTCGGGTCAAAGCGGAGCACAGACTTCTGGGTGATTCCTGGGTAAAGAATTGAGGGTTGAGGAGTCGCCACCTAATTATTTTTACGGTGAATTAGGACACCTAAATATTAACTAAATGCTGCAATGTAACTCCAATTTTAAGGTCTGCGAAACTAATGAGATTCTAGGTAAGGGTTCTTTATTATCCTAAAGGGAAGGGGTTAGGCATCCTGTAAGATCCGCTAACTTGCGGTTATCCGGTCAAACTCAGGTTAATATTACACTAAGAAAAATGCATGTTTAAAGTATGAAGTTAAAAGATGTTTGCAAATAATTAATGAAAGAGATGCATGTATGCATTTGTGACAATAATAAGGAGAAAAGCAATTCATTTGTAATGCCAAAGGAGTAATTTTTGAAAATCATTTTTTAGTTGTGCAATTAATAAAATAAATAGAAGATGATCAAAATTTTTTTTGAAAATTTTAAATATGTATGACGAGCCTAAAAATAAATAAACTAGCGGAGGGTTTCTAAGTTTGAATTAACCGAGCCTACAAGTAAATAAGCTAGCGACGGGTTTCCAGTTTTAGACTACCCTATGAATTAATTCTAAGTCTACCTATTCTAAGCATTTCAATAGTTACATAAGTGCGATAAATAATATTACAATACAGAGGGGGATAAAAGTTGAATTAAATAAAGTAAAACAACAAAATAGACAAACTCCGAAGAAATATATGCCTTCATTGACTTTGTTCCTTGCAAGCTGTCAAGAACAAACGGTTAGAGACAGTTTAAAAAAAAAACATAACTTCGGATCCGTATAAAAAACAGTGAGCGTTCTGATCACGGAGGGCTCAGACTTAGATTTTGAAAAGACCATTCCAATAGCGTCGTGGCTGCAAACATGTGACTAATGTGGCTATTTTGATTGC
Source organism: Anisodus acutangulus (assembly GCA_029783415.1). NCBI lineage: Eukaryota > Viridiplantae > Streptophyta > Magnoliopsida > Solanales > Solanaceae > Anisodus > Anisodus acutangulus. The sequence goes on from CM056509.1 coordinate 10,700,639, forward strand.
CTCGCCTACTAAACGTATTGGTCTCTCGGATAAAAAAGAAAAGATCACTATAATCATATCGTGGCTGCGAATATATAACTTGTTGGTTATTTTAGTCACCTCGCCTACTAAACATGTTGATCTCGAATGAAATAAAAGGTTTAAGCCTCATCATTGCCCATAAGTTATATTTATTTAGAAAAAAACATATTTGGCAATTGAATAATAAAAGAAGCAATTTTTTATGAAAAAAAAACTTTCAAGGTTGCAAATCGGATAGAATGCAAACCTTATTTTTTAGGACTAAAGAAAGTGAATAATAGATAGCCAAATTATTTTTTTGAAAGATATTAAAGCAAACATAACGAACCTAAAAAATAGAACAAAGTAACTAGAGGCTAATTTTGGAACACACAAGACGGCCCTAAACAAATAAAGCTAGCGGTTGGTTTCCAATTCAAACGAGCCTAAGAATTAAACTAACAGCAGTTAGACTATCCTATTCATTCATCTATTCACGGCCTAATTATTCTAAGCATTCTAATGACAGTACATAATTAAATAATTATTACAACCCAAATAATAATGAAAGACAAAATTAGACAATAAATAGAAGTAGCGGTTAGGACGGATGACAATATCATCGTCACCCTATTTGTTTTGAAGTTCCGAGAGCGGGGAATGCAATGAACATAGATGTAGTTCTTCATTTTGGACGAAGTCATGATGAGTCTCATAACGAGACTCTTCGTAGCTCTCGATGCATTTCATGTAAATAAAAGAAAAGAAAAGGATTAGTAGACGGAACGAAAATATAAACACATGTATATTCCTAATATATATATACACGAAATATACAACATTAAATACACATAGGAATGAATACTCATGACCATATATTTTACATATCCTTAAGACATTATTTTTTTAGATTTGGCATATTAAAGTAGCCGAAGAATAAACGTATGCTAACACAACCGGCTCTAAATTTAAACAAGAATAAAAGAGGCAAGGAAGACCAATATATAAATTATGTAAACATACATGATAAAATCCGTTGAACTCATCTTAATCTTAAAGAAACATGACATTCATAAACTTAAACCAAACGCACATACTATTATATTAAACGTGGATAACATACTCCTTTTAAAATTGCACATATTAATCTAGAATATAACATGTAAATATCGTAATTTTAATCAATTAAAGTATGCTCGTTTTTTTGATTTATTAGGCAGCCACCAAACTAACAACTTACACAACATACAATAATTTGAATATCAACAATCCGCTAGGTGTCCTAAGAGTATTTAATCAAGCCATAGCTCTTCCAAACACATATTAATCTTACATTATCCGTATTGCATTTAATAATGAACCCAAGATACCTTACAAAAGCTAATGACAATAATTAGTTAACCAAAACATCGAGGCAATATCATCTAGCACGTATCAACTCCAAATCAGAAATATCTCAACGACATAAATACAATTATATAAGCAAAATCGTCTCATTATCATATTAATTAATCAAGACTACATTACTTAGCAAAATATCATGCTAAATCAAGCATAAACAACACAATCAAATAAGCTTAAAGAAATATAGAAGAATTGGAACGAGTCTAACCTTTTCCGGGTAGCGAACCGAGGCGTGTTTTGAATCGTCGAATCCGCTCGGAAATGTTAGAATTCTGATTTGTTGTAGATTTTTTGAATTCTGATTTTTTCTGGGAATAGGACTGTTTTTCTGATTTTTCGGATGTTTGACCCGACCCGGCAGTGACCCGACCCGGACAGAAAAACAGTAAAAATAGCTAAAAATCCAGATTCTTCAACACAAAAAAACAATAATTTCGACATATATTTCGGAATCTTTAAGTTGAAGAACACATGCAAGAACAAACAAAGATTTTGGATTGCCCCTTTTTTTAGTGAAGAACAACACAAACAAAATATAACGCCAAACCTTTAAGGAGATTTCGGATTTCTTAAATTTCGGACCTAAAAATGACCCAAAAATTCTAAGAATCGACCCTTCAAAGATAGATTTTCGGACCCCCCAAAGACGGATTTTCGAACCTCCTTAAATGAAGAACAAGGGGGATATTTATAGGTGGATTTCCCCCCCAAGAACGAGTTTGAAATTTGAATTAAAGGTAAAGAAAATCTGAATTGTGGATGCGGGTTTTAGGGGTATGGGTATGGTGAAGTGATGGGAGGGGAGTGGTGCTGTCAGGGTTGGTGGCAGGGAGTTGATGGTGGCAAGGGTATGGAGAGGCTACGTGGGGGTAGGGGTGTAGGGTGGCCGGTTGAAGGGTTTTTAGGTTTAGGTTTTCTTTTTTTTTTGTTTTGTTTTTGTTTTTGTTTTGGGTTTTGGGTTTTAAAGGGGTGAAGATGGGTGATGGGTCGGGTAAGTTGGGCCGGACGAAATGGGGGTGGGCCGTCGAGTGGGCTGCGGGTTGAGAGGGAGTTGGGCTGGGGCGACGGGAATTGGGGGGGAAATAAAGGGGAAATGGGTATTTAATTGGGGAGTTTGGTTTTGGGCTTGTTTTGGTGTGGGCCGAAAATTGGGGGGTTTGTTTTGTTTTGTGGGTTTGATTTATTTTGGGTGAGGGGAGATTAAATGGGTTAGAAATTGTTTTGGGTTTAAAAAATATAAAAGGGGTTTAATATAAAAAATATTATTTTTGTTTTGTAAAAGATGTGAATTATTTAAAATAACATAACGATGTGATAATAATAAAAATTATAATATTTTGCGAAATGTTTAATGCTTAATAAAAAATGGAAATGCGATGCAATTTTGCGAGAATAAAATAACATAGAATTTTCGGATAAAACTTATGATTATGATAAAAATGCAAATGATAGTAAAAAATGCGAATGTTAATAATAATAAGAGAATAATATATATATATATATATATATATATATATATATATATATATATATATATATATATACACATGTATGTATATAGATTAAAATTATTTTGAGTTGTTAAAAAATATTTAAAATTGCAAATAAATTGGAAAAGACGGGACAAAATTGGGTGTCAACAGATGCCCCTCTTTGGCCGGAAATGATGAAAGAATTTTCGGACAAAGAAGTTGACCGAGTAGCCAATTTTGTTCTGATCATCGGGACTCGAAGGAACGATTAGGGATGCATGGGTAGAAATAGGATCCCAAGGGGAGAGAAGTTATTGAAAAAGTTGGTGCAGATTCAAGAAATATTTCCCCAGTGTCGAGTTATGATGACACTGGTCGCAGATGCGAGAAATTGTTGGGGAAGAGCGGATCGACGTTCGAAGTAGGTCGTTGACCAAAATTGCATCGGTTCGCCGTAAGAGATAGTTCCACGTTGTGATGAAGTTCCTGCAAATTAAAAACTCCTGCAAACTAAAGCTTAAGATATAATTAGTGTATAACTGCTGAGGAAAATTTGTAGAGAATATAACTTGTAAATACCCACATTATGAGGTGGGCGCCTGACTGAAATTAAAATACCCGCATTATGAGATGGCCGCCTGACTGAAATTAAAATACCCGCATTATGAGGTGGGCGCCTTACTGAAATTAAAATACCCGCATTATAAGGTGGGCGCCTGAAATGACGTCGTTGGATTGACGTGTTGTGTTGAAGACGTCGTTGTAATGATGTAAAAGACAGTTGTTATGCTGCCTGTAACGTCGAGGACGTTGTTGTAATGCTGTTTTGCTGTAAAAGATAATTGTTGTGATGAAGTTCCTGCAAATTAAAAACTCCTGCAAACTAAAGCTTAAGATATAATTAGTGTATAACTGCTGAGGAAAAATTGTAGAGAATATAACTTGTAAATACCCGCATTAGGAGGTGGGCGCCTGACTGAAATTAAAATACCCGCATTATAAGGTGGGCACCTGACTGAAATTAAAATACCCGCATTATAAGGTGGGCGCCTGAAATGACGTCGTTGGATTGACGTGTTGTGTTGAAGACGTTGTAATAATGTAAAAGACAGTTGTTATGCTGCCTGTAACGTCGATGACGTTGTTGTAATGATGTTTTGCTGTAAAAGATAATTGTTGTGCTGAAGACGTCGTTGTAATGCTGTTGACGTCATTGTAATGCTGTAAAAATAAATGTTGTGCAGAAGACGTCGTTGTAATGTTGTTGACGTTATTGTAATGCTGTAAAGATAAAATATTGTGCAGAAGATGCCGTTGTGTAGGCGTGTTGTTCATGACGCCGTTGTATGGGCGCGTTGTTGATGACGCCATTGTATGGGCGTGTTGCTGATGACATCATTGCAATGTTGTCTATGTCGTTGTAATGCTGTAAAAGATAGTTATTTTGCAGAAGACGCCATTGCGTAGGTGTGTTGTTCATGACGCCGTTGTATGGGCGCGTTGTTGATGACGCTGTTGTATGGGCGTGTTGCTGATGACATCATTGTAATGTTGTTGATGTCGTTGTAATGCTGTAAAAGATAGTTGCTTTGCAGAAGACGCTGTTGCATATGCGTGTTGTTCATGACGCCGTTGTATGGGCGCGTTGCTGACGACATCATTGTAATGCTGTTGATGTCATTGTTGTCAGAATGTAACGCTGGGATCGTCGTTGTATCGACGTGTTTTGTTGAAGACGTCATTGTGATGACGTTGTTGCAAGAATGTAATGCTGTAAAAGATAATTGCTTTGCAGAAGATACCATTGCGTAGGCGTGTTGTTGATGACGCCATTGTATGGGAGCGTTGTTGATGACGCCGTTGTATGGGCGTGTTGTTGATGACATCATTATAATGTTGTTGATGTCGTTATTGTAAGAATATAACGCTGATGTCGTCGTTGTATCGACGTGTTGTGTTGAAGACGTCATTGTGATGACGTTGTTGCAAGAATGTAATGCTGATGACGTTGTTGCAAGAATGTAATGCTGTAAAGATAATTGATGTCGCGATACGCCGATGCCGTTGTTGTAATGTTGTTGTCAAAAATAGTTGTTGAGCCGAAGAGCGTCATTGTAATGTTGTTGGCGTCATTGTAATCTTTGTAAAAATGATCGTTGTGTTGAAGACGTCGTTGTAATCTTGACGCCCGTTGTAATCTTTGTAAAGATAATTGTCGTCTTTGCCATAACCGATGGCGTTATTGTAATGTTGTTCGCTGTAAAAGATGTAAGTGACGTCCTTGCCGTCAGTTTGCTGTAATATGGTTCCACGTTGTGCTGAATCTTCTGCCGATCCAAACTCATGTGGACTGTGAATTGAAATGTCGTCCTGGCACGAGCGAAAATGTGATGCGACGTCTTTGCCGTCGGGTTTGCCGTGTTGTCATTCCCTGTGATTCGAAATAACATCTTTGTGCAGACATAATAGTCGGGACCCTGTAGGTCAAGATGATGTCTTCGTATAAATGCAAAACAAGAACGTAATCCTTGTAGTGAGTTGCAGTGCCGAAATTCTTTGGGGAATTGATCATAAGTGATGTGGCTTCCCTGCTTTTTCAACCTGAAGAACCTGTACTCAAAGAAAATTTGTGAGTTTGGGGGAGGGGCGGTTGATTCGCATTGACTTTGTAGCTTTGGCTCTTAATAGCTGCATGTCCTGCTGATTCGGACCTGTAGCCTCTGTCTGGTTCCCAGTCCTGGCTAACCGTTAATGAAAGCATTTGTTGAAAATAATTTATTTATAAGAAAGTATGCTTATCATTAAAAAGTTCTTGTCGAACTCTAATGAGAATATTTGTTGAAAATAATTTGCTTATAAGAAAGTATGCATATTAAAAAAATCTTGTCAAACTCTAATGAAAATATTTGTTAAAAATAAATTGCTTATAAGAAAGTATGCATATATGTAAATGTCTGTCGAGTAGTGACATGCGGTGAAACAAAGCAAACGTCTTATCCAAAATTATTCTGGCTGAAGGCTTGTTGTGCCGATGCTTTTCCATGTTTATCGGCGTCCTCTGGCAAAGGATCCCTTAAAAATGCCCCGCTTTTGATATGTGAGTATGATGAACTTTCGAACGGACAATCGAGTCTTGTAGGTTGCTTGCCTGTCTATCGTGGATGATCGATGGGTGTACTTTGTCCTATGTGAGATAAAGGAGAAAATATTTTCTAATGGTGGGACCGGCCGATTTAGGTCGCCACGTATCCCCATGAGGGAATCAGGTCATGGCGTAGTTCATTACAAGCAAAGAGGGTTGTAAGGTTTTTCTAAAGATGGGACCGGCCGATGTGGCCGCCACGATCCCCCGAGGGAATCAGTCATAACGTAGTTCAGGTTACAAGTGAAAATGAACTTGGGGAAATTTGTGATCTAAAGAAACGGAACCCTACGTGGGTTCTATTCGTATCCCGCCGAGGGAGCGCAACTTTTACAACATAGAAAAAAGTATTACATAGAGAATAATTAATCTTAGATATGGTATCTCTTCACTGCATCTGCATTGATGGTTTTTGGCCATTCTATTCTGATAAGGTTGCCCCGGACAACTGCGTCCATCTGCTTTTCATCAATCAGTCTCTTAGTATATGATTATGTATCCACTCGGCTTCGAAAGGTATAGCATTGCCCTAGTAGAAGTCCAGATTGTAGTGCAGTTGCCTAAGAGTACAAATGACAAACGTCCGTGCCAGTGCTTGTAACTATCAACCATCTTGATGTTTCATCCAAATCTGGCTTTGTCTTATTCCAAAAATGTCTCAATTCTTCCGGTTGTGAGTCTTCCTTATATTCTTCGAAGTCTTGCTCGTTGTTTGGGACCTTGTTTGCTTGTTTCATTATATGTCACATATTACCGACAAATTAGTTTGCATGATGAAAAAGAAAATAAAATTATTGAACAAAACATATTTTAAAATAGCAAAAGCAATGCAGATTTGTCATTTTAAGCTTTCAAAAGGTAAAGGCAGAACACATTAAATGCATATATGTGATTCAGGCCTCAATCTGAATCGCATTGTTTCATTAAATATTAATGCAGTTAACTAGTTTTTGGGAGAAACAAAGCTAGGGCACAGGTCCAATTTTTCCAAAACATCTCCTTGCTCTACATCCCAAATGGTTGAGCCTCTAGCGTGATAATTGAGAATCACATTGCATTTTGCTTCTTCTTCAGCAATGAAAAATCTTTGGAATCTCTTCACGAGGTTGGTTGCATTGTCCTCCTTTGATTCCTGATTGGCGCATGCTTTGACAAATGACTGACCTAGAGGCGGAACAGGCTTTGGTAAATGATTATCTCTCTTCTTTTGGAGATGGGTTGACAAGACTTTTCCAAGAAAAGATGATGCCATGACCCGCGACTTTGGAGGAAGTACTTCTACTCCAAACGGTGCCCTTAACTGGACTGTAATCATAGGGGTGACAAAGGCCGGTGATTCAACATTTTCCTTTCTCCGGACTGGCACAATAGTCCCTTCCAAATTGTGTTCTTCATCAACAGTAATCATGTTCACATTGGCATTGTCATGATTTGGCAAATGGTTATCATTTACATTAGAGGAAGGTCCTTTCAGTTGGATAACTCCTTCTTTGATCAATGCCTCGATTTTGTCTCTGAGGGCATAGCAATTTTCAGTGTCATGCCCAGGAATTCCCGAGTGGTACGCACAATGCTTAGTCTTATCGTGCCATTTTGGAACAGGATTGGGGACATTTCCTTGGATAGGCTGGAGTATTCCTGCGGTTCTCAGTTGTTCATACAACTGGGCTCGAGGTTCGGCTAAAGGTGTATAGGTTTTAGCTAGCTTTCTTTCGTGTTTTGCACGGGGTCTGGGCGCGTTTGGTAGATGTACTCGTGCCTGAGGTAAGTATGCGGGCTGATATAGCGGGGGATTTGGATAGACAGGTGCTCGAGGCTATATATTGGCCGGGTATGGTAGATGTAGGGACCAGGTGGGTATTGATAGTAAGGTTGAGGGCTATGGGCGTATGGGCTATAATAGGAAAGCTGAGGATTTTGGGCATTTTGATTGTAGTAGGGAGGTTGGGGTGACGACCTTTGGTAATTTGACATTTGATTTGGCCTATGTTTCTGGACCGTCATGACAGGCGACACTCCGTCCCTCTTCTTCTTTATTATTCCCCCAAATGAGTCCGACTAGATTGCCTCACTCGTTGCTTGCAACGCTACCAAGTTTGCAATTCTCCCAGTTTTGATACCTTCTTCTATGAAATCTCCCATCCTTACGACTTCAGAGAAACTTCGTCCTATGACGCTTATCATTCTTTCATAGTATGTTGCATCTTTCAAAGATTGTACAAAGAGAGTGACCATCTCACTTCCCGTTATCGGGGGTTGAACTTTTTGTCGCTTCGCCTCCACTTCATGGCATATTCTCTCAAGGTCTCTCGTGGACTTTTTTTCCAACTTCATCAAATAAAATCTATCCAAGACGTGTCGGTGTTAAATCTGAACCTATCCACGAAATCCTGTGCCATTGTGCCCCAGTCATGCCATTTTCGCGGGTCCTGGCTTGTGTACCAGTCTAGTGCTTCTCCTGTCAAACTCCTTATGAACAACTTCATTATGATGGCCTGGTTTTTACCTACCCCAACCAGTTTGTCGCAGTACGATCTCAAATGAGAGTAAGGATTTCCTTTCCCATCAAACAAGTCAAATTTTGGCATTTTATATCCGACAGGTAATTCAATGTCGGGATGCATGCACAGATCCTCATACTCGAGTCCTTCATGCCCTTTGCTGGTTTGGATATTCTTGAATGCTTCTTTTAGGCTATGAATCTCTCTCGCCACACTTTCATCGGTTCTGATCCTTACCTGCCTGTCCATTACTTCACACTGGCCGATTTCCTGAAGAGCCATGTTTGGTACTGTGGTAGTGAAAGGTTGGGCTTCCGTTGTGTATACTTGTGGAACACCTTGTTCGTTGTGTTGGATTGCCCGGTGATTTTGTGTGAGAGGGGTGTTTTGGATGAGTGGGGTAATTTGGGTATGTGGAGTTGTGAAGGATGCCGGATCATTTCGTAGCGAGCTTTGTTGTGGACTAGCTTGTGGGTTAGTGTGTTCTGGATTGATTTTGCTTAGTGGCGAATTTTCGGGGAGGTTTTGGGAAAATGGTTGTTCATGAGATGAAAAAGTTTGCGGTGCAGCTGCATCTGTCCCTTGTTCAGGGAGTGGAGTATTGGCGCTAATGGACAGGTTGGTGAGATTTTGGAGCCGCTTATCTCGGTCAGATGGTCGCCATCCGTTGTAATGATTGGGCGATGTATTTTTCTTGGACGGTAGCATTTCTATTTTCCGAAGCCTCTGGTTCATCTCTGGAAAGAGTGATAAGTTCCAGGCCAGTCTGTTCGGATGCATCTGAATCAGTCATTTTGCTGAAGGATTGTGCTTTTGACCTCGTGAAGTAGGGATGATCCGCCAGTTTTAGTCAACGCAAATCAACCTTTGGGAAAATAATCTAGATAAAATAAACCTTCTAAAAAAATTGAAGAAAATCAAGTTAGTATAAGGCGAGTAATTATTGTTTGAAATAATATGCACATAGTGAAAAAGCAGGAGAAAACAACAAAATGATTGTAAGGCAATTAAATGCGCATCCTAATATGCATAGGGCCTCCCTTATGCCGGAGGTGGGCCTAACGCCGATATGCGAGATCATGTTAGATTGATCCAAGCCCCTAAATTGAAATACTTTTGTTGGAAATGAGATAAAATGAATGTACATTTCCCAATTTCGCATGTCATGATTAGGCTTGGATTTGTCTATCATTATCACGCTACACATAATATCTTTCGATTGATCGTTGGGTTGTGAGACCCGTAGACAATTTTGGCGATTTCTTAATTGTGGAGCCGATGCCAAGGATCGATCCACCTAAGGTGTATGCATGCATGACTTAAAATAAAGGGTGGTATAGCTCTATCTTAAATTTTCTAAGATTTGGCTGACTAGACACAAGGTTCCCGAGCGGACTACTCGAGTGAGAAGGCTACGCGGCCACCGGATGGTCCGGTCACTCCGCGCATACGCCAACTCTCCTAAAATTTGGTAGATTGAAAGAAATTTGCTGGTGCGCAAAACACACCTCGCGTGTAGTGTGTGATAGTGTCAATTTTCCAGAGTGGAAGAAATATGAGCGAAATGCCAATTAAAGGAAAGCAGTAAGAGAATATAATAATTAAAGCAGTTTATGCACGTAAAATTTCACAAACGAAACAAATCAAAGCATTAAATCAAATAAAGAGAAAAAGTAAAGCGCAATAATAATTAACCTGATTTTGCTATGGTTAAGAACCTGATTTTTCCCAATGAGTCGCCATGTCATTTCGCACCCGATTTTTGACCTGCAAGCCATGACGGATGGCTCGATTCTCCTATCGATACAAATGCTTGTTTTGGGTTTAAAAATTATAAAAGGGGTTTAATATAAAAAATATTATTTTTGTTTTGTAAAAGATGTGAATTATTTAAAATAACATAACGATGTGATAATAATAAAAATTATAATATTTTGCGAAATGTTTAATGCTTAATAAAAAATGGAAATGCGATGCAATTTTGCGAGAATAAAATAACATAGAATTTTCGGATAAAACTTATGATTATGATAAAAATGCAAATGATAGTAAAAAATGCGAATGTTAATAATAATAAGAGAATAATAATAATATATATATATATATATATATATATATATATATATATATATATATATATATATATATATACGCATGTATGTATATAGATTAAAATTATTTTGAGTTGTTAAAAAATATTTAAAATTGCAAATAAATTGGAAAAGACGGGACAAAATTGGGTGTCAACATCATGTTCTATAACTTGTATAAACTTAGGGACAAGAAGAATTACCTCTTTTAGGTGCAGCGATGAGCGTCGTCGGACAATATTTCACCTAGACCAGATTCCGACATGCAGAAACATAACCCCAAAAATTGACTTGAGCTAGAGCTCCTCCGAATCTCAAGGTTTTTGCTTGATTTTTGAGTATTCAAGCTTGTTTAAGGACTCAATTTCGCTGGAGCGAAGGCCCAGAACATCATGAATTTTCCCCCTTTCTGGGTAAGCAAAAGCTTACGGAAATTCTCCAATTTGGTCGAGAATTTCCAGAGGGTTATCAATTGAGAATTTACTCATTGTGCTTGAAGTGTAACAATCTCTTCTCCAAAGAGAGATTTCTATAGAAGCTTTGAGAGATGAAGGCAGTTAATGGTGTGTGCGGTATAAATAAGAGGAGATAGTTGGAGTTCGCTGTGAGTCTCCCTAAGCTGCCACTGATTGCTTATAAGGCTTAGTCACTCAGACCATTGTTAGAATGTTACACGTAGAATCCCACTATATATTGTCCCCTTTAAGAATTAGTCAATCCCACAATTAATTAATTATACACACAATTAATCTCTTGATCCAATTCACTTAAATCTTAATCACTTATAAAAACTCTCTTATACTCAATGTCATAATTTTGTAATATGACACTAGTCCATAATCTTTTTGGGAATATACAACTATTATTATTAATCCCCATTGTCACACTTGTTAAATCTTAAATTGTTTCGGGATCACATCCTTTTATATACTAATTTCCTTATTAGCATACGTAGATATAACTTAAACTTTCCGGGACCCGGGTCTACTTGCATATGTTTACACGCTCAACCCATTACCCGAAAGTACAGGGTGTCACGTGGTGCCTCATATTTGTTTTACTATTGTGGATGGCTGTTCTCGAGTAACGTGGATTCACTTTCTGATTAATAAGGAAGAACTATCCCAAACCTTGAAAATTTCTTCACTTTAAGGGTCTGGAAGTTTGGTAAACAGGTGAAGACAGTTAGAAGTGATAACGGAATTGAGTTCACATGTATGAAAAATTATTTCTTCAAATATGGAATTCTTTTTTAAATATCTTGCACAAGAACACCTCAACAAAATGAAAGGGTCGGAAGAAAACACTGTCACATTCTCAATGCGGCACGAGCATTAAGATTTTTAGGCCTTCTGCCAATAAAGTTCTGGGGAGAATATGTTTTAATTGTTGGGTAACTGATCAATCAGACACCCTCTTTAGTGGTAAATGTAAAAACACTCTATGAGATTTACATGGGAAGGCCTCACATTATGAACATTTGAAAGTGCTAGGGTCACTGTGCTACGCTCACAAAATGAGAAGAACACGAGATACGTTTGAAAGCCGGAGCCATAAGTGTGTATTTATAGGATACACATATGGAAAGAAGGGATGAAAATAGCTTGACTTAGACAATAAGAAATACTTGATCTCAAGGGATGTGGAATTCTATGAAATCAAGTTCCCATTTGCTTCAGGATCGGGTGGCTTGTTGGAAAATAAAAAATCTGAGAGTCTCATCGTGGACAGTGGCGGTTCTTTAACATGAGGGCTTGAACATCGAGTGGAAAGAGATAGATAAAGAGAGGATAGAAAAATTCAGAGAAGAAGACCAAATGGATATAATCAGTATAGATGACACCTAGATAGACATAGTCCAGATATCAGATATCTCACGTTAAATCCAGAATAACTCAAATCAGACAGAGATCAGCATGAATGGAGAACAAATGGAGGAAGTACGGACAGAAGAAGGCTGGACTGAAGAAACCCCATCGGAGGAATAAATGGGTTGGGGAAAATGTCAGAAATAAGAATCAGTCTGGTTGCGCGACTATGTCACTGAAATGGCCCGTAAGCAAAGTCCATCAAATTGTCTACCAGTTCCTCAACAACCTTTATGCACCTTAAACAATGGCGGAAAGCAGTGTAACAAGATATACAGGTATTGGAGGATAATGGAACTTGGACACTTGAGACGTTGCCACCGGATAATAAGGCGCTTTGGTGCAAATGCATGTACAAGATTACGTATAATTCTGATGGAACCATTGTTATGGTTTGTTTTTTTATACGGGTTAGCGTACAAAGAGCTACTAAAAATTTGTATGGTGCTCTAATTTGGATAATGTGTTTAGAGTTGCCACCTAATTTATAGGTAAATTAAGAAAATTAGTGTGAAAGGGTTTATTCAAGAGTTTAAAAAATCCTATCTAAACTAGAGTAAAGGTAAGGGTTCTGATGTTCCCCCGCGAAAGGTGTTAGCATCCTGGTATTAAGGATCCGTAGAATATGGTTGACCTACGGGCTCTATAGCATGCTTTTAAAATGATAAAAATTGTTTAAAGTTTAAAATCCACAAAGTAATTGCCATTTTATGCATTCAAAAAACTCAAGGTTTTGTTCAAAAAATAAAGTTTTAAAAGATTCTGCCAAAATAGTATGGAAGAGATATCTAATCACATTTTTCAGACTAAGAGCACTCAAAGATGAATTTGAGTAGAACTGCACATTTAGTCCAACTATTTGATTATTATACACTTGCATCTTTCCTATTAAAATCTTTTCAAGTTTTAAAAATGGCATAGTTCCTCTTGAAATAGTAAGTTTGGGTTTTAATGAGATAAAAATGATCTTTTTCTTTTGTTATTTTAGTATGTTATAGTCCCATAGTCAAACATCATATTCTATGTCCAAAAACACCTAAACAAAACTCAAGTCCAAGATGGTTTTAATTTATCAAAGATTATTTATCCTATTGGGCTTAGCCTGGACTACAACTTAAGTCAAAATGTTCATACATAAGCCCATTTCAATTAAGAAATTTGTTTTTTATGTCACTCAGGCCCAACATTTGGGTCCTTAATATCAACCCATATTCCATAATTTTAAAGTCCAGTATAAGTCTCGAATCCAAAATTAGTTCAAACACTTATCAAAAATTAGTTTTTTATTTCCGATTTCCAGTGTCCAAAGCAGTCCATTTTGAAACTAAAATAGCCTCTTTTCCATTATTTCCCTTTTTAAAGTTAAACTAATCTAAGACTATTTAGACGATCTAAACTAAATGATATACACATTGTTTTGCCTATCCGAGATTATAACCATAAGTAGTGTTCCAATATCAAAGTATATTTGTTACAATTTGTACACATATATATACAATACAAATATAATATAAAGGAGATTGAGTTTAGGCTGGTGGGCCTAGCGAAGTCTACCAGTTAGCTATTTTTACCCATAGCTGGGCCTTCAATGCAAATATTAGCTTCCCTTACATTCTTTTCGACCCAAATATATATGATTGGGACTCAGTCAAATCAGCTAAGTATGGAAGATATTTCACTCATCTGGATGGAAGTGATGGGCCCAGTAAAGGCCCATCTCGCGGCAATGCAATACATAAATACAAAAGGGGAAACAAAGATACAAGTTAGACGTACCCAATTACTTATCCCTTAATCATACACATAAAATAAATACACATCATACAACATCAACTAATCCTTGACAGTTCATTCAAACTCAAACATGATTCAAATTGGCATAAGTGACATGCACATAAGCTAGAACAAACTATATGTCATAAAATAAACTCTTAGGCTATTACTTTTCCCATGGTACTAGCTTAAGCAAGATACTTTATCTATTTCAGGATGCCATTAAGTGATCTTAATGCGACAGGTTCTTACTGAGCCTTATTTTGTCTAAACTAGACCAAATATCAAGCATTCAAGTTATTTTTAACCTAACAGGGACTAGGTGACCATTAGAAGTAATGTACAACCCTTTCAAACCAGATATAAGCTTCACAAGACACCATTACACCAAATAATATCTTTCTAAGCCAATTCATTCCTTTAATAGATTCTAAACCATATGCTTGACCCTCATATTACTTAATCAACCTAAGATAGTTGAAACATACCACATCTATCATGCTATTCAACTCAGAACTATTTAAACTAACTACATATGATCAAACAACCTTTAAACTAGGTGTTAACTAGTGAAATAACTTAGATATGTATTGAATATGTTCTAACTAGTCATGTTAGACATCTATTTACTTACACACATAAAGAGCTAAGGAAAAATAGGACAAAGCTAGCTAAACATGTTGTTCCGAACTATGAGCATCCTAGTGACAAGTTTTTTAGTCTTTAATGTTCATACATGATTAATAGAATATTAAATTAACATGTTAAGTACTTGTCATACCAGTAATCCTTACTATGACCTCATGTTATTACCCAAGTATGCTAGAAATCAATACAGTGAACACAAATAGTCCTAACAATGACTAATGACCACATGATTTAAATAAGATAGGTTGAGTAGGAACTTAGTAGTAGTTTGAACAAAACAATTCAATCCTTCATTAAACATGCTCATCGGGGAATCAAAATGAACATAGATGACTACTAATATCCTTTAAACATGCCTGACATCTATTTTATGTACATAAACTGGTCTAATCTAATCTAACATGCCACATATCAATCTAATAGATTCCAACAAACAACCATCGCATATTTCATAGCTAAGAATGGAACTAACAACCACTAATTTAATTAAAACATGTTTAACACTAATCCAAATAGTTCAAATAATAAATGACTTAGACTAGCACATGCTAACTGCTATGCTAATGATTCTAAACAAATAAAATCTAACTAACCATGCTTGTTGTTTTTCATAATAATATCTAACATGCTTTCCTAGTAATCTTCATGAATATAAACAACCCCTAATCTAACTCATACTTCGATCAAGTATGCTTAAACATTAATCAAACATTCCTACCAAAAACAAACACACAATACCATCTATACTAAACTAAATGATAGAAATTTAAAAGAGAAAAAGATTACCTTGTGCTAAAGATCAAAGAGGGGGCTTGAAATCAACTCTGACGACCACAATAGCTCGCAAACACACCAAAGAAAAAGGTTTTAGTTGTGAATGATTAATTGAGCTAATTCTGGGTTCCGCCAAAGGCTGGATTCGCAACTTAAATCTAATTAATTGACTTTTTAACTTAAAAATGGCTCAAACAATATCAAGCATCAGATTCAAGTTCTGGACTTCTAAAATGAAGCACCAATGGTCTCAATTTATAGGGTAAGATGTAAATTATAGCAGAGACCACAGATTGGTGTGGGAGAACTATTTTTGGGGGGAAAATCGCTCCAAAAAGGTTCTCAACCAATAGAAATCAAAACAAGAAAAATCCCATTAAAACATTGCAGAAAAAACAAAAATGTTGAAGGGTAACCTCACCTGGGGGTTGGGGGTGGTGGTACGATGGCGTTCTGGCGAAGAGGAGCAAGGGAATTAATTTCTTTTGTCATTTTTTTCCACGCAAATCTATAAAAGGAGCTCGTACGAGCACAATTTCCATCTTTTGCAATGAAGAGGACAAAGGGCGCGACTAGGGTTTCATAAAGTAGCCAAAGCGTAAAAGCCACAAAAATAATGAGGGCTTTGCCCTCTTTGTTTCATCTTTTACGAAAATGAACTGGGCCTAGGCCCTTTGGCTTGGGCTCAGTTGAAATTAAATTAAAAGAAAACAAATGGCCGACTTCATTTTAAAAATTAAAATGACCCTCATTTTTTAAATACAGTAATGACTCCATATTTCAAATATAATAAAATTAAACTGAAAGCTTTGATTTGAGCCTAATTTTGACACTATTTAGAAGTCGAGAATTTAAAAGAATATGAATGGTCTTTTTAAATTAAAACAGGATTAAAAATTGAGATGTAATTTCATTATTGTACTTAATTAAACAATTTCTCGAATTTGACGGAGTGAGACATTTATCCTTTAATTTAAAAATTCTTCTGAGAAAATCACACTTATAATTGTATGTTATAGTTCCAAAAATCACAATTAATGATCAAATTATGAAAAGATTAAGATATGATATACAATATGTATACTAAGTGATATTTTGTCAAATGAAATGACAAAATACCCCTAGAACAATTTTGTAAAATGATATTCGCTTTATGAAGAACATATTTCACTATGTCCGTGACTCGGGAACTCTAAATAATTAAATAAAATTATTGGAGGGTAAAAATTAGGTGTCAATAACCATCGAGCGATATAAGACTTTGTTGGTCATTTTCGGGAACAAGCAGGAGGATGGCATCAACTACAATCACAAATTTGCTCCGGTTGCTAAGATAGTGAACAATCGAGTATTTTTTATAGTCGCGGATGCTCAGAATTGGAAGCTACATCAGATGGACGTTCATAATGCCTTCTTGCATGGTGATCTCAAGGAGGTAGTACACATGGAATTGACACTACGTTTTCGAGTTTCTAATCTAGGGAAGGTGTGTCATCTCAGAGAATCTTTATACGGATTAAAAAAAGCTCCACGATATTGGTTTGAGAAGATGTACAATGCTTTGACAAAGTATGAAATTAGACAGTCACAATCGGATTATTCCCTTTTCAGCATGTACCGGAAAGATGTGCAACTTAATGTTCTAATTTATATGGACAATTTATCATCTCAGAAAATGAGCATGGTGTCACTGAATGGTTTAAAGACTATATTTGCAAGTGCTTTCACATGAAGGATATTTGGCCCCTTGAAGTATTTCCTGGGAGTTGAGGTCACCTGGGCCGCACCGAGATATTTCTATGTCAATGAAAGTATGCCTTGGACATAATATCTGAGATCGAGTTATTGAGAGCTACGCCCATCAGCACCCCTATGGAACAGAATCAATATTTTGGCACTGGCCGGTGGATCAAACCTAGTAGATCAGCAACCATACTATCGATTGGCCGGTCGACTCATATATCTATGTTTCACTCGACTAGAGTTATCATATTGTGTGCATGTCCTATCTCAATCCATGCAGTAACCGAAGGAGGCACACCGAGATGCTGCTCTTCCAGTTTTATGTTACTTGAAGAACCCGAGACAAAAAATATTAATAAGGAACGATTGTTACTTCCGTTTGTACAAATGATGTGATTTAGACTAGGTAGGATGCCCACTAACCCAAAGATTGCTTACTGGGTGGTTTATCACGCTCGGAAATTTATCTGTGTCTTGGAAAACAAAAAAGCAGCATATTGTCTCACAATCTTTTGCAGAAGCAGAATATCGGTCAATGGCGATAAGAGTATGCAAATTGAAATGGTTGAAAGGAATCTTGCATAGTTTAGGAGTTGAACACGAGTATCCGGTTAATATGTAATGTGACAGTCAAGTGGCATAGTTCAATTGTAATTATGGTAATGTAGGAATTGTAGTCCTATTAGAATAAGGTTAGCTTAGGTAGTGACTTACTTGTATATAAGGAGGTCATATTGTGAATACAAGAACAAAAAAAAATTCTTTCGAAAATATTCTTGTCTCTTTACTACTTTCACGTCTCTTTCGATTTTAGCACAATCTCTAAAAAATATCACACAACTGTGTGAAAAATTACTAAAATTCAAAATTTGGTCAAATAATTATTTTTGAATGGTGAATTTGGTCCGAAAAATTATTAAAGATTGTACCCATCAAACTTAAATCCTACTGAATTTGTTTATGCTAACACTACTTATTCGTTATTTAAAAGACAGTTGCAAGTAAGCGTTTGTAATAAATGAATTGATAATATGACAAATAAGACAAATAACATATTTTTTAAAGCAAAGTCCACTAGGCTTTTTAGGGCCTAGGCCTAATTTTTATATATTTTTCTCAAAGCAAACCACAAAGTCTTTACAATATAGCCAAAAGGTTAAGAAATGCTAAAAGTAATCTAATGACCAACCTAGGATTTATATCATATCCTAAGTTGATACTATAATTAACTAGTGTAACATAAAACTTGAGTGCAGCCAAATGTTGATCACAAAGTAAGCAATTTCCTGCAACTGTATAGTGTTTTTTTGAGCTTAAAATGCATAGAAGTTCCATTGTTGTGCATTCATAGCCATGGTAATTGCAATTACCGATCACAATTTCATCCTCTTATGCATTCCAACACATGTGTGCTTGTAGCTTGAGATCTGCAATTTCTGCTTCCTGCCCTGTGTTGCTTCTTGCCCTTACCTTCATCATTGATGATACAAGACCAAGGTGACTGAACCCTCTGCAGGTGCAATGAGTTCTCAGTACACAACTGAAAGAAATAATCCCTTGATTATTTTCATTAATTGAAAGACTATATATACAATTTACATATGTCCATAATAGGAGAATCATATTCCTATTCTATTCCTAAAACCATATTCTATTTGGAGAGTAACTATACAACTATGGTAAGAGTACAAGACTAATTAAGGTACACTACAACTATACAAACTTGTGTACAATTAGGACAAAATAACCGAGAAGGACAAAGCAGTTGAGACCAAGTATACATAGGATATACACGTGCATAACGTGTATATCGTATGTATACTCGGTATATTAAACACACCCTCGCAGTCATAGCGAGAGGTTTTCGAACGCTGAGAATGTCCCTAAAATCTTCAAAATGGACCGAGGGAAGACCCTTTGTAAAGATGTCGGCAATTTGATATCTTGACGGGACATGGCAGACGCGTACCTCACCACGAGCAACCTTTTCGCGGACAAAGTGAATGTCCATCTCGATATGCTTAGTGCGCTGGTGCTGAACCGGATTACCAGAAAGGTAGATGACACTAATATTATCGCAATAAACCAAAGTTGCTTTCTGAATAGGTGAATGAAGCTCCAATATCAAATTACGTAACCAACATGATACCGAGATCACATTAGCTACCCCTCGATACTCGGCTTCGACACTGGATCGTGACAATGTCGACTAACGTTTGGTAGACCATGAGACCAGGTTATTGCCAAGAAACATACAATAGCCAGACGTAGACCATCTGGTGTCCGGACAACCACCCTAATCAACATCCGTATACGAGACAAGTGTGGACGTCGATGAGGGATATAAATGTAACCCATAGTTAAGGGTACCCTGAATATACCGAATGATGCGTTTGAGTGCATTCATGTGCTCAACTCTGGGATCATGCATGAACAAACAAACCTGCTGGACAACATATGTAATATCTGGTCTCGAAAATGTAAGATACTGAAGGGCCCCTGCAAGACTGCGATAGCGGGTCGGATCCTCGTATAGTACGCCAGCCGCGGCACTGAGCTTGGGTTTAGTATCAACTAGAGTAGAAATGGACTTACAGGATGACATCCCAGCACTCTCAATGATCTTAACTGCATACTTCTTTTGAGATAAGAACAACCCACCTGCATGACGAGTGACAGCAATCCCAAAAAAATAGCTCAAGGGCCCCAAGTCTTTCATAGCAAACTCAGAACTGAGCATTGTCATGATAGACCGACGTAATGCATCGGAAGAGGCAGTCAAGATAATATCATCCACATACAAAAGTATATAAGCTAAGGACGACCCACGACGATATATGAACAAGAAATTATCCGACCTGCTGTGGCTGAACCCAATAGTCAAAACATAGTCGGCAAACTGCGTATACCAGGCCCGTGGAGACTACTTAAGCCCATATAAGGATTTCTTCAACAAACAAATATGATGAGGATGTTTGGGATCCCTGAATCCCAACGGCTGATGCATATAGACTGTTTCCTTGAGATCACCATGTAGGAAAATATTCTTTACATCTAACTGATGAATAGACCATGCTTTCGAAAGAGCCAAGCTAAGCACAGTGCGAATGGTAGTCGTCTTGACCACCGAACTAAACGTCTCACCACAATCTACACCAACCTGTTGAGTCTTACCATCGCCCACAAGCCGCGCCTTATGTCGGGAAAATGACCCATCTGAATTTTCCTTATGAGCAAAAATCCACATAGACCGAATAATATTAATACCAGATGGACGGGGTACCAACTCCCACATCTTATTATCAATAAGAGCATTATATTCATCGGTCATAACAATTTTCTAATTCGGGTCATTTAATGCAGACACATGATTTCGGGGTAAGGGTGATTTAAGAACATTAGAATGTAAATTAAAATGTCTTTTTGGTGTAAAAATCCCCCGTTGACTACGGGTGACTGGTCCATGACTCGGGGTAGAGGCAGGTGGATTTTGGGAATTTTCGAGACTTGACGGATCAAGCAGTAGTGGGCCTGGCCGCCCAAATCGATAATCGAACAAGAACTGGACCGCCTGTAGATCAATGGACCGCCCAATCATAGGAATTGGCCCAGTGGCTGGATTGGGACCGGCAGTGGGCGACGGACCAGTGGGACAGCGGGCAGTGGGGCCCGCTAGAGAATTTTGGGTGCGGGAGACGTCCGAAAAATGCTGAATAATATACGGGGATATACTATCATCCAAAAAATTATACGAACTAGGCACGGGAGTATTAACTTTAGCAAATGGAAATTTTGATTCATAAAAAATGACATGGCGATTAATGATGATTTTATTAGAGGATAAATCAAAGCATTTGTAGCCACGATGATTAGACGAAAACCCAAAAACATACACGGAGTAGACCGGGTCTGAAGTTTGTTAATTGTGGTGGACGGGAATAACGGATAACACAAACACCCAAAAATCCGAAGATGTGAATATGAAGGAATTTTATTATATAAAATTTGAAGGGGGGAATAATATGTCAAACCTATGGAAGAAATTATGTTAAGGAGATAAGTAGCCATTTGTAGAGCACGATGCCAAAAAGACGGGGATACGGTAGCATGAATTAATAAAGTTCGGACAATGTTATTTATGGAATGAATTTTGCGTTCGGCTTTACCATTTTGTGAAGTCGTATGAGGACAAGAAAAATGAAAATTGATCCCATTATTAGCACAGAATTTCCGAAACACCCCATTGTCATATTCTTTGCCATTATCACACTGAATATTTTTGATTTCTCGTTCGAATTGGGTTATAATGAATGCTCTAAATTTTAAGAAGACGGAAAAAACTTGAGATTTTTTCGCTATCGGAAAAGTCCACAAAAATATAGAATAATCATCCAAAAAGAGAATATAATACCGATGACCCAAAGATCTAAGAACATGAGACATCCATAGATCGCTATGAATAATATCGAATAACATTAAAGTATGAGAATTATAGTCTACAAATGGCAACTTAACTATTTTCCCTAAAGAACAAGATTGACAATTCGGAGTGCGACGCTCACCCTTATAAGAAATAAAATTGTTTTTCACTAATGAAGACAAAATAGATTATCCCGGATGACCTAGACGAGCATGCCACAAGGAAGGAGCAAGGACTGCAAATGCGGATGGCAATGCTGGACTCGATGGATCAGAACATGGCGTGATAGGATAAAGATCTCCCCTACTATCACACCTTATGAGGGGACTCCCCGTTTTGAAATCCTTCACAGAGAACCCAAATATATCAAATTCTATGGATACATAATTATCAGTGGTGAATTTTTGGACAAACACCAAATTTTTAATCAATTTTGGAGCGTGAAGGGTATTTTTCAAAATAAGGGATGGATGAAGGGGAGACAATGTTTTATGACCATAACCACGAATTAGAATTGAATTACCAGTACCAACAATTATACCACGATTGTTGCTCAAATAAGATGAGAGAGTACCTGAATCGGATGTCATGTGGGTAGTGGCACCGGTGTCCGTATATCGATTCGGGTCCCGTTGAGTCAAACCAAGTGTGTGCATCGCGACCTCAATATCAGTCTGAGTGGGACCTGCTGCGTGGCGGGCTTGCGGAGGCCGGGGCCCAGGAATTTCTGCGTGTTGCCTTGGTCCGTAACTGCCGTTGGAACTATTGGGCCAGTGGGCAGTGGGCCGTCGAGGCTGCTGGAAAGCTGTGTGAAGTTGGGCCGTAGGGCCACTGTCCACTGGACCAAGCCCACGGTCCAGGGCCCAAGGCTGAGACCAGTGGATCGGTGGCTCACTGTAACCGAGATGGGGTCCACCGCCACTGTTTTGGCCACCGTGACTGCTATCGGAACCGCCGCGTTTGCCCCCGCGATTTTTTCCGACTATTCTTGCTGCCACCGTGACCATGGTTTTGGCCAGAATTATCAATATGACATGGAGAATTTGGAGAGGACGTCATCATGACTACGGGACTAGTACCGGTAGCCACCTTCTTGGCCAAGCCAGCTTCTTCGAGCGTAAGCATAGAACTAGCCTGATAAAATTGTGGAAGAGAATTGCTCTGACGAAGAAGCGTGCCAACACCACTATAGGCGTGCAACCATTTGGAGGGCCAAATGATCATTTGTAACGGGCGCGCCAATGTTGCAGAGTTGGTCCGCCAATTCTTTCAACCTTTTGCAATATGCTGAAACGTTGGGGAAATTTTCCATGTTGACATGGGAGAATTCCTGTTCCACGGTAACATCATTTTGATTATCTTGGAATATATCACGTATTCTATTCTATGCCGCCATCGCCATAGCTTTCGGTTCGATAATCATTTGCAAGAGGTCAGTAGAAATAGTGGAGTAAATCCACTGAAGAACGGTAGCATCAATGGTCATCCATAACCTAGGATCATCCTTGGGTTTGGGCACCTCCGTATCGGTAGGAGCCGCTGGGAGAATATGATGAAGGACCTGATGCGAGCGTGCGTGAACTTTGAACAGTTCGGCCCACGTCGCGTATTGGACGTTTCTATTTCAAGAATGATAGGGATGTGATTCTTGATGTTAGAAATAGAAAGGGCAAGGTGAAACATGTTCTTAGCCATAATCGCAACGCAAGACGTGATGTAGGGATTGGGAAGAGAAATTTGGGAAGAGAAATTTGGGAAGAGATGAGGTACCGTCGGGCACGAAATTCGAGACAGAAGGCTCGGAAATCAAGGCAAGTGACGGAATTAGGGAGAGGTCGACGGAATTGTAGAGAGAGGAATAAACGACCTAGACTTCTGATACCATGAAAGAAATAATCCCTTGATTATTTTTATTAATTGACAGACTATATATACAATTTACATATGTCCATAATAGGAGAATCCTATTCCTATTCTATTCCTAAAATCTATTCTATTTGGAGAGTAACTATACAATTATGGTAAGAGTACAAGACTAATTAAGGTACACTACAACTATACAAACTTGTGTACAATTAGGACAAAGTAGCCGAGAAGGACAAAGCAGCCGAGACAAAGTATACATAGGATATACACGTGCATAACGTGTGTATCGTATGTATACTCGGTATATTTAACAACAACATTTACCAGAACTGCTTGATTGGTACTGTTAATGAACCTGTCCAAAAGCAATTTCTAAAGAAGTAATCACACTTTCCATACATTGTCATGCCCTCGGCAGGATGAGCACTTAATGCTAATACCACACACTAAGGTATAGTAAATATATAGATCATGCATGTACTAGTTGGAATTGTAGTAATCCTGCATAATACACTTAATATATATGACATAATATCATGTATATCAGGTGTATATCTAGTATATCAGTCCCTACTGGCTTGTACTATATCCTCTATGAACTTGACTTGATCACTATCCACCATGTCATCCTCAATACATCCAAACAACTGGAGTATACAGATGATATACTGCAATATATAAGAAGTATATGTTAGCATATTTGAATCCTGCAACTCTCAGATGCGCAAGCACAGTTATAGTTGCTCCAAGTTTGTGACAAATTTCCCAGAACAATGTCACACCAAGCCTCAAATCGTCTATGCTTATTTCTTTTAGCATTCCTTGCATCCTGTGTTTTGCTCATGAATATGATACCACAGGTTTCCATATCATTTCCTGTAATAGGATCAAATGGAACAGTAACCTGTAGCCCAACCAGGTGATATTATTTTTCCTACAAAAAAGAACACAACATTAGTTAAAATAACTATAATCACACTCTCCTCCCATAGGATTTGAGTATAAAGTTAGCACTGTATAGTATGTTGTATCCTTCCAATCAAGCAGTTTTGTACATCAGCTAAGTTGTTATTTCAAGTTCTGCAAAAACCAGTAATAAGCAGTACTTAGCAGCCTTCAAATCCTGTTTCTCACTGAATATCCAAGCTATTGTAGTTCCATCTAGGCTCCACCTTTTACAAGATAAAAACACTTTCCATCTATTGTCAGTCACAACAGAATGAGAAGCAATTGCTAATACTATACAGTGTGACATAGTCAATAAATAGATCACGTTTCGCCTTGTAATAGTACTGAACCAAAGCTAAAACCATGCAGCATCCAATCTTGTCCTCAGATCAACTGCTATTACCATATCATTTCCAAATACATTAGGATTTATGGAATAGTAGCATACTTCTGAGCAGCACCAAAGCATTACCAAATCATGTCTATACTACATCTAGCCAGTCCTGAGGCAATCTTAAAATCCTTGTGTTGCACTGCTATCTCTGTGTACATCTCATTTGCTGTGATAGTATCAATGTGACAGTGATAGAAATCATCCTTGAGCCTTGCATATACCAAATCCTTTCTCAGCTGCATGAGATCATAACTACAGGCAGTATCAGATCCTAGGCTCCTAGAGGTCATGTTTTTCCTCGTAGCATGAGTGTCAACAGTCTCCTTAGTGAACTTAGAACCTGCAAAAAAGAAATCCACGTTAGTAAAAACTACCACATACTCTCCTCCCAAAGGACTTGAGTATCATGGTAAGAACTCCTCCACTTCAAACCACCAGTCTGCATCAGCAATATCTTTTTTGTCTCCTGATTCTCAAATAGGGGCATTGTAACTTGTCACTATTTAGAATCTTTCTCCTTGTTAGATCCAGTTCTACAAGGGAGTTCACAGCCACCTCACCATGATCAAGAGCATTATTAGCCAAATGATCAGCTAGTTGATTGTCCTCTCTCATGATATGCGGAACCTGGACATCATCATTATCAATAATCTCCAATATCTCCTCCACTACAAATGCAATATTCCAAGGTAATTTCCATTCCCTATCCAATATGTTCTTCAATAGCATAGAATATGTTTCAAGTATAAATGACTAGACATGCTGAGACAGGCAATTTTTTGCAGCTTCAAGTAATGTCTTTGCCTCAGATTCTGTATTTGTAGCATCCTCCATCTCCCTAGCATGAACATGAATCAGATCACCTATATGATTTCTTACACTAAATGCAAATGAACTTCTACCAGGATTTCCCCTTGTAGCACCATCTGTATTACACTTCAACACATCCTCTATAGGCAGGTTCCACATAACTTTGGTAACCTGAGGCTTTGGCACAAACTGCTCCAATATATTGAAAGTGTCATGCCACCTATAAGGTACATTCTTGATGTCAGGTTTTCTCAACCTCACCAACTGCTGAGTAAGACTTGAGGCTTGATATATAATGCTGCTATCAATAACCTTGTTCTTGTGCATGTCCCAATTGCTTTTCTTCCATAGCTCCCAGACAATAATAGAATGGACAACATAGTATTTAGGCTTCATCCTAGGCAACACATCAGCAGTCCACCATTTCACAATAACTTGATGAAGATGCATACCTGCAATATTGATGCCAGCTGCAAAACAGAAATGAGACCATGTCTTGAGCAGTTGCACACTTCAGGAAAATATGAGGTATTGTTTCCTCCTTAGGCTCAGCATAACACAAGCATTTTCAAGGCATATGGTATCCCCAGATCCTCACTACATCATCCAGAGGCACTTTAAAATGCCACACCCTTCACATGGTAAATGAAATCTTGAATGGCAAGCCTTTAACCCAAATTTTCTTGTAAACATCCCTCTTTGAAGCTTTGCTTCTTATATACTCCCAAGAAGACTTGACACTAAACTCACCATTAGTTTCTAGCATCCACCAAGGTCTGTCTAGTTCATCACCTCTACTTGAAGGTTGAACCTCATTCAATATATAATCCGCAATCTCATTGGGAAGATTGTTTCTAATAGAAGGCACATGTCACCTACCTTCTGTCACTACATTTGAAACATTATTAATTTATTCATTGCAATAAAAATCAGGAGTAAGGAAGTAGAGTGGACCTAAACTAGTCCACTTCTCAAACTAAAACAGTGAAGACCCCATCCTCAACTTCCACCATATTTGATGATCAATAAGGTCCCTTTCTGAAGCATTTTCCTCCAAATGTGTGACCCTTCTTTCCATGGCACAAGTATATGATTATTCTTTTTCAAGTATTTCTTGCTCATGAAAGAATTACACAAGGAAGGCTTGATTCTAAAATTCCACCTAACTTAGCAGACAATATCATAGACATGTCACTAAGAGATCTAAAACCCAAACCACCTTCATCATGAGGCAAACACAGTGTCCTAACCTGTCCAGTGCCTATTCCATTCACCAATTGTATTGCTCCAAAAGAATTGTTCAAAAATCTTATGAAGCTTTTCAATAACAAAGCTAGGAGGATCCACAGCAGTTAGCAAATGCATAAGCATTTCTTGTAAGACATGCTTGACTAGAACAACTCTTCCACCAAAAGACAACAATACCCTTCCACCCTTGCAATCTGTTTCACTTTAGAAATAAGTTCTGAATAGAAAGACATTTTACTTCTAGCAGAGTAAATAGGACAACTAAGGTACATTAAAGGAAACTCCTTTCTAGTAATACCAGTTGCCCTCTCTACCCTTTGAAACGCTTCCTCATCAACTCTATTATGCAGGTAGACTGAACTCTTCGTCTTGTTGATCAATTGCCCAGAAGCCTTTTCATACTCCTTCAATACATCCATAATTAGACCCAAATATATCTCACATGAAAAAGAGAATATGATGGTGTCATCAGCATAGGTCAAGTGGTTGTTTCTAGGATTTCACTTTGGCAAACCAAATCCACAAAACCATGGATTATTGTGCAATGCATTCAAGGCTCTAAACAACATTTCAACCATGAGGCTGACCATTTATGAGCACAAAATACCAATTATTTCCAACAATCTCATAAATCAAGTTAATAAACCTCTCACAGGATCCAAACTTCTTTAGAACTTTTGTAAGAAAACCCCATGACAACCTATCATAGGCTTTAGTCATGTCCAATTTCATCACAACATTAGGCACAATTTGATTTCCTCTTTTAGTTCTAAGTCTGATGTAAGTAATGATCTCTTATGCTACTAACATGTTCTCAAAAATGCTTCTTCCCCTCTCAA
Organism: Anisodus acutangulus; assembly: GCA_029783415.1. Lineage (NCBI taxonomy): Eukaryota > Viridiplantae > Streptophyta > Magnoliopsida > Solanales > Solanaceae > Anisodus > Anisodus acutangulus. The sequence goes on from CM056509.1 coordinate 10,728,579, forward strand.
ATCTTGCTTGATTCTGTGAGATTAAATTAAGAAGAAGGTGCACCATTCTTTCATATACCACTCTAGAAAATACTCTGTTTACAAAATTGCTCAAATTTATAGGCCTCATATCCCCAAAAGATTGGACATCTTTATTCTTTGGTAGTAACACAAGATTAGTATGAGTAATGTACCTTGTCACCTTAAAAACTCTAAAGAAGTCCCAAATCATATTGAAAAAAATCATCACCAACAATATCCCAACAAGTTTGGAAAAACAGGCATGTGAAACCATCAGGACCTATTGCACTTGCATTGTTTAGGCCAAACATTGCCTGTTTTACTTCATCTTTGGTAGGCATTGCTACAAGTTCTGCATTCTGCTCATTTGAGATCAAACTTGGGACAAGCTGCAAGATACCAGTCTGTGTAGATGGATCATTTTCATAGAACTGAGCCCGGAAGAACCTGACAAGTAACATATTATAATACGTTGATACAGGAAAAAATCTTTAAAATTTATAAATTAAATCCTTTTCTTTTGTCCCCTCCACGAAATCAACCACTACCTTCAACCAAGGGATTCATTAGTAGAAAAAAATTAATTTTGCAAGAAGGATAAAATAAATTGTTCTTTTTTATAAAAAAATATTGGGAACCCTTAAAATAAGGAAAACTTCTTGTTTAATGGTAAATTTGGTTCAAAACTTATACTTTACGTCACACGTAAAAATCATAAATTTGATGTTCTTGCATTTTCTTCAAAACCTTGTCGCGATCCATTTCCACTAATCACAACTGGTAGCTACTGAGCTACTGCCCTCCTTTAAGTGCACCACTTTCAATATTGTAAACTAACATGAAATATAAGATAAGACAGAATTTGCAGCGTATATAATATAAATCTCATAAGCAGTGAAAATAAAAAAAGGTACAAGTTTGAAAAACAACTGCAAATGTAGTCAAGGAGCTACTATCAAACTCTGAATACAAAGGTAAAGGGATACAACACGAAAAGAATAACAAGACATTAGTAAAGATAGTCTGAAATGGCACCACGATAAATGTGGTTAACTCACCTTAGGTTGAACTAAAATACTACCTCGGACTAAATCACTAATATCTCGTGTACCACTAGTAGTACAATCTACACAGAGCAGTAAGTGAATTTGGTGATCAAAAAGTCCAGTAAGATCATCGACCCTTCAGTCACCTTATTGTAACAGCTTATTTCACTAGTGATATTGTCTACTTTGGGCCTAGAACCCCACAGCTTTAAAATGCGTCACTAGCATCTAAGGCCTGCTTACTTATATACCCAACATCTCTCTTGTATTTTACCGATGTGGGACTCCTAAGCTAGGGAGTCACATACATCCCCTCTTATGGACTCAACGTCGTCGCTGAGGTTTTTCCCCACCGCATGGGATTTTCCTAGACTCAGTTGAGGTTCACCCCACCTATTCGGGATTTGTCTAAACTTAGTTAAACTCTGGCCCACACCGATAAGGCTAATACAGGAGAGACTCTGATACCATATGTAACATCCCAACCCACTAGTGATATTGTTCGCTTTGGGCCTAGATCCGCACAACTTTAAAATGTATCACTAGGGTATAAGACTTGCTTAATTATAATCCTGTATTTTGCCGATGTGGGACTCCTAAGCTAGGGTGTCACTAGGGATGGCAACGGATCGGATCTGGACCTGATCCTACTAGATCCAGATCCAGATCCGTTTTTCATACCTGAATCCAGATCCGTCGGATCCATAAAAATTAGATCCAAATCCGGATCCATCGAATCCACTGGGTCCACGGATCGGATCTGGATCCACATGTAAATTCTTTTGTCTTGCTAAGAATGTAACATTGCTAAGAATTTTTTTTTGAACTGACAAACGATTTTTACTTAGCTAACAGTTTACTGTGTTTCAATTTTGAAATGTTCATATGAGATATTTTGTTCGTTGTCTCGTTTTGATATATTTTGTTCGTTGTGTCGTTTTGATTGTGATCTATTAATTGAAAATGTTGGATAATGACAATAGTTGTGGAAAATGCTGACTAGTATTTCCACAATGCAGAACTTGCATGTGCTTGGAATCTTCACAAATGAAGTGAATATAATTTTAACTACTTGTCTATGCAGATGTTAGTCATTCACTAATAAAACATTGATTTTATTATCGAAGTTACCTCTTTATTTTTTGGTTTTTGAGTTAATGTGGGGATAAATTAAACTTGTTTTGAGAATTAAACTTGCAAGGATGTGCTTAGCAATTTTAAGAAAATACTTATAAAATTACATTCTAGGTTATGAATATATTTAATAAAAAATGGATCCACGGGTCAGATCTGGATCGGATACAGATCTCAAATACATGATCCAGATCTAGATCCGATCCGTCAGAAATGGATCCGGGTCCCATCCGGATCCGTCGGGTCTAAATTTTGAAGATCCATATCCTATAAAACGGATTTGGATCCACCGGGACCAAGATCCGCTGCCATCTCTAGGTGTCACACTTATCCTATGGATCAAGTCTTCAATATAAATGCATGAAAGCAGAATAGTGTGTATAACGAAAATTGTAAATAACCATAGCAGGTATTACAAAGTATGATGAACAACAATAATATCCATAAATCACGTAAACACGTTAAGCACTCATTTGTGCATCTGTCATGACCCCTTATAGGTACCGTGGTGGTACCTATGTAAACCCACTAGTAGACGAACCACTCCCAATAATTTACATGATATAACATAAATAAAAGAGGAAATATAACAGACTTCTATATAAGCTTTCTCATGATATAAATGCAGAATAAATAAGTCTGAACATCTAACAACATCCCCTAAAGATCTATTCCGTGAATACAAGAGAGCTACAACCTGATACAAGTTTGAAAGTCAAAGGCAACATAGTGCCAAAACTGAATACATAAACTGAAATTGTCTGACATATCTCTCAAATGCAATAAAAGACAGAATATAGATCGAACATCCAAGGACATGCTGAAGGTAGCAACCTCACCCTAAATGCTAGAGATCACCCACTCGGACTAAGCCACGTTGTCCCGTACTAGTAGAAGGCACTGAATCTGCACTAGAAAAGATGCAGCAAGTGTAGTATAAGTACACAATGTACCCCCGTAGTCATCATAGGTTGACAACTATGGAAGATACGTAACCAGAGATAAATACCAAGTTGACACCAAATAGTCCTATTCTAACAATGTAAATATCCAAGTAGGATCACATTGTTCACAACATATTTTATAGATTTCACAATTCCCTTCTTAAATAGGATTTCATAGTCACCTAGATCATCCAAGTTCATAAGAATTCACTACCAGCAATCCGAGTATCATTAAGTAAGTAACATGCATCCTTATTCCAGAAATTCAATCAAGTCCTCAATAAAACACTTGTTTTATCGATAGATAATCCTTGAATGATATATGTATGATATGTTATAAATGCAATGAAAATGCAGGTACCTTGATCTTCTAGTATACATGTACTCAAGTAATATGACGTACACCCATAGGGGACCTGCAAAGTCCATATACTCCTCCGGAATTTCTCATCGAAGACCAACTCTTGGCTAAATAGAATCATGTGTTACAGGCAAGCACCCGTCCCCTCGCATATCATCATTATCATCTTAGTGTTGCCATGATCTCATAAGTAATATCACCTTTTCAATCTCTTGGACCCACAATATTCCATACCACTCTCATAATAATATCTCAGAACCATGAGTGTATGAATGCAAATGACAATATAAGACAAGAAATTATGATGTAATGAGATGTAACCAAGTATAGAGATGAATATCACATGCTTCCAAGAATTTAACATCATAACAATCCAAGTACAAATCAGGATATCATATCGGAAGCAGGTGTGACGAATAAACAAATAATAGCCAATACGGCGACAAGCCCACATATAGCGACAAGCCCCACTAAATCAACAGTCGAAACCAGCACAAGGTTGATTCCCTAAATCACCCATCAACACAGTTCAACATCGGTACCCACTCAATCATTCATCAAAACTGGCTAAGTAGGACTCCCAAACACAACTAATACCCCTAAATATTTATAAATAATTATGCACTTCTATTAAAGTCTAGTGAAAGTAAATCGTGGCCTACCTCTAGGCCGAATAGGAGTGCTAACTAATCAAACCTCGATGATCGCCTTACCCTTTCACTGCGCCTCATGATTATCGAAGTCTAATCATGCATATATTATTCATTAATGAAGAGCTTACACAACATAGAATGATATAATCCTTAAAAATGAAAGACTTTAAATACCAACCATGGACCCACGTCACCAAGACTCAAACTTTATTACCCAAAAACCAAGAACACATACTAGGTAGTCATATCCTTAAGTTAATTAGGAAAATATATAGATTTGATCCTTCAATTGAACAATACACAAAAAATCCCAATTTGGAAACCCTAGAATCCCCCCCAAATAGGAATAGGTTTCTATATTTAAATTAAGCTCTACAACATGATAATCTAGCAATTCCCATCACTAATTCATAATAATCAAGTAATTTAATCCATCAACACCCTTTAAAATCTATGATTTAACTCTCATAATCTCATAAGAACTCACTATTCATCTTTCCCATCTTATACAAATACAATATCACCATTAAAGGACTTAGAAACATAAAATGAAATCACAAGGGAAGGAAACCTTTACCTCTAGGATGAATTCCACTCTTGAACCTCATAATAATCTCCCTTGCGGCTCTAAGTTCGAGACATGCTATTTTGGGAAAATAATCTGACCCATGGAATTAAAGAGGTCACCTGATACAGTGATCCCGCCCCAGCGGAATCGACTCCACTGGATCGGATCCGCTACCGCGAACTATTATGTTGCTGAGTCGGTGTCACTTGACACCTTGCCTCAGCGCCATAGCGTGCTCGACCTCGCAGAGACGGACTCGCCCCTGCAGACAATCTCTCCACCAAGATGGAAACTCAGAACCTCCCAACCCCTGGTTCTGCGAGCCAACCTCCCACTGAGGTGGACCCACATGAGCGGACAAAGGTGCGGTCGAGGCAGACACTAGAAATGGGAAACATTCCAAAACCTCTATCAAACACCTGAAACACTCTCGAGACCTCCTGACACAAACCAGACATGCTCGTCTAAGGTAAACAGTGCTACAAACTAACTCATAACCTAAGATTTCTCATTTGACCGAGCTAAGGCATACTTTTCTAAAGAACCGTTCAGGAAAACCAATTATCCAAATTTCATAAATGGCACCCCAAAATAAATTTGATTGTCTCGGGAAGTGAACCAATGACTCGACTAAGTCATTAATGACCCTCCGGAGCTACCAAAAGTGACGAAACCCAAAAATGAACCTATCTAGTTAAAAGTCAACTTTGAGTCAGACTATCTGACTCTAAGTTTCTAATTTTGGGGTTTTCATCCGAAATTCATGGAAATTATCCTCGTTATCTGTGCCACCCATCCCCGCAAATCATAATTCCCACACAGAGTATATGGGTAAGGAAAAATAGTCAAATAGAGGTCTTAGCCTAAAAACAACCGTGGAGGTCATTACATTAGATACTAATTAAATAAACGTTTGTCCTCAAACGGAGAGAAACGAATTGAGAAAACATACCAAAAGTAGTAAAAAAGTCAGGATATTTTCTCTGCATGTCATACTCTGTCTCCCAAGTCGCCTCCTTAACAGGATGATGCCTCCACTAAACCTTCATAGAAGCTATCTCCTTATCCCAACTCTATAAAGAATGTCAAAAGGTCCAATATACCTCGGACTCAACCTCCCTATCTTTCCAAACCTTATCATACCCTTCATGGGTGAAACCTTGAGAAGAATTCTGTCACCAATCATAAACTCCAACTCTCGGACCTTTCGGTCAGCATACTCCTTCTGCCCACTCTGAGTTGCTAGGAGCGTATCCTGGATCACCTTCACCTTCTCTAAGAAATCTCTTAATAGGTTGGTATTCCAAGGACAAACCTCAAATGTATCAAACCAACGAATCAGAGATCGACATCTTCTACCAAACAAAGCCTCGAACGGTGCCATATCAATACTAGAGTAATAGTTGTTATTGTATGAAAACTCTGCCAAAGGTACGAACTTGTCCCAATGACCACCAAAATCAATCATGCAGGCTCGTAACATATCTTCCAAAACCTAAACAGTCCACTCAGACTGACCGTCGGTCTGAGGGTGAAATGATGTACTGAGATCCAAGCGAGTACCCAACTCTTTCTGCAAAGTCTGCCAGAAATGCAAAGTAAACTAAGTCCCCCAATCTGAAATGATAGAAACAGGAACCCCATGAAGATGAACAATCTCACGAATGTAGATCTTAACCAACTTCTCTGCATTATAAGTTTTCTAGACCAGAATGAAATGCACGGACTTGGTCAACCTATTAATAATGAACCATATAACATCAAAGTTGCTCAAAGTCTTGGGCAATCCCACAACAAAATCCATGGAAATCCTCTCCCACTTCCACTCGGGAATGGGAATCTTCTAAGATACACCACCGGGTTGTTGGTGCTCATATTTGACCTGGTTACAATTCTGACATCGCGGCACGAACTCCACAATGTTTGTCTTCATCCTTCCCCACCAATAGTGCTGCTTCAAATCATGGTGCATCTTAATAGAACATGGATGAATCGAATACCTAGAGTTGTGGGCCTCCTCCATAATCAATCTCGTCAAATCTCCACCCTTAGTAGCACCTGGATGAATCGAGGCACAGACACTCTACCCTTAATCCTCAAAACCCTTTCACTATCAATCACAACCTCCTTGGCTTCTACACTCATCACTTTATCTCTGATTTTGCACAACTTCACACCATCATACTTGTGGGTCTTGATCTACACCATAAGAAACTACCTCGCCTCAACACAAGCCAAAAACCTACTCGGATTTAAAATATCAACCCTCGCGAAACTATTAGCTAAGGGTTGAACCTCCAATGCCAATAGACGCTCACTAACTATCAAATGTGCCAAGCTCCCCATACTCATTGCATTTTAGCTCAAAGCATCCGCCACCACATTGGCCTTGCCTGGATCGTACAAAATAGTCATATCATAATCATTGAGCACCTCCATCCACCAATACTACCTAGAATTCAAATACCTCTGATTGAACACATGCTGAAGACTGCCACGATCGGTATACACCTCATAATGAACTTCATAAAGGTAATGCCTCCCAATCCTCAAAACAAATACTGTGGATGTCAACTCTAACTCATGAACAGGGTAATTCTTCTCGTGAACCTTCAACTGACACGATTCATAAGTAATTACCTTACCCTTCTACATTAACACACAACCCAACCTAATCCTCGAAGCATCACAATATACGGTAATGTCCTTCCCCTCCACAGGAAGGGCCAAAATCGGGGCTGTGGTAAAAAAGAACTTGAGCTTTTGAAAGCTCTACTCACTCATCGGACCACTGGAAAGGCACATCATTCTGAGTCAAACACTTCAAATGAGAAGCAATAGATGTAAACCTTTTGATGAACTGATGATAGTAACTCATGAGACCCACGAATGTCTAAATCTCTGTCACTGAAGTAGGTCTAAGTCGGTCCCTGACTGCCTCTATCTTCTCTGGATCCACCATAATACCCTTATTGGACACCATGTGTCCCAAAAATGCTACAAAATTGATCCAGAACTCATACTTTGAGAACTTAGCATACAAATGCTTCCCCTTTAATAAACCAAGGACAACCCTTAGATGTTGCTCATGCTTCTCCCGACTCTTGAATAGATCAAGATGTCATCAATGAACACAATCACAAAAGAATCCAAATACGGCTTGAATATCTCATTCATCAAATCGATGATCATTGTGGGGGCATTGATAAGCCCAAAAGACATTACCAAGAACTCATAATGACCTTAACAATTCTGAAAAGCCATATTAGGAACATCCTCGGCTCGAATATTCAACTGATGATACCCAGACCTTAAGTTAATCTTCGAAAATACTGAAGCTGATCGAACAAGTCATCAATACTAGGGATCAGATGTTTGTTTCTGATGGTGACATTGTTTAACTGTCTGTATTCAATGCACATATGAATGGTGCCATAATTCTTCTTCACGAACAAGATAGGCGCACCCCATGGAGATACAATCGGTCGAATAAAGCCCTTACTCAACAAATCATGAAGCTACTCCTTCAACTCTTTCATCTCTGATGGAGCCATACGGTATGGAGGAATAGAAATGGGTTGAGTACCCGACTCGAGATCAATACATAGGTCGATATCCCTGTCTGGCGGCATACTCAGTAAATCTAAAGGAAAAACCTTGGCAAACTCGCAAACTACCGGAACAGACTCAAGGGAAGGAATCTCCTCACTCATATCCTGAATATATGCTAAATACGCCAAAAAACCCTTATCTACCAACTTCCTAGCCTGAATAAAAGAAATGATCTTCTTAGGAGTAGGACTGGGTCTCCACTCTAACCTCGGAAGTCTAGGCATCGCTAACGTGACTGTCTTGGAATAACAGTCCCGATTTTCATAATACATTGATAGCCAATCCATTCCAAGAATAGGATTAAAATCAACCATGTCTAAGATGACCAAATCTACCCAAGTTTCGTAACCCATAAAAGTAACCAAGCAATGTCGATAGACTCAATCTACAACCACATAATCATCGATCGGTGTACACAAACGAATAGGAACATCAAGCATATCACAACATATATCTAAATCACCAGAAAAGTAGGCTGACACATATGAAAATGTAGACCCCAGATAAAATAACACTAAAGCATACGGATGATAGACTGAGATAATATATGTGATAACCGCATCTGATACCTCAACCTTTAGTCTACCTGGGAAAGCATAACAATTTAGTACATCCTCCATCGGATTGAGTACTCTGCTGGCCACCTAACCTAAACGAGTTTCATCTCTCTCTACCTGGATCCACCACGACCGGTCTGATGGCCCCCACAACCTGACTGAGATGCACTCGATATAGATCTGCGGCAATCTCTCCTGAAATACCCAACCTCACCACAAGTATAACAAGTCCTAGCCATTGAGGGCTGCTGAATAAAGATAGAAGAACCTGAGCCACCATGATCAGAATATCAAGACTGAGAACCCCTCAAAGATTGACCCTCACCATAACCGCTCTACCCCACAAAGACACTATCTATAATCTGAAGGGCTGCCTGAACTGGTCGTCTGTGACTATTGATATCTTCCATGCTGCCCATAACCACAAGAAGTAGATCTGTTGCCTGGCGCCTCGCCCTTTTATCTGACTTATATCTGGGTATCTTGCCCCTCACAGACTCTACATTCCTTGCATGCTCAGCTATAGTCTCAAAATAAGCTCCAGGAGCCACCAACTACAACGTAGCCAATTAGAGAAGAATACCTAAACCTCTAACAAAACATCTCACTCACTCAACCTCGGTAGATAATAATGCCGCTGCATAGCGCGATAAGGCATGAAAGCGAGTCTCGTATTCTGCAATTGAAGAACCTCTTTTCTTAATCCTCTGAAACTCATCACGCTTGCTCAGACGCAAGCTACAAGGTACATATTTTTCCAAAGATATGCAATAGAATCTAACCCATGACAATGGAGGTGACACCGCTGGTCGACACTCAATATAAGCTCTCTACCACTATTTAGCATCTCCTAAAAGTTGAAAGGCCACAAAACTAACTTTGTGTGACTCGAAGACACCAAGGTAAGCAACCTCTCATGGCTGCTCATAATAAACTGATAAGCATCCTCATCGGGATGATCATAGAATACCGGAGGCTTCATGTTCAAAAAGTGCTCCTAGATCTTCCGCTCAGCGTGGGTCATAGTTGTCCCTGCTATCGACCGGGGACCAAACTCTAGAGCAGGAACCTCATCAATATGAGGTGCTGACATAGCTGTTGGTTGAACCCTGAGAGTACGAAACTTGACAGTCTGAGTCTATACCTCTCCCACAGGGGTCTGAGAACTACCCGGAGTAGGTGGAAGCACGCCCGCCTAGGAAAAATCATCAAGAACACTCAACAATCTGACTAACGTGTCTTGTAGAATTGGAGTAGCAACAAATCCAGGCTGATTCTGGGCTGGACCCATCTCCTCCTTAAATAACTCATCTTGAGGCTCAACAACTCGCTCAAGAAAGGCTGATATAGCACGAATCTGACCGACTCCCTGTGCCCCACCATGAGCAGGTGTGACTCTTCTGGCTCTACTTCAGCTATGAGTATGTCCTCTACCGCGGCTATGAGTATGTCCTCTACCGCGGCTATGAGTATGTCCTCTACCGCGACCGCGCACCACCGATGCCAGTGCCAATGCCTCCTTCCTTGCTGCGTCGGCACCAGTCCTCACTATCTGTGAGAGAATAAGAACAAAGGTCAGATACCAATTTGATTAAACTTAGCTGGAAAGGAATGAAGAAGTAAAATTTCCTAAATGTTCCACAACCTCTCGAAGATAAGTACGAACATATCCGCACTGATTTGTTAGACTCTACTAGACATTGCTCTTATATTCGAGACCTTTTAACCTAAAGCTCCAATACCAACTTTGTCAAGATCATTTTTACGGACCGTGGTGGCACCTATGTAAACCCACCGATAGGCGAACCACTCCCAATCATTCACATGAAATAACATAAATAAAAGCAAAAATATAACATAATACTATATAATTTGTCTCATGATATAAATGCAGAATAAATAAGTCTGAACATTTAACAACATCCACCAAAGATCTAGTATGTGAATACAAGAGCGCTATAACCTGATAAAAGTCTGAAAGTCAAAGGCAACATAGTGCCAAAACTAAATACATAAACTAAAACTGTCTAACATATCTCTCAAATGCAATAAAATACATAATATAGATAGAACATCAAAGGGCATGCTGAAGGTAGCATCCTCACCCCAAATTCTAGATATCACCCACTCGAACTCAACCACACTGTCCTGTATCGGCAGAAGGAACTGAATCTGCACCAGAAAAGATGCAGCAAGTCTAGTATGAGTACACAATGTACCCCTGTAGGCATCATAGGTCGACAATGACAGAAGATACATAACAAGAGATAAATACCATGTTGACACCAAATAGTATTATTCTAACAGTGTAAATATCCAAGTAAGATCACATTGTTCCCAACATATTTCATAGATTTCACAATTCCATTCTTAAATAAGATTTCATAATTACCTAGATTATCCCAGTTCAGAAGAGTTCAATAACAACAATCTGAGTATCATTGAGTAATTAATATGCTTCATTATTCCAGAAATTCAATCAAGTCCTCAATAATCAATAAAATACTTGTTTCATCGACAGATAATCCATGAATGATATGTGTATGATATGTTAAGAATGCAATGTAAATACAGGTACCTTAATCTTCCAATATACAAGCGCTCAAGCTTTTATTAGGATACGCACACCCATGAGTGACCCACGAAGTCCATATACTCCTTCAGAATTTCCTATTGGAAACCAACTCTTGGCTAAATAGAATCATGTTGCAGACGTGCAACACGTCCCCTTGAATATCATCATCATCATCTCAGTGTTGCCATGATCTCATAAGTAATATCTCCTTTTCGGTCTCTTGGACACATAACATTCCATACCACTCTCATTTCAATATCTCTGAACCATGATTGTATGAATACAAATGACAATATAAGGCAAGAAATCATGATGTAATGAGATGTAACCAAGTATAGAGATGAATATTCCATGCTTCCAAGAATTTAACAACATAACAATCCAAGTACAAATCAAGATATCATATCAGAAGCAGGTGTGATGAATAAATAAATAATAGCCAATACAGCGACAAACCGACATATAGCGACAAGCCCAGATAAATCAACAATCCCAAATCACTTATCAACACAGTACCCACTCAACTGTTCATCACAACCGGTTGAGTGAGATCCCCAAACACGCCCAATACCCCTAAATATTTATAACTAATTATGAACTTCTATTGAAGTCTTGTGAAAGTAAACTGTAGCCTACCTCTGGCCAAACAAGAGCGCTAACCAATCAAGGCTCGATGATCTCCTTGAACTTTCTCTGTTAATTAAAGTCTAATCATGCATATACTATTCGTTAATGAAGATCTTACACAACGTACAAGGATAAAATCCTTAACAAAGCAAGACTTTAAATACCAACCCCGGGCCCACATCACCAAGACTCAAAATTTATTACCCAAACCAAGAACAGATACTAGGTAATCATATCCTTAAGTTAATTAGGAAACTATACACATTTGAGCCTTCAATTGAATAATATACAAAAATTCCCAATTTGGAAACCCTATAATTCTTCCCCCAATTGGAATAGGTTTCTCTATTCAAATTAAACTCTACAACATGATAATCTAGCAATTCCCATCACTAATTCATAATAATAAAGTAATTTAATCCATCAACACCCTTTAAAATCTACGATTTAACTCTCTTAATCTCATAAGAACTTACAATTCATCTTTCCCATCTTATACAAATACTTTATCACCATTAAAGGACTTAGAAACATAAAATGAAATCACAAGGGAAGGAAACCTTTACCTCTAGGATGAATTCCACTCTTGAACCTCAGAATACTCTCCCTTGCAGCTCTACGTTCAAGATATACTATTTTGGAAAAAGAATCTAACCTAGGGAATTAAGTAGGACACACCCCAACGGAATCGACTCTGTTAGGGCGATCCGCTGCCCTGAACCATTACCTGGATGACGCAGTGTCACTTGACACCTTACGCCTCAGCGTACCCGACCCTGCAGAGGTAGACTCACCCCTGTGGAAAATCACTCTGCCTAGACAGAAACTCACAACCTCCGAACCCCTTCTTCTACTAGCCAACCTTCCATCGAGGTGGACCCACAGGAGCGGACAGAGGTGATGCGGAGGCGGACACCAGACACTAGAAATGGGAAACAAGCCAAAACCTCTATCAAACACCCAAAACACTCTCGAGACCTTATGAAAAAAAACCATACATGCTTGTCTAAGGTAAACAGTTCTACAAACTGACTCATACCCTCAAATTTCTCATTTACCCAGCTAAGACATACTTTTCTAAAGAACCGTCTGGAAAAATCAATTATCCAAATTTTACAAATGGCATCACAAAATACAACTGATTGTCTCAGGAAGTGAACCAATGACTCAACTAAGACATAAATGACGATTCGGAGCTACCGGAAGCAACGGAACCCAAAAAAACCCATCTAGTCAAAAGTTAACTTTGAGTCAAACTATCCTACTTTAAGTTTCTAGATTTGGGTTTTTCATTCGAAATTCATGAAAATGGACCTTGGGATCCATGTCACCCATTCCTGTTCATTACAAACCCCGCACAGAGTCTACGGGAAAGGTAAAAAGTCAAATAGATATCTCAGGCTAAAAATGACTAGATGAGTCGTTACAGCATCCACTAGATAAAATTCAGAAGGTCTATGCAAATAAAACTGCAAGTCCATGGTCATAGGTCCTCTCATATTGAGTTGCTAGACTTCTCTTATGGACAGTCATCAATAAAATGACTAATCCATCCTTGCTATACTAAAAATGTATTTCCTCAACTTTCGAGCAACTAACCATTGAAGACATGATGATCATGTGGTCCTTCATATCATCACTCCTAATTTCTAGGGATATCACCAAACTAAAGAGTCTGAATCACATTCTAACTGAACCGAGTCTTCAAGTCATAACTATAATCTTTATTTGGTTCCTCATCCTTAACAAGATAACATATCTCATTACATACCGTATGACATTATATCAAGCCATTAATGTGCGAATTTGAGAACTTTTTGTCATGACACAAACCGTAGGGCCGCGATGGGCACCCGGACCTTAGCTGTCGGATACCACTAACATACAATCAACGTCTAATCATAATTAAACACGGGCCACAAGGGTCATCACCCAGTACCCTGCAAACACATAGAAATTATATACTGGAAGGAAGCCATGTAAAATCTTACCAAAATGAGTCTTTCTATACATACATACCAAGGCCGACAAGGCAATACATGACTACTATACACAGGACATCTGTCTACAAGCCTCTAAAGAATATGCAACATCAAAAGGTCAAGATAGGGCCCTGCCATACCCATATATACATGAAAAAATATACCGTACCGAGATCAGACCGGCACTCCAAAATAATGGGAGTGTTCCAATATCTGCTGAGTCAGCAACCTACTAATGCGGATCGTCGCCTCACCTACGTGAACCTGCAGGCATGAAACGCAGCGTCCCCCGATAAAAGGGACGTCAGTAGGATTGATATACGAGTATGTCAGGCATGAACATCAGTGATGCAAAAATAAACTAAGACAGAAACAACTGACAGAAATAGCCTATGGCGACAACCGACATCAATAGCTCATAGCGACAACCGACAGAAACAGTTGATAGAAATAGCTGACCAGGCGGTCTGCGTATCCCGTTTCCCATCCCCAATATATGGTCCAGGGTAATACATGAATAAAATGCTTAAATGACAACAAAACATTCTGAGTTTATCTGAGTGACACAATATCCTTGTACATTCGGCTAACATTGGGAATATTAACATTTTTCCCATATACCTCAATAAGGATTAAGGAACATATTTAGACATGCTTTTAAATATAAGAATAAATAACATGAACATCCTTAACTACTAAGAGTAGAATAATTTATGGAACAATATTACGTTTACGTTTCCTTACATGGGACATGCTCAAATTAAGAAATGATTTGCCTTAACATACCTCAATTGTTTATCTCCCGAAAAAAGTACGACGAACCAACCGACCTTAAGTTAGTCTCAATAAGTGGAGAAAACCTTAACTTGCAACCTGAAGTTCTTGAAATTCTAATTGAAATCTTTTATCTCAAAGACGTATGAGTTTGGTATATGATAGAATTATTTGCTGAATGTTTGGTATATGATAGGATTACGTTTTGCAGCAGATGGTTTTATTCCATTAATTGGTTAGGAAATGAGATAATGCTCCCCCATAACGTGTAACCCCCACTTAACATGCATGCCATCCACCTAATTAACCATGATAGGACTCATTTAGCTACTCATTTCCCATAATACATGTGGAAGATACTTATCCACATAATCATTGTTAATCCCTATTATCTTTCACTTAATCTTATCCCCCACCATAATTATTAATCAGCAGATCATTGTTGTCCCACTTGGTAAGTCCTAAGATAGTTCGGGACCACATCTTTTTATATACTAAGGTCTTTATTTTCTTACGTCTAGATGCTCAAACCATCGTCTGAAAGTTAAGGGCGTGACATCCTTTCACCCTTAGAAACATTCATCCTAGAATGTTGGGGTGACATATCTAATCCCCGCCACGTAGCCAGAAAATACAACTACCCTTTTCACAGGCCATATAACGTAACATACATCATTACATCATACCGCACATGATCCTTAAGCATTAATTATAATAATATGAAATAGGACTCACCTTATGCTTCTCTCGGAACCTCGGCGTTGATCTGAAATAGGTAGGGATATTTGTATTTCATCTCCTCTTCTGCCTCCCATGTCATTCTTCTACGTTCTTATTCAGCCATAGAATTTTTACGGAGGCTACTTCGTTAGTCCTCAACTCGTAGACTTGTCGACTAGGATAGCAATAGGAACCTCTTCAATGATATATCCTCTGTAATCTTCACATCGTCAATCAGTACAACTCGGGAAGGATCTCCAACACACGCTCTCAACATAGAAATATGGAAAACCAGATAAACAAACTCCAACTCTGAAGGCAAGTCAAATTCGTAAGTTACTTGGCCAATTCATCGTATTATGCGATATGGCCCAATATACCTTGGGCTGAGCTTTACCTTTTTCCCAAGTCTCATTACACCTTTCATCGGAGAGATCATCAAAAATACCCAATCATATACCTGAAACTCTAAGTCTCGTCGTCGCACATCTGAATTCGAATTTTGATGACTCTGAGCGGTTAATAGCCGCTCTTGGATAAACTCCACCTTCTCTATGTCTTGGTGAACTAAGTCAGACCCAATTAATTATGACTCGCCCACTTCAAACCATCTGATAGGAGATCTACATTTTCGTCCACATAAAGCCTTGTATGGAGCCATTTTAATGCTAGCATGATAACCGTTATTATACGCAAACTCAATAAGGGGTAAATAATCATCACAATTTCCCTTAAAGTCTAATACACAAGCTCGTAGCATGTCCTCGAGCGTCTGAATTGTACGTTAGGCCTGCCCGTCTGTATGAGGATAGAAAAATGTGCTAAGATTAACTTGGGTGCCTAAACCTTTTTGAAATGACTTCCAGAAGTTAGCTGTGAACTGTGCACCTCGGTCAGATATAATAGAAATAGGCACACCATGAAGGCAAACAATCTCCTTAACGTACAACATCACGTAGTCCTTGGTTGTGTAGGTTGTTTTGATCGGTAGGAAATTAGCTGATTTGGTCAATCTATCCATAATTACCCAAATAGAATCAAACTTACGATAAGAGCGAGGTAAACCTGTAACAAAATCCATATTAATAATTTCCCATTTCCACATTGGTATCTCAATGTTCTGAGTCAAGCTACCGGGATTTTAGTGCTCTATTTTTACTTGCTGACAATTAGGACACTGAGCTACAAATTCCGCCACGCTCTTTTTCATGTCGTTCCACCAATAAATACCCTTGAAATCATGATACATTTTAGTAGATCCAGGGTGAATGGAATATCGTGAGCAATGGACCTCCGTCTAAATTTTATCTCGTAATCCCGCTATATTTGGAACACATAAATGGCCTTGCTGCTTGAGAACCCTGTTTTCGTCAGTCTCAAAGGTTGTGGTCTTCTTTTGTTGAATGCCTTCTCTGATTTTTCTCAAGCTGGGGTCTTCCTACTAACGTTTCTTAACTTCCGATACGAGGGATGACTCTGACATATTCTGAATCACAAAACCACCATCATCTGAATACATTAGTCGGACCCCCAAACTAGCTAACTGATGGAGCTCCCTTACTAATTTCTTCCTTTTGACCTGCACCAGCATCGAGCTGACCATCAACTTACGACTGAGCTTGTCTACTACAACATTAGCTTTACCGGGATGATATAAGATGTCCATATCATAATTCTTCAATAATTCAAGCCACCTCCTTTGTCTCAAGTTCAACTCCTTCTGTTTAAATATGTATTGCAGACTTTTATGATTCGTGAAAATGTCTATATGAACACCATACAAGTAGTGTCGCCAAATCTTCAGTGCATAGACCACCGTGACCAACTCCAAATCGTGCGTCGGATAGTTTTTCTCATGTTTCCTCAATTGCCTTGAAGCACATGCAATCATTTTACCATGCTGCATTAGCATGCATCCTAAACCTACTCCTGAGGCATCACAATACACAATATAGCCTTCTGGACCCTATGGGAGAGTAAGGACTGGTGCCGATATTAGTCTGTCTTTCAACTCTTGGAAGCTCTGCTCACAGGCATCGAACTACTGAAACTTTATGGCCTTTTGTGTCAACTATGTTGATGGTGCTAATATGGTAGAAAACCCTTCTACAAACCTCCTATAATAGCCGGCTAAGCCCAGAAAGCTGCGAACCTCTGATGGAGTCGTGGGCCTCGGCCAATTCTTCACCGCTTCAATCTTCTGAGAGTCAACTCTTATACCCTCGTCTGACACTATATGACCAAGGAAAGACACTGAATTCAACCAAAATTCACACTTGGAGAGCTTAGCATACAACTTATGATCCCAGAGCGTCTATAGTACTATCCATAAATAATTCACATGCTCTACTTCTGAGTGAGAGTAAACCAGAATATCATCTATAAATACTATCACAAATACATCCAGAAATAGGCGAAACACGTTGTTCATTTGATCCATAAATGTTTCCGGCGCGTTTGTGAGTCCAAACGACATCACTAAGAACTCGAAGTGCCTATACCTTGTTTTGAAAGCCATTTTCGGAATATCCTTCTCTTTGACCCTTAAGTGAAACATTTTGCACCTTGTAACTAATTAAACAAATCATCAATTCTGGGGAGATGGTATTTGTTCCTGATAGTGACTTTGTTCAGCTGTCGATTTTTGATACACGTCCGTAATGAGCCATCTCTCTTTTGTACAAACAATACCGGCACACCCTAAGGAGATATGCAAGGCCTAATAAAGCCTTTCTCAAGAAGATCTTTTAATTGCTCCTTCAATTTTTTCAATTCAGCTGGAGTCATTCTATAAGGAGGAATAGATATCGGCTGAGTGTCTGGCAACACGTCTATACCGAACTCAATCTCTCTTTCAGGAGGAAGGCTTGGAAGTTCATCTAGAAATACATCAACAAACTTATTAACCACCAGAATTGATTGAGAAATAGGTGGTTCGGCCTCAATATCTCTAGCCCGAACAAGATGGTATATACAACCTTTGGAGATTATCTTTATTGCCTTAAGGTATGAAATAAACCTACCTTTTGGCATCGCTGTATTACCCTTCCATTCAAGGACTGGCTGGCCTGGGAACTGAAATCTAACAATATTTGTTCGGAAATCAACATTAGTGTAGCACGATACCAGCCAATCCATGCCCATAATAACATCAAAATCAACCATTACTAGTTCTACCAAATCCGCTAAGGTCTGATGGCTACAAACTAATACTGCACAATTCCGATAGACCCGTCTAACAACTACTGACTCACCAACTGGTGTAGATACCACAAATGGATCTCTTATCAACTCAGGCTCCATACCAAACTTACAGGCAATGAAAGGAGTGATATATGATAGATTGGATCCTGGATCTAACAACGCATACACATTATGTGAAAAGACTGATAATATACCTTTAATAACATCAAGTGAGGACTCCTGATACTGTCGTCCCATTAATGCATATATCAGATGATGTTTGATGATTTTGCCCTGACGGGCGCACTGAATGTGATGAAGCTACTGCAAATCCGACTAGTTGGTCCCTAACGCCTTCGCCTTTTTTCGGGCATTCTCGCCTAATATGACCAGCTTCACTATAAGAATAACACACATTTGATCATTATCGGCATGGCCCTGAATGGGTCTTACCACACTACTCGCATCGAGCCAACGTCGACCTCATCTGAATAGAATCCCATTTATAATAAGGCCCCGACGCTCGTGAATTATGAACTGGTCCCGATTGAACATACCTATCAACCCTCGACCTTGAAATAGTGATGATGCGCTAGCCGCCGAGTAGGATAGGCATCTATAAAGCTGTGGTCTGGGCCCACCTCTAAACTCCCCTAAGTCACCTACGGATCAAGCCCTCTTATGTTGGCTCTTATCACGCTCTCGATCTACCCGATGTTGTCTCTTATGATCCTCTAGATTCTGTGAATAAGCCTGAATGCGAGCAATATCCATATTCGGATTCAGAGAAGCCGTAGTACACTCATTGACCATGTGCGGCCCCAAGCCAGTAACAAACCTATGTACCCAATCACTCATCTCAGCTATAATCGTAGGAGCATATCTGGCTAATGAATTAAATTGTAAGCTATATTCTCGAACACTCATGTTTCCCTGCTCAAGACGTAGAAATCTATCCTGCATGGCCCATCGAAGCTCGACCGATAGAAAATGTTGTAAGAAAACCTCTGAAAACTCTCTCCATCCTGCTGGTGGAGCACGAGTTCCCCTACAATGCTCTCATGTCTCATACCAGGTCACCGCAACATCCCGCAGTCTATAAGAAGAAAACTTTACCTACTCAGTATCGGTAACATCCATTACCTGCAAGGTACGCTGTATCTGATCTAGAAAATTCTATGGGTCCGCGTTCAGGTCTGATCCCGTGAATACCGGAGGGTCTAAGTTGTTGAAATCCTGAGCTCTCGCACTAGCAGCTCTATCAGAAGGACTGGAAACCTGACGTTGGGCCTGAGCGGCCACTAATCATGTCAATAACTATACAACACTTCGCACGTCAAGATTCTCATCTGGAGTATCAGGTGGAGGAACTGGGGGTACTGCAGCCCCACTACGCTCCTCTGGAGGTGGTGAAGTCGGGGAATCATACAAAGGGGTCACACTGTGGGTCTCACTCTGGCCGTCGCTAGCGAGTGGCAATCGGCTAGTACCTTCGCCTGCAGCCGTATCCAACACCCTCACGCTCTTAAACTTTCTCCTTGTTGTAGGCATTGCTGGAATCATAAACACGAGACAGATTAGAAGTGCAATGCTTATAACTCAGCTCTACTGCATAATAAGGGAAAGTAATCATCCTCCTAAATGCCTTGTAGCCTCCTGTATATAAGTGTGGTGCACAACATACCCATAAACAAGACTATACTAGAAACGGCTTGTAGAATCCCTAGGACAGACCCGCTCTGATACCAAGTTTGTCACGACCCAAACCAGAGGGTCACAACGGGCACTCAGACCTTACCTGTCGGGTACCACTAATCATACAATCAACGTCTAATCATAATTAAACACGGGCCACAAGGGCCATTACCCAGTACCCTGCGAACATATAAAAATTATATACTGGAAGGAAGCTATGTAAAATCTTACCAAAAAGAGTCTTCCCATACATACATACCAAGGACAACAAGGCCATACATGACAACTATACATAGAAAATCTGTCTACAAGCCTCTAAAGAGTACGCAACATCAAAAGGTCGGGAAAGGGCTCTGTTATACCCATATATACATGCAAAAATATACCATACTGAGATCAGACCGACACTGCGAAATAAAGGGAGTGTTCCAATATCCACTGAGTCAGCAACCTAATAATACGGGTCATTGCCTCACCTACGTGAACTTGCGATCATGAAACGCATCATCCCCCGATAAAAGGAACGTCAGTATGATTGATGTACTGAGTATATCAGGCATGACTAATAGCATAACAGAGATACACAAATAAACTATGACAAAAATAGCCAACATAAATAGCCGATGACGACAGCCGACAGCCGACAGAAATAGCCGATAGCGACAGCTGACATAAACAGTTGACAGAAATAGCTAACAGTAACAGCGGACAAAAACAGCTGACGACAACAGCTGACAGAAATAACCGACCAGTAGTAAATGCCTCTGAGGACCATAATATGCCCAAATGTCATGCACAATATGGTATACATATCTATATGCGTATATAACACCATTGTCCTCATTGCGCATCTTCCTTCCCATAACAGCCTCTGTGGGCATCATATCATATCGGCCTCTGTGGGAATAATCATCATCATATCCAAGCTGCCCAGGTGGTCTGTGTATCCCGTTTCCCATCCCCAATATATGGTCCAGGGTAATACATGAATAAAATGCATGAATGACAATAAAACATTATGAGTTTATCTGAGTGACGTAATATCCTTGTACCTTCTGCTAAAATTGGGAATATTAACATTTTTCCCATATACCTCAATAAGTATTTAGAAACATATTTAGACATGCTTTCAACATAGGAATAAATAACATGAACATCTTTAACTACTAAGAGTAGAATAATTTATGAAACAGTATTACGTTTATGTTTTGTTACATGGAATATGTCAAAAGAAAGAAATGATTTGCCTTAACATACCTCAATTGTTTATCTCCCGAAAAGAGTACGATGAACCAACCGACCTTAAGTTAGTCTCAATAAGTGGTGAAAACCTTAACTTGCAACCTGAAGTTCTTGAAATTCTAATTGAAATCTTTTATCTCAAAGACGTATGAGTTTGGTTAGGATAGGATTATTTGCTGAATGTTTGGTATAGGATAGGATTACGTTTTGCAGTAGATGGTTTTATCCCATTAATTTTTTAGGAAATGAGATAATGCTCCCCCCCAACGTGTAACCCCTACTTAACATGCATGCTATCCACCTAATTAAATATGGTATGACTCATTTAGCTACTCCCTTCCCATAAGACACGTGGAACATACTTATCCACATAATCATTGTTAATCCCTATTATGATCCACTTAATCTCGTCCCCCACCATAATTATTAATCAGCCGATCATTATTGTCAATTAGTCGATCATTGTTGTCCCACTTGGTAAGTCTTAAATTAGTTCGGGACCGCATCCTTTTATATACTAAGCTCTTTATTTGCCTACGTCTAGATGCTCAAACTATCACCCAAAAGTTCGGGGTGTTACACTTTTTCTCACCATTGCCAAGAGAATGAAATAAAGAAGCTTTAGACCTTAAATCAATTCACGTATGCACGTTAAGGAATGAAAGAATGGAAGTTTCCTAAATGTCCTATAGCCTCTCAAAGATAAGTACAGAGCTCATTGTATCGATCCGTATGACTCTACTAGACATTGCTTTTGTACTCATGGGACTGGTGAATCCAGTGCTCTGCTATCAAATTTATGGTCCCTTATATCACGACCCAAAGTCGATGGCCATGATGGCACCTATAGTTCCCCAATGATAGGCAAGCAAATTAAGTTATTAAATTAGCAGAAAGTAAAGAGACGAATGAAATATCCAATACTAAGTCTATATATCAAAAAATGTGAAAAGATGAACATCTCCCAAGATACATGTCATAAGTACTAGAGACACTACGATACGATACAAGTATGAATACAGAAATACATTATCTAAAATACAAAAATACAATGTCGAATACTAGAACGTAGAATAATAAAAGGGATAGAGGAAGAATAGTCTTGCAGAACTACCGGGAAGCTTATCACGATCTCCAATCAATAGTACTTAGTCTCAAAGCGCTCCAGGGGTACACTCATACTGAATATGCACCACATACGAGTGAAACAAGTGTAATATGAGTATGAATCCATGTGTACTCAGTATATCTCATAGACTGAGAATAAAGAAGTAGTGACAGAATTTGTAAGAAAACCATATTTTAACCTTACAAGTCTACATTCCAGCCAACAATTAAATTTTACCAAATAAAGGATAATCAAGTGTCAAGTAAGACGAAGTAATAAAATAAGAACATAAATATATACTAATGAATAATGTAATGCAATGAAATGTCTTGATGCCAAATCCTCTACAAAAAATGTATATACACACCACTCATCAATAAACTTTGAGAGTTCGTGACCCATGGGCGACTCGCAAGATCCATATACCTGTTGTGGCGTGCAACTTGATTTATATACTTGTTATGACATGCAACCCAATTCATATACCTATTGTGGCGTGCATCCCGATCCACATATGTCAATACTACCAAAATGATTGTACAAGAGCAAATATATGTATGAATGTCCATGCCAAGCAATCATATCCACAAAATATACATAGTTACTAAACAAATCCAATTACACAATTATACGGGTTCAGTGTAGTGAAGTGAGCACAAAATAATCAACCAAGTCAATAATTTATCAGCTAATGCTAACATGCTTTGGCATTCTCATATTACAATCCGTAACTACATAGTCATATATTTTTTCATTCATAATACTGGTACTCATACTAGTGCCCGTCACACCACGGGTACGTGACCCCCCTATTTTGTCGTTATCGATCATCGTTTTTATTTTTAGTCTTTACTTAGCAAAAACATCCTTTAAAGAAGTCTAAGAAATCTTAACATACCTCGAATGTAGAGCAAACACGCCACGAATCTTAAGATCTTGCCTTTACCTTACGCCAAGCCTTGGAATAATCCTAATCTATCAAATATGCATTATTTATAAGTAAACGAGTTCGCAGACACCCATATTGCTATAGTCATAACTAGGGCTCAAAAATCAACCTAAAAACCAATCCCAAGTCTCGAAAGTAAAAAAAACTATAATTTTATCACAAAATTAACTTACCCAAAGCCTAAAGGTTAAGAATCTGAAAAATATGAGCTCCAATCGGTGGCCAACTCATCATTTTCACTAAATTCGCAATTTCATGAACAACACCAAGTTCTATGACAATCATGAATGAAATCATTAAATAAAGGATGAAATCACGAGGAAATACTTAGATTAAGGTTAGAAACTTACCCCCGAGCTAAGACGTGAAGATTGACTTTGAAATCACCAAAAATCGAGCTTCAATACTTCTAAAATTGAGTTATGAACCAATGAAATCAAATTTTAAAATAACAGGGGGAAATCTGCCAGGGACGTCTCACCTGCAGAAAACCCCTTGCAAATGCAGCGTCGTAGCTGGGGAAATACTATCAGAGGTGTGTCTTCACTTAACAGGCCCTACCCTCACAGATGTGAAAGGTCCCTCACACGTTGCGACATTGCAAAAGTGGGAAACCATCCGCAGATGCGATCCAAGGCACACAATTTTGTACATGTGACCCACCTTGCGCAGGTGCAACTCTGTATGTGTGCCCTTTCATACGCAGATACAATGTGCAACTATACCAGAAAAAGTTGAAGCTCAAAAATTCCTAACATCCCAATTCCTGGATTTGACCCTCGGAACCCTCTGGACACAAATCAAATATGTATTTTGATCATAAAACACGCTACGAACCTTCTCATGAACTCAAAACACCCAAACATGGTTGTATTGATCATATGTCGACCGTGGTCAACTCTAATCCATAAACTTAACTACTTTCTCAACAAATGACCCAAATCACATTCAAACTCCTCATGATCCAAACCAATCGCTCGACTAAGTCATAAATCATATTTCAGACCTCATAGAAATGATGAAACTTCGATTCAACTTCGTTAACCCCCTGTGTTTACTTTGGTAAACTATTCTCATTACCTTAACTTTGAAACTTCTATTTTCACTAATTCTTCTTTGATACTCACTTGATTTCCTCATAAACCACGTCACTCATCCTCACAAGTCACAAATATAATTTTGAAGATACATGAAGGGTATTTTAGGAAAAAAAAGTCTAATGGCTGAAAATGAGCCCTTGTCTATAGAAATGCTAGACCAAAAGCATGATAAGTGTATTAATTAACTCACTAAGGCAAGTACAACAAAATACAAGCTAACTAACATCAAATGATGAATATCACACGATGCAAGTCTTTTTCACATATAGAGAACATCATATATCCTTAGCATGTTTCATGCCAATTATAGCTAGGATATCAGACTTAGTTTGTCATAAAACAAATTTAGATCATGTTTTTCATTGTTAGCTTGAAGGAATTTAGGTTATAGTCGACATCGATTCATTATTTTTAACTTCTTTAATTCAAAACCGAACATGAAACTTTGGTTTCATTCGACTCCTTAATGGTTACAACTCATCAATATTATGTTATAGTTGTGAGAGTGCATAACATAGAGTAATAGCTCAAATAACATATATGTTGTAGTACATGCTCTCTTCACAACATACTGGGTAGTGAAAATCAATTGCAAGTTCAAGTCATGCTTTTAGAAATAAAGCAAGCAATCCTGAGGTTAGAATCTCACTTACCTTGAAACTGACAAGCTTCCTAACCACGAATGTAAAACATTTCCACCAAATCGACCTCAAACGACTTCAATTTATGAAAAATATCAATTAATGACGTCGATTGCACCAATTACGATCAATTCCATATTCTTAGATCAAACCTAAATCAAAATTAATGAAAGGGTCAACCAAATCAATTCTTAGGTTAAACCAGTCACACTAAAAAACAAATAGTAGAACTCAATTATCCATTAGCTCGTGAGTTAAATTTTATTCTTAGATTCTCATTTGAAGTTCAATTACTTAATAAATACACAAATTACGAGATTAGGTATTTCCAATTCTTTCATTCAATCTCATGATTTTATGGTTAAAATCTTACCATAATCATCAAAGATAATAATTAAATAATGTTGTAGAACCATTACCTCAATTATTTAGGTTGAAATCTCACAATTGAAGTTTCACCCACGAGCTCCTTCTTTCCCAACATCATTGCGACATGCACCTGAACTAAACATTTTCGACATGGACCATAAATAAGTATAAAAAAGCCACAAAATTTGTAACTAATAGTAAGTCTAATTTCATAATTGTAAAATTACAATAGATTAAATCCTATGAATTTTAAAAGTTGAACCCATAGAGTTTAAATCTTGAATCTTCTTCTGTTTTTTCCAAAATGCCAAAAACTAGGTCTGGAATTTTATCACTGGTCTATTTATACTTGTCATGCCCCAAACCTGAATGGGATGGCCTACGTTCTACATGCACCTACTGTGAACTTGTAATGGTCTACGTGACGTAATTTGTAACTCCATTGAAATATGTATGAGTTTTGTTTGTACATAGATGTGACCAAATATCTAGAGAATGCGAGTGAATACAAGTGACCCACTAACAGTCAATGAAGCCTCTATGAATATTTACTACTGAACAATTGTTACAAGTACTGGGAGAGGGCCCAGAGCTACCCATAATCTCTAACATTAATGCAATCACAATACCTAACTCATCTCCAGATGGAATTGGAGCTGAGAATCCATCCACTGATTATCTGCACTATTTAGCAAACAAGTCTGCCAACCTGTATATCTGGACCTGCAATGTGAAATACAACAAATGCAACGTCTCCAGAAAAAGGTATGTCAGTACAGAAAGATTGTACCAAATACGTAAGGCGGACTGAAATAACCATATGAAAGAACATCAAGTATAAAGAGAGATAGGGAAATATCAACCTGAAACCTCTTAATTGCCACTAAAGGCCATGATATGCATAATGACTATACATATATATGATGCCACTCTACGGGGCTATACTATTAATATCATAAACGTTAACTGCCTAACTTCCCAAACAACCATAGCTCGGTGGTAAATGTATAACTGCCCGACCGGACGTAGCTCAGTGATAAATAAATAACTACCTGACTGACCATAGCTCAATGGTAAATAGAGATACATAACTACCCAACCGACCGTAGCACAGTGGTAATACGTATATAATTCCATTGCTCATTTACGTATATATATATATAACACATGCAAAGCCTTTATGGATTATTAGAACATCTTTTGGAGTGACTTATAGTCGTTCACACTCCGATTACTTTATGAACATTAACATTATCATCATATGCCTTAAAGAGACTTAGGAATCAAATATATAGACATGCTTTGAATACATTTCATAGAAATGAATAACATGGACATCCTTAACGACTAAGAGCAGGACCTTTTTTGGAATAAAATTACGTTTACGTTTCGTTTACTTGGAACATGCCGAAAGAAGGAATAGTCTTTACACGCTTACCGCCCTTATGATTTGTTGAAACCGTAAACTTGTGGACACACTTGCCTTAACGCATAAGTATAAGATTCTTATGAAGGGGAATCTAACATCATAAAAATACAAGAAACACCATATAGTGAGGGAACTAACGATAAGACTTCATGTGGTTGGATATGATAGGCACATACTTAATGTTCTACGATCTTATTATGATGCTTTCATGAACTAATCTCTAATCTTCCAGACCATCCTATTTTGGAAAGATTATGACCTTCTACGTCAATGTAATTTATCTTAAAAGAAGCCTTATACCTCCAACAATTGTATTCTGAATGCTTACAACATAATTCCTCTTACATTACGCTCTATAACTCCTTGAAGATCATGTAGAAAGTATCGACCTTATGTCCATCTTAAGTAGTGACCTATAATCCTTTTAGCCTACTTGCAACCTGTCAATATCAGCCCATTTGAGGGAGAGACTCTAATCCTATAATGACAACTTAGTGACTTGACCTTGGGAGTAATATGCTCAAATGAAAAATCAAATCATGAAAACATAACATATTTCTTCATTTATCTTACAGAGTTTATGACATGGAGTTAATGTATTCCCAAAACTCTATAACTCTTCAACGATACCTCTTGAACCTTATATGTATAACTTAACTTCAATAAACCTTATGAGTCATTAACAATAGCCTGAAACCAGTCATTTGATTCATCTTACCTTCAAATCTGCAACCCATCAACTACCTCCAGAAACTAGCCATACGACTCGTCCTACACATCATTTTATTCTCCATTAGCACTCTTTAGGAGCTATCAACATTGTCCACCTTAAATGATCCCTCTATACCCAATTCTGGCCATATAGAACAATTGTTATCATTTATCTTATCTAATGTTCTACAACACCCTTAACCATACTTTAGAAACCATTAATATTATTCTACCTAACCATACCACATTGACATAATTTTCTTAAGGAACGTTCTACTACCCAACAACGGTAACTTGAGTATCATCAGACATGATTCATCTTATGCTACACTCTATAACCACTTAACCATCACATGAACACTAGCCATAAGGTGTCATTCTTCTAGCTAACACTCTACTACAACATTAATACAACTTATAGCTATCTAAGGGATAATAATTTCTCATATCCTTTAACAATCATCACAAATTCATCTTAAATGTCATTCATTTTAGAAAACACTCTACAACCCCTTTACTCATCTTCTGCAAGCTATCAATATCATCCCGCCTAAGAGGAAACTCCACTTCCTTCATGGTGTCTCAAACTCAACTTCTAAGAATAACACGCTTGAGTGACAACTAATCATAAACACTTGATATATCTCTTATGAAGCTTATGGAACTTATAACATGAATTCGCAACACATGTAAGCTCTAGACATTTATGGTTCATCTTAACTTACATTCTAATCCCATGGACTGTTACACTCTTATGAAGGCTTATGCATCTCTGTATTAGCATAACTCATCCTAAGGGACGCTTTATGAATCAATAGGGATGACTTGGATTCCATTTATCTGTTTTACATTACACTACGCTCTATACCCCATAACAAATCTTGGTCATTGATCACATGATATCATTTACCAGAAGTGACGTTCTATAATCCTATAACAATATCAGTAAGCTCTCAATGTACCTTACTTTATCTAAAGGGTATGCAGCTTCTCAACGAATTTTTTGGGATATTATCATTCACTTTATCCTGAGTACCATTTATCTTAAACCACGTTCTATAAATCCTTCTAATCATATTCTTGAAACAGCCTATATCATCATACTTAAGGAAACTCTAATCCCATCATAGGAACTTGAAACTCGATTCTAGGAACTGATTTCGGACATACAACATCTTTTAGAAGACACAGGACTTATAACATGGATTCAGTGCACTTGTAAGATCTAAGCTTCATAGTTCATGTAGGGGAACAATTAAGACGTGTCATGCCATAGTGGTGAGTAAAGAAATTGGCCTTACTTACCTTTTTAGCTGATCCTTCAACAAAACCAATGGAAACAACTCCATCCCAACTATTCTACAACAAATGAGATAACACTAATATCAACATGAGAAGCATACTAACTAGCTAATAAGCGATAATCTCGTGCTATAACAAATCGGACAACATCTCTCATGTTTCTTCCATATCCCACTAGCTCAACAACAATAACAACATCCAACACCCATATGTCCAGAACCTAAACGAATAACAAGAACAACTCCTAAACAACATGTCATAGCTTTACCAACCTTATTAATAAGCAATCAAAGAGTAAAAAGCTCCTGAGGCTATAATCAGATGGTATACTTCACACCCAACTTTTTTAACAACACACAAGCTCATCATGATCTACCACACCCTTCCCCATCTCCATACCATCTAACTTGTCCCAAAAACACCTAAAATAGTCCCAAAATTAGTCTACACAATAGAAATAGTTTCGCCCCGATAGTTCTAACCAAAACATATATAAATATGTTCAACCAACTCAAACACAAAGAGGGAAGATAAAGGGCAGTAACCTTACCTTGATGAAGAGTTTACTTTCCTAACTCAGATTCTCCAAGAATTTGAGTTCTCCTTCAAATTTAAACTTGTAAAAGAAAAAGGAAATCACTTGGGAGCTAGAGAAGAAAATGGAGCAACCTTGGATGGTCGAAAGAGAACACTTAGGGTTTTCCTTCAAGTTCAAAAATATAGAAGAAAGATGACATAGTTTCTCATGAAGAATTCAGCCAAACCTATGAAAATTATCACTTACCTTAAGCTTAAGAAGAAGGGAAATACTTGAAAGTTATAAAGGATGAAGAATCTATCATAGTTGCTTGTAATTCTGAGAGAGAAAGAAGATTACTTTGAGCTTATGAAGGAGGAAGGGAAACTTTCATGGCTTCCATAAGAGTTTGAAGCTCAACATGAAGAAGAGAAAAAGAAAGAATGTCCATGGCTAGTTCTTGCTGGTGGGAGAATGTAAGAGAGAGAGAGAGAGAGAGAGAGAGAGAAGTATGGTTGATTTATTTTGGAGAGAGGGGTTCAATGAAAAATTACAAAGGGTTATATCTATATATATTAACCCTTAAATGGGCTTGGGTAGATTTGGCTTGGATCTGCCCTATCTCACATTTGTTTCCTTTTATTTGGACCTCTCATATTATGTAGGTAATGCACCTACTTGTCAATTACTTAACCTAAACGTTTGCTGCTTTTCTCTAAACACGTGTGTCGTCCTCATTTAATAAGTAGGACATGAAATAAGTACGATGCGAAAAAAGTAGGTCAAGTAGGTATGACGTGTAAAGAGGTAGCTTAAGCAAGTAGCTCGAGTAAGTATGACATGTAAGCAAGTAGCTCGAGTAAGTAGGATGCATAAGTAGTAGCTCAAGCACGTAGGACGTCTATGAAATACATATGTGAAAATAGTAGGTCATCTACCTTTGTTCAATGTCTCATTCATTTATGAATCTCCTTTATTTTAAGTAAATTTAACATTTACATACAATTGGATCCTTAGTCTTAACTATAACCGTATTCCTCTACATTCAAGTAAGTTCATCAACTTCAACTTAGTCGTACACACGTTGAGATGTATGGGGTATTACATCATCTCCCCCCCCCCTTGGATCATTCATCCTCGAATGATAAGCATGACTCAAGGAAATGCTATCTCTGAAATTCAAACACATTACCTGCGCACCTAGGGCACATCTGATTTGGGACTTCATGCTTACTTATCGCTCTAGTCGAAATCGCATGAAAGAGAATGATCTCTTAAGGCATATCTCTATTGCATGATTTAGAGTATGAATTACGGGTAACATTTCCTAAATGTGTCGTAACCTCCCAATTATAAGTGTGGCACACAACACACCCATAAGTGAGACTCTACTAGACACGGATTTATAGATTCCCTAGGACTAAACTGCTCTGATACCACTATGTCATACCCTAAACTTGAATAGGACGGACTACATTCTATATACATCTATTGTGAACCTGTAATGGTCTACATGACATAATTTGTAACACCATTGAAATCTGTATGACTTTTTCTTCTGTACATAGATGTGAAAAGGAGCGTTGGAGTAACTGATAAATTTGTTTCCATGTGACTAGGAGGTCACAGGTTCAAGCCGTGCAAACAGCCTCTTGTAGAAATGCATGGTAAGGCTGCATACAATAGACACTTCTGGTCCATCAATTCCCAGGACTCCGTACATAGCGGAAGCTTAGTGTACTGGGCTGCTCTTTTTTATGTGACCAAATGTCAAGATTATGCAAGTGAATACAAATGACCCACTAACACTGTCTATGAAGCCTCTATGAATATTTACTACTGAACAATTGTTATAAGTGCCGTGATAGGACCCCGAGCTACCCATAATCACTAACTTTAATACAATCACTAGACCTGACTCAGCTCCAAATAGAATTGGAGCTTACAAACCTTCCATTGATCATCTGAACTATTTAGAGAACAAGTCTGCCTACCTGTATAACTGGACCCGCAATGTGAAATAACAAATGCAGCGTCCCCGAAAAAAGGATCGTTAGTGCAAAAAGATTGTACCAAAGCAGACTGAAATAATCATATGAAAAAATATCAAGTATAAAGAGAGATAGGGAAGAATCAACCTAAAACCTCTGAAATGCCACTAAGGACCATTATATTCATAATGACTATACTTATATATGATATCACTCTACGGGGATATATTATTAATATCATAAACTTTAACTGCTCAAATCATCAGTGGCAACTGCCCGACCGGCCGTAGCTCGGTGGTAAATATAGATACATAACTACCCAACCAACCATATCTCGGTGGTAATGCATAAATAACACCATTGCACACACACACACACACACACATACACACACATACACACACACACACATATATATATATATATATAGTGCATGAAAAGCCTTTATGGATTATTAGAACATCTTTCGGAGAGACTTATAGTCGTTCACCCTCCGATTACTTCGTGAACATTAACATTATCATAATATGCCTCAAAGGGACTTAGAAATCATATATATAGACATGCTGTGAATACATTTCACAGGAATGAATAACATGGACATCCTTAACTACTAAGAGTAGAAACATTTATGAAATAACATTTTTTTTACGTTTCATTTACTTGAAACATGGCAAAATAAATAAGGAATAGCCTTTATATATTGCCCTTATGATTTATTAAAATCGTAAACTTATGGACACACTCACCTTAATGTGTAAAGTATAAGCTTCTTATGAAAGGGAATATAACGTCATGACAACACAAGGAACTCCATACAGTGAAGGAACAAATGATAAGACTTCATGTGGTTGGATACGATAGGCACATACTTACTATTCTATGATCTTATTATGATTCTTTCAGGAACCAATCTCTAATCTTACGGACCATCCTATTTTGGAAAGACTATGACCTTCTACGTCAATGTGATTTATCTTCAAAGAAGCCATATACTTCAAACAATGATACTCTGAATGCTTACAACATAATTCCTCTTACGTTATGCTCTATAACTCCTTAACGATCATGTGGAAAGTATCGACCTTATGTCCATCTTAGGCAGTGACCTATAATCCTGTTAGCCTACTTGCAACTTGTTAATATCATCCCATTTGAGGGAGAGACTCTAATTCTATAATGACAACATAGTTACTTGACCTTGGGAGTAATATACTCAAATGAAAAATCAAATCAAGAACACATAACATAGTACCTCATTTATCTTACGGAGTTTATGACATGGAGTTAATGTATTCCCTGAATTATAGAACTCTTCAACTATACCCCTTGAACCTCATACGTATAACTTAACTTAGCTTAAATATATGAATCATCAACAATAGATCGAAACCAGTCATTTGATTTATTTTACCTTCATATCTACAACCCATTAACTACCTACAAAAACTAGCCATACGACTCGTCCTACATATCATTTTATTCCCCATTAGCGCTCTTTAGCAACTATCAACATAGTCCACCTTAAAAGATCGCTCTATACCAAATTCTGGCCATATAGAACAATTGATATCATTTATCTTATCTAATGTTCTACAACACCCTTAACTATACTTTAGAAACCATTAACATTATT
This sequence comes from Anisodus acutangulus, assembly GCA_029783415.1. Classification (NCBI taxonomy): domain Eukaryota; kingdom Viridiplantae; phylum Streptophyta; class Magnoliopsida; order Solanales; family Solanaceae; genus Anisodus; species Anisodus acutangulus. The sequence continues at coordinate 10,762,005 of CM056509.1, forward strand.
CTACCTAACCACATTGACGTAATTTTATCTTAAGGGTTGTTGTACTACCCAACAATGGTAACTTGAGTATCATCAGACATGATTCATCTTACGCAACACTCTATAACTACTTAACCATCACATGAACACTATCCATAAGGTGGCGTTCTTCTAGCTAACACTCTACTGCCCCATTAGTACAACTCATAGCTAACAACGTACTTTACCTCATCTAAGGGTTAATAACTTCTCACTATCCTTTATCAATCATCACAAATTCATCTTAAATGTCGTTCATCTTAGACAACACTGTCATGACCCATATCACGGGCGTCATAGTGGCACCTACACGATCTGCCTTAGTAGGCAAACCAATCCCGAATAACTTTTTAAGAAGGTTAAGATGATGCGAAAGAGAATAAAATATAATACAAAATATCAATTCTTCTATTTTAAAAACTCATTTATACAACCCTTACAATAAAACCTTATTTACCCTAAAACCTTGTCTGACTAATACAAAGACTTTTAGTTATAACAGCAGAATGAAAAGTAGAACAACACTACCTAGAAATAAGGAGGACAGTCCATGTGAGATGGAAACTAAGACCACCAGAATGAGTGGTCTGCCTCAACTTCCCGTGCTCTAAACTACAACCTGAAATAGATCGAGTACCTGCATCCACGTAAAAGATGCAGCAAACATAGCATGAGTACACAACGTACCCCTGTAGGCATCATAAGCTGACAACGATGGAAAATACACGATTAGAGATAAATATCAAGTTGACACCGAATCCTCCTACCATAAACAATTTTAATAATCAAATACGTCACCTGGTTGACATAATAGCTTTATGAACTCTACAATTCAATTTGTTCCTCTACTGATCCATGAAAACGCATAAATCACTCAATCATATAAGGTATAACAATCATATAAACAACCTCAATCATATAAGTCCATTTATCAAAAAACAACCCTATTGATAATAATAATAGTTCACTAAATCTACTTAAGAATTCACCAATCGTATAAATCCCCCAAATTGGGCTATTAGTCACAAAATCATGTTTTACCTCTCACATCCAATTTGACAACACATTTGTTAAGTTGACACTTAGTTCTTTAATTTGATATTGTCATTCACTTCTCAATTATAACTCTAGAGTTAAGAATACTTCATTAATACCATGTTATTCTCAGTCCCTATACTCAAGTTCAACTAAAATCGATCACATGCGAGACACACATTAATTCATTAGACTCTATTCATAAACCCTCATTTCCTTACCTTTTTATTCAAGAAGAAGTCCACACACATAAGATATACAAGCGAGACAAACATTATATGACTCATCAACCAAGACAGACAACCCGTCATCAAGTGAATCATTTAACCATACTTAGTACCCCCAAACTATGTTTAGTATCATGGTATATAGACCATAATTTAGCAACCGTTTCATAGACTTTCAAGTTGTAACGACAGGACCAAACGCACAATAGGCCAAGTCTAGCAATGCAACCAGTCCAGTTCAATAAGAATCATCCAAAAATTCATTTCATCACAACATATAGACAAATCATCAATACCAGTCCACTACTTAGTTCACCGATAGATAATCAATGAAATAATATATGTATGACATGAATATAATGCAATTTCTAAGTCAGGTACCTTTCATCTTCCAGTATACAGGTGCACAAGTTTTTATTATGACACGCACACCAATGGGGGACCCGCGATGTCCATATACTCCTCCGAAATTTCCCATCGGAGCCCAACTCTTGGCTGAATAATAATTATTGCAGGCGTACAACCCGTCCCCTTGTGTATCATTATCATCATCTCAGTGTTGACATAATCTCATAAGTATTCTAACCTTTCGAATCTCTTGGACCCACAATATTTCCATACCACTCTCATATCAACATCAACGAACCATGAGTGTATGAATGCAAATGACAATATAAGGCAAGAAATCATGATGTAATAAGATGCAACCAAGTATATAGATGAATATCACATGCTTCCAAGAATTCAACAACATAACAATCCAAGTACAAATCAGGATATCATAGAAGAAGAAGGTGTGATGAATAATGTACAATAGAAAATATGGCGACAAGCCAACATATGGTGACAAGCCCAATCAATTAGCAGTCGGAACCAGCATAAGGCTGATTCCCCAAATCACCCATCATCACAGTTTAACACGGATACCCACAAAAAATGTTCATCAAAATCATTTGAAAGGGACCCCCAAATATGCCCAATACCCCTTAATATTTACAATAAATTCTGTATTTCTATCAGAGTATAGTGAAAATAAACTTGCCTACCTCAGTGTCTAGCAGGAGCCATGAACGTTTGATCCTCTATGCGCGTCTTGATTCTTCGGGGCACCTCGTAGTACCCATAGTCTAATACACATGTTCTATATGTTAAAATCAAACCAAGTACACATAAGGACTTAGTCCTTAACCAAGCATAAGACACCTAAAATCCATCATCGGCCCAAGGTGACAAAATTCAAACTTTATTATTAAAAAGGATTCAAAACATGCTTACTAGTTATAACCCTAAATTAATTGGAAAAACAACCTTAATTGAACCCTCAATTTCATGATTCAATAAAAGCCCAAATTTACAAACCCTATATTTTTCCCTAATAAGAAAAGGAGTTCCCATAATCAAATTAGACACTACAACATGATCATCCATCATACATCAACCCTAGTTCACAAGAGCATAAACATCTAATCAATAATAAATGCTTAAATTCAACATTCTTAGCCTCTTATTCTAGCACGAACAACTTAGGTTATCTTCTTCCCCAAATTGACTTTTACACTAGGATAGAAAACTAAATTGTAACTAATAATTAAAAGGGGATGGAACTATACCTCCATTGAAGAACCATGATGGAATACTCAGAATCCCCCATCTTAGATAAGCTCTACTCCCGAGAAAATGATTATTGGGAAATAAAATCATTTTAGGGCTTTTTTCTCACTGAACAGAAAATGATTTCACTCCTGCGGACTCGACTCTAAAGGGATGGATGCTCTTCATCGTAAAATTGGACCGCTAAGGCGTAGACACTTGACACATTACCTTAGTGCAGAAGAGGAAAATAATTCGTACATGTGGACTCAACCCTTTTGTAGGTGCGGACGCAACTTTGCTGGCGTAGACACTGACATTTCAGCAATTCTTCAAAGAAATGCAACTCCTTTTCGAATCATAAAAGTTGCTTTACCCATAATTTCCACGTGTAATAGTCACCGATGAGTGACCGGACGAGGGATATGACATGAAATTTGATGGAAGGTTCATAATGACCAAGCAAGTCATTACATCAAATACTAATTAAACTAACATTCATCCTCGAACGAGGATAAGCGGGAAGTAGTTAAAGATTATGAAGGACATAACATTACATTAGCGACTAGAAATAATGTTACAACACATAACTAGGACTCCACATCATCCACTTTGATTCAATATATATTTCCCGTTTACAAACAACTCGGACTAGTCGATTGAATAACTTACTATACACACTCTTAGGAAAAGAATTATTCTTCCGGAGAATTTTATCTCTAAAGATTCACAGTACAGACTCAGCCATTGGTCACACTATCGTACATCACATCACATCATTTAATATCGTAACAACTAAATTTGTAAACTTGTCCATCTGTACAAGATCATAAATTTAATCTCTGGCAAAGAACACATCACATAAAGGAATGGTGGTGGTCTGATGCTTCGCAAGGGTTATATACGACTCGAAAGGTAGATTCTCATTCAAACACGATGGGATAAAATACTCATCAGAAGACAACTTGTTTCCAAAAATATCGCATACAAGGTAGACTTTAATAAGAAACCACGCTACGGCGGAAGAACCATGCGCAGGAGTGCACCCGCGCACATGCAACATATGTTGTCGAAGTAGTTAATTTGGAAAGGACACCCTTGCAGAGGAAGCTTGGGTACCCTCTCCTGCAGACGTGCTGGTGCGGATAAAAGTTCGATGAAGCAGAAACTCAGATTTCAAGTATTCCAAAACTGCTCGACTTTCCCCACTTTTTCACACTTCCCTCAACTCCCAAACTTCTAGAACTGCCTCTTAAGTTCCCCCAACAACACACTGCCAAAACACCTTTCATAAACCCTAACCCCCCTTGCCCCCCCCCCCCCGCTCACCCATAATTTTACTCCATCTTTCTCATAAAACATTCCCTTCACACGCACTGCTCGACACATCGGAGTCAAACCAGAGTGGTGGTGTGCACATCGAAGCACATAGAAAATCTTTCGCACACTCAATAATGCAAGCATAATTATTTGGTAAGTTTCATATTCTCGTACTATGCACGACTTGCATCACAAAATATAGTAAAAACATTATTGTGGGTTGGGAAATTTTCCTGAAATCTTTAAAATTTTGGGTGATGGTTGTTATGGAGGTAGATCCACATATTGGATGAAATAATGGTGCAACGTTAGTCTAAAATTCATGCAAGCTCATATAAGAAACAAAAGGAGGGATTTTCTTGTAAAAAAGGTGAAATCATTGGATTTCAGACTAGGTTGGTCTAGGACGATCACCTCGCTTTGGCAGAAAACTTTTGTTGAAGCGAGTCCGCTGAGATTCAAGACTTCTTCGCTGAAGAGAACAGACGAGGGAGCAGAGACTTTCGTTGAAGAAGACATTTTCCTTGTTGGAGCGGATTCGTTCTGCACCGGCTGACTCGTGTCAATATTTGTTGGTTCCCTTGACTCGTAAGACACGTAATAACATGATACATATTACCTTATCACTAAACTGACTAGAATTTGACCAATGCAGGTGTATTTGTAGAAGATGGACCAAAATCCGATTGAAAACCATGCATGAACTTATGGACTCATCGATGAGGAGCCTATAGATAACTATGACACGGTCTAGTTTATGTCAAATGACTGTGACAACTGTTATTATGCCAACTTGAGAGACAACAAACCATTGCTCGAGAAGGGTATATATATGAATGGTGTGGAGGAGCGCATTCCTGACTTTTATAATTGACTGGTGCAAATGGGATGGAAATGTTTTACTCCAGCTCCCTAAAAATCCAATGAATATTGAGTGATAGAGTTCTATGTCAATCTTAAACGTGTGAGGCTGATGAAGCCTAATCTAGAGATCAAAATTTGCTGCAAAATGGTACTAATCAAGGCTGAGGTGATAAATACCATCTATGGCCTTCCAGAAAATCACACGGAGGCCATGAATGCCAATGATGTTTATGGGAACGGGGTATGGTTGGTGTCAAAATTGGTGGCTAAGTAGAATAGGAAGAGGATCATTTGGACCAACAAGAAAACTAGAATCACAAACAAGTATTATACTGCCGAGGCAAAAAGGTGGCAGAACATCATCACTTAGAGGGTACGTCTCTCTAAGAACACTTCTGATTGCGCGTACATTCACACCATAATGATTGTTTGCATTCTGGATGACATCCCAATAAATGTGGGTCATCACATCATCCTGGAGTGGAGGGACTATCTGATTAAATGTGAGCCAAGTTTGATGTTCCCTTCACAGATTACAAAGTTGTGCCAGAGGGCAGGAGTATTGGATCATGATGCCTATGATAGGATTGATCCTGAGGGGGTCTTCCACCCTTTGAAAGTGTCAGGAGTGGGTACATTGGTCAAGAGTAAGAAAAGAAAGGTGGACTTGAATGTAAGCGAGGATGATCATGCTGATGATGGGTCTCAGTCGCAGTCATAGCCACAATGGTCGTTTGATGCCATGGGTTCTCAATTGCAGGAAATTGAGATCTAGTTGCCAAACTTCCTAGGCCTTCCACTAGGGCTAGCACTTCTGATGTCCCTACCCATTACTTCACTCGAGAGGAGATGAAGCAGTACCTCGAGGCACATAAGGGACATAAGGCCTCTATTGGTACTCTAGGAATTGCGTATAAGGATTTGGCCAAAGAACATGGTAAGCTTCGTGCAAACTTCAAGAAGGAGAAGAAAAACAACAAGTATAGGGGAAATCTACTTGTGAAGATGTGGACAGGCATCAAGGGCTTGTCCAAGCATTTGGATTACAATGATCCCCTTCTGATTGAGGATAAACATGATGAAGAGGACTACTCTTTCTTGTGCAATACTGAGGATGAAGACAACAACCGCAACACTGAGAGAGGTGGAAAGTTCGATAAGGCAAGATTGAGTTCCTATTTAGTATTGGTTTCTAGCCCATGTTAGGTTTCATTTCAAATAATTTAATTTTTGGTTCCTGGTTGGATGTTTGAATATTTGTGTTTGGCTAGTTGCTTGTTTTATTTGGTTAAGGTTGGTGAATGCCTTGGACAATTTGGATACTTGTAGCTAGTTTTTCATTTGTGTCTTGGTCTTGATTGTAGGATATTTGGGTATTTCGGATATATGTATTGTTTGCTGGTTTTTCTCTAATTTTGGAATTGTCATGTATAAGTTGTGTATGCGCAGGTTGAGAAAGAAAACACGGGTCGACCTCACATGTTTCTGCCTAGTGATTCCACTGGCGCGGGAGTGATCTCTGCTGAGGTGGGCTCGCTTCTGCGAGTGAATCTCGCATAAGCGGACTACGGACAGGTGATGAGTATTTGTTGCGATGAAACCATATCGCGAACGCGAGTTCATCGACGCAGAGCATGTTCTATAACACCCTTAACCATACTTTAGAAACCATTAACATTATTCTACCTAACCACATTGACATAATTTTATCTTAAGGGTTGTTGTACTACCCAACAACGGTAACTTGAGTATTATCAGACATGATTCATCTTACGCGACACTCTATAACCACTTAACCATCACATGAACACTAGCCATAAGGTGGCGTTCTTCTAGATAATACTCTACTGCCCCATTAGTACAACTCATAGCTAATAACATACTTTGCCTCATATAAGGGTTAATAACTTCTCATTATCCTTTATCAATCATCACAAATTCATCTTAAATGTCGTTCATCTTAGACAACAATGTCACGACCCATATCATAGGCGTCGTGGTGGAACCTACACGATCTCCCCCGGTAGGCAAACCAATCTCGAATAACTTTTCAAGAAGGTTAAGACAATGCAGAAGAGAACAAAATATAATATAATATATCGATTGTTCTATTTTAAAAACTCATTTATACAACCCTTACAATACAACCTTCTTTACCCCAAAACTTTGATGGAACATCACTACCCCGAAATAAAGAGGACAGTCCATGTGAGATGGAAACCAAGGCCACCAGAATGAGTGGTCTGCCTCAACTTCACGTGCTCTAAACTGCAACATAAAATAGACCGAGTACTTATATCCAGATAAAAGATACATCAAGCATAGCATGAGTACACAACGTACCCCCGTAGGCATCATAAGTCTAAAATGACGGAAGAGACGCGATTAGATATAAATGTCAAGTTGACACTGAATAATCCTACCCTAAACAATTTTAATAATCAAATATGTCACCCGGTTCACATAATAGCTTTATGAACTCTACAAGTCATTATGTTACTCTATTGATCCATGAAAATACATAAATCACTCAATCATATAAGGAATAACAATCATATAAAGTACCTTAATCATATAAGTCAATTAATCACAAAACCACCCTATTGATAATAATAGTTCACTAAATTCACTTAAGATTTCACTAATCGCAGAAATCCCACAAATTGGGCTATTAGTCACAAAATCATGTTTGACCTCTCACATCCAATTTGACAACACATTTGTTAAGTCAACACTTAGTTCTTTAATCCATTATTGTCACACACTTCTCAATTATAAATCTATAGTTGATATTACTTCGTTAATACCATGTTATTCTCAGTCCCTATACTGAAGTTCGACTAAAAGTGGTCATATGTGAGACAGGCATTAATTCATTAGACTCTATTCATAAACCCTATGTCATTCCCATTTCCTTATCCTTTTATTCAAGAAGAAGTCTACACACATATGACATACAAGCTAGACAAACATTATACGACTCATCAATCATGATAGACAACCATTCATTAGACCCGTCATCAAGTGAATCATTTAACCATAAGGACACCTATATGTATTTAGTACCCCTAATCTACGTTCACCATCAGGGTATACAGACCACAATTTAACAATTGTTTCATAGACTCTCAACTTGTAACCACAGGACCAAACGCACAACAGACTATGTCTAGCAAGGCAACCAGTCCAGTTCAATAAGATTTATCCAACAATTCACTTCATCACAACACTTAGCCAAATCATCAATACCAGTCCACCACTTAGTTCACCGACAGATAATCAATGAAATGACGTATGTATGATATGAATGTAATGCAATTCCTAAGTCAGGTACCTTTCATCTTCCAGTATACAGGCGCTCAAGTTTTTATTAAGACACACACACCCATGGAGGACCCGCGAAGTCTATTTACTCTTCTGGAATTTCCCATCGGAGCCCAACTCTTGGCTGAATAATACTTTTTGTAGGTGTGCATTTCGTCCCCTCGCGTATCATCAACATTTCAGTGTTGCCATAATCTCATAAGTATTCCCACCTTTCCGGTATCATGGACCCACAACATTTTCATACCACTCTCATATCAACACTAGAGAACCATGAGTGTATGAATGCAAATTACAATATAAGGAAAGAAATCATGATGTAATAAGATGCAACCAAGTATGGAGATGAATATCACATGCTTCCAAGAATTCAATAATATAACAATCCAAGTACAAATCAGGATATCATAGAGGAAGCAGGTGTGATAAATAAATATATAATAGAAAATATGGTGACAAGCCCAATAAATTATCATTCGGAACCAGCATAAGACATATTCCCCAAATCACCCATTATCACAGTTCAACACCGATACCCACTCAAACGTTCATCACAACTGTTTGACAGGGACCCTAAAACACGCCCAATACCCCTTAATATTTACAATTAATTACGTATTTCTATCATAGTTTCGTGAAAGTAAATTGTAGACTACCTCAATGTCAAATAGGAGCCACGAACGGTCGACCCTATATGTGCATCTTGATTCATCGGGGCACCTCATAATACCCGTAGACTAATATACATGTTCTATACATGAAAATCAGACCAGACATACAAGGACTTAGTCCTTAACGAAGCATAAGACACCTAAAATCCATCTTGGGCCCTGGGTGACAAAAAATCCAAACTTTATTATTAAAAAGGCTTCAAAATATGCTTACTAGTTATAACCCTAAGTTAATTGGGGAAAAACCTTTATTGAACCCTCAATTTCATGATTTAACAAAAGCCTCAATTTTACGAACCCTATGTTTTTCCCCCAATAAGAAAATGAGTTCCCATAATCAAATTAGATACTACAACATGATCATCTATCATAAATCAACCTTAGTTCACAATATCATAAACATCTAATCAATAATACATCCGTAAATTCAAGATTTTTAGCCTCTTATTCTAGCATGAAGAGCTTAGGCTATCTTTTTCCTCAAATAGACTTTTACACTATGATAGGAAACTAAATGATAACTAATAATTTAAAGGGGATGGAATTATACCTCCATTGGAGAACCATGATGGAATACTCTGAATCCCCCCTCTTAGCCGAGCTCTACTTCCAAGGAAATTATTTTAGGGAAATGAAATCATTTTAGGGATTTTATCTCACTGGACAAACATCAATTTTGCTCCTGCAAACTTGACTCCACAAGCACAGATGTGCTTCGGTATAAAATAGGACCACTAAGATGGTACATGCACTTGACACCTCACCTCAGCATAGAGATGGAAAAGATTTTGTAGATGCGGACTCAGCCATTCCACCGGCGTGGACGTGACTTCGCTGGCACAGACACTGACCTTTCAGTAATTCTTCAAAGAAATGCAACTCCTTTTTGAATCGTAAAAGTTGTTTTACTCACAATTTCCATGTGTAATAGTCACCGGTAAGTGCCCGGATGAGGGATATGACAAGAAATTGGACAGAAGGTTCATAACGTCCAAGTGGGATGTTACATAAGATACCAATTAAACACACGTTCATCCTCAAACGAGGATAAGTCGGAAGTAGTTAAAGAATATGAAGGACATAACAATACAATAGCGACTAGAAATAACGTTACACCGCATAACTAGGACTCCACGTCACCCACTCTGATTCAATATAATTTCCCATTAAAGAACAACTCGGACTAGTCGATGGAACAACTTACTACATTCAATCTTAGGAAAAGAATTATTCATCCAGAGAATTTTAGCTCTAAAGATTCGCAGTACAGCCTCTTGCCATTGGTCACACTATCGTATATCATATCACATTATTTAATATCGTTACTACTGAATTTGTAACCTCACCCGTCCGTACAAGCTCATAAATTTAATCTTTGGCAAGGAACACATCGCATAAAGGAATGGCGAGGGCCTGAAGCTTCACAAGGTTATATATGACTCAAAAGGTAGATTCCCATTCAAACACGATGGGATAAAATACTCATCAGAAGACAACTTGTTTCCAAAAACATCACATACGAGGTAGATTTTAATAAAAAAGCCACGCTGCAGCGGAAGAACTATGCTCAAGAGCGCACCCGCGCACGTGCAACATATGTTGTCGAAGCAGTTAATTTGGAAAAGGCAACCTCATAGAGGCGGCTTGAGTACCCTCTCCTGCGGACGCGCTGGTGTGGATAAAAGTTTGTTAAAGCGGAAACTCAGATTCAAGTATCCTAAAACTGCTCGACTTTCCCTACTTTTTCACACTTCCCTCAACTCCAAAACTTCCATAACTGCCTCCGAAGTTCCCTAACAACACACAGCCAAAACACCTTTTAAAGACCCTACCCCTCTCTCCCCCCTCCTCCCATGATTTTACTCCATCTTTCTCACAAAACATTCACCCCACACATACTGCTCGAAACATCAGAGTCAAACCAGAGTGGGGGTGCGCATATTGAGGCATATAGAAAATCTTTTGCACACTCAACAACTTAAGCGTAATTATTCAGTAAATTTCACATTCTCGCACTATGCACGACTTGCATCACAAAATATAGTAGAAATATGTTTGTAGGTTAGGAAATTTTCTTGAAATCTTTGAAATTTTGGGTGGTGGTTGTTATGGGGGTAGATCCATAGATCGGGTGAAATAATGGTGCAATATGAGTCTATACCTCATGCATGTTCATATAAGAAACAAAAGGAGGGATTTTTCGATCAAAAAATGTGTGAAATCATTGGATTTCTGACTGGGTTGGTCTGGGGCGACGACCTCACTTTGGTGGACAACTTCCGTTGAAGCGAGTCCACTGAGGCACATGACTTATTCGCTGAAGCGAATAGACGGGGGAGCCAAGAATTTTGTTGAAGCATACATTTTCCTTGCTAGAGCGGATTCTCTCCAGCGACACTCATTCTGCCGAAGCAAAAATAGAACAAGAACTTTTAGAACATTAGCTTTACACCGGCTGACTCGGGTCAATTTTTATTAGTTCCCTTGGATCGTAAGACACGTAATAATATGATACATATTACCTTATCACCGAACTAACTATAATTTGACCAATGCAAGTGTATTTGGAGAATATGGACCAAAACCTGATTGAAAACCTTTCCCAAACTTATGGACTGATCGATGAGGAGCCTGTAGCTAACTATGACACGATCTAGTTTATGTCAAATGACTGTGATAACTATTACTAAGACAATTTGAGAGACAAAAAACTATTTCTCGAGAGAGGTATGGATATAAATGGTGTGGAGGAGCGTATTCCTGACTTTTATATCCGACTGATGCAAATGGGCTGGAATTGTTTTGCTCCAGCTCCCTGCAGAGCCAATAAATATTGGGTGATAGAGTTCTATGACAATATGAAATGTGTGAGGCTGACGAAGCCTAATCCAAATATCAAAATTTGGGGCAAAATGGTACCAATCAAGGCTGAGGTGATAAATACCCTCTATGGCCTGCCGAACCATCCCACATAGGCTATATATGCCAAGGATATTTGTGGGAACGGGGCATGGTTGGTCTCACAACTGGTTCCTAAGGAGAATAGAAATAGGATCATTTAGACCAACAAGAAAACTAGAATCACAAATAAGTATTTTACTACTCAGGCCAAGAGATGGCAGAACATCATCACTTAGAGGGTACGTCTCTCTAAGAACACTTTTGATTGCGCGTACATTCACACCATAATGATTGTTTGCATTCTGGATGACATCCCAATAAGTGTGGGTCATCACATCATCCTGGAGTGGAGGGACTATCTGATTAAATGTGAGCCAATTTTGATGTTCCCTTCACAGATTACGGAGTTGTGCCAGAGGGCGGGAGTATTGGATCATGATGCCTTTGATAGGATTGATCCTGAGGGGGTCTTCCACCCTTTGAAAGTGTCAGGAGTGGGCACATTGGTCAAGAGTAAGAAAAGAAAGGTGGACTTGAATGTGAGCGAGGATGATCATGCTGATGATGGGTCTTAGTCGCAGTCATAGCCACAAGGGTCGTTTGGTGCCATGGGTTCTCAATTGCAGGAAATCGAGATCTAGTTGCCAAACTTCCTAGGTCTTCCACTAGGGCTAGCACTTCTGATGTCCCTACCCATTACTTCACTCGAGAGGAGTTGAAGCAGTACCTCGAGGCACATAAGGGACATAAGGCCTCTATTGGTACTCTAGGAATTGCGTATAAGGATTTGGCCAAAGATCATGGTAAGCTTCGTGCAAACTTCAAGAAGGAGAAGAAAAACAACAAGTATAGGGGAAATCTACTTGTGAAGATGTGGACAGGCATCAAGGGCTTGTCCAAGCATTTGGATTACAATGATCCCCTTCTGATTGAGGATGAACATGATGACGAGGACTACTCTTTCTTGTGCAATGCTGAGGATGAAGACAACAACAGCAACACTGAGAGAGGTGGCAAGTTCGATAAGGCAAGATTGAGTTCCTATTTAGTACTGGTTTCTAGCCCATGTTAGGTTTCATTTCAAACAATTTAATTTATGGTTCCTGGTTGGATGTTTGAATATTTGTGTTTGGCTAGTTGCTTGTTTTATTTGCTTAAGGTTGGTGAATGCCTTGGACAATTTGGATACTTGTAGCTAGTTTTTCATTTGTGTCTTGGTCTTGATTGTAGGATATTTGGGTATTTCGGATATATGTATTGTTTGCTGGTTTTTCTCTAATTTTGGAATTGCCATGTATAAGTTGTGTATGCGCAGGTTGAGAAAGAAAACACGGGCCGACCTCACATGTTTCTGCCTAGTGATTTCGCTGGCATGGAACTGATCTCTGCTAAGACGGGCTCGCTTATGCGAGGGAATCTCGCATAGGCGGACTACAGACATGTGATGAGTATTTGCTGGGATGAAACCATTATCACGGATGTGAGTTCATTGAGGCAAAGCATGTTCTATAACACTCTTACCCATACTTTAGAAACCATTAACATTATTCTACCTAACTACATTGACATAATTTTATCTTAAGGGTTGTTGTACTACCCAACAACGGTAACTTGAGTATCATCAGACATGATTCATCTTACGTGACACTCTATAACCACTTAACCATCACATGAACACTAGCCATGCGGTGGCGTTCTTGTAGCTAACACTCTACTGCCCCATTAGTAAAACTCATAGCTAACAACATATTTTACCTCATATAAGGGTTAATAACTTCTCACTATCCTTTATCAATCATCATAAATTCATCTTAAATGTCATTCATCTTAGACAACACTGTCACGACCCTTATCACGGGCGTCATGGTGGCACCTACACAATCTCCCCCGGTAGACGAACTAATCCCGAATAACTTTCCCAGAAGGTTAATAAAATGCAGAAGAGAATAAAATATCAATTCTTCTATTTTAAAAACTCATTTATACAACCATTACAATACAACCTTCTTTACCACAAAACCTGATCTGACTTATACAAAGACTTTTAGATATAACAAGTGAATGAAATGTAGAACAACACAACCTCGAAACAAAAAGGAAAGTCCATTTGAGATGGCCACCTGAATGAGTGGTCTGCCTCAATTTCACATGCTCTAAACTGCAACATAAAATAGACCGAATACCTGCATCTACGTAACAGATGCAATAATCATAGCATGAGTACACAACGTACCCCCATAGGCATAATAAGCTGACAATGACAAAAGATACGCGGTTAGAGATAAATATCAAGTTGACATCGAATAATCCTACCTTAAATAATTTTAATAATAACATATGTAACCTGGATCACATAATAGCTTTATGAACACTACAAGTCATTATGTTCCTCTACTGATCCATGAAAACACATAAATCTCTCAATCATATCAGGCATAACAATCATATAAACTACCTCAATCGTATAAGTCCATTAATCACAAAACCACCCTATTGATAATAATAGTTCACTAAATCCACTTAAGAATTCACCAATCGCAGAAATCCCCACATTGGCATATTAGTCACAAAATCATGTTTAACCTCTCACATCCAATTTGAAAACACATTTGTTAAGTTGACACTTAGTTCTTTAATCTGGTATTGTCACGCACTTCTCAATTATAAATCTATAGTTGAGATTACTTTGTTAATACCATGTTATTCTCAGTCCCTATACTAAAGTTTGACTAAAAGCGGTCACATGTGAGATACCCATTAATTCATTAGACACTATTCATAAACCCTATGTCATTCCCATTTCCTTACCTTTTTATTCAACAAAAGTCCACACATATAATACATACAAGCGAGACAAACATTATACGACTTATCAACCATGCTAGACAACTCTTCATTAGACCCGTCATCAAGTGAATCATTTAACCATAAGGACATCTCTATGTACATAGTACCCCTAAACTACGTTCATCATCACGGTATACAGACCATAATTTAACAACTGTTTCATAGACTTTCAAGTTGTAAACACAGGACCAAACGCACAACAGACCAAGTCTTGCAAGGCAACCAGTCCAGTTCAATAAGAATCATCCAACAATTCATTTCATCACAACACTTAGCCAAATCATCAATACAAGTCCACCGCTTAGTTTACCGACAGATAATCAATGAAATGATATATGTATGATATGAATGTAATGCAATTCCTAAGTCAGGTACCTTTCTTCTTCCAGTATATAGGTGCTAAAGTTTTTATTATGACACGCACACCCATGGGGGACCCGAGAAGTCTATATACTCCTCCAGAATTTACCATCGGAGCCTAGATCTTGGCTGCATAATAATTGTTCCAGGCGTTCAACCCGTCCCCTCGCGTATCATCATCATCATCTCATTGTTTCCATAAACTCATAAGTATTCTCATATTTCCGGTCTCTTGAACACACAATATTTTCATACCACCCTCATATCAACAACAAAGAACCATGAGTGTATGAATGCAAATGACAAGATAAGGTAAGAAATCATGATGTAATGAGATGCAACCAAGTATAGAGATAAATATCACATATTTTCAAGAATTAAAAAATATAACAATCCAAGTAGAAATCAGGATATCATATCGGAAGCAGGTGTGATGAATAAACATACAATAGCAAAGATGGCGACAAGCCCATATATGGCGACAATCCCAATTAATCAGTAATTGGAACCATTATAAGGCTTATTCCCCAAATCACTCATCATCACAGTTCAACACCAGTACCTACTCAAATGTTCATCACAGTTCAACACCGGTACCTACTCAAACATTCATCACAACCGTTTGAGAGTGACCCCCAAACACGCCCAATAACCCTCAATGTTTACAACTAATTACATACTTCTATCGGAGTCTAGTGAAAGTAAATTGTATCCTACCTCAATGCCGACCAAGAGCCATGAACGGTTGACCCTCTATGTGCAACTTGATTCTTTGAGACACCTCGTAGTACTCGTAGTCTAACACACATATTCTATAAGTTAAAATCAAACCAGCCACACATAAGAACTTAGTCCTTAACCAAGCATAAGACACCTAAAATCCATCCCGGGCCCTAGGTGATAAAATCCAAACTTTATTATTAAAAAGGTTTCAAAACATGCTTACTAGTTATAACCCTAAGTTAATTGGAAAAACAACCTTAATTGAACCCTCAATTTCATAATTCAATAAAAGCCTCAATTTTACAAACCCTAGGTTTTTCCCCAATAAGAAAAGGAGTTCCCATAATCAAATTAGATATTATAACATGATCATATATCATAAATCAATTGTAGTTCACAATATCATAAACATCTAATCAATATTACATTCTTATATTCAAGATTCTTAACCTCTTATTCTAGCATGAACACCTTAGGCTATCTTCTTCCCCAAATAGACTTTTACACTAGGATACAAACTAAGTGATAACTAATAATTTAAAGGGGGTGGAATTATACCTCCATTGGAGAACCACGATGGAATACTCAAAATCTCCCCTCTTAGTCGAGCTCTACTCCCAAGGAAATTATTTTGGGGAAATTAAATCATTTTAGGGCGTTCATCTCACTGGACAGACAGTGATTCCGCTCCTGCGAACTAGACTTCGCAATCATCGATGCGCTTTGACATAAAATAGGACCACTGAGGCACAGGCACTTGACACCTCGCCTTAGCACAGAGGCAGAAAAGATTTTGCAGATGCGGACTTCGCCCTTCCGCCGGCGCGGATGTGACTTTGCTGACGTAGACACTGACCTTTCAGGAATTCTTCAAATAAATGCAGCTCCTTTCTGAATCGTAAAAGTTGATTTACCCATAATTACCACGTGTAATAGTCACCGGTGAGTGCCCAGATGAGGGATATGAATAGTACCCGGTGAGTACCAAGCGGGTCATTACAAACACTCTAGAACCTTTCTACTCATTTTTTGCAAGCTATCAATATCATCACGCCTAATAGGAAACTCCACTTCCTTCCTGGTGTCTCAAACTCAACTTCTAAGAATAACACGCTTGAGTGAAAACTAATCATAAATACATGATATATCTCTTATGAAGCTTATGGAACTTATAACATGAATTTGCAGCACATGTGAGCTATAGACATTCATGATACATCTTTACTTACATTCTAATCCCATGGACTGCTACACTCTTATGAAGGCTCGTGCATCTCTGTATTAGCATAACTCATCCTAAGTGACACTCTATGACTCAATAGGGATGACTTGGATTCCATTTATCTGTTTTACCTTACACTACGCTCTATACCCCGTAACAACTTCTTGGACATTAATCACATGAAATTATTTACCTGAAGTGACATTCTATAATCCCATATATAACAGTACCCGTAAGTTGTCAACGTACCTTATTTTATCTAAAGGATATGCAACTTCTCAACTAATTTTTAGGAAGTCATCATACATTTCATCCCCAGTACCATTTATCTTAAACCACATTCTATAAATCCTTCTAATCATAATATGCAAACTGCCCACATCATCATACTTAAGGAAACTCTAATCCCATCATAGCAACTTGGAACTCGATTCGAGGAGTTACATGTTTGATTAGCAACTAATTTTGGACATACAACATCTTTTAGAAGACACATGACTTATAACATGGATTCAGTGCACTTGTAAGCTCTAAGCTTCATAGTTCATATAGGAGAACAATAAATACATGTCATGCCATAGTGGCGAATAATGAAACTAGCCTTACATATCTTTTTGAAGCTGATCCTTCAACGAAACTAATGGAAATAGCTCCTTCCCAACTAGTCTACAACAAATAATATAACTCTAATATCAACACGAGAAGCATACTAACTAGCTAATGAGCGATAAGCTCGTTCTATAACAATTAGGAAAATATCTCTCCTGTTTCTTCCACATCCCACTCGCTCAACAACATCCAACACCTATATGTACATAAACCTAAAATAATAATATGAACAGCCCCTAAACAACATGCTACAACTTTACGAACCATATTATTAAGTAATCAAAGAGCAACAAGCTCCCGAAACTATAATTAGATGATGTACTTCACACCCGACCTTATTTTAACAACACACAAGCTCATCACGAGTTACCAGACCCCTGCCCATCTCCATACCATCAAAGAGGTCCCAAAAACACCTAAAACAACCCCAAAATTCATCTACACAATAGGAACAGTTTTGCCCGATATTTCTAACCAAAACATATATAAAATTGTTCAACCAACTCAAGCACAAAGAGGAAAGATTGGCAGTAACGTTACCTTGATGAAGAGATTACTTTCTTAACTCAGATTCTCCATGACTTTGAGTTCTGCTTAAATTTTAAACTTGAAAAAGAAAAAGGAAGTCACTTGGGAGGTAGGGGAGAAGATTGAGCAGCCTTGGCTGGTCGGAAGATAACACTTAGGGTTTTCCTTCAAGTTCAAAAGTATAGAAGTAAGATGACATAGTTTCTCATGAAGAATTTAGTAAAAGTCATAAAAATTATCACTTACTTTAAGCTTAAAAATAAAGGAATACTTGAAAGTTATGGAGGATGAAGAATATGTCATGGCTGCTTGCAATTCTGAGAGAGAAAGAAGATTACTTTGAGCTTATGAAGGAGGAATGGAAGCTTCCATGACTTTCCTAAGAGCTTCAAGCTCAACATGAAGAAGAGGAAGAGAGAGAATGTCCATGTCTAGTTCTTGTTGGTGGGAGAACGTAAGAGAGAAAGAGAGAGAAGCATGGCTGAAATTTTTTGAACAGAAGGGTTGAATGACAAATTACAAGAGGTTATATCTATATATATCAGCCCTTAAATGGGATTTGACAGATTGGGCTTGGATCTGCCCCATCTCACGTTTTCTTTCCCTTTTATTTGAACCTCTCATTTTAAGTAGGTTTACTTAACCTAGAAGTTTGGTGATTTTTTCTAAACATGTGTGTTGTCCTCATTTAATAAGTAGGACATGAAATAAGTACGATGCGAAATAAGTAGGTCAAGTAGGTAGGACGTGTAAAGAAGTATATTAAGCAAGTAGCTTGAGTAAGTAGGACGGGTAAGTAGTAGCTCAAACACGTATGTCGTCTAAGAAAGTAGGTGAAATACATAGGTGAAGCTAGTAGGTCGTCCACATTTGTCCGACTTTCCATTCATTTATGAATCTCCTTTACTTTAACTAGGCTTAGCATTTACATACACTTGAATCCTTAGGCTTAACTATAACCTTATTCCTCCACAATCAAGTAAGTTTGTCCACTTCAACATAGTCGTACACATGTTGAGAAGTACGGGGTATTACAATAATATACAATGTTTGACCTTGTGCTATAGACTATGTCTCATGGCCTTTCACGCGCCTGTCCCCCTTGGTTGATGCTTGTGCAGTGCGTGCCTTCCACAAATTACATATTTACCTTGTCTGATGGGCATGTGATGCATGCACCAGAGCATGACCTACAATTTTTCTAAAATTTCAAATGTCCTAAATAGTGTCGAAATTCATCCACGCCCGTCGATTCCTAAATCATACCATTCGAATAAGTCCAAAATGATTATATAAATTCATACATATGTGTAAAATAAAATTTGAAACACAAATATAAAAAAAATGTTATATCGAGTATTACCGTTCTTCCACTAAATTTTTTAATTCCACCGGTGTCATATGTGGTACCCACTTTCACAATTCTTCGATTTCGGATTGTCCATTAGCAATTACTCGAATTAGAGGTGGAATCGGAATTTAAAGTTTATAATTTCAAAATTTTAGTTTTCTAAAGTTATTAAATTCAAAATTAATAATTTGTATATATTAATAAAAAAATTAACACAAATGTAGGACTTGAACCAATGTTATTGAGTCCATCCGAACTCATAAGCACTAGCTCTGCACCTAACTAGGATCTTCGAGCATGGGTCACTAAACTTTAATGACTAAGGTATAAGACACCCTCCATCAAAGACGAATTGAGCAATTGAAATTTATAGATTCTTACCACAACCTCAAGTTAATATACACACTAAATGTGTTCATTATTAAATATTTATAAGTAATTTACTGAGCAATAGCTAGTGAGTTTATGCGAATGCGTACGTTGTAAGGTATCTCCTCCCTTACATAGACTGTAGACAGCTCCACCTGACTTTCTAGTGGCAAATTAGAGCCAACAAAACTATGTCGGTTTTGGCGGCGATATGACACCTGATACTAGAAGTTTGGAAATGGTACTTTTTAACTTAACCATCAAAATTTATTGGAGGCTTTTTCTTTATACTTTTCTCCTAGTGGACTCTTAATTCTTTTTAGGTTATATACTAACGCGTAATATTCGCCTTTAGGAATGAATGAAAGATCTCTTAACAAAGGCGACGCGGACGAAGCACGGAGTTCCACATTTATTCAAGTATGAGACAATATATCATAAATCACAAATTCACAATCAAGAACTCTTACAATTTAGTGCTATTTGAATCGAATCACAGAAACATATATAGTACTTATTACAATGAAATTTTCATTTGGATTTGAGAAAAAAGTATAATTGAAATATAAGTTTTTCAATATTCCTTTTATATTATCGAATGCTAGCTCATACAGTCATACTTGGTTTGTTTTAGAATTTGTGTAACTTAGTTACATGACAAAGAGAATTTGGGCAAGGGAGAATACTTTTCCTGCAGCGTGGGACTTGTACATATATCTTTTCGAGAAAAAGAGCCTCCCAACATATAACCAAATTACTGATTACATACTTGAGTTGTATTACCCTAAGCTATTTTAAAATGGAATATATACACTCTTAAAAAGCCACATCCACATATGTGTTGGCGGGTGAAATGCACGTGCTTTGTAAAATTCAATTAATTTTTTTTAAAAAAAATTCTCTTTTTCCGATTTATTATTTTATTTTTCAATTTCATTTTCATTTTCATTTTCATTTTCATTTTCATTTTCTTTCCTTCTCTTCCTTATGTTCCTTTTCGTAACATATTATT
This sequence comes from Anisodus acutangulus, assembly GCA_029783415.1. NCBI lineage: Eukaryota > Viridiplantae > Streptophyta > Magnoliopsida > Solanales > Solanaceae > Anisodus > Anisodus acutangulus. Next base: position 10,782,976 of record CM056509.1, read on the forward strand.
TGTCTGCATTATCCTCACCGGAGCACCATCTCCGACCACCACAATGTCACTTCAACCCCCAGCCACCAATAACATAATTTTTTATTACACAAAAAAGAGGGCAAGATCAGCTTTTTATAAGAATTCTTTTTTTTTTTTTACATTTTCCTCTCATTTGAATTTCTCTAAAATATACAGCTTCTCCCTTCTTAGTTGTCACTGCGAGCTACTACGCTGAAGCTCCGGCGAACTCCATATCCCGACCAACCACTGCCCCCTTCCCTATTCTCCCACCTCGATCCATTCTCCTCTTCACCTCCCCTGCGTTTGCCGCTGCTCACCGATCATAGCCGATTGAAACTAGTGAGAAGCGACCAGATCTTGCCGGATTTTTAGTTTTTTAACAACTAATTGAGTTATCCTTCATAAACTAAAAACCCTAATTGAATTATTTCACATAATAGTAATGGAATCACAGAAGAAAGAATCAGAGGACATGACGCTACTGTCTATCTACAGCGACGACGAAAGATGACGAAATGGAAGATATGAAGAAGAAGAAGAAGAAGAAGAAGGGGAAGAAGATGCACTAATCTGGTGTAACATTTTTTGCTATCCAATTATCATAAAAATGAAAGGAAAGATGGATGGAGACCCAGATCATTTTTCGAATTCCTCTAGATTTGGTTGGAAAGTTTTGGTCGCTGGTTATGGTTGTTATTGATTGGATTTCTGTCGATAAAAAAAACAAAAATTCGATATTGGATCTAACTCACACCACAAAAATTAGCTCAAATAAAGGAGTATTAACCTAGCCTTATAAGAAGTTCAAGCTTCTCGTTCTCGTTTGTTATTGATGTGGTATATTTTTTCTTTAAAAAAGTTTTACTTTATGAGTTAAAAAGTTATATTTTCTTCTATATGATTTGATAAATAATTTAATCTTTTTTTATTTTAGTTCTTACCATAGAATGTATTAATTCAATTCTTCATACCAATTAAAAAAAATGCCATTAAACTTTTTAAAAGAAGTTAGGGAGTGGCAGGATTGAAGATTGGTATGAATAATTAAACAATGACATTGAGAACAAAATAAAAACATAAAATGAAGTATAACAGAGATGATACTAAATGTAGAAGTGACTTGAGAATGACTTGCTAATTGCTATGATGAAACTATTATTGGACTTGATTTGTTGAAGATTATTCATTTGTTTATGGAAAAAAATTTAGGGGAAAAAGTTCAAATAAATCTTATGGTTATTAATTTTTTGAAAACTTAAAACAATCTAGATATTTTTTTTTTTGGTTAAAGATGCCCAAATGAACTTCTGTAAAAGAACCTTTTGGTTTTGGGGATACCCCAAAAAATTCAAAAGAAAAACAATGGTAATAGTTATTCATACACGTTCTATTATGCATAATTTTTTCCCTCAAAGTTTGTAAAAAGAACTTTTAAAGAAATATCCAAACGCCAAATGTGACACCTACGTGCCGAGTGCCATATGACACATACTCCCAATTTATGCAGTTTTGAAGCTTAGTTTACATCCCAATTTATATATGGTCCTTGCCCAAATTGTATCCATCAAGCCCTTAAAAATTATTGTAAGCTTTAGTTTTAATCATTACTTTGTTTTTGTACTGTTATTTTGTTAAGTACTCCCTCAAAATATCTGTAAGGGTACGTAACATTCTCATTATATCTTGTGTCCCATGAAATAAAGTAAGCACTTATGGGGTGGAGCGGACGTGTGACTGTTTCTCTCTTAATTAAAGGTTTTATATTCTAGTTCTCGATTTGAAAAAAAATCTTTTGATAGGGAGCGTTTTCCTCGAATGAGCCCTACGCGGCGCGAACCTATATAATCGGGCTTCAATACGAATACAGGACACCGAGTGAGAAACAAAAAAATGAAACAAAGTAAGCGCCCCAACTAACGAACAGTGAATTATTATATATACAAGTTACAACGTGTAATACATGATCAACAAAATAAAAGAAAATTAGATTTATCTTATATCAGCGTCGTGTAATACGATTTCCAAAATATCTCTGTAAATGTTGTAAAGGCTATTGACTTATTTTTCAGATTATTAAATCCACTTGTTATGTGTATTTACATGCAATTACAATTCAAATTACTCCCTCCATATCAAAATAATTGTCACATTTTACTTTTCAAGAGTTAATTTAATTAAATTGTAGTTCTAAATTGAATAAAATTATTTAAAAATTATACGAAAAGTAGTTGATATACGGATATATTAAAATATTGGTCAAAGTTCATATAATTTGATTCCCGATAAAACGTGAAAATATTTTGAATTAAAGGCGTACTTGAATGTAAAAGACATTTTCTACGTCAGTAGATAAAATAAAACTCAAAAAATATTGAGTTTAACTTTTATAAACTAATAGGGTAAAAGAAAACCACTATCAAGTCATCAGAAAGATAACTACAGACATGAGGCACAAGTTGGTACAGAAGAAGAAAGCTTGAACCGCAAGGTCACGAAGTTCGATCCCTGCATAAACCTTCTTGGTTGAGCCTCGCACACATGGCTTGCCAAGTGTGATTAATCTACCGACGTGGTTTGCGTGCTATTGGCCAAGGGGTTTTACCCTGTGCGCACTCGAAAGAGTAGCGGCTGCGGTTCCTTCGTTACAAAAAAAAAAAGAAAAAAAAAGATAACTACAGATAACCATTCATGAAAAATGAGATTAAGAACCTAAAAAACTAAGGCATGTTAAAATATATTGATAATATAATTTTCTTTACACTGTCAATATATATAAGCTAAAAAATTGAAAATATATACAACTTTGTGCTCCGCTTTTCTGATCCTCAAGTTCACCCATCACTTAAAAGAAATTCAAACTAAATCTCCTATTGTTCCTCAGTAACTCAATGATAGAACAGTCGATCGGCTGTTAACTGAAGAGATTTGATTGATTCATCATACATTAATTGTGAATGGAGTGACCCATTCCTGGACTGTGCCCTGGCCCCGTTGGTCCCAAGTCATCCATTTTTTCAATCACTTTGCTGCTTTTTTCTGCTACTTGTGTTGATGACACATAAGAATCAGATGGTTTTTTCTCACTTACCACTTCCAATTTTTTCGAACAGTGTTTGCAATGTTTAGACTTTAGGTGCCTAATTGCATCCACACATAAAATTTCATGACTAAACAAGATCAACACAAGGAGGAAAACACAGAAGGGCGTGATTTTAGTGCTTGTTACAACCATAGTATTGTGCTAGGAATTGGTAAGTGGAGAAGTAGAACAAGGAGAGAATAATTAACAAGCTATAGGTTTCGTACAAGGTTTTGGAGGAGGTTATAAGACACTTGTTATTACAACTGTAGTATATATAAGATTGATGTGGGAAGAGGAACTATTAGAATATAGAATAATAAAACTTGAGAAGAAAGATTTTGAGACGTGAATAATAAAAGAGTAAGGCGCCTAGCACATTTCGGCTTATCTACAAGAAAGTAGGGGTGAGCGGGTCCGGATACCCTAATGTTTTTGAACTACCCGGACCCTATCCGGTAAAAGATCGATTTCTAAATTTACTATCCGGAATCTACCATTAGCAATCATTACTCGGGTACCCTGTAAATAAAAAAACACAGATTAAGCAACATCTTTTTAGCCTATGAGAATAAAAAAGAGTTCTAAAATAATTTCGTCCAGTAGTTTTTTAGCCTGCAATCGGAGTATTTAGTACATTTATAAGAAGTTTTAGAAAACTTACTCATTGTAGAAAAACTAATTCTGTAACCAAAACCTAAAATTGCAAGCCAAATTTGACACTCAATTAATTGAACGTGTTGATTTCAAAATAATTCTGAAAATATCTTAATTAAACTTATTTTCGTGTTCATAAGCTCTTCGATACAAAGAAAAGCTTTATTATACTAATAAATTCCTAAATTTCATCTTCACAGCTACAAAAATATACACAAATTTTAAAAATAGATTTACATTTCAAATTAAAAAGTAATACAGATTGAAGATGAGTATCGCCTGAAATAGAACAGAAGCATAGGATATTAAAAAGAGATTGAAGAGTTAGATATGAACCCATATGCATTTTATGAATGACGTGAACACAACCAAGGGAGAGAAAGAGGCAAAGGTGAAGCTTCAACGACGACGCCGATGAAAGTACCAGAGAGAAATCTTCAACGACGACGACGATGAAGCTCGGTGGTGTAGCTAAAACGTCATTGTTATTGAGAGAGTTTTGAGTGTTTTCTCTTAGGGCACAAAGAGCATTCTAGAATAAAGGGGTGAAAAAGCTGAAATATTTACGTCTTAGGGTGGGGAAAATCAATGTGCATGCGTGCAGCAAATAATTTTTGAGAAAGTTAAAAGTGGTCCAAATGTTTCTCAAAAAAGTAAAAATATTTAATATTTTATAGGTTCCAGGTATCGGTTTCGGGTCCGGATACCCTGTCTCTATTTGCCAGAACCAGAACAGGACCCGACATAAATCGGTTCCTAATTTTACTACCCGGGCACTACCCATTATCATAATATATCTACCCGGAACCTACCCGTTAGTGTCGGTTCCGGCCGGATATCTGGGTACCCTGTACCCGTGCTCACCTCTACAAGAAAGTATAGAATTGACAACAAAATCTTAGCAATAATAAATATATTGTTGCTAAAAAAACGTAAATGGCAACAAAAATTTAATATATTGTTGCTAAAAACATAAATGACAATAAAAAAAATAACTTCTTGTTACGAAAACTTTACGCATCGGAGGTTATTGTAACGTTATGCAACAATTTTATTATTATGAAAAGTACTTTTGACAACAACATCTAACATATGACAACAAAAAATGTTGTTGGCAAATATCTTTCTTCTCATAGTGCTACATGTTTAGTAAATACTCAAAATACAAATAAGTCAAGTATTTATAAGTTAAAATCACCCAAAAATCATACGTTAATTACTCCCAAGTTATGCCTTTTCCGTTTATACAAGTATTTTTAGTTTTTACTATTTTATTCTAATCAATACGTTCACTAATTCTCGAAATACCTTTTCTGAAGCAAAACTGTAAAGTTCCTCTAGTCCCACCACCCCCTGGTCCCAGAGGTGGGGTGAGGCGATGGTCATGGGACAGCGACCCTTATACTCCAAAGAATTAATTCCACGGCCGCTGGTCAAGCCAACAATTCAGGCCCAGCAAACCTCGTATACCAGGCCCGTGGAGACTGAAAAACAGACATGATGAGGATGGTTGGGATCCCTGAAACCCAATGGCTGATGCATATAGACTGTTTCCTTGAGATCACCATGTAGAAAGCATTCTTGACATCCAACTGATGAATAGGCCAAGTCTTTGAAAGAGCCAAGCTAAGAACAGTGTGAATAGTAGCTGACTTGACGACCGGGCTAAACGTCTCCCCACAATCTATCCTAACCTACTGAGTCTTACCATCACCAACCAGCCGCGCCTTATGTCAAGTAAATGACCCATCCGAATTCTCCTTATGAGCAAAAATCCACATAGACATGATAACATTAATACCAGAAGGACGGGGCACCAACTCCCACGTCTTATTATCAATAAGAGCATTATATTCATCAGTCATAGCAATCTTCCAATTAGGGTCATTTAAGGCGGACATAGGATTACGGGGCAAGGGGGATTTAGAGACATTAGAATGTAAATTAAAATATCTTTTAGGTGTAAAAATACCCCGCTGAATACGAGTGACCGGTCTCTAGGAAGAATTTAGTGAATTTTGGGAATTTATCGGGCTCGGGACGGGTAGCGGCCAGGCGATGGCGTCTTGGCCCAAATCGAGCTTCCGGCAGAATCTGGAGCAGTTCGAGGTGGGTAGCCCAATCGCTAGAACTGTTTTAATTCTGAAACAGATGTGAGTAGTGGGTCGAGCGGGCAGTGGGCTCGTTGGAGGATTTTTTGGGTGCGGGATATGTCCGAAAAATGATGAGTAATAGACGGAGATATATCATCATCCAAAAAATTATACGAACTAGGCTCGGGAGTATGGACTTTAGCCGAAAGCAAAATTCATTCCATAAATAACATTGTCCGCACTATCTTACTTCATGCTTCCGTACCCCCGTATTTTTGGCATCATGCTCTGCAAATGGCAACATATCTCCTTAACATAATTCCGTCCAAAGGTCTAACATATTCTTCCCCCTCCAAATTCTATATAATAAGAACCCTTCTTATTTTCATCTTAGGATTTTTGGGTGCTTATGTTATCTGTTATTCCCATCCACCACAATTAACAAACGTCAGGCCCGGTCTACTCCGTGTGTGTTTTTGGGTTATCCGTCTACTCATCGTGGTTATAAATGTTTTGATTTATCCTCCAAGAAATTTATCATTAGTCGCCATGTAATTTGTGATGAAACTCAATTTTCATTTACTAAAGTCCATACTCCCGAGCCTAGTTCATATAATTTTTGGATAATGATATATCTATGTACGTTACTCATCATTTTTCGGACATATCCCGCACTTTTAAAATCCTCCAATGCCCAGCCATTGGACTCCATCGCTCGTCACTATTTCCAATAACTGAAACAGTTCCAAAGAATTGGGCCATCCCATCCCAACTTTTGAACTGCTCCAGATTCTCGCCGCCGATTTGGGCTAGGAGGCCCATCGCCACGCCGATCCCGTCCCGAGCCCGGCAAATTCTCAAAATTCACTAAATTCTTCCTCAAGTCATAGACCAGTCACTCGTAGTCAGCGGGGTATTTTTACACCTAAAAGATATTTTAATTTATATTCTAATGTCTCTAAATCCCCCTTGCCCCGTAATTCTGTGTCCGCCTTAAATGACCCTAATTGGAAGATTGCTATGACTGATGAATATAATGCTCTTATTGATAATAAGACGTGGGAGTTGGTGCCTCGTTCTTCTGGTATTAATGTTATCAGGTATATGTGGATTTTTGCTCATAAGGAGAATTCGGATGGGTCATTTGCTTGACATAAGGCGCGGCTGGTAGGTGATGGTAAGACTCAGCAGGTTGGGATAGATTGTGGGGAGAAGTTTAGCCCGGTCGTCAAGCCAGCTATTATTCACACTGTGCTTAGCTTGGCTCTTTCAAAGACTTGGCCTATTCATCAGTTGGATGTCAAGAATGCTTTCCTACATGGTGATCTCAAGGAAACAATCTATATGCATCAGCCGTTGGGTTTCAGGGATCCCAACCGTCCTCATCATGTCTGTTTGTTGAAAAAGTCACTATATGGGCTTAAGCATTCTCCACGGGCCTGGTATACGAGGTTTGCTGACTTTGTTTTGACTATTGGGTTCACTCACAGCAGGTTAGATAATTCCTTGTTCATCTACCGCCGTGGTTCGTCATTGGCCTACATTCTGGTGTATGTGGATGATATCATCTTGACTGCCTCTTCCGATGCCTTGCGCCTGTCTATCATGGACATGCTCAGTTCTGAGTTTGTTATGAAAGACTTAGGGCCCTTGAGTTAATTTTTAGGGATTGCCGTCAAGCGTCATTCAGGTGGTTTGTTTTTGTCTCAACGAAAGTATGCTACTGAGATCATAGAGAGGGCTGGAATGTCATACTGTAAGTTCACTTCCACTCCATTTGATGCAAAACCCAAGCTAGTGCCGCGGCAGGTGCACCATACGAGGACCCGACCCGCTATCGCAGTCTTGCAGGGGGCCTCCAGTATCTTACAATTACCAGACTGGATATTACGTATGCTGTTCAGCAGGTGTGTTTATTCATGCATGATCCCATAGTTGAGCACATGAATGCAACCAAACTCATCATTCGGTAGATTCAGGAGATACTAGATTATGGTTTGCACTTATATCCTTCATCTACATCCACACTTGTCTCATACACAGATGCTGATTGGGGTGGTTGTCCCAACACCAAACGGTTGACATCTGGCTACTGTATGTTCCTAGGCAACAACTTGGTCTCATGGTCAGCAAAGCGTCAGGCAACTCTATCACGCTCAAGTGCAGATGCCGAATATCGAGGGGTAGCAAATGTGGTCTCCGAATCATGTTAACTACGTAATTTGCTTTTGGAGCTTCATTGTCCCATTCAGAAGGCAACCTTGGTGTATTGCGATAACATTAGTGTCATCTACCTTTCAAGTAACCCGGTTCAGCACCAACGCACTAAGCATATCGAAATGGACATTCACTTTGTCCGTGAAAAGGTTGCTAGGGGTCACGTTCGAGTATGCCATGTCCCATCTCGTTATCAAGTTGCAGACATCTTTACAAAGGGTCTACCAGCGGTCCTTTTTGAAGATTTTAGGGACAGTCTCAGCGTTTGAAGACCGCCCGCTATGACTGCGGGGGTGTGTTAAATATACAATATACACACAATATACATGTGTGTATATTGTATATTGACTCTCGGATTCTGCCCCAAATTGGAAGCTCTCGGTTTTGGAAAATAGATTTTAGGTAATATATGTTAGGGTAAATAAACATGTAAGAATATTGTATATTAGGAAAATATATGTGTAGTATATTGTAATGTATTTGTTACCTAAATTAGGATTATACACTACCATAATTGTAGAGATAGAATTATGGTAAAATAAGATTTTAGGAATAGAATAGGAATAGGATTCTCCTATTTTGTAACTTGTATATATACCTATTCAATTAATGAAAATAATCAAGGGGATTATTTCTTTCATCCACATCAATCGCTTATCATTTTTTCACAAAGCTACTTTTAAATTTATAAATAAGTTAAAATCACTTAAACTATCACCGTTTTATGAGTTTCATATCTAAATTATTGGGTGTTCAAAAAAATCCCATGAACTATCATGAACTCATATTGAAATACCTCCCAGAGGGATATGACATGCTACATGAACATCACGCTTCAAAATCTCTTCCAAAGAGTTCCAAGTGAAAGTACACGTGGAATTACTTTTGAGTGAATAGGTTAACATTCCCCCTGAATTATCAGTATTTTGCGAGTTTCATACCTACACTATTGGGTGTTCACACAACTCCCCCCGCTAACTACCATGAACTCATTGTGCCTGCACATGGACTCATATTTTAGATTTTTTTTTCCTTTCTCATATGGCCCTAGTTCTCACAAATATATTGCCACATAATCAACCGGGTTTATTCTTAATTTAAAGGGAGTTATAATCCAACACGGTAATAGAAACACCTAATTAGGTATGGAACTCACAAAATTATGATTTTTTTTTTAAAAAAAGGGAGGGAATTTTTGTCACTTTATCAAAAGAACGCTTAACAATATTTTGTACGGAACATATCAATTGCTTAGTATAAGTTTCTAACACTTTTATTCAAATGAATAAGTGCTTATTTATGAAATTAATTTCTAACACTTAAAATTACTTATTACTATAGCACTTAATTCTTAAAAGGGCATGACAGTCCGGTGCACTAAGTTCCCGCTATGCGCGAAGCTTATCAATTAATTTTCAATCAACTAATCAAAATATGCTCTATTTTTTTAATAGATATTGCGTATATATTGTTTAGGAGATTATAGAAAAGTTTGTTCAGACTACAAAAAGTAAGCTAGTGTTTAGTAACAAAATTGACTTGGTCACTTCTTAAAGAAGGTCTAAATTGATGAAGTCTTTCAATAGGGAGCAAACCTTCTATAATAGATTTTTCACAATGTGAACACGAATTAGTCAGCTTAATGAATTTTCAACAAAAAATTCTTGAAGAATGTATTTTTTTTTCAGAATAATTATTTTATTTCATAAATATACATGTTTTTAAAAAAAAATCAATTTCATATGTTATAAGTAAAATTGAAAATATCAAATCTTTTGATATATAAACCTTTTAAACCTCTTTTTTAAATTATTTTTTTAATTTTTGCCTTGGGAGGTTAGACAATTCCACTTTGCATATTAATTACTACAAACTATCTAACCAGAACATATGATTTTCTCACTGTTGTTTTGTTTTTTTCTGTTTCCAGTGAACATGAATGCAAGGAACATGTGACCGTGCCCTCTCACTCCTCAATAGTGGGAAGATTCGTGTTGAGATATAAAGTTAAAAATAAAAATAATTAGTTTTAAAGTTGGAAAATGGATGGTTTGTTTTGGGTAATCAAGCCTGACCTCTAGTGAAAGAAGCTATCATCACATGGGCACCATCTCTCTACCCTTGTTAGTTGTCTATATTCTGATGGCCCTTTGCACCCAAGTTGCAAGTTCGAGTGTACAATTTTCAATGGACTCAATTAAATTTATTACGTCCTCAAATGTATTTATATTATCATCATTGAATCAATAATCTTGTTAAATAAAGATCAACTGGGTTTCCATTTTTTTTTTTTGGACAGTTTCAATAAGAATTCATTCTTTAACGAAATTCTATTTTTAAATTTATTTTATCTATTCCATGATCGTAATAAGACATGTTACATTACAATTTTGAATTAGAAGAGAGGTTTAAGAAATGACAAATTTATTCACTTTACTATCAATAACCGAGCTCTACTAGTGTTAGAATTTTATGAAAGGTAAGTATCTCGCTTTTATAGATAAATTTATATAGAATCTTGAAAAAGACTATTTCATAGATTTATTCAATTAGTCCATGAGGATAAAAGAAGGGAAAGTATCTACACACTTTTGTAAGTGGCAGGATTTCAAGTAAGGAGATTCAAAATATAAAAAAGTAAATATACAAAAAAATTAAAAAGATTCGACATATATTATATATAGATAAAAAATTAAATGTGATTTTATATATATATATATATATATATATATATATATATATATATATATGCCGTGCATTCGATGAAGGGGTTCGTATGGTACCCTTCTGTCTCCGTCCATGCCTTTGTGATGATAGAATTGAAAAGCATTCTTTTCAGTAATATATGCTTGGCGTGAGAATTAAGGAATTTTGATTCCGAGAAAATCGCCATGTTAGTTGATTTGTACAATTCAAGATTGAAAGAATATAATTCTTTAATTATTTTTATTAATGAAGAGGTATATATACATGATATACAATATCTAATTATAAAAAATAAATTTACCTTTCCTAATACAAAACTAATACATTTTCCTAATACAATACTACTATCATAATTACACTTGTACAAGAATTCTACAAATATGATAAATTATATACAAAATACTTAAGTGATATACACAGTCCCACCCGTGTATATTCTCGTGTCTTTCACACCCCCGCAGTCATAGCGGGCGGTTGTCGTACGCTGAGACAGTCCCTCAAATCTTCAAACAAAACTAAGGAAAGACCCTTAGTAAAGATGTCAACAACTTGGTACCGTGAAGGGACATGCAAGACACGAACTTGTCCACGAGTTACCTTTTCGTGAACAAAATGAATATTCATCTCGATATGTTTAGTGCGCTGATGTTGGACCGGATTTTCATAGAGATAGACTGCACTAACATTATCACAGTATATCAAGGTAGCTTTTTGAATAGAAAAGTGAAGCTCTAATAGAAGATTACGCAGTCAACATGACTCAGACACCACATTGGCTACCCCTCGACACTCAGTCTCCGCACTAGATCGCGATAAAATAGCCTGACGTTTTGCCAACCAAGAGACCAAGTTATCACCAAAAAACATACAATAACCAGATGTCGAACGTCTGGTATCTGGACATCCACCCCAATCAACATCTGTATATGTTGCGGCATTTCTAGATGCTACGCAAGTGTACGTATCACAATTTGTAATAAATTTCGGTAAGACCGAGTATCGTCCACAGAGACTGATTTATCAAGTACCAATTAATTAATCTTTAGTTTCTATTTGGCCAACGAATATAAGTGGTGATTTCTAAACTAACGAATTTGACAACTAAAGTATATTGCAGAAATGAAGTAGTAATGAAAACACACGAAGTTTAATTCAGTAATGAAAGAAATTAGGGTTTCCTATATCATCAACAATCCACTTTATCATTCATTAATGCAAGAATAGTGATTCTTCTTCTTGTTAAGATAGCAGGTTAACTGAGATATTTTATATTCCGATTAGGATATATAAAAACTCAACCTAAATGCGAATTTTCTATATTTCTGTGATAAATTCGATCATATAGGAGGATTAAGATCAATAACCTAAAAAGCTACACAGGCAATCGTGATACTCTCGTTCAAGATTAAACCTACGTCTAACCAACTATAGCATATTCAAATCTCCCTTTTCAAATCTCGATTTGAAATCATATATGTAATGAAAACTAATAGCCAATTAATTCTCATTCAATAAACACAAGTTGAAGAAATCTTAATAGATGAAGAAGAACATTAGAAATGCATTAAATCATAATAGAGTTTCAAGTGACTGAATGGAAAACCCTAATAAAAGTAATTAGCTCATAGACATGCTAAAAAAACCAATTAACTTAATATCCAACATGAACTGAATTAAAGTAAATAAAAGGAAAAGAACTTGAACAATAGATGTCTCTAATGGCTCCTTGTTCTCTTGTTTCTTGCCTCCAAAGTGTTATCCTTCTCAGAAAAATGCCCCTCGATACATATCACGAAAAACCTCCAAAATGGACTATTTTGCCCTTGTTAAATTTAGGTTTCTCACTTTCCTGACGTCGTCGGCACCGCGGCTCTTCAAACAGGTGTCGCGGCGCTAATTCGCTTCTGAAAGTCGTGTCCTCACTGCCAGAAGGGCACCGCGGCGCTAGTGTAGGGTGTCGCGACGCTGTAGCGTCACGACTCTTCAGCTTGTTGCGTCGCAGCTCTTTAGCTTTCTTCGTCCGAAAATCGTTTAAATTGCTTTCCCAGCTTCCTAGGGCTTCTTTGACTTATTTCTTGTGGCATGTATACATTTTTATCCTCAATAACCGTCTATTTCCTTTCTGAATCGCTTAAAATCTGAAAACACAAAACACATGCATAATACTGCACAAAACAACTAAAAGACAAATAAAGGACTCCCTAAAACACACTCTAAAACAGTACTAAAATCTACCTAACAGTATAAGACACGAAAGAATAGATGGATGATGGATATAAATGCAAACCATAATCAAGTGTGCCCCGTATGTAGTGTAATGCATTTGAGCGCATACATGTGCTCGTCCCTCGGATCATGCATAAATAAACACACCTGCTGCACTGCGTACGTAATGTCGGGCCTCGTAAAAGTAAGATACTGAAGAGCCCCTGCAAGACTGCGATAGTCGATGGGATCCTCATAAGGTGTGCTAGAAGTAGCACTCAGCTTCGGCTTGGTATCAACCAGAGTAAATGAGGACTTACACAATGACATGCCAACTCTCTCAATAATCTTAGCTGCATACTTCCTCTGTGATAAAAATAGACCACCTACATGACGTGTGACAATTATACCCAAAAGATAACTCAAGGGCCTAAGTCTTTCATAGAAAAATATGAACCGAGAAGAGACATGATAGACTTGCGCAGATTATCAGAAGAGGCAGTCAATGTAATATCATCCACATATAACAGAATGTATGCTAAAGAAGAACCACGACGATAGATGAATAGAGAATGATCAGACCTGTTGTGAGAAAACCCAATAGTAGACACATAATCTACAAACCTCTTATATCAAGCCCATTGGGCCTGCTTAAGCTCATATAAGGACTTCTTGAGAAAACAAACATGATTAGGATAATTGGGGTCCCAGAAACCCAAGGGTTGATGCATGTATACTGTCTCCTTGAGATCACCGTGTAAGAAAGTATTTTTCACATCCAACTGATGAATGGGCCATGCTTTCGAGAGAGCTAGACTGAGAACAGTGCGAATGGTAGCCGGTTTGACCACCGGACTAAATGTCACACCACAATCCATGACAACCTGCTGAGTTTTTCCATCACCTACAAGACAAGCCTTATGCCTCTCAAAACAACCGTCAGATTTGTCTTTATGGGTAAAATTCCACATAGAATGAATAACATTGACACCGGGGGGACGGGGCACCAACTCTCACGTCTTATTTTCAATAAGAGCATTAAATTTATCATTCATAGCTATTTTTCAATTCGGGTCATGAAGGGCTGACAATGAGTTCGTGGCAATGGTGATTTAGTGACATTAGAATAAAGATTAAAATGTCTTTTAGGTTTAAAAATACCTCGTTGGCTACGAGTAATGGGCCCTTGACTTGAAATAGAAGTGGATGGATTTTGAGTAGGTGTCGGGTTGGCTCGGAACTGGCCAGTATACAGTGGGCATGCCGGCCTAGTAGCAGGACGTATGAATGACAAAATTGGGCCAGCAGGCAATGGGCCTGCAAGCCAAAAAAATGGACGCGGGAGAACGTTATTTGGGCCATGTTGTTGAGAAATTCGGCCAATAGGCAGTGGGCCTACTGGCTAAGAAACTCACGCTGGATCCGGGACTATTGGGCCAGCAGGCAGTGAGTCTGCTAGCAGATATGGGTCACGCGACAACCCAGTTAAATGGTGGATAATATACGGTGAGAGTCCATCATCCAAAAAATTATAAGAACTAGACACGAAATTATACAATTTAGCAAACAAAAATTGGGTTTCATAAAAAATTACATGGCGACTAATTATGATTTTATTAGAAGGTAAATCAAAATATTTGTAACCACGATGATTAGACGGATAACCCAAAAATACACTAGCGGTAGAACGGGATTGAAGTTTGTTCATTGTAGTGGACGGAAAAAGTGGATAGCACAAACATCCAAACACCCTTAGATGAGAATACGAAGGGTCTTTATGATAAAGATTTTTTGGGGGAGCTTGATATGCTAACCCTTTGCTAGGAAGTATGTTAAGGAGGTGAGTGGCCATTTGTAATGCATGATGCCAAAAAGAAGGGGTAATGAAGCATGGGCGAGTAAAGTTCGGAAAATATTATTAATTGTACGAATTTTTCGTTCGACTTTCCCATTTTGTGAGGACGTATGAAGACAAGAAAACTGAAAAAATGATGCCATTAGTGTCACAAAATTCCCGAAACGGCCCATTATCAAATTCCCTCCCATTATCACATTGAATGTTTTTAATTTTCCGTTCAAATTGAGTACGGATGAATGCTCTAAACTTTAGGAATGTGGAAAAAACTTGAGACTTTTTAGACAAAGGAAAGGTCCACAAAAAATAGAATAATCATCCAAAAATAACACATAATACTGATGACCCAACGAGCTCAAAATGGGAGATGTCCACAAATCACTATGAATAATATCAAAAGGCATCAAAGTACCTGAAGTGGAGGCTACAAACGGTCTAACATGTTTCCCTAGGGAACAAGAAAGATAAATATTAGTACTACGCATACTATTACAATCAATAAATTATTATTCTTAAGAAAAGGAATAATCGACGCCCCCGGATGACCCAACCGAGCATGCCATAAGGAATGTTCTAGAGCGGCAAACGTTGATGGAGTGAATTGACTCGAGGAAGTGGTGGTGGTGGTGATTCCTTCACAGAAAACTCAAAAGGGTCAAAGTTAATAGCCACCCAATTATCTGTTGTGAATTTTCGGACAGACACCAAATTTTTAATTAAGTGAGGGGCATGAAGGACATTTTTCAAGACTAGAGGTGGATGCGGGGGAGATAATTGTGTGTGACCATAACCACGAATTAGAATTGAATTACCATTACCAACAATTAGGTCAAGATTTTTCTCAAATTAAAATAAGACGAGAGATTACCTGGCGCAGACATCATATAAGAAGTGGCACATGTATCCATGTGCCAATTTGCATCTGGGGATTTAATCCAAGTGTATGCATCGTAGCCTCGATATCTGTGAATTTCGGGACTGCAGTTGGGCCCGTAGAAGCGAAGGCCTACTGAGGCCGAGGCCCAAGCAAGCCAGCCTGCTGCCAAGGCCCAAGAGGCTACCTATTCGGAAACTGCTGTGAAGTGGGCCACTGGAACTGTTAGGAATAGCTGGCCCAATTCACTCGGGGTTGTTGGTGCAAATTGGGCCACTGCCCACTGGCCCAACCCCACGACCACTGTGCATTGGCCCAAGGCTGCGGCCAATGGTGATGTGGCCTAGCTGGCTGGCCACCGCCACCACGACCTCCGCCACTACTGCCACCGCTACCGCCGCTATGTTGCCGCCATTTTTCCAATTTTGGCCCTTTTTGCCATCACCGTTATTATGGTTGTGGCTAGAATTGTTGGAGTAGGAGTGAGAGTCATCGAATGTGGCCATCATCATGACGAAAGTGGCTCTGGTAGCCGTCTTTGTAGCCAAGCCGACTTCTTCTAAGGTAAGCATGGAACGTGCTTCGTAGAACGGCGGGAGAGGATTACTTTGACGAAGAAGCGTTCCAATGCCATTATAAGCCTCGGATAGGCCTGCAACCATCTGAAGAACACAACGATCATTCGTAACGGGCGCACCAACGTTCTTAAGTTGATCCGCCAATGAAACGTGTTCTTTGAGGAAGACATGATCAAAGAACAAGAGGAGAATTAGAGATTATGAAGAAAATTTGAGAGAAATTAGTCGTCGATCGGTGGCCGAAATCTCGGATTCCGTAAAGGAAAGTGGGCGGCGGAAGGTGTTTTTGGGTGAAGGAAATTTTGTCCTAGACATCTGCTACCATGAAAGAATATAATCCCTTAATTATTTTCATTAATGAAGAGGTATATATATACATGATATACAATATCTAATTATGGAAAATAAATCTACCTTTTCCTAATACAAGACTAATACCTTTTTCTAATATAATACTACTACCTAATTATACTTGTACAAGAGTTCTACAAATACGGTGAATTATATACAAAATACTTAAGTGATGTATATTCTCGTGTCTTTCGGAGATGTCATTGGTTTTCCAAGAACACTTGCCTAACCTTCATATTAAGATTTTCATGCTGCAACAAACAAAATATTCATCACATGCATATATGTACCACCTATTTGTTTCCCACATGTTCTATATATTGTTATGTCTAATTATATATCATAGTCATGATCTTCGTAAAAGTTTAATAACTTGCTTCCTACTTACAAAGTCTCACACCCGCGTTACTGTTCTTTTAGTTCTCCAACCCTCCCCTCCTTCCCCCAATTTAATGTAAAATAACTACATTGAAAATACACAAAAAATGCCATCTCTCTTTTGATTTTAATTTGCTAAATGGCATAAGTTATGTTTAGAATATATTGAAGACAAATGATAAATGTGATCTGGTTGTGATGGAAAATTCTAGTAACTGTGATACAGGAAAAAGATGACGAAGGTTGTAATATTAGATACTCTAACTAACTTAATTAGGCGTGCAGTTAGTTTGTGTCACGATCCATTTTTATGAGTTGTGACTGACAACTAACGAGCGGCTACCCATTAAGTAAACCGTTGCCACACATAGCCATACAACGATTTCACAATCCATAATCGAATCAAAACTTAGATAATGGTAAAATCATTCATAACAGCGAAATCGAACACGGTACAAGGTTTAAACCAACCACAACCTGATAGACATAGTCAAGGAGTCTATCATAATTCGTGTATATAAAAATTCAAGGACATAATCCGAAAACATATAAGAGTATGAAAGAATCATAAACCAAAACTGTCACCGTGATCAAATGTGGTCGGTGCATCTCAACTGAATTTCAGAGATAGCGACGATCGAAGTCAGAGAGGTCCTACAACAGTGCTAGTAAAAGGATCTGCATAATGAAGTAAATGGTAAGACACAAGGACCCATTAAGATTACCGACTCACCCCCTATCATACCACTTAGAGCAAGCGTATAAAATACCATGTATGAAAGTAATAATGTAACACTTACACAAATCAACTCAGAAGCACACAAGCAATAATCTTCCAATGCTTACACAATAGCTGCTCATGGCAAGCCACTAGACCAAAACGATAGACCCCATTAAAGCATGCTCGACCACAACATATAGTCCCTCGCCCATAGGACGACTCGACCAAATTATTCATAGGCCCTATAGCCAATAAGATGGCTAGACCAAACAACATGATACCATTACCTATAGACCCTGTTGTGCAATTCAATGTCATCATATGATGCTTAACAATCTACACACATCTCAAATCACGCAAATCGATAGCATACCAAGTCATGTCACCTAAACGTGCAAAACTAGTATGCCATGCTCAACATATTAAACGAGTGTAATACATGCTTCAGTAAAGTTTCAATCTATCATGATAATGGCATAGAAGAGTATAACATAGCTTCAATTCAATAGAGAAAAGAATCTCAAAAGATCACATATCTAGCTTAAATTAGCATACATGTCCTAGTATAAGATCACACCACAACATACTAGGTATTTTAGAACCAATTGCATGCGTTTATGCAAGTTCTATATTTGGTTTTTCGAACATCAAGCATTTAAGAGATTAAAATCTCACTTACTCACGGTCAACCTTGAATTTAAGTCGTTTCTTCACTTTTCTTGTGATTCCCTATTATAATAGGTTAGGTCTATTTATGATAATATAGGATTTGATAATTATGATAATATATGATTTGTAGTCCTATTAGAATAGGGTTACCCTTTATCCTATTAGGCTCGGAAAAAGATTATCTTACCTCTGTATAAGGAGGTCATTATGATGAATGAAAAGTAGAAAGAATTCTCCCATTATTCTTGTCTCTCTAAATTCTCGTCTCTGACTCGATTTTAACATGGTACTAGAGTCATGTTCAAAAGAACTCAAAAATCCTAAAACAATGACAGGTGACGGTAAAGAAACCAGTGATACCAGCAAAGGAATTGTCGGTGAAGAAAACAAAACGCAAAGAAAAATAATCTCTCCCTACGAGATCATGTCGAATGATAACCCTGAAATTATGGTGACACGTGTCCAATTGAAGGGAAAAATTATGAAGAAAGGACTAGATCCATGATGATAGCCCTAAGAGAAAGAAATAAGTTCGGCTTCGTCGACGGTACAATCAATAAACAGGACGAAGAGTCACTGAACTTAGAAGATTGGTGGACTATAAACTCATTACTGGTGTCGTGGATTCGCAACACCATTAAACTGACACTTCGCTCAACAATTACACATAAAGAGGAAGTGGAAGAATTATAGATGAGCATCCGAGAGTGGTTCACTGTTATTAACGGCCCACGGATGCAACGAAAGGCGGAACTAGTAGAGTGAAAGCAAAAGGAAAGGACCATAATGGATTACTATAGAAAACTCACTAAGTTGTGGGAGGAACTGCAAAATTACAAATAGATCTCAACTTGTACATGTGAAAAGTGTACGTGCAATCTAGGAACGATCTTAAAAGCCAAAAGAGAAGAAGAATAAATGCATCTTTTTCTCATGGGATTGGATGAGAGAACGTATGGAATGGTGAGGTCAAACATACTGGCCTAGGAACCGTTGCCATCATTAAACAAGGTCTATTTGAAGTTGGTGTAGAAAGAGCGTGTGAGAGGGGTCACACAAAAAATAGAGGACCAGAGTGAAACCATGGCTTTTGTCGTACATGAAAGAAAGCCTTACCATGACCAAGGTAAAGGAAAAAATTATGTTGCATTCTGCACGCATTGTAAGAAATCCGGAAACATTATAGACGAATGTTGTCAACTCATTGGTTATCCGGATTGGTGACCAGGAAATAAAAAAGAGACGAGAAAATCAGAGGAAGAAGACGAGGACAGCAACAACAACAGATGGGTGGATTGAGATCCGGTTGTGGCAAAGGCAAATACTGGGCTAATACCATAGTTGTCAAATAAGAAACTCAGACGGAGATAGGATCGGTGAACACAAGTGGAATATGACTTCACAGTTTCAGCGATGAGATCTGGAAGACTATGATTCACATATTGAAATCCCAGAGAATAAACACAAATGGGAAAATGGATAATAAGACCAAAACCTCATCTTGGATCATAGACTCTGGAGCTACTAACCATGTGACAGGTAATTCGGAGGAACTGAGAAATATGTGAGACATTCCTAAGTGTCTAGTTGGTCTTCCGGATGGAAGTAGCACAGTGGCTACAAAAGAAGGAACAACCAGCCTGAATGACAGGATATGGTTAAAGAATGTTCTTTATGTTCCGGATTTGACATGAAATTTAATTTCTGTATCACAACTAGTTGATTATTTAGATTGTGATGTGATATTTACTAGAATTATATGTGCTAAACTGGACTCCACCACGAGGAAGCTGATTGGAAAGGATGAGCATTGAGGTGGACTTTACTATTTTCATAATGTGCCACTGATACGGGCTATGAATGAAAATGCAGTTGATTGATTCGATCTTTGGCACAAATTGTTGGGTATTTCTACATAAGGCGGCAATATGATATCATCCTTCAACACAAGTAACGAAGTCTATTACGACATTAGGCTTAAAGGAGAGTGGTGACAAAATATATAGAGAATGAGATGTATGCCAACGAGCAAAGTAAACTAAAAGTGTTTTTCCTATAAGTGATAATATTGCTTCGTATACTTTTGAGATAATCCATTGCGATTTTTGGGGACCATATAGAACCCCTTCCTCTTGTGGTGCTTCATATTTTTTTTACTATTATGGATGATCGTTATCTTTCTCTTACTTGATAAGAAAGAAGTGTCCTAAACCTTGAAGAATTTCTTCGCTCTTGTGGAGAAGCAGTTTGAAAAAATGGTGAAGATAGTTAGAAGTGATAATGGAACTGAGTTCACGTGTATGAAGACTTATTTCTTTGAACATAGAATTTTATTTCAAACATCTTGCATAGAGACACCTAACCAGAATGGAAGAGTCGAAACAAAAAACCGTCACATTCTTAATGTGGCGTGAACATTGATATTTCAGGGCCAACTTTCGATTAAAATCAAGGGAGAATGTGTTTTGACAGCGGGTATTTGATCAATAGAGCACCGCCTTCGATTTTGAATGGAAAACCCCCCTATGAAATTTTGTACGGAAATGCGCCCCGGTATGTTCACTTAAGGGTGATAGGGTCACTATGCTACGCACACACAAAAGGAAGAATGAGGGACAAGTTTGAGAGTCGGAGTCGTAGGTGTGTCTTCTTGGGATATCCCTACAGAAAGAAGGGTTGGAGATTGTATGACTTAGAGAACGATGAATATTTAATCTTAAGAGATGTAGATTTCTATGAGACTAAGTTCTCTTTCACTGTAAGACCGAAAAAATTAACCGATATTATAGAAGCAATACCAAATGGAGGAGAATCTCCAGAATAAAGTTGTGTTAGCATGGACGAAACGGACGGAGGAATAAACCAACACATCTTCGAAGAAGACAAGACTGATAATATAGGTACAAACGATACTCAGATGGACAGAGTACAAACACCGAATGCCGAATCTATGAATTATTAGGATTTAGACTGGATAGAGATTATTTGGATAGAGATGACATGAAGGATGTACAACAGCAAGGTATCTGTACCAATGAAAAGCACCCGGATGAACAACTGGGTCAAGGTAAATGTCAAAAGCATGAATTAATCTGTCTACGCGACTACGTCACTGAATTATTTCCAGAAACAAAGTCCATCAACTCTTCCGCCAGATCCTTAGCAATCCTCCGGTGCATCTTATCCATTAGCTAATTATATATCCTGTGATAATTTTTTCCGCAACACTAAAGATTCCTTGCAGTAATTACCATAGGAACCGAACCAAAAAACTTTTCGGAGGCAATGAAAAAGGAACATTAGAAAGTATCTATGCGGAAAGAGATTCAAGCGTTTGAGGATAATGGAACATGGACACTAGAAACATTGCCACTATATAAGAAAGCACTCGGATATAGATGGGTGTATAAAATCAAGTACAACTCTGACGACATAATCGAGTGATATAAATCTAGTTTGGTCATCTTCAGAAATAAATAGAAGGGAGAAATTGACTACTATGAAAATTTTGCTTCGGTTGCTAAGGTAGTAACTGTTCGGACCTTCCTTGTTGTTACGGCTACGTGAAATTGGGAGTTGCATCAGATGGATGTTCATAATGCTTTCTTACACGACGAGCTTATAGAGAAAGTTTATATGAAATTTTTTGTTCCTAATCTGAGGCAAGTATGTCAACTCCAAAAATATTTGTATGGTGTGAAGCAAGCTCTAAGGGTGTTGGTTTGTGAAATTGTCAAGTGATTTGATGAAATATGAGTTCAAACAGTCATACTCTGATTATTCTCTATTCACTATGCATCGGGGATGTATGCAACTTAACATCGTAGTCTATGTGGATGACTTGATTATCTTCAAAAATGACTATATTGTCATTGAATGATTCAAAGACTATCTCCATGCCTATTTTTACATTAAGGATTTGGGCCTTCTGAATTACTTTCTGGGAGTTGAAGTTGCACATAGACCAACTGGGTTGTTTCACTGTCAATAAAAATATGCCTTGGATATAATCTCTAAGTCTGATTTACTGGGAGCTAAATCAATCAATACTCCTACGAAACAAAATCATGGTTTGGTCTTGGCCAAAGGAGCTGCTTTAGGAAATCTGGATCCATATCGGCGTATTTCAGTAGACTAATATACCTCAGTTTCATGAGACTTGAGTTGTCATATTGCATGCATGTTCTATCCCAATTCATGCAGCAACTAAAGGAAACACACTGGAACGCGACTCTCCGTATGATGCGGTACTTGAAGAATAACTCAAGACAAAGCAGTGTGATAAGAAAAGATTGTAATCTCCAATTGTAAGAATGGTGTGAATCGGACTGGCCAGATGTCCGTTGACTTGAAAATCACTTACCGGTTTGTTTATATCCCTCGGGAGCTCACCGGTATCATGGAAAACCAAGAAGAAGCACATTGTCTCTAGCTCGTCAGTAGATGCGGAATATCGGTCAATGATATTGATAGTCTGTGAGTTGAAATAGTTAAAGAGAACTTTACATAGTTTTGATGTTGAACGTAAATCTCCGGTGAAAATGTATTGTGATAGTTAAGTATCATTTTATATTACGCAAAATCCGGTGTTTCATGAACAGACTAAACACATTGAAGTCGAGTGCCACTATGTCCGAGACGCGCTACAATCTGAAATAATACTTTCCAGTCATGTGTCAATCAGTGAGCAATTTACCGATGTGTTTACAAAGGCTTTGGGCAAATCGCAACATGAATATTTACTTCGCAAGTTGGGCATTCGAGACCCTTATGCTCTAACTTGAGGGGGGTATTAGAATAGGTTAGGTATATTTATGGTAATATAGGATTTGGTAATTATAATAATATATGATTTATAGTCCTATTAAAATAGAGTTACCTTTTACCCTATTAGACTAGGAAAAATAGGATCTTACCTCTATACAAGGAGGTCATTATGATAAATAAAAAATAGAAAGAATTCTCCAAGTATTCTTGTCTTTCTAAATTCTCGTCCTTGTATCGATTTTAACATTTCCCGTACAAATTCCTCCAATCTATGAATAATACACACTATCAAAGTCAATTATACGCATTGGACTCAATCTCATATTTTTAGGTCAAGCCTAAATCAAAGTCAATGGTAACTCAGCAAAAAAGTCAACCTTTGATCGACGAGGTCAAACCCCTGAGACCCAATACATTCTCAATTTACCAAATCACTCTCGAGTCCAAATATTTATTTGGTTTTTTAATCATGTACAATTTGCTCATTCATTTCTAAATTTTCCTTCTTAAAATCTAGGTTACCCAATTCAAACACTTGAATCTCATGTTTCAATGATTTAAAATAATTTAAAATTGAGTATAATTATAATAGGGCGGTAGAGAATCATTACCTTGTGGTTGTAGGTCAAAATTAATCCATTTGAAATCTAAAATCGAGACCTCAAATCCTCATATGGAATAAAAAATAGTTGCTAGTTGCGTCACTGATCGATATATACCAAGTGATTGCAATTGTGGATAGCTATCTCTATCGCAGTCTAGGCGAAACCCAAATCATCATGATAAAGTCCTTACCCTCGGGTTCTATTGAGTATTGACCTTCATCACTTCTAACTTAGCACGATCACGGTGCTAGTTTCGCGATCGGAAAGAGTCAAACTTCTTGACCGTTGATTGGTCAATTCTTCACCGTGATCATAGTTGCTCCGCGCCTGGTACTAGAAACTTCTATCAATTGTTTCAAGCTTTCAAACTTGTATGAAAGTATCCTGAGCTCCTCAGGTCTTAATTTGAAACATACCAACAAGTCCCAAAATATAATACCAACCTATATAAAGTCACAATACATTCTCCCTCACTTAAACACTTGTTCATCCTCAAACGATGTAAGAAAGTGTATATAAGTTGTCAAATAAGTGAGGATAATTATTTTGTATGTATTCCTCGGTCTGCCAAGTTTCTTCGTCATGCGGATGGTTCCACCACAACACTTCCACCAAGAAATCTCATTCTACCTCAATTTGTTTACTTATTTCTGTAAAATAACCACTAAACTTATTCATATTACAAATCGTTGTCCAATTGGATTAGTGTCATCTCTAATATACTTCCAAATCATCCATACATGAAAAACTGGATGCACACTAATTCAAGAGGTAAAGCGAGCCTAAAAGCAACTGCACCAACTAATTCCTAGATACGGTCCAATAAACCTTGAACTGAACTTTATTTCTTCATAAACCTCATCATATCTCTCATAGGCGATACCTTTAGTAACACACATTCTCCATCCATAAACACAAGGTCACATGAACTTCAGTTCTCCAAATTGGACTTTTGTCTACTCAAAGTGCCGAAAGTCATTTCGGAATGGAATTACTTTGACCTTCTCTAAGGCCTGTTAAATCAAATATAGATCCAAAAGCTTTGTATTATCTAATTCAAATCAACCAATGGGAGAATGACACTAGTATTCATATAAGAGGCCATCACATTTCATTACATCCCATCTTTATCTAATCTTGTTGAATTTAATTAAGCTTATACTGAAATGTTGAGGTGAATTGTGCTTATTTTCCCATTATCTATTGATTTTGAAATTCTACTTAATTCATTTCAATCGATTCACTTTTATCCATTGATTATTCATCTGTTGAAACTTATATCTTTTAAAGTGTGAACGCAAGTATTTTAAAGATCAATATTCGCCACTACTTTGTTGGGGTTGGGCAATAATACCTGTTGAGTATACATTGATCTCCATACTGATGTTACACTTGCTGGACTCTTTTGTGCAGATTTAGATCCATGCACTAGTGAAGCATGCAAACCCGCCTGATTTAGTTGCTTTTCTCGGAGATCTCAAGGTGAGCTACTTAGATGATCCACAACACCGGACTCTATCTATCAATACTTATTTTTGTCTTTTCTTATTCCTAGACAATTATATTTGGATTACTCTCATAATTATATTTGTATTCTAGTTGATCATGTATTCATAAAACCAGGTTTTGAGATGTACTTATTGTTATTTTATGTTTCCATCTAACTTACTGTGAATCAAGTTCTTCATCAGTAAATAAGAAGTAAAGTGTGGAATAGTAAATCACACTAATTTTTTTATGTGAAATACTCCTTGATCTAGGGAGGCAAAAACTACGACCTATCTCGAATAAGATTTCTCAAATCTCCACTAAAACACTCAAACAGTATTAAGGTTACAACTCAAATAACCCGACGAACTAACCACTATAGCATGCGTCCCCCTCTATAAGTCTTAATAATTGTAGTTAACTTCTTCAATGACTCTAACCAGTCTAACAAGCTCTTACACCCGAAAACAACACCTATTACAAATCTTTTATGAAAGTGAATAGGTTTACAATTTTAGAACAAAGAATCTAACTATTACAACTCAAAGAACTGTAAGCATAAATCTTCTTAGGAACATGTTCTTCTTTGTTTGCAGTTGACTCTTTCTCAATTGAAGACTTCTAATAGATCTCTTTCTATTTGCTTTGGTCTTTTCTCTATTTGGTGGTATCTTCAATAACATCAATGTGACACATTATATAGAAGTGGAATGATCATTTCTTGTTCTCCTGTCCATGAAGAATAAGTTCAAGAATTCAAGAACCTAATCCAAGTTTGACTTGATTTTCATCATGCATTTCGACCTCTTTTGTTTTCTCCTATTATCAAAGGTCTTTTCATGTATGCAAATATGATAATATTTTCATGTCTTGGACCTATATTCCTTGTAGAATTTAATTAAGCTTTAATTCCAATTCTTCAAGAAAATATTTTTGCGTGTGAAATAACTTTTTCTGCTTGGACCAAACACTCTCCAGTTCTTTCTTCCAGTATTCATGCAATCCTAGATCCCTCATTACTAGTTTCTTTAGGAGATCTGTTAAGAACCTCATTCTTGTGTATGTTTTTCCATCATCCTTGAACATTGATGTCAATTATATATTGTTTATCATTCATCAAAACTTCATAGGATCTTGAATTGATATTCAGATTAAAGCAGATCAACACTTATTATTTCCGTGTTTTATGATTATGGAACCGTTTATGACTTATTAATGTTTCTGATAATTACTTTTAAAAGGATTAAAAATTAAAATTTAATTCACCTACCAGGTTGGGGTATAGGTGGCATCACGAAATGATATATTTTGAATCGTAACAAAAGGAAATTAAATTCAAGAAGAAATCAAAGTTAGTAGGTCTAGAAGTATAGAATATTTATTATAAAATATTTCTACTTTCTTCACAATATCAATATTACAATGACCATCATCTAATTGAAACCCTTTAATACTATTACATTTATCGTCTCAATGGTTTTCATATTAAAAATGATGTATTTTTATCATCTTCCCGACGCTTGCATAAAGCTACAGATTTTGGCTTTCATTAGGCTTGTTCATCCTTATAAGCAGGTTCTAATTCTTTTCGAAGAAACTTCAACTTATTTAGATCAAGATTTCTAATATCATTCTTAAACTCTATAAAGCTATCCGTAATATCTTGAATTCGTATTGAGGAGAAGTGATCAGGCATGACATGACAAGTTTTCAGCTTATCGAGGACATGACCCTAGATAGGAGGGTGTGGGGGTCGAGTATTAGGGTAGAAAGCTAGTAGTAAAATTAATACTAATTTCCTTTCTAGTAGGATCAATATTACTTTCATCTTTTATTTTAGTATTCTCGTATTCCTTATTCTTATTTTTCTATTACTACTTGTCGTCGCTTCTTCTTTAGTTTTCATACTATCCTGATGTTGGTACTCCTTACGTTTTCATAATTCTGTATTTCTGTCATACTTGAGACAATGGTATATCGGAAACAACCTTTCTCGAAAAGTTGGAAGAAGAAAGGACTTTTTGGTTAGACGTGTGGAATTGGCTAAACATTTTATTCTAACAAATATAGAGCCAGAATGGATGGTTTTACTTACCAAGATAGGCGTAAGGTATGCGTACACTGTACCCTCCACACACCCCTCTTATGGAATTACATTAGGTATGTTGTTATTATTGTTCCTTTCCCCTCAAGCCAAGCTAGCAAAGAGGATCAACATTTTTTTTATTTAAGCTAACTCTAGATTGTTCACAACTCCCACATCTCTATTCCAAGATCACACTATAGTTGCATTCACTTCTTCCTTTTCATTCTATGTTTTGTCGAAATAAAATCTCTTCTTCTTTTTTATAACATTAGGTTCTGTATTCATTAATAGAGCAGTAAGGTCAGAAGCTTCTGTTTCTAAGTGAAGGATATTATTTGCTTCATTAATTCTAGTCTTCAACCCGGAGAACCTATGACTCTATCGAGTATTTCTGGAACAATACCATCATTTTTTTAAAAATACCACCAGACCCACAGTTTTAAATTAAAACCTGAGTCTACAACTCCAATGTCCCATAAAAAATCTTAAAATCTTTAAAAGAAGTTGCTTCTCTTATCCTACCCCCAACCTTTTTGAATCATCAACTGTATCATTAAAAGCTCCGGCCATTACCCAAAGTGAATCCCAACTACACGATTTAATTATAATTTCTTGTAATTCAATTCTATGAGTAGTTTTATCAATACATAAATAGATAAACACACATCAATTGAAAGAAATAATCCCCTTGATTATTTTCATTAATTGAAAGATATATATACAAGTTACAAAATAGGAGAATCTTATTCCTATTCTACTCCTAAAACCTTATTTTACCATAATTCTAACTATACAATTATGGTAAGTGTACAAGACTAATTAAGGTAACATTTACACTACAATATACCAACAATATACATTCCATATATACAACATTGCTTCTAAAGCCACTGCCCATGATGGGCTTCCGAATCGGGCCATCGCCATCAAGCCGATTTGGGCCATCGCCATCGCTTTATAGGCCATCGGTATAATTGATATATACTGTATATTCGTATATCAATGTATATTACCTTATTTAATACACCCACATAGCGGCGTCTTCTAACGCCGAGACTGCTTCTAAAATCTTCAAAAGGACCGCGGTAGACCTTTGTAAAATGTCTCCGTAATTTGATAACGAGACAGACATGGCATAGCGACCGCGGACTCCTAGCAACCTTTTCACTTAGACAAAGTGAATGTCCATTTCGATATGCTTAGTGCGCGTTGGGCCGAACCGTTACCTAAAAGATAGACGGGCACTAATGTTATCGCAATATACCAAGGTTGCCTTCGAATCGGGACAATGAAGCTCCAAAAGTAAATTACGAGCCAATATAATTCGGAGACCACATTCGCTACCCTGATATTCGCCTCCGTGACTTCGAGCGTGATAGAGTTGCCCGACGCCACGACCAGAGATCAAGTTGTTGCCATGAACATACAGAGCTGCACGTCGACCGCCTGGTGTCCTCGGACAACCACCCAACCGTGATTCAGATGAGACAAGTGTGGATGTAGAGGAAGGATACAAATGCAAAACCAAATTCCAGCAAATTCAACATAATCAATGATGAGTTTGATTGCATTCATATGCTCAACTCTTGGATTATGCATGAATAAACACACTCACTAACAAGATAATGTAATATCTCGACCGTAAAGATAAGATACCTGGAGGCCCCCGCAAGACGACAATGGCCTGTCCTCAGATGGGTGCACCGCCTCTTGCACTAAGCTTGGGTTTTGCATCAACCGAGGGAAGTGGACTTACAGGATGACATCCCACTCTCTCTATGATCTCAAAGAAGATACTGCTGTAACAAAAATAAACAACCTCAACGACGCTTGACTGGCAATCCCCAAAAAGTAACTCAAGGGCCCTAAGTCTTTCACAGAACTCGGGAATCGAGCATGGCCATGATAGAACGCGTAAGGCATCGAAGACGCAATAAAATAATATCATCCACATACAATGTGTAATGTAGGCCACAGACTAACCACAACGGTAGATGAACAAGAATTATCCACTCCATCGTAGTGAACCCAATAGTCGATACAAAGTCAAAGTAAACCTCGTGATACCAGGCCCGGAGGTCGCTTTTAAGCCCATATAAAGGACTTCTTCAACAAAGAGACATGATTTAGGACGGTTGGGATCCTCGAAACCCAATAGCGATGATATAGACTGCTTCTTCGAGATCACCATGTGAGAAAGCATTCTTGACATCCAACTCCATGAATAGGCCAAGTCTTTTGACAGAGCCAGAGCTGCCGCAAATGTGAATGGTAGCCGGTTTGACCACCTGACTAAACGCTCACCATAATCTATCTCAACCTCACGAAGTCTTACCATCACCCACAAGCTCGCTTATGCCGAGCAAATGACCCATCCGAATTCTCCTTATGAGCAAAAATCCACAAAGACTTGATAACATTAATATCGGGATGGATTTTGGCACCAACTCTCACGCCTTATTATCAATAAGAGCATTATATTCATCTACATAGCAATTTTCAATTCGTCATAAGGGGACACAGAATTACGGGGCAAGGGGGATTTAGAGACATTAGAATGTAAATTAAATTATATTTTAGGTGTAAAAATACGCCGCTGACTCCGAGTGACCGGTCTATGACTCGATGAAGAATTTAGTGAATTTTGGAAATTTGTTGGCTTGACGACTCCGGACTGCCCAGCGGGCCCGCCGCCCAAAGCGAGAATCGGTGTCGAATCGAATAGTTCCGCACTGGGTCGACTGCCCAATCCCTGAACTGCTCTGTACCGAATCTGGGAATAGCTGGTCCAATGGCAGTGGGCCTGGAGGATTTTTAAAAGTGACATGTCCAAAAAATGACGAGAGTGTGATAATAGGAAAGAGTATGACAATAGGGTGTTTCGGGAGTTTTGTGATAATAATGGGATCAATTTTTGGTTTTTGTGCCCACATACATCTTCTCAAAATAGGAAAGCCGAACGCAAAATTCGTTCCATAAATAACATTGTCCGCACTCTCTTACTTCATGCCTCCGTACTCCCATATTTTTGGCATCATGCTCTGCAAATGGCAACATATCTTCTTAACATTATTCCTTCCAAATGTCTGACATATTCATCCCCCCTCCAAATCTTATATAATAAGAATCCTTCTTATTCTCATCTTCGAGTTTTTGGGTGCTTGTGTTATCCGTTATTCTCATCCACCACAATTAACAAACTTCAGGCCCTTGGCCACCTCGCGGTGTGTTTTTGGGTTATCCGTCTAATCATCGTGGTTATAAATGCTTTGATTTATCCTCCAAGAAAATCATCATTAATCGCCATGTAATTTTTTATGAAACTCAATTTCCATTTACTAAAGTCCTTACTCCCGAGCCTAGATCGTATACTTTTTTGGATGATGGTATATCTCCGTATATTATTTCTCTTTCGAATTGTGTTCTAATGAATGCTCTAAATTTTATGAAGACAGAAAACACTTGAGATTTATTGGCAATTGAAAACGTCCACAAAAATTCAAAATAATCATCAAAAAACAGAACATAATATCGATGACCTAATGAACAAGAATGACAAATTTGAGTACGACTCGTACCCTTACAAGAAATAAAGCTATTTTTATCTAAAACTGATAAAATAGAAGATCCTGGATGACCAAGGTGAGCATGCCACAAGGAAGTAGAAATGGCTGCAAAAGTTGACGACAAGGCTTGACTCGATGGACTGAAATCGGGCATGATAGGATAAAGATCCCCCCTACTATCACACCTCATGAAATGACTCCCCGTCTTGAAATCCTTCACAGAGAAACCAAAAGGATCAAATTTAACCGAAACGGAATTGTCAGTGTTGAACTTTCGGACAGACACTAAATTTTTAATCAATTTGGGGGCATGTAAAGTATTTTTCAAGATAAGGGGTGGATTGGGGGGAGATAACATTTTCTGACCATAACTCTGAATTAGAATAGAGTTGTCATTACCAACAATTATACCCTGAGGGTTGCTCAATTTGGAATAAGATGAGAGAGTACATGAATCGGAAGTCATGTGAGTAGTGGCACCAGTGTCCATATACCAATTTGGGTCCGGTTGAGTCAACCCCAATGTGTGTATCACGGCCTCGATATCGTTTCCGAGCGGGGCATCGCGTGGTAGCTTGCGAGGTCGGGGCCTGGCGATTCCGTGATCGACCAATCGGGCCGTAGTCCGCCGGAAATGGCGCCACGCCACGGGCCGCCATCGCTAGTTGGTAGGCTCGAAGGTCGCCACCCCACCGGCCGAATTGGACGGGTAGTGGGTCACGCGCCCACCGCCTCAGCCCATCGCCATGGGCCCCACCGTTGGGACCAGGGTGGTGGGCCACTGCTCAACTGGACGGGTCCCATCAGCCCGCTTGCTCGACCACCGAAACCGCCGTGGTTTTCCCCGCGCTTTTGTTATTATTCTTACGATTATTTTTGCCGCCACCTACGAGTATGGTTTTGGCCTGAATTTCAACAAAACCCGAAGAACTTGGGGCGACGCCATCATGACGATTGGCTTGTTCCTTGCAGCGTTCTTTTGCCAAATCGGCTTCTTTCAATGTAAGTACATGGAGCAGCTTGATAAAAGGCGAAGAGGGTTGCTTTGACGAAGCGAGAGTTCCAACACCATTATAGGCTCAAAGGCTTGAACCAATCAGAAGAACCAAACGATTATTTGTTACAGGTGCGCCAACATTACGGAGTTGATCCGCCAACTCCTTGAGTCTCTTGCAATATGCAGAGACGTTTGGAAATTCTTCCATGCGAACGAGAGATAATTCCTGCTCGAATATGACGACACGTGAATGTTGGTTATCTTGGAATATGTCACGCAATCTATTCCAGGTAGCCATAGCCGTGGTATCCGGCTCAATAATCGTTTGTAGAATGTCAACCGAAATAGTGGAATAGATCCACTGGAGAACGGTAGCATCAAGAGTAATTCATAACTGAGGATCCTCCGCGGGAAGAGGTGTAGCGGGAGGAATGATGTGATGAATAACTTGATAGGAGATAGCGTGAATTTTAAACAACTCCGCCCACGTCGCAAATTGGACGTTTTCCATCTCAAGCACAATAGGGATATTTTTCTTGACTTTGGAAACCATGAGGGGCAGGATGATAATTGTTCTTAGACATATTGAAAGAGCAGAGAAGAAGGAGAAATTTAAGTGAGATTTTGGAGAGCGAAAAATGAAATTTGGGAGAGAAACCCAAGGGGGGAGGGGGGGTTTCGACCGAAAGGGAACAAAAGTTGCGAGAGAAAACTTTTGTTTAGACCTAGTCTCTTGATACCATGAAAGAAATAATCCCCTTGATTATTTTCATTAATTGAAAGGTATATATACAAGTTACAAAATAGGAGAATCATATTCCTATTCTACTCCTAAAACCTTATTCTACCATAATTCTAACTATACATTTATGGTAAGTGTACAAGACTAATTAAGGTAACCTTTACACTACAATATACAAACAATAGACATTCCATATATACAACACTGCTTCTGAAGTCACTGCCCGTGATGGGCTTCCTAATCACATCGCCATCAAGGCGATTAAAGCCATCGCCCGCTTTGTGGCCATCGCTTTTTGTATACCCTTGATATTTACTGTGATATTCAAGTATATCAAGGTGTATATTACCTTGCTTAACATCAATATCTACAATTTGATACCATATCATGTACATGAGTTTCAGTGTAAAAATGATGAGTTAGATTGACAAATATACCTGAACATCGTCGTCATTCCAAAATAAACATAGGCCCAACTAATCCTATAGGATCCAGGGAATAGCATGTACCATATTTAGTTGTCTCTAGACTCTCAACACCATTTTTTCTCTATTCTTTGTTTCACTTGATCTACTCCCTTCTATCATTTTAAAGACAATTAGATGGATCGAGCACCAATTAGAATTATAAAAGAAGTGATTTATAAGAATGATCTTGAGGGTGGATGGTCTTGGACTTTTGATTCTGTTCGCCTCATGTGCAAAACTTTAAAATTAATAAAACTCTTGACCTTTGACCTTGAAGGTTTGCTCATAGAGAAAACGCGAGTAAAAAATTCAAAATTATTCATTTTCACTGTCATATAGTGTAGCATCTTTCATAATTGCTTTAAGGTTTTTTTTACTAAGTATATAAATATATCAACCAAAATTAAAAGTAGTCCAACTCTTTCGAATTGAAAATGAACACCTAATTATATTACCATCCTGGCAGCTGCGTTATAACCTGTAACGTGCCGTATTACTTTATCCATTGTAAGTATGAAACTTGTAATTTAACTTAGTTTATAGTTCAGGAGGCTAACACAACCTAGGCATAATTTAAGTATGAAATTAATAAACTTAAAAATTTAGGAGAGGTTTAGCACCTGAAAATTATAGTTCAGGGGATAGTAATATAAACTAGCCATAATTTAAATATCAAACTAACAAAAATGTGATTGTTTATGGGGGCTTTGAAACATTATCTCAATTATAAATAACATGATCGAAGTTCTATAAGTAATATACAATGTGTGTGCCTTTTTCTTTTTCTTTTTTTTCTTTTTGTTTTTGTTCAAAAAAGAAATCAGTGGCCAAAGCTTATAGAAAACAATGGTACACTCTAAGCAACATCTTTCCAAAGTAATTGGATACAGAATTATTAAATTGTACGCTTTTCATTATATTAAAACTTTATATTACCTGTCAAGAGCTTAAGGGTAACCTTTATATTGATTATATAAAGAGTAAAGGAAAAAAATTATTTTCTGGCGGCCTTAAAGAACACAAGGAGAGAGTCCCACAGGTATCCGTGCTCCATCCCACTGACCTACAAGTTTTTTACGATACTGTTTATTCTGACAGGTTCTTGTCTTGTTAGGGTCGTTTGTTTGGAGAAGGTTTTTTTTTTTAAAAAAAAATCTCTGTACCGGAGATTATAACAAAAAAAATAGAAGTAATGTAGTGTTTGATTAGTGTTATAGTTAAAATAATTCTATAGAATTTTATATATTATCACCGCATAATAATCTTCCATTATCATCTATCTTTATAAACAATCGAGATTATTTCGATTCAGAGCCGGATGTAGCTGCTTGTAATAGCGAAGCCAACATTTTTATTAAGGGGTGTTAAAAAATATACACATAAAAAAAAGGATAAAGAGAGTCAACATATAATATTTATACATAGTGTAATTTTCAGGCGAAGGGGTGCCAATTGACCACCCTTAGCATAAGGTGGCTCTGACTGACTGATTGCTACCGGATACATATGAATCTATTTTTGGTGTAGGGTATATATATATATATATATATATATATATATATATATATATATATATATATATATATATATAAATCATTAAAACTATAATAAAAATAATAGATATAAATCTATAATTTTAAAATATAATAAATTGAATGTAGAGAACTTCAAAATTCAACTCACAAAGCTTAAATGCGGAATTTGCCTACATTACAATTGGCCATAGCTGAGCTTGGTGACCCTTGGCAGCTGCGTAGTTCCAACTTGTATGGACTAAAGCACAATCTTTCAAGAGCACAAAAGGGGAAAGATTCCTTTGCAATTAATGGTAATAAAAGAGTTTGTAAAGAATCAAAAGGTTGTCTCCATTGCCTACGGAGCTACGAGATACTTCACTTACAAAATTCCTAATATTTGTTCCAGACAAAAAAACAGTGGACCGTAGTTAGCTAAATTAATACCATTAACATTAGTATACTCTTATATATTCCGATGTGATATTCTATTTGTTTCATTTCTGATTTGAATGGGGTTGGTGAAAGATTTCCTTAGATTTTGCTGTTTTCACAAGAGTTCTCATACTTTTTAAAAAATTTCCCCCAATATTCGATATTTATATTGGGGTCAAATTAATCGGGATTTGTGCAGGGTAAAGCCCTAAAGCCAATTTAATAGAGAAACTATGTAATAAAAAAAAATTATATCCAAGACTGAAACTCCTAACATCGAGTTAAGGGTGAATGCAGTATATGAAGAAATAAACACACAAAAAAATCAAGGAGACTTAACATCCATTATATATACATACAAATTAATTTTAACTTTGTATATATTGTGTAATTGTCCACCAAAGGGGTTATGGTGAACCCCCTTACCCCTACCTAACTCTGCCCCTCATCGGAGGAATCCTATCCATTGCATCATAAACCTTATTGTTAAGGAATTCCATATCTAATACGGAGCAACAGCCACCTTCCATATCTTATATAACGCATGGAGATCATATACTACCTACATTTAAAAGCAAATATTTTCTCTTTAAAAAAACGTATCTTCTATAACGCATGGCGGTCATACACTACCTATTTTATGAGTAAATGAATTTAAGCATAAGACGGATTCGGGTATTTAAATTTTATGAATTTGGAATGTCCTTGAACTTTATTGTTTGAGCTAAAATTATTAAATATTCTGTTTTTTTTAAAAAAAAATTGGTTTATGAAAGTAAGGAGGGTTGTGGAGGTTGGATGGTCCCGTCTCCTCTTTGGCTATATAGTTTGACTTAAACATTTATCAATCCAACTAAGCATAGGCCAATTAAGATTTAACAGAAGATGAAACACGGCTAGTGTAACATTGGAAATCCTCTGGTGGTTTACCATATAGAGTTTAACTTTTGATTGTATTATCAGATAATTTAAATGATAACTATGGAGAACAAACTAACATTCAAAAAAAGTACTAATACTAATTGAAACGGCAAGTTACTTGCCATAATAAGTTAATAGTGTACAAATTATTATACGTCCATGTATTTAACTAAATCCTTTTGATATTGTGGTTTTAAGATTGTTTAGCATTTTTTGTGTATGAACGTTGGCATCCATGTACATCGTATTTGTTAAATATACAGAATATACCCACAATATACATGTGTATATTCTGTATATTGGGCTCTCGGCTTTGATGAAATACCGTGTACATAGGACATAGTTTAGGTAAGGTTTTAGTCTCCTAGTTTAGGTAATGTTGTGGTGTAATTAGTATTGTACACTTACCATAATATTTGTATTACCATAATTGTATAAGTTAGTATCCAAGTAGAATAAGGTTTTAGGATTAGAATAAGAATATGATTCTCCTATTATGGAAACATGTAAATGTATATATACTCTTTCATTCAATGAAAATAATCGAGGGATTATTTCTTTCATGATATCAGAAGTCTAGGTCAAACAACAATTTTGCTCCCACAAATTCTTGTTCTTCGGCCAAGCCTCTACCAAGCCCTCCTCCTCGGGTTTGCCATTTTTTTCCGCTCTCAAAATCTCTCTTCCAAATCCCTCTATCACCTATTATTCTTTCGTTATGTCTACATCAAAGAACACATTTCACCCTGCCCTTGTTGTTTCTAACATCAATAATCATATCCCTCTAATTCTTGAAATAGAAAACGTTCAATACGCGACGTGGGTCGAGTTGTTCAAAATTCACGCTCGTTCGCATCAAGTCATCCATCACATAATCCCTGCGGCTCCTGATGATACGGAGGTACCTACACGCGAGGATGATCCTAAGTTATGGACAATACTTGATGCCACCGTCCTTCAATGGATTTATTCTACTATCTCTACTGACCTATTGCAGACGATTAATGAGCCAGACGCTACGGCGATGGCTGCATGGGATAGACTGCGTGACATATTCCAGGATAATCAAAATTCTAGAGCTGTTACCCGCGAACAGGAGTTTTCCCACGTTAACATGGAAAATTTCCTGAACATTTTAGCATATTGCAAAAGGTTGAAAGAATTGGCGGACCAACTCCGCAACGTTGGTGCGCCAGTGAGTGAAGATCGTCTTATTTTACAGATGGTTGCTGGCCTACCCGAGGCCTATAGTGGCGTTGGAACTCTTCTTCGTCAAAGGAATCCTCTTCCGAGGTTCTATCAAGCCCGATCCATGCTTACCTTGGAAGAAGCCGGTATGGCTAAAAAAATGGCTATTAATGCTAGTCACGTGGTCATGATGACATCCTCCACTAATTCTCAAAATTTTGGTGACAATTCGATCCAAAACCGATCTCACGGGGGCATAAAAAATGGCCGGAAAAATAATGGAAAAAATCACGGGGGCAAACGCGACGGTTTCGGCAGCAGTCGCGGTGGCCAAAACAGTGGCGGTGGACCCCATCCCAGTTATAGTGGGCCACCGACCCACTGGTCTCAGCCTTGAGCCTCTGGGCCATGGGCTTGGACCAGTGGACAGTGGCCCTACTGCCCAACTCCATAAAATTTTCCAGCCACTGGCTAGTGGGCTTCCCAGCAGCCTCGACGACCATCGCCCATCGGGCCAGAGTTCTAGCAGCACACGTCCGTGGCAAAGACGCAGGAGTTCTTGAGCCCCGTCTTCCGCAAGCCCACCACGCAGCAAGCCCCACTCAGACCGATATTGAGGCCGCGATGCACACGCTTGGTTTGACTCCACCAAACCCGAATTGGTATATGGACACCGATGCCACTACCCACATGACATCCGATTCAGGTACTCTCTCATCTTATTCGAATTTGAGCAACCCTCGGGGCATAATTGTTGGTAATGGTAATTCTGTTCCAATTCGTGGTTATGGTCATAAAATGTTGTCTCCCCTTCATCCATCTCTTATCTTGGAAAACACCCTACATGCCCCAAAATTAATTAAAAACTTAGTGTATATCCGTAAATTCACTACTGACAATTCTGTTTCTATTGAATTTGATCTATTTGGTTTCTCTGTGAAGGATTTCAAGACGGGGAGTCCTCTCATGAGGTGTGATAGTAGGGGAGATCTTTATCCTATCACACCCAGTTTCGGTCCATCGAGTCAAGCCTTGCCATCAGCATTTGCAGCCCTTTCTCTTTTCTTATGGCATGCTCTTCTTGGTCATCCGGGGTCGTCTATTTTGTCGTCATTAGATAAAACTAATTTTATTTATGTAAGGGTACGCGTAGTACTCCAAATTGTCAGTCTTGTTCTTTAGGAAAAAATGTTAGGTTGCCATTTGTAGACTCAAAATCTCATACTTTAATGCCATTTGATATTATTTATAGTGACTTATGGACGTCTCATGTTCTTAGTTCTTTGGGTCATCGGTATTATGTTCTTTTTTTGGATGATTATTCTAAGTTTTTATGGACTTTTCCAAAAGCGAAAAAATCTCAAGTTTTTTCCATCTTCTTGAAATTTAGAGCATTCATTAGAACCCAATTCAAACGGGAAATAAAAAATATTCAATGTGATAATGGCAAAGAATATGACAATGGGGTGTTTCGGGAATTCTGTGCTAATAATGGGATCAATTTTTGTTTTTCTTGTCCTCATACGTCTTCACAAAATGGGAAAGTCGAACGCAAAATTCGTACCATAAATAACATTGTCTGAACTTTATTGATTCATACTTCCGTACCCCCATTTTTTTGGCATCATGCTCT
Organism: Anisodus acutangulus; assembly: GCA_029783415.1. Taxonomy (NCBI): domain Eukaryota; kingdom Viridiplantae; phylum Streptophyta; class Magnoliopsida; order Solanales; family Solanaceae; genus Anisodus; species Anisodus acutangulus. The sequence continues at coordinate 10,821,771 of CM056509.1, forward strand.
ACATATGGCTACATATATCCTTAACATTCTTCCTTTCAAAGGTTTGACGTATTCTTCCCCCGTACAAATTTTATATAATAAAACACCTTTGTATTCCCATCTTGGGGTCTTTGGGTGCTTGTGTTATCCATTATTTTCATCCACCAAAATTAATAAACTTCAGGCCCGGTCTACTCCGTGTGTGTTTTTGGGTTTTCCGTCTAATCATCGTGGTTATAAATGTTTTGATTTATCTTCTAATAATATCATCATTAATCGCCATGTCATTTTCGATGAATCCCAGTTTCCGTTTGCTAAGGTTAGTAATCCCGAGCCTAGTTCATATAATTTTTTGGATGATGGTCTTTCTCCGAAACTTATTCACTATTTTTCGGACGTGTCCCGCACCCCAACTCAGCCAGTGGGGCCACTGCCCGCTGGTCCTCCCCAAACGGCGTTGTCTTCGAATCTGGGTCCAAAGAATCGGGCCATCCATTCTACCCGCTCGCCCAATTTCGCTTTAGGTCCATGTTGGCCCTGCTCCCGGTTTCGCTTCGATTTGGGCCAAGAGGCCCATCGCATCTTGGCCGCCAGTCCGTCCCGAGTCCCGAAAATTTCCAAAATCCACCCGCCTCTGCCCCGAATCATAGACCAGTCACCTGTAGTCAATGGAGGATTTTTAAACTAAAAAGACATTTTAATTTGCATTCTAATGTTCTTAAATTACCCTTATCCCGTAATCCTGTGTCTGCATTAAATGACCCAAATTGGAAATTTGCTATCACCGATGAATATAATGCTCTTATTAATAATAAGACGTGGGAGTTGGTGTCCCGTCCATCTGGTATTAATATTATTAGGTCTATGTGGATTTTTGCTCATAAGGAGAATTCAGATGGTTCATTTGCCCGACATAAGGCGCGACTTGTAGGTGATGGTAAGACTCAGCAGGTTGGTGTGGATTGTGGTGAGACATTTAGTCTGGTGGTCAAGCCGGTTACCATTCGCATTGTGCTTAGCTTGGCTCTTTCGAAAGGATGGTCTATTCATCAGTTAGATGTAAAGAATGCTTTCCTACATGGCGATCTCAAGGAAACAGTCTATATGCGTCAGCCTTTGGTATTTAGGGATCCCAAACATCTCCATCGTGTCTGTTTGTTGAAGAAGTCCTTATATGAGCTTAAGTAGTCTTCACAGGCCTGATATACGCGGTTGCCGACTATATTTCGACTATTGGGTTCACTCACAGCAGGTTGGATAATTCCTTGTTCATATACCGTCGTGGTTCGTCCTTGGCCTATATTCTGTTATATATGGATGATATTATTTTGACTACCTCTTCCGATGCCTTACATCAGTCTATCATAACAATGCTCAGCTCTGAGTTTGCTATGAAAGACTTGGTGCCCTTGAGTTATTTTTGGGGGATTGCTGTCACTCATCATGCAGGTGGGTTGTTCTTATCTCAAAGGAAGTATGCAACTGAGATCATTGAGAGGGCTGGAATGTCATCTTGTAAGTCCACTTCCACTCCAGTTGATACTAAGCCTAAGCTTAGTGCCGTGGCCGGCGTACCATACGTGGATCCGACCCGCTATCGTAGTCTTGCAGGGGCTTTTTAGTATCATACATTCATGAGACCAGATATTACGTACGATGTCCAGCATGTGTGTTTATTTATGCATGATCCCAGAGTTGGGCACATGAATGCACTCAAACGCATCATTCGGTATATTCAGGGTACACTTGACTATGATTTGCATTTATATCCCTCCTCGACGTCCACACTTGTCTCGTATACGGATGTTGATTGGGGTGGCTGTCCGGACACCAGACGGTCTACGTCTAGCTATTGTATGTTTATTGGCAATAACCTGGTCTCATGTTCTGCAAAAACGTCAGTCGACATTGTCCCGATCCAGTGCCGAGGTCGAGTATCGAGGGGTTGCTAATGTGGTCTCGGAATCATGTTGGTTACGTAATTTGCTTTTGGAGCTTCATTGTCTTATTCAGAAAGCAACCTTGGTTTATTGCGATAATATTAGTGTCATCTACCTTTCTGGTAATCCGGTTCAGCACCGGTGCACTAAACATATCGAGATGGACATTCACTTTGTCCGCAAAAAGGTTGTTCGTGGTCAGGTACGCGTCTGTCATGTCCCGTCAAGGTATCAAATTGCCGACATCTTTACAAAGGGTCTTCCCTCGATCCTTTTTGAAGATTTTATGGACAGTCTCAGCGTTCGAAGACCGCCTGCAATGACTGCGGGCTGTGTTAAATATACAGAATATACACACAATATACATGTGTATATTCTGTATATTGGGCTTTCGGCTTTGATGAAATACCGTGTACATAGGACATAGTTTAGGTAAGGTTTTAGTCTCCTAGTTTAGGTAATGTTGTGGTGTAATTAGTATTGTACACTTACCATAATATTTGTATTACAATAATTGTATAAGTTAGTATTCAAGTATAATAAGATTTTAGGATTAAAATAGGAATATGATTCTCCTATTATGAAAATATGTAAATGTATATATACTTTTTTAATCAATAAAAATAATCAAGGGATTATTTCTTTCAATATTATATATGTAGCAAATTTTCAATATTCTTCGGAACAATTACGGGTGTTCTGTAGACTCTTTTGGTTATGCAATTTGGCAGTGAAAGTAGAACCTCCAACACGTAAAAACTTTTTTTTTTACTTTCCTTTGCCAGCTTCCATGTGTCTTCGTTTATTGTAAAGTCAAAACTTATAATCTCTATGAATTTAATGCATAAGCATTAATCCGGAAAAAAATATTTATATTATCAATATATTTTAATCTGTTATAGTTGGTAACCTATCAAATTCTTAAGTTACTATTTCTCAACCATCTTTGTTTTGCGGATGACATGCTCATATTTAGTAAAACGGAGTTCATACCAGTGGTGTTAATGCTAAGGGGACTGAAAACGTTTTATGTCGCACTTGGCCTTACAACTAACAATGCCAAATCTAATATTTTCTCTATGCCTGCACAAGTGGTGCAAGATCGGTGTGAGATGACTGGATACTCAAAGGGGAAGCTCTCATTCAGATATTTGGGAGTGCCTATATCATCCAAGAGGTTATCATGCTGGTTGATAAGATGGTGGCTAGAGTAAGGGCTTGGGGATCTAGAAACCTGTCCTATGCTGGAAGGGTAAAACTAATAAACTATGTTCTGATGCACATCTATACATACTGGGCATCCATCTTCCTACTACTAAAGGGAGTCATGAATGAAATAACAGCTATATGTAGGAATTTTATCTGAGTGAACATGTGCAAACCGGAAAACCTCCTCTAATTGCTTGGGACATAGCATGCAGGCCCAAAAAAGGAGATTGGGGGTGAAAGACTGTTTTGTGTGGAATGAAGCAGCTGTTGCAAAGTACATATTGAATATAACCAGTAAAACTGATAACATGTGGGTAAAGTGCGTGAATCACATCTAGTTAAAGGAGACAGAATGGTGGAAATATCAACCTCCTCAGGATAGCTGCTGGTACTGGAAGAAGATTTGTAAACTGAGGAGTAAATTTGCAACTTGCTACATACAGAATGGATGACTAAAGGCAAATGAGAAATATACTCTTAGGAATGGATACAACTGGATAATGGGGAATGGAATTGAGTGGCCCTGGTGGAGAGGGATTTGGAATATTATAAACATCCCAAAACACAGTTTTATATGTTGGCTTTCCATGCACAAAAGACTGTTAACAAGAAATAGACTGGTGAAAATGAAAATATGTCAGGAGGATGCATGCTTGTTATGTGGAGATTATTATGAGATTGTTGATCACTTATTCTTCAAATGTGCATACTCAAGAGCTTGTTTGAAGAACACACTAACATGATTGCAAATACAGATTAGCAGGGGTGATCTCCAGGACATCTGGAGCAGCATTGCAAGAAGGGCTAGAGGAAAGATTAATAGAGTCTTCTTATGGGGACTTGTGACGGCAATAATATACCTCATATGGATGGCAAGAAATGATGCACTTTGGAAGCACAAAGTTTCCAGACACCAGTTGGTGAGCAAACGAGTGCGACTGGAACGCAGATATAGAATATTTGATATACTGTAAAGAAAGAAAAATGTAAATATAGGAGGTGGATAGAGGATCTATATACTCATTAGAATAGAATAGGGAATAATGGAGGGTAGATAGGAGGATTCTCATTCTCTTATTTCTTTTCTTTATTTTGGTTCCTGTAATTAGAAGTGGCTTATATTTTGTAGTTGCTGTTTAAAGATCTCTTTTTTTCTTCCTTCCTTCTTTGCCACCATTTCCTCCACCACACCACCAATCCGTCGCCGCCGCCGTCGTTGTCGCCGCGATACACTCTTCTTCTCCATTTATTTTCTTGAGCCACTTCACCGTGATCATGATTTTTTTTCCTTATCTATCATTATCATCGCCTTCACGCCCATTTATTCTTGAAGTAAACCCATCAGTGCTAGAATATCTTTTCCAATCTCTCAAGTTCTTCAGTTCCTCCCTTCGGAGATCATTACCAGGCATGAAATGTTCTTTACACTCTTGACTTTATGCCATGAATGGAGCTTTGTCAGAGCAGCCGGTGTGGAGAAACTTGCGAAGGGAAAGAGAAAAGAGGCGAAATAAAGAGAACTGATAAGTAGGGCTGGCCAGTGGGCCGGGACAGCCCGACCCCGACCCGAGCCCGTCCCGAGCCCGCCCCGGTCCCCCCGACCCCGCCAAAATAAAAAAAAAAAATAGCGGGCGGGATCAGAGGCCCGGCGATATCTCGTCGCGAGAGAGCCCGCCAGGAGGCCCACGAGACCCACCAGCCGACCTTGAGGCCCAGAGCCAGCCCTTTTCTCTTTGCAAAAATGGTTTGTTGCACAACGACTATTTTAGATTATGGTCTATTACAACCATTTTGAAACCCTCCCAACCCCTACCCCTTAATATTTATTTTTAACCCATGTTATTATATTTACACTTTAACCCAATTTTTCAACTATAAATAACTTCATTTTCTTCATCTTTCTCACAAATCTTCCTACAATCTCTCTAATTTACTCAATATATCTCTCTACAAGTCTCATTGTTTGCTAAATATTCAATTTTATTTATTCATTTGGGAATTGGTAGTGAAGTGGTGACAACTGAGGATCTTCCATCGAGCAAAGTTTCATTTTCAACCTCTCGGATTACATCGTGTTTGGCACATTCGTTCCTTCATTAAATTATTATTGTCTGTTTATTTAGTTTAGATCACTTAATTTTTATTGTCTTTAATTATTTATTTATTTATTATCATAATTAAAATGGAAGGATTAAAAGGTATGTTTAAGGGTAAGGGTAAGGGTGTTTCTTCTAGTAGGTAACCAGGGCAATGGTACTTCTTCTAGTCATCTTATTCCTACACAGGATGATTTTGTTGATACTCAACATTTTCCTACAATATCATTAGATTTAGACCAGGAGCTATTTTCGGAACTCAGAAGACTTTAATTTAGGCGATGATCTAGATGATATACCCACTAATGTTGATGACAACACACCCCTTAGTGCACCTTCAATCGAAATACCTCCTATTCCCCTAGTATGAGATGAGGAGTCGAGCCAAAGCGACCATTAAATCGGATGCATGGACTTTTTTGATAGGACGTAGAGAATCAGTAGCCATATGTAAAATTTGTAAAAATGTTTTAAAATTTAAAAGCTGGAAAAGGTCACTGGGACGGGGTTTAATTAGACACGTAGGTGCTCATCCAGCTAGGTATGCCCAATACCAGGCTTCAAAACATAAGCAGCTCCATGGAACAAGGTTCACATACCGTCTGTCCGGACCAAGTATTGAGGTCAAATTAACCCTATGGCGGGGGGGAATTGTAGGCTCTAAATACAATAAACATAGAGATAGGGAAGCAATATCAAAATTAGTTCTTTGTGGAGGGTTTGCCTTTTCATTTCCTTCATCTCCGGTTTTATTCATTACATTAGAGATATATATAATCCACACTTTTGCAGTTTTCCTAGATCAAGCTGAAGAGAGATGTATTTAAATTAGCGCATGAATATCAACAATATTTACGCTTTTTCATTATATCATTTTAATGGCAAAGTATCCATCACATTCGCCTATATAGGTCGTAGTACTATCCATGATTATTTAAGCGTAACTTGTCATTGGATAGATTATAAATGGTCTATGCAAAACGTATTTTTAAAGGCGTATAGATATATAGATGATAGGCACACCGGGTACTTTTATTGCGAAAATATTTATCAAGTGTGTCGATTATTACGGAATTACCGATAAAATTATGACTATTACATTAGATAACGCTTCTAATAACAATTACATGCAATTACAATTTTAAAAAATAGTTTAACTCCATCTTTTCCAGGACCATTTTCATATAAAATGTGTGTACCATATATAACTTAATTGTAAAGGATGGTCTATCACTTTTGAAGACATTCTTTAGTAAAATACAATTTGCTATAAACTTTATTTTTAAAAGTAATAAAAGTACAACGTAGAAAAGAATATAAAATTTGTCATGATTGTGGACTACCTTTTAGAAAAATTCCACAGTATCCACTAGGTGGAATTCTTTATCTGAGCAACTCGTGTTGCTTATGACTATAAATTACCTATAACTTTATTTTTTAACTCTCATAATAAAAAGCCAGCTGATATGATTTTAGATAGTGATTGGGAAAAAATTTCCGAACTTATTGTATTTTTAGAGAAATTTTTTCAAGCAACAAAAGAATTTTCCGGTATATATTATCCTACTATTTCAATTATGTTATTTTATATAACTCTAATATTTTTATTACTTAGTGAATATATGAAAAAACCAGCCTATAAGGCAACTATTAAAAAAATGTTTCTCAAAATAAAAAAATATTTTATTCCTATTCCCTCTATTTATATTATTGGTTCTGTATTAAATCCTACTATTAAAATAGACGGTACTAAATCACTAATTGAAACTATTTACGATTGTATAGAAGTACTACCACCTCCAAGTCCCAAAAATCTAAATCACCCACCACATATTAAACAAACTAAAGAAGAAGTGTTGTCTAGCGTAGAACACCAATGCAAAAATATATATAGATTTTATCAACAAGAAAATGCTAGTAACTTACCGGCTTCCATACCATCTTCTTCATCTTCAACACAACCTCACAAAGACATGTTGTTTACTGCGGCTAGTATTGAAAGCCTCGAGAGAAATAGAATGTGTGGTATTTACTACTAACCAAATTAGCGAGTTGGATATTTTTGTTTTTGCAGGGTTACTGCATACCGTATCAAGTTATCAATGAAGATGGACATGAAGACTTCTTTGAAATCTTTGGAGGGGAATAGAAGACCTTTCCGACACTTTCATTGATACTCAGAGATGTTTTGAACATTCAAGCGTCGTCAGCTGGCGTCACGAGCGTTTTTATGACGGATATCAAATGGAGACCCGACACTCGTTAGCGAGACGACTTAAATTGTACTGTTATTCAGATTTGATACTGGCGGAGCGAAGGTGCGGTCAACCGAGATCAACGAAGAAGATGATGAAAACTACAACGAATCTTAGAAGGTAGTGGAAGCGACGTGGATCAATTTGACCAACAAATACCAATTCCAACCGAAGAACCACATGAAATCATCAAGCAATTACAACAGGTTTTTGAGAATGTAATTTTTTTTTAATTGTAATTTTATTATGTAATTTGCAACTTTTGGACAACACCACAAAGTTGCAATTTAGAATTAGACAATTGTATTTGTATTACAAAAAATCATATGTCTATTAAATAATATAAGAGGCACAAAAACAGCCTTGGGATGTTTTTATTACACTATCTTGTTTTGTTTATTGAGTTTTTATACATATGTTATTTAAAAAAACAAAATGAAAACTCGCCAGATCAGCATTGAACCAGGCGAGGCAGCGGGATCGGGATCGGGATCGGGACGACTTGCTCGATCTCCATGGACCCGACCGCCAGAGCCTGACCCGACCCGCCTTCTCCGTCCGCCCGAGCCCACTGACGGCCCGCGGACGAGCGGCCACTGGCCACTCTTACTGATAAGGATTAACTTTATCGTTTTTTGAATCATTAACGCCACTGACTTGTCTTTTTTTTTCTCCAGATCTGGGCGGTGGTGGGCGACTGTTTTTCCAATTGGCTAGCAGGGGAAGGGTTTGGGTGGTGGGTTGAATGTGTAGGGGTTACATAATTTGTTTTTCATTTTCTTTACTACTTAAAATATGTTTTCTTTTTCTTTCACTCATAATAATTTTTTTTCGTCATTATTTAGGATCTAAAGACCACACGTTAGGATCTAAAGACCACACGTTCATAGTTGATTCGTCATTTTCCCGTGTCATTGGTGAGTTTGGCTGATTATAAAAAAAGTGTTCAAGTGGTACAAATTTGGAGTGGTAGATGTGTTCAATCGAAACAAAGTTAAGTTAAGGTTTCTAAATGAATTATGTGGACAACTTTAAGGGGCCATTGATGACTTAAAGTGAAAATCATGGATTTCAAGGAGTATTTAAAGTTTTTGATAGTAATTAGTCTGCTAAACAGTACTTTTAGCAATATATAGTTCTCTCTCCATGATCGACACACGTTAGTGTAACTGCGCCTTTGTGACCATCCATTGCGAGGGGCAATGGAAAAGGGCGTGGATGACCTCGGAAATTTTGACTCACAACTTTTGGTAGTTCAGTTAGTACTCACGGGCAAGGAGATGTACCAACATCTGGCCATAACCATGTTTTTCCCCGATTCCAAAGGATAAGAAAGTGGGATTGCATAAGTAGGCTCCACCTTGAATAGTAATGTGATGGTGTAGAAGACGAATCTGAACCTCTCTAGTCCAGTAGTTGAATCTATGCAAGCACAAGGAGCTCAAACTCAAGATGTGACACATGCATACAATGGAATAGTGCCCAGAGATCTTGAGGTCCAAAAGCCAGATTTGGCTCCAGTCCATCAGGGGAAGAAGGAATTGGATGTCAACCAGACAATAGAGAATCAAGGGTGGAGGGAAAAGCTGTACAAAGAGGCTCATGAACCAACTTTTTCAGAAGAATAGAGTTGCCTCAAATGGTATGACCTTACCTTAAATTCCTCCACAAGTAGTTAATGGAAAAACTATTATTCAGTTGGATAAATCTGAGGGTGAAAGAGAAGCTGAGAAATTCGGAATGTGTTATGATCGCATACTTAATTGAAGATGCACCTGAATTTAACGTTATGAGAAGATATGTTAACCAGAACTTCAAAAATGTAGTTGAACCATCCTCCATGAAGAAGGCTATTATGTATTGAAATTTCAATCTATGCATGGTGGACATGCATGAAATTGTTTACTCATACCTTATTTAATTAGAAAAAGACCTATAATACTGGAATCCTGGATCCTTGACTTTGATTTCAACAAAGGATATCCTACTGAAATTATTTTATTAACCTAGTAGGTGAATCATAAACAGATTTTTAATCCATTAACTAATAAGTACGCGGAAATTAAAGGGAGAGCAGTTTCAAAATCAATAATGAAGTCTCATAATCATAAATATACAGAACTAGAAAGTACACCCTCAAAACCTGGTGATATAAGTACAAGAACTTCTAAAGTACGAATATAAAGCTCAATAGTCCCAATACAACTGTCTTCGAAATAAAAGGACAAAATGAAGATAAAGAAAACGGAGTCCCGTGTTGTAGATCAGCCAAGCAGCTCACCTCAAAAACTCCAACTAGTAGCCTCTATGATCAACAACTCAATCTGTTCCACCTGTACTCAGATTAGACCCTTCACACAAAAAGGTACAACAAGTGTAGTATGAGTATGTGCATCAACATGTACTCAGCAGCATAGTCGACCGATCCTAAACTGAATTAGTGATTAGGGTTAGTCTTGAAACATGCTTACTCCCACAATATAAGGATGGTCAATCAGACTAGACATGCATAATAGATTCAATAGATAATAGATATAATAATTTCACAATTTAGCTAAATCTTAGAAATTATCAGCTAAAACAAATAGCACGAATCATCTTAGAATCTGATAATAAGCTCAACTATTTCAACAAGTCGAAATAATGAATGAAGTGAAATGTAATGCAATGGCCAAACATAATCGGTATACACATGCTTCTGCAATAGGTAGTCTTGGCTCATAGAGACTCGTGAGGTTTAGATTACCACCCAGGATCAAGTCCAACCATACCATATCGACTAACCAACCAATATAGGCTATAATATCATCACTATACCCAGAACAAGGTCCAAACATACCACATCCAATAACCATCCAATATACGCTATAATTTCATTACTCCGCTCAGAACTAGATCCAACCAGATCAATCAAGCTAATATCATGCAATGTATAAATGATCGTATAAGATCATGAATATCATATGCATATGTGAGGGATGTATATTGTACAGAAAATGCATCTAGGCAGCTTTTCATTTATTACACGTGTATGAGTTATCTAGAGTGATGTATGAACATATAATAAATTAATCATGTTATTATCTTTTAACTCAATAAAACATGCTTCAACATTCATGGATTAACATCAAGAAAACATCTACATCACCACATAATCGTCTAAATACCAATGACACAACACCGGTACATGTACAAGTGCTCGTCACTTCATAAGTACGGACTCCTATTACTCTTACCCTTATTAATTATTTAATTCATAAAGGCATACTCCAAACAGAGTCTAGAAAGTCTCAACTTTCCATAAATTTGAAGTCCCAAAGCTCACAAAATGGCCTTGCCCTTTCTTAAATCCTTTGAATGATCCCAACCTATTTAAATATGTAATCAACATGAGCATATAAGTATGTAGATACCGTATTGATATATAAATTAATAATTCTAAAAATTCAATCCAAAAGTCAACCCAAGTGTCACACCCCAACCTTGGGAGGTGTGGCCGGCACCCGGCGCCTGAATGGCCCGAGCGTACCACATGTGTATCATAACATGTATGCTTAACCATCTGGTCCGACAAGGCCTAAAAACAACAATATGACATAAGTCTGACATAACAACCTATGATATAAAACAACAACCCAACAGGTATATACATACAACGGAGCCGACAAAGATCTAATGAGGATTGTACAACTAGTAAGAAGGCGGACAAGGTTGTATAGAGACATATGTACACTAACCACCAGTCTACAAGCCTCTAAGAGTACTAATATATGTTATCAGGTCGGGACAGGGCCCCAACATATCCAAAATAATCATATACATCAGAAACAGTGCCTACCGACTCTGTACAACAACCTTGGAGTAGTGGAGTGCAACAACTAACAGCTAAAAGCAGATAACCTACTGCGGAGGTATGTCTGTCTGTCTATATGTATTGGTGGGCATGAAACACAATGCTCCAGAAAGGGATGTCAGTACAAATAAATATACTAAATATGTAAGGCAGGTAAAACATATAAATAAAAGATGTAATGCAAGAGAAGGGTACATAAGACAATCTAAAACTCAGAAAGACCGCTGAGGGAATGCGACTGAGATAATCATAAATATATGCATAAAAGTAAAATTTGTCAACTCTATGGGGCCATATAAAATAGTATCAAGCCTGTATGTGGGTAAGTCTTATCATAATATACCCGGCCATATAGGACTCAGTAATATCGTACCCAACTGTAGTGGTATATATATATATATATAAGTGTCATTCCTGGCTAACTATAGTGCGACTCGATAGAAAATATATCTCTCAGTAATACTAGAAACAGAGTTGGAGTGACCTATAGTCGTTATTCTCTAACTATTGTTATTCTTTAACTATCGTTATTATCGCTATGTTCATCAATTCTCAACTATCCTAACTTCAAGTTCACAAACTCATGTTCTAGGGAATTTCTTACTTCACGGCCATGTACTTAACTTCAAACTCAAGAATTCCTCCAAAATAGAGCTTACTTCACGGCCATGTATTCTCCAAAGTTGATACAATAAGGAAGGAGATGATTCAACGATAACCATGGGATTCCCTATGTCGGATTGATGTAGTTTATCTTTGATTTTATTTTGGATCATTTGGAATCTCTTAGAAGAGAGTATGAGAGCTAATTAGGGTTGTGAAAATAAAGTGAAATGAGCTTTTGGTTGAAGGGGGAGCTATTTATAACCAAATAAAAAATTGCCACCGACTCAACCTGTTGCAAGGTCTGTGAACCGCAGGTTGGGTCGTTGATCTTTCCAGGCTTCTTAAATTGCCTATCTTGGTTTGCTGCATACTCTGCGTCTCGCAAGCATGACCTGCGATTCACAGATCATGCTCTGCGATTCGCAGAGTGCTCCGGGAGGTGACACTTCATCGAATTTTTGTCGTAACTTATTTCCGTGATCTGCTAAGTCTTAAACCTTCCCAAAACTTACTCAACATTTCTGTAAACCTTTTTAAATTTCTTGGAGAGTCCTACCATCACCAAGCCTAAGCTAACTACGTTACAATAATGACAACGCATGAAAACACGAGGTGTAACATTAAGTCCCCCAGGTCGAATCTGGAAATTTATTACAAAAAAAGTTTACCTGTAGTTTATAGGTCCTAAATTCTAAAAATCATCCAAATCTATACACAATTAAATCCCTAAATAAAAGATTCACATCCTCTTAAGTTCTAAATATCCTATTCATCAACCTAAACATAGGGTAAAAATGCTAATTAAACAAAGTATTCATGACGAAATATTTAAATTAAGGTTAAAATCCTACCCCTAGGTGACCTTCATAGCGACTGTGAAGACAAAAGACCCAGACCCATCATGAATGCAGGAGCCTCTTCACGAATGCAATGCACATGTTGTCCCCTCCCTTATTCGCAAACACGATGCAATCACCGCGAATGCGATGCTGCAGATTACCATCCCTTCGCGAATGTGAGCCTCCATCGTGAACGTGAAAAGCAATCCCTAGCACCAGAAACTAGAAAATTTTGGTACCATTCAATCTTCGTTTTGATGCCTGAAACTCATTTGAACCTCACGAGGTACAAACCCAACATGCATTTAAATTCAAAAATACCTTGAGCCTATTGAATTACTTAAAACACTGATCTGATATCTTCTAGAGACGTATTTGACCTTGGTCAACTCCAATGTCTCAATTCAACTAGTATACAACTCAAAGGTTTAAATCACTCCTGAGCCCCTCTATATTCCTTCAAATAATTTAACCAAGTCATAAATGACATTTCAAACCTAAAGAAACTTTCAAACCTTTAATCGGAGCTTGTTTACCTTGAATATTGACTTGGTTAACCTCTATTTTGTTTATGAGGAACACTAGTTTTTTTTGGCTTTCTTCTCTAATACTCACCGACTGCCTCGGGAATCGTACAACCTTCTAAAAAAGTCAAAATTCATATTTTAAAGCTAGAGAGAGTGCCATTTAGAGGAAGGGGATCCTAATATTCAAAATGATCGGACGAGCCATTCTACTAAGTGTTCCTGCTCGAACTGGTATATAAATGTACCAGATCTATCGAAAAGCTTAGGGTGTCTGCTATATCCCTCTCAGTCTTTCAAATAGACTCCTTAATCGGATGATGCCACCGCTGCACTTTTACCGTCGCTATCTCATTTGACCTTAGCTTCCAAATTTGTGATATTTGTAGACATTTAGCAAAGGTGTTGTAAGCTCCATTTTTATCTGGTGAAGAGTCAGGTCTAGTTTTCTCATTGATGTATAGCGACTAGGGGTAGGCCGGGGCCCAATCGCATTACTTCGTCAGTTGTTCAACTTCAGTTATTTTGGAGGCTTCATAGATATCTGTGGTCATTTCAGTTATGTACAAATATTATGTTTCAGTATACATATAGCATTTCATTAAAATATTTTTGTTATATCTCAGAATTATGTGACAGTTATGAGATATGTAATAGGTTGGTTTTCTTGGTCAAGTTAAGTCATCGAATGTCAATCCGCCTAACCTAGATTTCGGGTGTGAGAAACTTGGTATCAGAGCATGTTTGTGTCCTAGGGATTCTATGAAGCCGTGTATAGTAGAGTCCCTACTTATGGGTGTGTTGTGCACTAGAGTAATAATTGAGAGGCTACAGTGCATTTAAGAAATGGCACCCTGCTTTTATACTCTAGATCGTGCAATAGAGTTGTGCCTTAAGGAATCGTCCTACTTGATGAGATTGCGACAAGAGAGATATGTAAGCACGAAGTCCCTAGCAGATTCGGTATGCCCTATATATGAAAGTAATATGTTAGAGCACCGAGCTGCGATCCAACATTCAAGAACAAAAAAATTTAAGGGGGAGACAATGTAACACCCCGTAAGTTTGAACCCTTAAAAGCGATATATATAGTTTTGACACGACATATATTTTTATTTTAAGTTAGAATTTTACAAGAATTGGATAAATATGATTTTAGGTAGTTATTATTATTACTACTTTCTTTTAAAAAATACCTTGTTAAAGTATTTTGTTAGGGTTGATATTATGGTAGCAAAGATCAAAGTTTTATACTTTAACTCATCACCTTATATTTTTCAATTAATTAAATTAACTAGTGAATATTTGGCCTTTGTCCACGTAGATGTCTCTATACATGTTCAGTGGTGCTGTGCTACATGTTGGTACGCTTGGTCAAGTAAGGCACCAGGTGCCGGTTCGCCTCCCCAGATTTGGGGCGTGACAGAACCAACCATAGGGAAGTATATGATATAACACATAAGACAATCATCATCTAAAATCTGGAATTAATATGTCAAAGGATGCAATATTTCAACAACAACTGGGCTTAATAACCTATAATTGATAGGTGTTTAAAGATGTCAAATATATTAACAATTAAGTCTTCACTTAGCACATTACTAGATGGTCCGATAAAGCCGAAAAAGAGGTAACAATGATGCTTTCACATCCTAAGGGGAAATATTTCCACGTGATATGATATGATGAGATCTAGTAAGATATAATATTATTCTCACACTCCGAGGGAAAAGTGTTCTGGATGGTTATGTGTGTTATATGGACCTCTCGAGTCCCCTATTGGTTATGACTGTGTGACAAAGCCCTTAGCATGTGTGTACCGGGGTTGGATTGGCCAGATGCATTGCATATCATTTGCATTCATACTATTCGTAATTGACTTTGTTGATTCATGATACATTCATATGAAATTAGAAACTTTGTGCTCATAATTGATAAAGACTTGATCTTTAGGACTAATTCAAGGAAGAATTTAGCTTTATGACCTGTTTTGGTGTGCTATCTATAATTTCGAAATCATAAGGAAATTAACGTTGTAATGGAATATGTGTGTCTTGTCATTCTTTATATTACATATGCGTTGTCTATTCATTGTCGGTCTGCGATACTTATAGGGTTCTAGTGGTTTATACTCATACAACACTTGTTGCACTTTGGTGCAGTTACTAATACTGATTTCAGTTCGAGACCTCGTGGTTGATTCTGAGGTACAATATCCAAGATATTTAGGGTGAGATACATGGCCACCCATGGCTCCTGGACATCTCTCCTTTATTATTCTGTTTTATCCCACAAACTTTGTCATTTTGTTGTACAAGACTTGTATCAGATTCATCTTAGTGTTTGTACGAGTTAGACAAGATTTTGGGGTTGTAATATCTGAGTTTTCTTTCCGCACTCTTATCTATTTATATTGAGACTGTTGGATAATGTTGCTCACGCATTTAACTTTACCGCTTTCTTGCAAAAAGAATTCATAATTATGGGGATGGTTCTCCTTCTGGAGGTTTAGTATAACTGTCATCATGACCCGTGAATTCGGTTGTAACCACAATTTAATCAATCAAGCAAAAATAAAATTAGCAAAAAAATGTTTAAAATATTAAAGATGGATTAAACATGTGAGGGGTGACAGAGAATATATAAACATATCCATATTAGTTTTCTAAATAGTTTAAATCTAACGACCCTCCAGGTCATTTTATGCGTTTTGACTTTGTATCCCCAAAATACCTTTCCTGTTGCTTTGGTTTGGCATTTATGACTTGCGGAGATAGGTGACATTGTTCCTGATGCAATCGGGTGGGCTTCGAATCGATTTAGTGAAAATAAGAATTCTTAAGTTAAGAAAGTGAAAAAGTTTGACCAAAGTCAATACGGGGTAAATGTATTTTTATCAAAGTTTCGTCGATTCCATTAGGTCTGAACTGTGATTTTTTACTTAGTCGAGTTGTTGACTTAGTCGAGTTGTTGACTTGGCTCATGAAGTGTTTGAGTGCGTTTTGGGTCATTGATTGAGAAAATAGTTTTTGAGGAATTAGAGTTGACCAGCCAACATTAAGGGTGGCCAGTGGGCCGGGACGGTCCGACCCCGACCCGACCCCATCCCGAGCCCACCCCGACCCGACCCCATCCCGAGCCCACCCCGACCCCGTGTAAAAAAAAAAAAATGGTGGCGGGACTCGAACTCGGGATGGGACAATGTCTCATCTCGCCAGACCCGAGCCCGCCCCGAGCCCGTCCCGACCCCGACCCCGCCCGAGTTCTCCCCCTTTGCAAATATAACCGTTGCACCAGCGACCATTTTAGATTTTGGCCGTTGGGCAACGACCATTTTAGGCCTCCCCCCCTCCCCCAACTCCCCTACCCCTTAATATTTATTTTTAACCCATAAGTTATTATATTTACACTTTAACCCAATTTTTCAATTATAAATAACTCATTTTCTCTTCATATTTCTCACAAATCTTCCTACAATCTCTCCAATCTCTCAATATATCGCTCTACAAGTCTACATTGTTTGCTAAATATTCAATTTTATTTATTCATTTGGGAATTGGGAGTGAAGTTGGCAACTAGCTTGAGGATCTTCCATCGAGCAAAGTTTCAATTTTCAACCTCTCAATTACACGTCGACGTTACGTCGGCGTTTGGTACATTCGTTCCTTCATTAAATTATTATTGTCTGTTTATTTTATTTAGCGCACTTAATTTTATTATCTTTAATTATTTATTATCATAATTAAAATGGAAAGATTAAGAGGTATGTTTAAGGGTAAGGGTAAGGGTGCTTCTTCTAGTACGGGCAACCAGGGCAAGAGTACTTCTTCTAGTCATCTTAATCCTACACATGATGATTTTGTTGATACTCAACATTTTCCTACAATACCATTAGATTTAGACGATGAGCTATTTTCTGGAACTCAAGAAGACTTTAATTTAGACGATGGTCTAGATGATACACCCACTAATGTTGATGAAAACACACCCACTAGTGCACCTTCAACTGAAATACCTCCTATTCCCCATAGTATGAGACGAGGTCCAGCAAAACGACCATTAAAATCAGATGCATGTATATTTTTTGATAGGGACGTAGAGAATCAAGTAGCTATATGTAAAATTTGTAAAAATGTTTTAAAATTTAAAACTGGAAAAAGTCACTGTGGGACGGGGGGTTTAATTAGACACGTAGTAAGTGCTCATCCAGCTAGGTATGCCCAATACCAGGCTTCAAAACCGGGTGCGCAAACGCCCGCTCCATCGGGACAAGGTTCACATATTGATACTGTCCCGGACCAAGTATAGGGTCAAATTAACCGTATGAATGGGGGAATTGTAGGCCCTAAATACAATAAACATAGAGATAGGTAAGCAATATCAAAATTAGTTGCTGTGGAGGGTTTTCCCTTTTCATTTCCTTCATCTCCCGGTTTTATTCATTACATTAGAGATATATATAATCCTGCTTTTAACGGTTTTCCTAGATCAACTGTTAAGAAAGATGTATTTAAATTCGCGCATGAATATCAACAATATTTACGATATTCATTATATCATTTTAATGGCAAAGTATCTATCACATCTGATATAGGTCGTAGTACTAACGGCCATGATTATTTAACTGTAACTTTTCATTGGATAAATTATAAATGGTGTATGCAAAAACGTATTTTAGCGTATAGATATATAGATGATAGGCACACTTGTACTTTTATTGCAGATAATATTTATCAAGTGTGCCATTATTACGGAATAACCGATAAAATTATGACTATTACATTAGATAACACTTCTTCTAACAATTACGCAATTACAATTTTAAAAAATAGTTTAACTCCATCTTTTCCAGATCATTTTCATATAAAATGCGCGTGCATATATATAACTTAATCGTAAAGGATGGTCTATCACTTTTTGAAGACATTCTTAGTAAAATATAATTTACTATAAACTTTATTTTTAAAAGTAATAAAGTACAACGTAGAAAAGAATATAAAAAAACTTGTCACGATTGTGGACTATTTTATAGAAAAATTTCACAAGAAGTATCCACTAGGTGGAATTCTTTATACGAGC
This sequence comes from Anisodus acutangulus, assembly GCA_029783415.1. NCBI lineage: Eukaryota > Viridiplantae > Streptophyta > Magnoliopsida > Solanales > Solanaceae > Anisodus > Anisodus acutangulus. Next base: position 10,840,151 of record CM056509.1, read on the forward strand.
AACTATTTGTTGCTTATGACTATAGAATACCTATAACTTTATTTTTTAACTCTCATAATAAAAATCCAGCTGATATGATTTTAGATAGTGATTGGATAAAAATTTCTGAACTTATTGTATTTTTAGAGAAATTTTTTCAAGCAACAAAAGAATTTTTTGGTATATATTATCCTACTATTTCAACTATGTTGTTTTATATAACTCTAATAGTTTTATTACTTAGTGAATATATGGAAAAACCAGCTTATAAGGCAGCTATTAAAAAAATGTTTGTCAAAATAAAAAAATATTTTATTCCTATTCCCACTATTTATATTATTGGTTCTGTATTAAATCCTACTATTAAAATAGACGGTACTAAATCAGTAATTGAAACTATTTACGATTGTATAGAAGTACTACCACCTCCAAGTCCCAAAAATCTAAATCACCCACCACCTATTGAACAAACTAAAGAAGAAATGTTGTCTAGCGTAGAACATCAATGCAAAAAAATATATAGATTTTATCAACAATAAAATGCTAGTAACTTACCGGCTTCCATACCATCTTCTTCATCTTCAACACAACCTCACAAAAGACATGTTGTTTCTGCGGCTAGTATTGAAAGCCTCAGAAATAGAATGTGCGACCGTACCTCTACTACTAACCAAATTAGCGAGTTGGATATTTTTGTTTTGCAGGGTTCTGTACCGTATCAAGAAGTTATCAATGAAGATAGACATGAAGACTTGCTGAAATACTGGAGGGGGAATGAGAAGACCTTTCCGACACTTTCATTGATGGCCCGAGATGTTTTGAACATTCAAGCGTCATCAACTGCATCTGAAAGCGCTTTTTCTGTCGGCATATATCAAATAGGAGACCACAGACACTCATTAGCCGGAGACAGCTTAGAAATTACAGTATTATTCAGAGATTGGATACGAGCGAAGCGGAGAAGGTGCGGTCAATCGGAGATCAACAAAGAAGAAGATGAAAACTACAACGACATCTTAACCGAAGGTAGTGGAAGCGACGTGGATCAATTTGACCAACAAATACCAATTCCAACCGAAGAACCACATGAAATCATCAAGCAATTAGAACAGGTTTTTTTGAGAATGTAATTTTTTTAATTGCAATTTTATAATGTAATTTGCAACTTTTGGACAACACCGCAAAGTTGCAATTTAAATTTTAGACAATTGTATTTGTATTACAAAAAAATCATATGTCTATTAAATAATATAAGAGGCACAAAAATAGCCTTGAGATATTTTTATTACACTATCTTGTCTTGTTTATTGAGTTTTTTATATATATATGTTATTTTAAAAAAATAAAAATAAAAAAAGGAAAACCCGCCAGACCCCGCCCCGACCCGATACCGACGGGATCGGGATCGGGACGGGACTGGAGCAAGTCCCGCCTGACCCGACCCCGACCCCGCCAGACCCGGCCCCTCCAGACCCGAGCCCGGCCCACTGGCCACCTTTAGTCAACATCGAGTCAAGCCTACTTCTTTTTGGAAATTTGGATTGCGCGAGTAGGTTCGTAACGCATTTTATGGCTGAAATGCATATTTAGTTCATGTCCAGGAGGTTCCAGATAAGTTTCGGGTATTGGATGAGGAGTTTGGAAAATTTTAGAAGTTGCAAGTTTCCCTCATTGTGATCGCTATGGCGGGACCACGACCGCGGAAGGTTGGGACGCGCACGATCGCGATAATGCTACTTGGATCGCGTTCGCATAGAAGGGGGTTTGGGGCTGGGCCAGTTAAGAGTTTACCGCGGTCTCATAAGGGTCCTTCGCGATCACATAGATGTGAGTCTGGGCCGGGTCCAAGTTGTTCTCCGCGATCGCGGAAGATGGGCCTCATGATCACGAAGGCTCATATTATAACTGGGCAATTTAATTTCCCCAACTTTGAATAATCATTTCATAGTTCATAACTTGGATTCTAAAGCTCGGTTTGGGTGATTTCAAGAGAAACATTCACGATTCAACTCGGGGTAAGTTACTAATCAGTATTTTGTTAATTCCCATCAATTTACTCCACTAAATTAGTAATTAATTCATGGTTTTTGAATGGAAATGGGAGTTTTAGCCCTATAGTAGAAATTATGCATTTCTTTGATTTCAAGGTTAGATGGTGGTTAGTTTTAACTCATTTTCCAGATTTAGACTACATAGTCTATCGGTAAACCAATTTTGAAAAAAAAAATCAATTTTGCCCTTACAAGATCGGGGTCACCTTTTTGGGTTTTAAATTAACGTATAGCAATATGGGTATATACCAACTCGTTCCTTACGAATAACGCATATTTGATAAATTGGGAGCATTCCTAATCTTTACGAAAAGGAAAGGAAATTTTTTGAGGGTTCATGGATCGTTTGCTCGGCATTTGAGGTATGTTAAGACTTTCTAGACTCCGTTTGAGGATCGTTTTGTTGAGTAACGATTACAATTAGAAATGCTAATGGGTCAAGGGCGTACATAGGATCTTCAAAAAGCCACTTTGAAGACTTATATTGGTGAAAAGGCCACAAGTCTCAAAGTATTAGCTAAAAGGCCACCTATGATCTCCCTTACCAACTAAGAAGTGTGTCTTTTTTGAGAATCAAGAAATATGGATTCATGTCAAGGCGATCCATTACAGAACTCATTCACCTACATATGGTGTTCATAGACTTCAAAAAACATACGACAAAATTCCTAGAAAGGTTTTACGGAGATGTTTGGAGGTTAGAGGTGCACATGTGGCATACACTAAGGCGATTAAGAACATGTACGAGGGAGTCAAAACCCGGATATAGATAGTGGGAGAAGACTCATAGAACTTTCAACTGTGATGGGTTGCATTAGGGATCAGCTCTTAGCCCGTTTCTATTTGCCTTGATGATGGATGAATTGGCGACATATTCAAGGGAAGGTGTCATGGTCTGTGTTACTTGCAAATTACATAGTACTGATTGACGAGACTCATGGCACAGTTAACGTTGGGCTGAAGGTTTGGAGACAAACTCTGGAGTCTAAAGGTTTCAGATTGATCAAGACTAAAACATAATATCTGAAGTGTAAGTTTAGTGATGTAACGGAGAAGACAAGCGTGGAAGTGAGGATTGGTATACATGTCATCCCCAAAAGAAAGAATTTCAAGTCTCTTGGGTCTTTAATAAAAAAAATGGAAGATCGATGATGATGTTTCACATCTTGCAGGTGAATGAAATGGAGGCTCACCTTTGAAATTTTGTGTGATAGAAAGAGACTAAAAACCTTAGAGGTATGTTCTGCAGAGTGTTGGTTAGATCGACTTTTTTGTATGTGGCAAAGTGCTGGCGAATCAAGAGCACTCATGTTCAGAAGATGCAAGTTGCAAAAATGAGGATGCTGAGATGGATGTATGTGCATACTAGGAAAGATAGGATTAGGAATGAGGATATCTGTGATAAGGTGGGAGTGACCTCCGTTGTGGACAAGATGAGGGAAGCAAGACTAAGATGACTTGGGTATGTAAACAAGAGATGCGTAGATGCCCAAGTGAGGAGATGTGACAAGTTGAATATGGGGGGGGGAGTATGAGTAGAGGTAGCGGTTGACCGAAGAAGTATTAGGAGAGGTGATTAGACATGACATGACACAACTTTAACTTACCGAGGAAATGACTTAGATAGGAAGGTATGCAAGTCATGAATTATGATAGACGATTAGTAGGTAGTTCAACATTATCTCTATTTTCGGCGGGATTAGGCTTGATGGTAGTATGGAGCACCGTGTTTGCCGTCATATTAGCCTTTATCACTAGTTTCTTGCTTTTTGATATCTGTTATCATATGTTGTTTATTTTGTTTCGATTATCGCACTATTTCGTTGTTGTTACTCTTCTTTTTTGAATACTATGTACTGCTTTATTTATTAGTTGTCATGTTTTCTTCATTTCCATATTTTATCTTTCATAATTACTTTGAGGTTTTGCACTCGAGTCGAGGGTCTTTCAGAAATAATCTCTCTATCTTCACGATGTTGGGGTAAGATATGTGAATATTCTCCTCTCCCATACCCTACTTATGAGATCACACTGGGTTATTATTATTGTATTAGATATAAATTGTTCATATACTTTGCATAAACATAAGCACTCAAATAAAATGCCGATTAATTTTATGTAGTTTGCTATTCCAAGTTAAAACTACATCGATAGTATAATTTAAAATAACTTCCACATGAAATGAGATTAAGGTCAAAGAGCATCTAAAAGGGGACAAACTCATTACTAGTAAATCAATAGTACTGCAGCCGTTGTTGCCTGTGGGGGATATGACTAAAGCAAAAAATGAACAGCGACAAATTAGTACTGCTTCATTCTTTACAATCAATCAAGCCATACAAAATGGGCACTCACTTTGAAGCAATCTCTCAAATGATCTTAAAATCATTCTCTTTTCCTTCTTTTGGTTATTCACTCTCTTTGTCGTTCTATAATTGGCGTATCTTAAGTATTTAAATTATGTAATTTTTGTACTATTTATTTAATTAACTACTCTCTTTGTCTCAATTTATGTGACATAGTTTGAATTTCGAGAGTCAGACAGTGGAGTAATTTTTATCGTGAATTCAGACATGAAATCTTTAAATTTTTTGAAATAATAATTATATATTTAGAAACTACGTAAAACGTACTATAAGTCACAATAATTGATAATTCAAAATACTTAAAAGATAAGTGAAAAAAACTCACGTCAAAGAAATACTTATTTAAATCTCGAAATTCGAAAAATATCACATAAATTGGGTCGAAGGGGTAATTTGTATTGCAAAGTCCTTATTTAATTTTACATATTAGACTTACGTAAATGTACCCTTACGCTAACTAGTTTACCAACATGGCCGAAGTATACAACACTATTTACACACTTCGGGTGTGTATGTTGTGTATAGATATGCATAGTGTATATATATTTAGTATAACGTAAACACTTAGGTGGTGTATATTATATATATATATATATATATATATATATGTATTATGTATTATATGTATAGTTAGTATAAATAAGTATACTCTACCTATACATATTTTGTAAACTAAATGGTCGAATGGTAGTGTCTGTAATTTTTCCTTCGCTTTGCTATCTATGAATAATAACATGGGGTAGTTATTTCTAAATTACTAGATAGTGTTACATTGTTAGACATCAACATATGGAAATTAAACTCGTAGTTTAATTAATATCTTGCTTTATATACCAGCACAATAATAAAGACAGTTTGGGGGTTGGAAAAACATTTCCAATTAAGACACTACAATTTAATTTTACACAATCACAGTTTAGTCTGACAGTAGTTTATTTCATTTTTTAAATGTTGTCTATCTATTTACATTCGAAGTACTCTAGTCATAATTAAACAACAGATGTAATACTCTTTTCTTCAAAGGTGTACCTAGTTTAAATTACTGAACAACTGCCTAACTTTAATTTTCACTTGCTCCAAATACCAAAAATGAGTTGCTACGATATGACTTATAATCCATCTTTTTACTAGGTAGCCCCAAATTTTAAGAATTGGAACTCCTCCGCTTGAGCCGAACGTGGTGGGGATTGATCTTTTGCTACTTTCATTGACCACAAAGACATGCGAGAAAAAGTGTTAGACTAGTGATTTAATAATTGAAGAGGCTTTAACAAGACCTCAACATTCTCAATTGTGTTATTAAGATTCACATGTCCTTTAAAGCTTGAGTCTACTGCGAGATCCGATTAATATGGTAGGACTTGGGCCCTTGAGGTCCAATAATCTAGCTAGAATATGGGAACAAAAACGAAAAGAAGATGGTGATACTTATTCCATGCGTGGCATGAACTACATAGGAAGCAGCAGCTATGTGTAATCTTGTGTCTATCACTAGATTGATGGAATTTTCACTACCAAAAAAAATTAAAATTAGTAATAAATAAATTTTGTAGTTAAATATCAAAATTTATCACTAATCTAATTTAGTAATGGATCACAAAGTTATGTTAGCTAGAAGTAAATTAGCAATAAAGTTCGGAGCTAATTCCAATTTTTCTATAGTATTTTGACACTTCTTTTTTTTAATTCAATTACGCCCAAATGGGCATTTCTATTTATATGCGAAAGCAAATCGGTCCAACAGGAAAAAAATAGCAAAGAAGGTTTAGGCCCAAAAAATTGGCCCAGCCCAAAATAAAAAAACAGGAAAACAATTAGAAAAGTAGAAGTTGCCAAAAAGTGAAAACACCAACGCATTTACCCTATTTCCTCTTGATTGTCGGTGTGAGTTCTGAGCTTCTGGCTATGGCTGCTCCACCGATCTACTTCATTTTTCCTCCTCCTCTGATGATTTCTTGACAAATCTGATGAGCGAATACTTGTTTGTTGTTGTGTTTCATTCCATTTTCTTATCCGTAGCTCCATCGCCATCTCCAGATCTCCATATCTGTTGATGTAAGCTTCTTCTCCTGTGTACTCTTGATCTATGTTGCATGTATACTCTCTTACTTCTATCTTTTTGCTCTTTGTCATATCTTCTACAATCTCATCTCGATTTTTTTGCTGTGAGTTTCATACCCCTGCTGGATGCGTTGATTTGCTGCTCCTCACCCTGGTATGCTTCTTTCTTTTAGCATTGAGCAGCTTTTCCTTTTTTGTTATCTGCATGTGATCCGTAGATAGGGTATTTGTCATTTATCGCTGTTGACTATCCTCTTGAGTTTCATATCCATATCCATGAAAGATTGACAATTAATTACTCATGTATCAAGAACTTTGTTTGTCAATGCATCAGCTAGCTTGTTCCCCTCCCTCAGAATATGTGAATATTTACATTGTTTGTCACCTTCTATCTGTTTAATTTTCTCTATGTAACCTGCTATGTTCCAAGGTAGTTTCCATTCTTCATTTAGTATCCTTTGCACCAAAAGTGCAACTGTTTGAAATATGATTTTATCCATTTACATATGAGCACACCATTTGATTGCTTCTAATAATGTTATTATTTCTGCTTCTGTGTTTGTTAAGTACCCAATTTCCTTTACCTGAACATATACGATGTCTCCATTTTCATCCCTAACACTAAAATCATAAGTTCCTCTACATGAGTTACTTCTGGATGCTCCATCTGTGTTGCGTAAAATTGAACCCCTTGGTGGAGGATACCAATTCACCCTAGTAACCTTCACCTGAGGCCTGTACTCTAGTAGTTGAATTACGTCATCCCATCTATTAGGTATGCTCTGAATGGATGATTTTATGAATTTAACCAACTTCTGAATAGTAGCAAACACCTGAAAAATTCACATTCCCACTAAATTTTTTATCTCCATATTTGTAAGAATTTCTTCTTTTCCACAATTCACATATAACCAAAATAGGTATAGCTTGAAATACTGATTTGAGCTTGTCATTAACTGGCTATCTCCATCATTTTACTATGATATGTTATAGTTGTAGGCCTTCAGTGTTCATACCGGCAAAAGAAGAAAAAAATAGGATCAAGTTCTGTTAACAGAAACATATTTATCAAAAGGATGTTGGGCTGTCTCCTACTTAGGATTTGAACAACACCAATATTTAGATGCTAGATTTATGTGCATCCTCTTCAACATCTCATCTATTGGCAGCTTAAATTTCCAAAATTTCCACATGAAGAAAGAGATTTTGAATCGTAGCCCTTTAATCCATATAAACTTGTATACCTCATTCTCCTGCCCCCTCAATCTTAAATATTACCATACTGATTTGACCGAAATCTGACCCTTATTGCTCAACACCTACCAAGGTTCATCCTCAATTCAACAGTCATTTGGGGTTTTTTATTGTATCCACTATGTATTGTACTATGTCCCCTAGTAGTATACTCTTCAGTTTGTCAATGTCCATCTCCCATCCTTCACAATTTCTTTCACATTCTCTATTATATCATAATAGATATCCCCTATTGATGCATAATAGCCCCCAAGCCATTTCAATTGTCATACCAAAATAGAGCATTTTCCATCTTTGTCTACCACTAGAGGTGATATTCAATGATGTCCCTGACCTGCAACATTTTCTTCTAGTTCTGAGATTCATACTTTCATTGAACAATTACATGATTACTCTTTTTAGGGGTGAGCACGGGTACAGGGTACCCAGATACCCGATCGGAATCGACACTAACGGGTAGATTTCGGGTAGATATATTATAATTACGGGTAGGTTCCGGGTAGTAAAATTAGGAACCGAGCAATGTCGGGTCCGGTTCCGGTAAATAGCGATAGGGTACCCGGACCCGGAACCTATGAAACCACACCCCTTTTAAATTATTAGGTTTGGGCTTTGGGGCATTTCTTTGTTTTTTTGGCCGAGTCCTGTCGACCCAATCACCCAGCCCAGCCCACTAAGCTTTAAACAAAGAAAAAGGGAAGAAGCCCTAGCCATTTTGGCATTTCCCATCCATTACGCCATTTTGTTGTTTGCACTGCTGCCGCTCCACCTCCATTTTCCTTTATGCCATTTTCCATTACCCACACCCCTTTTAAACCTCTCATTTCTTGTTGTCGCTATTCCTCACTCCAGAAAATTAACCAAAATTTTCATTCTAATGTATATTCAAGTTGAATTTTCATTCTTTGTTATTCAAATTAATATCAAATTTTGCTTTAAAATTATCTGTTATGATTGAATTTTGAAGGTTCTTCCAAATGATGTCGACTTGTTTAACCCTTCCGTCGAGCATGAGAAGAGAAAGCACAAACTCAAGCGTTTGGTTCAATCTCCTAACTCTTTCTTCATGGTAAAAACCGAATCTTCAATGTATTTATGTACTTTGAAATCATGAATTTGTGTTTTGCATTATTGAAGTTAATGTGCGATTTATTTGATTTTTTTGTTACTACAGGGTTGCTTTAACATGTAAGTTCCTCTTTTTCACTGAAAGTTCATTTCTTTTAGTAGTTGTTTGGACATGAATTGAGTGATGTTTGAGAAAAAGTAGTAATTAATTGAAGTTGAAAAACTGTATTTGGAAGTTTGAATATGTATGATACTTTTCTTTTTAATGTCAACTTCTTCATAAGGTGTAACTGTTGAGTTTTTCTGCACATTGGAGAAAAAGTTACAGGGTACCCGGGAATCTACCCGGAACCGCAGGGTCCGGGTAATGATTGCTACGGGTAGGTTCCGGGTAGTAAATTTAGGAACCGATATTTTACCAGGTAGGATCCGGGTAGTTTAAAAAAATTAGGGTACCCGGACCCGCTCACCCCTAAGTCTATTTTTACCGTACTTGTTACTAATGAAAGCACTTCATAGAGATGGAGTGGTTCTAAAAGTCCATATCTTGCAATACAATGCCATTGATACATCATGTAATGATATAAAACCCAGGCCACCTTCTTTTTTCGGAACATATAGATGAAGCCAAGATGACCAATGTCTGCTCTTTCCTCTACTGTGTTACTCCAAAAGAACTGTGCAAACATTTTATGCATTTGTCTTGTCACACCATCAGAAGGATTTAAAGCAGATAACGATGTATAGGCATACCCTGTGGGACATATTTAATCAACACTGCCCTACCTTCAAATTACAACATCTTTTCTTTCCATAATTATAGTCTATTCATGATATTCAGTAGAATAGGATTGTAAAAATCTTTGTAGTCTATTCATGATCTTCATTAGAATAGTATTGTAAGAATCTTTGTATATTCATGATCTTCACTAGAATAGGATTGTAAAAATCTTTCTTCCTCCTGCTATAAAAAATTGAGCACCCCAGATATGTAAAGGGAAAGTCTTCCTTCTTATACCAGTCACAACTTCAACAACCACTTTTATGTCATTTGGTACAGAATGATGCAAGTACACAAAGTTTTTCTCCTTATTTACCTTTTGTCCAGATGTCTTCTCATACCTCCCAAGTACTTTCATGATCAGTTGTAATGTCAAGACATCAGCAGATGAAAAAATAATCATATCATCTGCATAAGCCAGATGATTAACCTTAGGACTCCATTTAGGCGTTCTAAAACCCCTAAACTGGTGAACTTGATGCAGCTGATTCAAGTTCCTTGTTAACACTTCTGCAGTCAAGATAAAAAGAGTAGGTGATAAAGGGTCACCCTGTTTCACTCCTCTAGAAGATTGGAAAAAATCATGTTGTTGACCATTTATAAGAATATAGTATCAATTGTTGCTGATTATTCTGAATACCATGTCCACCACCATGTGTGAGAAACCCATCTTTCTCATTACCTTTGTTAAGAACAACCATGACACCCTATCATATGTCTTTTCCATGTCCAACTTCATTACCACATTTGCATTTTTAGTCCTTAGCCTGATATCAGATGCTATTTCTTGGGTGAGTAGAACATTTTTCACTATACTCCTCCCCTTAACAAATCTTGCTTGATTCAAAGAAATTGTATCTGGCAGCAGGTCCATCAGTCTTTCATGAATAAGCCTTGAGAAAATCATATTCATAAAATTACTCAGACTAATAGGTCTCATATCAGAAAAGATATTGATAATATCTTTTTTTGGTAATAAGACCAAATTAGTGTAAGTTATAAATTTAGGAAGTTCAGCTCTACAGAAAAAGGCAATCATAATGTTAGTAATATCCTCCCCAATGATGTTCCATCAAGTTTGAAAGAAAAGCTCAGTAAAACCATCTGGTCCCCTGCACTCTCCCCATTCAGACTAAACACTATTTTTTTCACCTCTTCATGTGTTTGTATGGTTGTGATAATTAAATTGTGATCTTCTGAAATCATACCTGGAACATGATCCATAATTTCAGAGTTATTAGAATCTGTTTCTTTTGAGAATTGATCTCTAAAGAAATTTATTGTCTGTTGCTATTCCTTCATTCTCTTCAATCCAATTTCCCCAGCATCCTATATTCTCTTGATGCAAATAGTAGTTTTCCGTTGAACTGATAAGTAGTAAGTACTCTCTTCATCCTGAGTTGATGTAAGAAACAATTATTTTTAGTTCCTTTAAAAAAAAGATGAAAACTTTTTGAATTTAAAATTAATTATAACTTTAAATTTCTATTTTATACTTGATAATATAATACACACAAACGTTATAGCATGTTTAAGGCTATGAGTTTCAAAAGTCTTGCAACTTCACAAATATAATAACATATTTAAAAAATTCCAGTTCTTTATTAAATTTGATATCAAATCAAACTCTGTCGTATAAATTTAAACCGAAAGAGTATCTTCGTAGTCTTCGCTATGCATATGTTGCTTCTGCCAATATAATTAAATTAAGCTAAAAGAAACTAGTACTAGTACGCACTCAGATTAAACTTAAAAGAAATAAGCTATGATTTACTAAATAAATGCAATTTTCATTCTCATATTACGACTCTGATATGAAACAAATAAAATTTTAAATTTTAACAAAATCTAAATGACTTTTTGCTTCAATCTTGCGTTTCAGGATGGTGAAATAATGCAGTTGGCCATCAAATATAAATAATATTACATGGAAATAGTGACGGTAATGCTTGTAGCATTTTTCATGGGAAAAGGACATTGTTTTTTCTCTCCACCCGAACCAACCCACCGACTTAGCTTCTTAGATTTAAGGTGATTTGTGTATGTACCCAATTTTTCTCGTTCTATCTCGAGTATCCATTCACTCGAAACTGCTCGGCTTGTCAAGGGGGAAGTTCTTATTATTTAGGTTAGGGGCGAGTTGCAGCCTACAATCCGAACTGAGGACGGATTTTTGGGTTAGCTCACCCTCGCGGTCGGACAAGTAGGGAATGTTGGGGTGAATTCAATCCGAAGTTCTTAGTTACTTCAACTGGATGAGTCCTGATTTTTTTTCAAATTTTGAAATCCAACTTCTGTATTTATTAGTGTCTTCATTGCTGAGACGGATAGGGAGGGAATGGCCTATCAATCATTGGTTGACCTTCCCTTGAACCATAAAAATGGGAATTTCAGAATCTTTCTGTTGAATGGCCTGTTCTCCCCGGCCGGAATATCCCTCCCTTTGAAGTAATTCAATCTTTTCAGTCAGAGGTTCTTCTCGAGAATCCATACATCCCAACTCAGTGTATGGACAGCTATCTCTTGAAATGAGACGAACCTCCACGCTCTTTAGCACGAGATTTTCTACTTCCTTACTCTTCCGAGGATGGTTTAGGGGGAGCTGGTTTCGCCTCCGGCTGAGGAGGGTCTCAACGAGTGAATCAGTGTTTTACTACCAATCACAAGTTTTCTTGGAATTGGAATAAATTCTGCAGCGGATCGCGAAAGATTGTTTACCCCGAGATTGGTAAATTGCTCCTCTCCAAATTTTAAGTGCTCATGTTTGAGCTTAATGTCGCGAATTGCCCTTTCGGGCCAAGCTATTAGCAAATGCTAGTCCAACAATCTATTTTTTTTTATAAGAGATCATGCTTTCTTTATGGCGACTAAAGTTGGTACAAAAGATCAAAAATTCATCTATAAAGGTCGCTGCATGTACTGTTGTTGCTAAAGGTTTTCTGTGACGACTCATTACATTGGTGACTAAGCTTGCCACAAAAAGGAAACAAATATGCGATGAAAAAAATTCATATTGAGTTATAAAAATATCTCAAAACATGTATAATATGTGTATAATTAGTAAGTATATGTTGATTGAGCCTTCAAGAAATATCCTAAAATATGTATAATATGTGTATAATAATTGTATAATATGTGTATAACTAATTACTATACGTTGATTATACATTTATTAAACCCAAATTATTCTACAATGATTCATGATATGTATTCTATACAACAATGCTACAATTTATATATATATGTTGGAATTAGTTGAAAAAAATACGAAATAAAATTATTTTAAAAAGACTAAAAAATGTCTTTAAATTTCTTGGGTCATCCGGTTGCAATAATTTGGGCCGGATGGTCATTTATTTCCTTCTCCCTTTATTCATTGGGAATTGGCCCAATTTTACTTTCTTATTCCAAAAGGTGGAATCTCCCACCCCAGGAGCCCCCACACCCCGGTCCGACAGGTCTGTGAAGGAGGTAAATCATGGTGACTCAATTGATTTCAAAGGTTAGACCAGTACCACGCTGCGCAAAGGGGCCCTCCTTTATTTCAAGAAGAAACCCCCACACTGCCGCTGACGGGATAGCCCAATTTTACTTTCTGTTTGGGCCGGGCCGATGGTCTTATGAAGAAGTACATTAAGTTCCAAGTCCAACATGTCGACCAGGAATCAGGAGCCCAAATAAGATACTACCTACTATAATTTTGGGGGAGGGGGGAACATAATTATACTACCTTAATTTATTAAACTACATATAGTATTCATCAATTAATTACCATATATCTATTTGATCAAAGGACAAGAACTACATAATAAACCTATCCCTAAATTAAAAAAAATATATTACTAAAATAAATCTTGGAATCTGAAACCAAATATTGGGATTTTTACTCTATCACTTGCTTTCTTCTTCCTTAAAATATGACTTTCAACAAGAAATAACATTAAGCAATTGCTTGGTCGAAAATTTTTGAAATTTATTTTTTCCAAGTTTGAATGAAAATTGTGCGAATATAATCAATGATCGATTGTTATAGTTTTTCTTTATTAATATTTGTGAATGAAGTAGAATATTTTTATTATATATTGTCAAATTATGTTACCCCTGACCTCACTGGTAAGATTACACTGGGTATGTTATTATATTGTAAAATTATATTAGTATTCAAGTTAACATAATATACTATTAACGTATGTTAGTATGGTATATTCTATTAAAATGTGGTAATAACCTAATGAATACCTAAATAGTGTACCAAAATTCACTGAAAAAAGAAAGAATACAAAAACATATCCAATGTAATCCCACACAGCGGAGTCTGATCAGAAAAGAGAGAATATGATATTAAATTATGTAGTATGGTATGCTATCTAAGCATGTTAGTGTTCCATAAACATGAATGTATTATAATTAAAATCTAATAGCATACTTACATATACTAGAATATGCTATTAAAGCTTGTTAATATACTCAATAAAATCCAATAGTACACAATATTTACTAGAATATACTATTAAAGATGATAATATTCCAATTAGAATTTGATAAATTACCAACATCTAATAGAAAAATATTACTGTTATGACCCTTTTTTGAGAATCGTGGTGACACCTATATATTTCCATTGGTAGGTGAATCACTTCCCATATAAACAAAACAATATGAAAGAGATGCGGAAATATAACCGAATCATCAATACACCCCCAAAATTTGGTCTCTGATACAAGAGCACTAATGCGGAATACAAGTCTGAATGAAGGCAACAAAGACTAAAACTAAATAACATAATCAAAATGTCTAACTACGTCTTTCGAATCCAAATGTAAAGACATAGTAAGAGAATAAGCATCCAAGGCATGCCAGAAGAAGCATCATCACTTTGGAACGCCGAAATCCATCTGTCCGGAATCACACTCGAGCTCGCAAATTAGTAGAGGGACCTATATCTGCATCAGAAAAGATGCAGCAAGCATATCATGAGTACACACCATACCTCTGTAGACATCATAGGCCAACAATGACGGAAGATACGTAACAGAGATAAATATCAAGTTGACACCATATAAGCCTATACTAGACAGTTCATTAGCCCATATAAGTCACGTTGTACACATATCAATTCACTGATTCAACAGGTCACAATGTTCATATAAGGTTCCATTCATAGTCAAGTACAATCAATTCATTCACATATACAAAGACTTTACTATCATAGTACCCACCGACTAGTACTCTCTTGTCCAAGTCATATTCAAGCTTAACCTCATTTACGCAATCTTAATACATTAATAAACAAGTCAATACTTAGATCACAACAACCCTTTTTGAGTGCTTTTCAGGAATATTACACTTAAGCTAACCATGATGACATTAACTCCTATGTTATTCTTAGTCTTGAATTTCGCTAAGTCTCTATACAGTTATCATACAACGTTTACCTTCCCAATGACAATGCTTATCACTGATTTCTTACTAGACTCGGTACATAATCACACAGTCAATTAATAGATAACACACAATGCATATATTACCCCTGGATCTAGACAATAATCCTAACATATTGACACTCTTGACCACAATAGTAGTAGACATCAAAGACTTAGACTTACAAATTATAACCACATAACCCATGCATAAGAAATCAAGCCGTACATGACAATCAATTCAATATTTATTCAAGTGTTCACAAATTTAATTATCCAGGTATCCACAGAAACAAGCCCAATCATGGAAATCAACCGATCCACATTACCTAACAATAGATAATCAATGTATAGATGTATGTATGATATGAATGAAAATGCAAATATCAGGTACCTTTATAAATTCGGTATACAATACATCAAGGTTTTATTATGATTCGTATACCCATGGGAGACCCGCGAAGTCCATATACCCCTTCAGAATATCCCATTAGAGCCTAGCTCTTGGCTGTAATAATATATGTTGCAGGCATGCAACCCCGATCCCCGTGTATCATGATACCCATTGCAACATGCAACCCGAGTCATCTGTATCATCATTATCTCAATGTTGCCATAATCTCATAGTGTTCTTACCTTTTCCGGTCCCTTGGACCCATATCATTTTCATACCTTTCATATCAATATAATAGAACCATGAGTGTATGAATGCAAATGACAATACAAGGTAAGAAATTATAATGTATGAGATGCAATCAAGTATTGGAGATGAATAACACATGCTTTCAGAATTCAACAACAAGTAACCCAAGTACAATCCGGATATCATATCAAACAGTCCAATCAAAATAATCCAAGTACTATCAGAATATCATTCGAAACAGTCCAACCACAACAATCCAAGTACAGTCGGGATATCATTTCAAAAGTACAACCACAATAATTCAAGTACTATCAAGATATCATATCAAAGTAGGTGTGATGAATAAACATGACAATATCAAATATGACGACGAGCCCACAAAATAGCGACAAGCCCAAATAACAGTTGTTGGAATCACTTTAAGGCTGATTCCCCAAATCACCCATCAACACAATTCAACACCGGTACCCACTTAATCGTTCATCATAACCGTTTGAGTGGGACCCCCAAACATGACTAATACCCCAACATTTATAACTACTACCTACTTCTATCGGAGTCTAAAAAAACTAAACAATAGTCTACCTCAAAGATGAGCAGGAGCCAGGAACTCCCAATCTAGAGGCCTTCTTACAACATTTTCTGTCGGTCGAGCTTCGACGATCCAGGCAGGACAAATTCCTACGTCTTGAGCAGGGTAACATGAGTGTTCGAGAATATAATTTTCACTTTAATTCATTGGCCATATATACTCCTACAATTATAACTGAGATGAGTGATCGGGTACATAGGTTTGTTACTGGGTTGGGGCCACACTTGGTCAATGAGTGTACTATGACTTCTCTGAATTCGAATATGGATATTGCTCGCATTCAGGCTTATGCACAGAATCTGAAGGATAGTAAGAGACAACAGTGGGTAGATCGAGAGTGTGATAAGGGTCAACATAAGAGGGCTCGATTTGTAGGTGACGTGAGGGATTCAGAGGTGGGCCTAGGCCACAACCTTATAGGCGCCCATCTTACCCAGCAACTAGCGTATCATTACCATTTTCGAGGTTGAGGGTTGATCGGTATGTTCAATCGGGACCAGGTCGGAGTTCACAAGCGTCAAGGTCTTATTATAAAAGGGATTCTATTCAGATGAGGCCACCGTTGGCTCGGTGCGAGTAGTGTGGTACAGGGTCGTGCCGACAAATATCAAATATGTGTTATTCTTGTGGTGAACCTGGTCATATTATGCGAGAGTGCCCGACATTAGGCGAAGGCGCTAGAGCCAAGTCGGTTGGATCTGTAGAAGCTTCATCACATTTGGTGCGCCCGTCAGGGCAAAATCATCAGACAACATCCGGTCGAGGTAGAGGTAGGGGCCAGAACCGCATCTATGCATTGATGGGACGACATGATCAAGAGTCCTCACCTGATGTCATTACAGGTATATTATCGGTCTTTTCACATAATGTGTATGTGTTGTTATATCCAGACTCCAATCTATCATATATCACCCCTTTCATTACCTGTAAATTTGGCATGGAACTTGAGCTGATAAGAGATCCATTTGTGGTATCTACACCAGTTGGTGATACGGTAGTTGCTAGAGGGGTCTATCGAAATTGTGCAGTGTTTGTTTATAGCCATCAGACCTTAGCAGATTTGGTAGAATTAGAAATAGTTGATTTTGATCTTATCATGGGCATGGATTGGTTGGCATCATGCTATGCTAATGTTGATTGCCGAACAAAGATTGTTAAATTTTATTTTCCAGGCGAGTCAATCCTTGAATGGAAAGGTAATACGGCGTCGCCAAAAAGGTAGGTTTATTTCATACCTTAAGGCAAGAAAGATGATCTCCAAAGGTTGTAAATGCCATCTTGTTCGGGCTAGAGATATCGATGCCGAACCACCTGCTTCTCAATCAAATCCGGTGGTTAATGAGTTTCTTGATGTATTTCTAGACTAACTTTCAGGCCTTCCTCCCGAAAGGGAAGTTGAGTTCAGTATAGATGTGTTGCCAGACACTCAGCCGATATCTATTCCTCCTTATAGAGTGGCCCCAGCTGAATTGAAAGAATTAAAGGAGCAATTAAAAGATCTTCTTGAGAAAGACTTTATTAGGCCCAACATATCTCCTTGGGTGCGCCGGTATTGTTCTTACGAAAGAAAGATGGCTCGTTACAGACGTGTATCGACTATCGGCAGCTGAATAAAGTCACTATCAAGAACAAGTACCCTTTTCCCAGAATTGATGATTTGTTTGACCAGTTACATGGTGCAAGATGTTTTTCAAAGATCGACCTAAGGTCAGGGTACCATCAACTAAGGGTTACAGAGAAGGACATTCCGAAGATGACTTTCAGGACAAGATATGGCACTTCGAATTCTTAGTAATGTCATTTGGACTCACAAATGCACCGACAACATTTATGGATCTAATGAACGTGTTTCACCAATTTCTGGATGTATTTGTGATAGTATTTATATATGATATTCTGATTTACTCTCACTCGGAAGAAAATCATGTGGATCATTTGCGGATAGTACTACAGACGCTCCGGGATCATAAGTTGTATGCAAAGTTCTCCAAGTGTGAATTTTGGTTGAATTCAGTGGCTTTCCTTGGTCATATAGTGTCAGACGAGGGTATAAGAGTTGACACTCAGAAAATTGAAGCGATGAAGAATTGACCGAGGCTTATGACTCCATCAGAGGTTCGCAGCTTTCTGGGCTTAACCGGCTATTATAGGATTTGCCCAAGTTAGAGGATTAAATAAAAGGATGCTCATGCTAAAAAGGATAAGACACCAAGTATTACAAAGACGAAACCACAGTGAAATATTAGTAAAATACTATAGTGATTTAGTATAATTAAAGAAACCAGGACTAGCAATAAAGAAACTGAAAGATTATAAAAAAAATAAAAGAAGAGGCTGACTTAGCAGCGATAAGTTCTAATTTAGACGATGTTATAAGAAACTACAGAGTATTGATAGATCTCAACACTGAATTAGTCAGAATAAACCAAGAAATAACAGTTCGAAAAGAATAACTACGAATGACAACAGAACACTATGGATGAAAATAGACTAATAGATCAACAAAATAAATTAGAAGAACTTAGAATAATAGCAGAAAAATCCCTTACATATAATAGAGATATAAACCAACATATAATAAGTTGCAGAATAAGTACATATCTAATAAATAAAAAAGATAAAAGTTTACAAGAAAATGCTAAAGAAATTTATGAACAGGAAATAACTATTAAAGAATTAAAAAATAAAATAACATTAAAAGATGAAGAGTTAAGACAGAAGGAAGAAGAAAATATGAAACTTCTAGAAAATAAATTAAGAGAAATAATCAGAAAGGATAATGAATTAAAAGATCTAAATGATATAATAGAAGAACAGTATAAGTACATCAACTTATTAAAATACGGATAAAGGAAAAAGAAATAGCAAAAGACTCTAAAGAAACATATTATCAAATGAATACATATGAAGGAGGATCAGCACAAACATTAAGCTTCAAGCCTGAAACATATCAGAAGATACAAGATGAAAAAGAGGAATTATCTATAAAGAAAATATTTAAAACAAAATGGTTTGAAAGAAATAAAGAAATAAGGTACATAGCACATAAGCATGAAAATATAATAGATACAATGAGTGTAAATGGAAGAACGAAAATAAACTTGATAACAGATGAAGTAATAAAAAGAGAGTTATCAAAACTATCTACTAGGGAAGCTAAAAAATATAGGAACATATACTTTGGAGGAGTAAAATTTACTATAAAAACATATTTTAAGAAAAACATAGATACACCTATACAAATATACATATTAGATGATAGGATATTAGGAAATCTACAAGATACTTTAATATCAGTAGTAAAAGGAAATTTAATATATCAGAAATTAAAATTTACGGTACAATCAGACTTTTGTATATCATTAAAAGATGAACACAAAGACCTAGCCTTGACACTATATTACAAATTGGATGGAATAACAATGCCACCAGGAAGTAAAGTCATAAGTATTGAAACAAAAATGATATATGCCCTAACCGGAAACCACCATGTAAAGAAATAACATGAAATGAATATATTAGTACCAAGGATGTACCAGGAAATATTAGAACAGATAGAACATAAAGAAAATTTCAAAATAACTATACCAGAAGAAATATATATGGATTTTAATACAAGAACCCTTACACCATCCAAAAGACTAATACCAAAAATAGAAGGATCTAGATTAAGTATTATTAGAGAACCAACAATGTCATGACAAACTAGTGCTATACAACCTAGAATATTAGACTTAATAAATATAAACACAAATAGATTAAAAATTAAAGTAATAATATTTAAAGGGATGATAGCAACAGATCAGATAAATAAGTAAATCTTTGGAGCTATAAAAAGTTTTATACATATAAGTAAAATTGATGAAAATAATTGTGATTTAATAGATCCACAAACTTATAATTATCCTGAAAATGAAAGAGAAATAATAATTACCAAAAGTATTAATTTAAAATTCAAAATCCAAGATTTAGAGTATAAGATAAATATAGGAGTAATAGAATATGATAGTTTTAATGAACTACTTCTAGGAAGTGACTTTTTAACCATGATAAATTATATGATAAATAATAATGGAATTGAAATAAATGACCAAGGAAAAACAAGATTCATGAATAAAGTATGAACATACAGAAAAAAATAATAGAGAAAAAACAGAAATTAAAATCAATAAGAAGAATTTTATCAGAAGAAATATTCTCACAGCTCAAATACTTAAAATATAAGGCAAAGAAATAAAGCTAGAAGAAAAGATAAGAAAGTTAGAACAACAATGTGAAAAGTTTGATAAAATATGGATAGATATGGGAGACGGATGGAGAAAAAGAATTAATAATCCTGACGAGCTCTAACGAAAAAATTAGTGCATTATGGGAAGAAATAGTAGTAAAAGAACAAATGAAGAATACATTAGTATTAATGGATGAACTAAAAAAAACCAAAAAAAAATGCAAGAAATAATTAGAGAAGAATTAACAAAATTATGGAACGTATATGAAATACCAATATTTAAAATAATATTGGAAAAATTAAACATATTAGTAGAAGAAAAATGTAAAGATAAAGGAAAACAAGTAGAGGAAGATGAACCTAGTACGAGAAAAATATATATACTATAATTAGCACTACAACTCAACAACTAGAAATAGTACCAATAGATGCTTGGAGAAGGAGTAAAGAACCAATAATGGTACTGCCAAAGAAAGTAGAAAAAATATTAGATAGCCTAGCAATAGTGAGTAAGAAAAGACAATTTTAAATGAAAAATCAAGAACCTAGTGTACTTACGTTTTTAAGAAACTATGGAAAAAATATACTGGAAATAGAACGATACAAGTATGAACCAATGAAAAGAAAAGAAAAAACAACACCAGACAATAATTCAAAAAATAAAAACATGTACTTAAAAGACGTAGAGAAAACAACCAACGAGTATTTAAATCTAAAATTAGATAAACAAGAACGAAAATTATGTGAATTAGAAACAGAAAATACCAAATTAAAAACACACATTAATGAGGAATGGTACAAATATAAATACAAACACAAATTTAAGGATACAAAGAAAGAATTAAAAGAAACCAAAGTAGAACTAAAACAAGAAGTAGGAGAATTAAAAGATGAAATAAAAATCCTAACTGAAGAGATAAAAAGGTTAAAAGGAAAAAAGAAAGTAAGAAATAATAGAACAAGTGAAGAAACTACATCTAGTAGTGAAAAGACTGAGAGCGATACTAACGAAGACAACAACATTGATTTAGTAAACCAAGAGGTAAAAGTAGCAGAATTCATAGAAGTGGAAGAAGACTCAGAGATAGTAAAGGAAAATAACCAGATAATAGTAGCCTTACAAAAAATGAAAAAAGTAAATGAAATTATAGAAGAAGAACCCGAAAGTGATATAGAAGGTGAATTTAATAATCATATAGAAACAGAAATAGAAACTGATGATATAATAAATGAAGATGCAAACGATTACCCAGAAGAAGAATTAGTAGATCCCAACCTGAAAATAATAAATAGAAAAACTAGATTATCAAATCATATACCAGTAGGACAACAAGCTGAATTTAAAGAATTTGTAGGATCAATGGCGCAATGCGTAAATTACAATGGATATTTCTTAGACTTAGATAATGTTTATGATGAACAATAAATAGGAAGAAGAATAAATGAATGGAATCTTGGAATATATATAGCATTAATGAACTCTACACAAACAGAAAACCTAGAATATATGTATGACTTGATATCTAAAATATTAATCGGAAAGGTAGTTTATTGGATAGAATCCATAGCATACCAATTAAGAGGAGAAGTATTTAGCAATGCAGGAGATTGGAAATCTATGCTAATAATATTTGATATCATACTAAAAAGAGATTTTTTAGGAGAAAAATGGTTGGTAGCACGAGAAAATGTACTCGCAGAAAGAAAAACTGAGATAATAATGAATCTAAATAATTTGAAATGTTGTAAAATTAATAAATTATCAGAATATACAATAAGTTTTAGTAAATTCTTTTATGAAGCAAGATTCTCGCCAGAAGAAAGTTTAATATATCAACAACTTTATTACGACCACCTACCTATACCTTATAACACAGAAATATCGAAGGAATACACCCAACTAGAACCAAAAGAAAATACATTAGGAGAAAGAATAAGAGTACTAAGAGCATACCTAATGCGAAAATGTGAAGAATATAGAATGCAACAAAAGATTAAAAAAGATAAGAAGATAGGATTAAGAGAAGTATGTGGATTTACAGAAAGAAGATTAGTATTCGGATGTGATGATAATAAAAGAGAAAAGAAATATAAGAAAAGTCATAAAAAGAAATATCAACACAAAAGATATAAAAAATACAATAATTACAGCGGACAAAACTAACAACCTTATTACAAACTGAAAGAAATAATCCCCTTGATTATTTCATTAATTGAAAGGTTATATATACAAGTTACATATTACCATAATAGGAGAATCCTATTCCTATTCTATTTCTAAAACCTTATTCTACCATAATTCTAACTATACAATTATGGTAAGTGTATAACACTAATTAAGGTAACATTTACACTACAAATATATATACCATATATACAATATTGTTTTGTAATTAATCTGGCCGAGAATGTGCTGTTTTGCTGAGAGCCCATTGCTTGCTGAGAGCCCACTGCTGGTGTTAAACAAAGCAATATACATGTGATATACACTGAATATACATCAGTGTATATCACATGTATATTGATGGACTAAAGCAGCAAAGAATCGCCAGTGTGTTGGGCCTCTCGGCCATGACCTTCCAGTGGGCTCTCGGCAATGCCAGTGGGCTCTCAAGAAACAGCCCATTCTCGGTCAGATTAATTACAAAACAATATTGTATATATGGTATATATATTAGTAGTATATTGTAGTGTAAAGGTTACCTTAATTAGTGTTATACACTCATAATTGTATAGTTAGAATTATGGTAGAATAAGGTTTTAGAAATAGAATAGAATAGATTCTTCTATTATGGTAATATGTAACTGTATATAGTCTTTCAATTAATGAAAATAATCAAGGGATTATTCTTTCATGGTATCAGAGACTAGGTCTACAAAGTTTTCTCTCAACTTTTGCCTTGTGGAAACACCCCCTCAGTTTCTCTCCAAAATTTTGTCTTCACTCAAAACCTCTCTTAAATTTAACCTCTTTCTTTGTTCTTTCAATATGTCTAAGAACAATTTTCACCACCTCACGGTTTCAATATCAAGCTAAGTGTCCCTATTGTCCTTGAGATGGAAAACGTTCAATATGCACGCATGAGTTGTTTAAAATTCACGCTATATCTTATCAAGTTCTTCATCACATCCTTCCTCCCGCTAGACCCCTTCCTGCGGAGGATCCTGAGTTATGGATTACACTTGATGCTACCGTTCTTCGGTGGATATACGCCACTATAATCGTCTGTAGAAGGTCCACTGAAATAGTGGCGTATATCCACCGAAGAACGGTAGCATCAAGGGGAATCCATAACTCAGGATCCTCCGCAGAAGTCTATGAAGGATGTGATGAAGCACTTGATAAGATATAGCGTCATTTTAAACAACAACTCCGTCCACGCTAGATATTGAACGTTTTCCATCTCAAGGACAATAGGGACACTTAGCTTGATATTGGAAACCGTGGTAAAAATTGTTCTTAGACATATTGAAAGAACAAAGAAGGAGGTTAAATTTAAGAGAGGTTTTTGAGAGTGGAAGACAAAATTTTGGAGAGAAAAACCCGAGGGGGGGGGGGTGTTCTCGGCCACAAGGCAAAAGTTGAGAGAAAAACTTTTGTGTAGACCTAGTCTCTTGATACCATGAAAGAAATAATCCCCTTGATTATTTTCATTAATTGAAAGACTATATATACAAGTTACATATTACCATAATAGGAGAATCTTATTCCTATTCTATTTCTAAAACATTATTCTACCATAATTCTAACTATACAATTATGGTAAGTGTATAACACTAATTAAGGTAACCTTTACACTACAATATACTACAAATATATATACCATATATATAATATTGTTTTGTAATTAATCAGTAGAATGTGTCTTTGTTTCTTGAGAGCCCACTTTGGGCATTCTTGAGAGCCCATCTTTGGTCAGCTGGGCCTCTCGAGAGGCCCAACAGTGGTGCACTGGCCAGCCTCTGTAGAGAGGCCCAACAAAGAATTTGCCTCTCTTCTTGACCGCCCAGCTTGTCTTGCTTTAGTCCATCAATATACATGTGATATACGCTGCTGTATATCACATGTATATTGCTTTGTTTAACACAAACTTTATAGGAAAAATAGATTCAAAAGCTATAGAAATACCCTTGAAACCAGGAAAAAATTTAAGCATAAGAGAAATTTTAGGAAAAGAAAATATGAAAAACTTAAAGAATGTAAATGTTGGAATTGCAATGAAAAAGGACATTATGCTAATAAATGCCCAAAGCTAAAGAAAAAAGGTGTAAAATATATAGATACGACACAATTTATAATGAGTCTACAACAAATAAAAGAAGAAAACAATAATTGGTACGAATATGAAGATTTTTATGTCGGTCAAACTGATGAAGAAAGTGAATCAGAAAATATTAATTTCGTTAACCAAAAAATGGAAAGTGAAAATAGTTCTGACTAAATGAAGTCGCAAGAAGAAAGAAAGTTACTAGAAGAAAGAAATTACTGGATGCAATATGAAAGGTATGTTTGCAATAAGCTTATTACAACTACTAGTGCAATAGGAAATATATACTATAGTGATAGATACAATATGATTACAAAAAACCTTAACAGAATAGGAGAAATGTTAAGTGAGATAAGATGGAATAAATTACTAGAAGAAGTAAAAGAAATGGAACAAGATGAAGAGCTTCAACAAAAATTAAGAGAAATGAATTTAGAAAATTAGATGGTAGCAATCTACATAGAAGCTCATATAGAATACGAACCTAATAAAATGATAAAACAAAATATCTTTATTGACAGCGGAGCAGACTTATATCTAGCAAAGAAAGAAGTATTAGAACCACACAGATGAAAAAGATCTAAAACACATAGAACAAAAATATCAGGCTTTAACGAACAAACAAAAGAATTAGATATAGTAGCAGAAAACATGAGAATAGTATTAGGAAAGACAATATTTAGACTACCAGTTATTTACCAACTGAATGATATGAAACAACAAGTATTATTAAGAAACAATTTCCTAGACTACTTTAAAACGCAAGTAATAAATAATAATACTTTCAGCCTACAAACACCTTGTAATAAATGGATATTACTAAAGAGAATATTATCAATACATACACTAAGGATATGTAACATAAGATCGGATAAGAATAATAACCTACAGTTATTAAGAGAAAAATATCTCAATATACTAAAAATAAATTTTGGAGAAAATTCGATGCAACTATAGGAAAAAGAAAAAATATATGCTGAAATCAACCTAATAAATCTTAGCGATATAGTTAGATCTAAGCCTATTAGATATAGCGCAACAGATCAGAAGGAATTTGAAACCCAACTAAAAGAGTTATTAGAATTAAAACTAATACAAGAAAGTAAAAGCTCACATAGTAGCCCAGCCTTTTTAGTTAGGAAACATAGTGAACAAAAAAAAGGAAAGGCTAGAATGGTGATTGACTATAGAAAACTAAACAAGAAAACTGTATTTGATGGATATTTTTTAACATACAAAAGAAATCTTATTAATAGATTAGGGAATAAAAAATGATTCAGTAAATTTGATTGTAAAAGTGAATTTTGGGAAATAAAACTAAAAAATGAATCAAAAGCTTTAACAACATTTAGTGCCCCTCAAGGACACTACGAATGAAATGTACTACCCTTTGGATTAAAAAATGCACCACAAATATTTCAAAAAAGAATGGACCAAGTGTTCAGAAAATTAACAGAATAATGTATAGTATATGTTGACGACATATTAATATATAGTGATGATTTGGAAAATCATATAAAACATCTAGAAGAATTTATGAAAACTGTGAAACAACATGAAATATTATTATCTGAAAAGAAATCTAAAATCTTCAGAAATAGTATAAAATATTTGGGATACATAATAGATAATGAAGAATTACAATTACAGGAACATATTGTAAAAAAAATAAAAAATGTTAAAGACAAATTAGAGAGTAAAAAGGAAATACAACAATTTCTAGGAGTAGTAAAGTATGCCTCAGACCATAGAAAGGATTTACCACTTTTGAGAAAACCATTACAGGAACTAACTAGAAAAAATATAACTTTTGAATGGAAGGAAGAACATACTAAAGTCATAAATAAGATCAAGAAAAAAGTGAAAGACTTGCCAAAACATAGAATACCAATAGAACTAGATCAACTAGAACTATTTACTGATGTCAGTGATATAGGATGGGGAGTAGTCATCATAGCATATGATAAAGAGGATATAGACAAAGAAAAACCACTAATTTGTGGATATGGAGGTGGAACATGGAAGCATAATGAGAAAAATTACAATATTAACGAAAATGAACCATTAGCAGTAAAATTTGGAATAAAGAGATTTCATTATCACCTATTACCAGTAAAATTCGTTGTTAGAACAGATAACACCTAAGTAAGAGCTTTCATTACAAATAACATAGACCCTTTGCCAGAATTAAACAAAAGAAGAAAATGGCAATCATTCTTTTATTGCTATGATTTTATTGTCAAAAATATATCTGAAACTAAGAATATTCTAGCTGATTTTCTTAGCAGGTACAACGATGTCAACCAGCAGTGACAAATTCGAAGAATATATTACCAATGTTACATGAATCATCAAACAAAACCAAAAAATTATTACAACCAAAATGGAAGAAAATACACACTTGCTAGAACAACTGACAGAAGCCTTTAAAGACTTCAAAACCCTACAAACCTTGAAATCTTCCCAAATCCCTACAGAAAAACCAAAAACTTTAACTTTCACATCTAAACTTGCAGCCATGCCAACCACTATACCATCACTCATAACAGCATCGTCTTCAACGACAGTAACAATGTGCGACAAAGTGAAATTCTCACCTGAGTATATTACAGTTTACGAGCAAATTAATAAATTTTATGATTATAAATCAAACCCACACATTTTAAGAAGTGCAAAATTAAGCAAATACCCAAGATTTTTATGCAATGAAAAATCAAACCCTGATATAGTTCTTAAACTCTTTACCGACCGATGCTTGTGAGCAGAGTTTCCAAGAGTTAAAGGATAGACTAACATCGGCACCAGTCCTTACTCTCCCAGAGGGTCCAGAAGGCTACGTTGTGTATTGTGATGCCTCAGGAGCAGGTTTAGGATGTGTGCTAATGCAGCATGGTAAAATGATTGCCTATGCTTCAAGGCAATTAAGAAAACATGAGAAAAAATATCCGACACATGATTTGGAGTTGGCCGCAGTGGTCTATGAATTGAAGATTTGGCGGTATTACTTGTATGGTGTTCATGTAGACATTTTCACGGATCATAAAAGTCTGCAATACATATTTAAACAGAAAGAGTTGAACATGAGACAGAGAAGGTGACTTGAATTATTGAAGGATTATGATGTGGACATCTTATATCATCCCGATAAAGCTAATGTTGTAGCAGATGCGCTCAGTCGTAAGTCGATGATCAGCTCGACTCCGGTGCAGGTCGAAAAGAAGGAATTAGTAAGGGAACTCTATCAATTAGCTAGTTTGGGAGTTTGACTAATGGATTCGGAGGATGGTGGTTTTGTGATTCAAAATATGTCAGAATCGTCTCTCATATCGGAAGTTAAGGAACGTCAGTGGGAAGACCCCAATTTGAGAAAAATCAGAGAAGGCATTCAACAGAAGAAGATCACAACCTTTGAGATTGACGAACAGGGGATTCTCAGGCACCAGGGCCGTTTATTTCTGCTAAGTCAGTTTCTTCACTTATCATTTCATAATCTTCCAATCTTTTTATTGCTAATTCCTTTTTTCCTTAATTCTATTAGATCACTATAATATCTTAACAATATTTCATTGTAGTTTCTTCTCTATATTAAGAGGTGTTTTAGTGTTGTATGTAATTGTTTTTGTTTATTTAACATTTTGGCATGGCTAAATTCTGGACGTTTCTTCATTGTTTATAACTTATTCCTTTTACAAGCTTTGATACCATTTTCTTGCCGGATCTTTTCATCATCTAACAATATTGAAGAGGGTAGGAATATAGATGGTATATTAACATAGTTACAAGTAAGTTTATCAAATAATAGGCATGTAGTACGGAAGCAAATATTATTAACTTAAAATTCATTTTTAAATAAAAGTCTATAACTTTTTATCAATATTTAACATCATAATTGCAGAGACCTATACTTATCAAGATTATAATTAGAAACACATAATCTGAAAACATACCTCTTAGTAGAATTTCAAGATCACCGGAGATACTCAACCCACCCTGGCTCTGCCTCCCTTTTTCCTTACCTGCAAAAGATGCATGTGGAAGAAAGCAATCGACCTCAATGCAAAAGCCGTCGGACCCACAAAGAATCAAAGACAAAAGATGACAAGCCAACAAACGTTGAAAAAATGGCAACAACGACAAACAACTTTAAGAAAATGTACTACATGCTTATTATTTGATAAACTTACCTGTAACTATGTTAATATACCATCTATATTTCGAAAAATCAAATCCTGATATAATTTTTAAACTATTTACTTACGGTTTTATAGATAAAATATTAGTAGATGAAACTTTTATACATATAAGTAAGATTGATGCAAATGATTATCTTGAAGAATTATTAGAATTAAAATTAATACAAGCGAGTAAAAACCCACATAGTAGCCCGACCTTTTTAGTTAGAAAACAAGTGAACAAAAAAGAGGAAAGGCTAGAATGGTGATTGACTATAGAGAACTAAACAAAAAGATAATATTTGATGGATATTTTTTACCATACAAAAGAAACCTTATCAATAGATTAGAAAATAAAAAATGGTTTAGTAAATTCGATTGTAAAAGTGTATTTTGGCAAATAAAGCTAAAAAATAAATCAAAATCTTTAACAACCTTTAGTGCCCCTCAAGGACATTACGAATGGAATGTACTACATTTTGGATTGAAAAATGCACCACAGATATTTCAAAGAATGATGGACCAAGTGTTCAGAAATTTGACAGAATTTTGTATAGTATATGTTGATGACATATTAATATATAGTGATGATTTGAAAAAACATATAAAGCATCTAGAGGAATTCATAAAAACTGTGAAACAACATGGAATATTATTATCCGAAAAGAAATCTGAAATCTTTAAGAATAGTATAGAATATTTGGGATACATAATAGATAATGAAGGATTACAATTACAAGAACACGTTGTAACAAAAATAATTTTTTTTTAAAGATAAATTAGAGAGCAAAAAAGTACAACAATTTCTAGGAGTAGTAAACTACACTTTAGATCATATAAAAGATTTACCCCTCTTAAGAAATTCATTACAAGAATTAACTAGAAAAAATATAACATTTGAATGGAAGGAAGAACATACTAAAGCCATAAATAAAATCAAGAAAAAAGTGAAAGTCTTGCCAAAACATAGAATACCAACAGAACTAGATCAACTAGAACATTTTACTGATGCTAGTGATATATGATGATGAACAGTCCTCGTAGCATATGATAAAGAGGATATAGATAAAGAAAAATCACTAATTTGTGGATATGGAGGTGGAACATGGAAACCAAATGAGAAAAATTACCATATTAACGAAAAAGAACTATCAGAAGTAAAATTTGAAATAAAGAGATTTTATTATCACCTAGTACCAGAAAAATTTATTGTTAGAATAGATAATACACATGTAAGAGCTTTTATTACAAATAAAATAGACCCTTTACCGGAACTAAACAAAAGAAGGAAGTGACAATCATTCTTTTATTGTTATGATTTTATTGTCAAAAATATATCTGGAACCAAGAATGTTCTAGCTAATTTTCATAGCAGGTACAACAATGTCAACCAACAATGACAAGTTCGAGGACTATATTACCAATGTTACAAAAATAATCAAACAAAATCAAGAAATTATTACAACCAAAACAGAAGAAAATACACATTTGCTAGAACAACAGACAGGAGCCTTTAGAGACTTCAAAATCCTACAAACTTTGAAATCTTCTCAATCTCCAACAGCAAAACCAAAAACTACCACATCCAAGCTTGCAACTATGCCAACCACTATACCACCACCCATAACAGCATCGTCTTCTCAGATGACAACAATAGTAACAATGTGTGACAAGATGAAATTTTCACCGGAATATATTACAGCTTATGAGCAAATAAACAAATTTTATGATTACAAATCAAATCCACACATTTTACGAAGTGCAAAACTAAGTAAATATCCAAGGTTTTTATGTAACGAAAAATCAAACCCTGATATAGTTTTTAAACTATTTACTTACGGTTTTATAGATAAAATATTAGTAGATGAAACTTTTTACAACATTGCTAAGCTACCCAATGTTTTAGTAGAATCTGTCAGACTAATGATGGAATCATTTGGAAGAGGCATCTACGACATACAACTATTCGACGCCTCAACAGACTTGACGGAAAAATCGATTATAATATGTCAATTATTTAAAACAGGAAGAAATAACAACATAAGCGGTGATGATAAAGACCTAAAGATGAAAATACCATGTACCCTAGAAAAGTTTCAAGAATGGCTGAGTGCCAAAAGAGTCATCGGACTATCAACATTAAAATAAAAATTTGAAGGTATGTTAAGAGCAGGGAAAGCCAACATTATTGGAAACTCCAAGGGAGGAGAAACTGAAAAACTTATTACCTTGTACTACAACAACGATGTACTATCTCAAGACACCATACAACTTACTAACATGCATGACATGATCATAAAGATGGAGTAGAAACACTCTAGTGAAATGTCTCTTGTAATTTCATGCTTGTCTCCTGTCATTTCATGCTTTTCTTGAAGTTGTTTGTCGTTGTTGCCATTTTTTCAACGTTTGTTGGCTTGCCATATTTTGTCTTTGATTCCTCGTGGGTCCGACGGCTTTTGCATTGAGGCTGGTTGCTTTCTTCCACATGCATCTTAATACGATTTTTTTTCTCCGACGATACTCCTATAGAATAGGAACGGTATCGTTTTGATTTTTTATTTGATACTCCTATAGAATAGGAACAGTATCGTTTTGGTTTCAATAGTATATTGGTGATATATGGGCTTACTGTAGTTTAGACTACATTGGGCCATATTAAATTGTTACATCGTGGCTTTCTGTAGTTTACACTACATTGGGCCGTTTCATTAAAAAGGATTAGATGATCCTTCTTTTTTCATAGTAATATGGTAGTATCATCCTCTATGCTCATAACATGCCTTTTCCTCTGGCCTATCAAGAGTTTGTACTGCTCCACTAGAGTGTTTGTGCTCTATCTTTATGATCTTGTCATGCATGTTAGTAAGGTCTATGGTGTCTTGAGGTAGTACATGGTAATAAGTTCTTCAGTTTCTCCTCCCTTGGAGTTTCCAATGATGCTGGCTTTGCCTGCTCTTAACATATCTTCAATTTTTTATTTTAATGTTGATAGTCCGATGGCTCTTTTGGCACTCCGCCATTCTTGAAACTTTTCTAGGGTACATGGTATTTTCATCTTTAGGCCTTTATCATCTCCGCTTATGTTGCTATTTCTTCCTGTTTTAAATAATTTGCATATTATAATCGGTTTTCCCGTCAAGTCTATTGAGGCGTCGAACAGTTGTATGCCGTAGATGTCTCTTCCAAATGATTCCATCATTAGTCTGACAGATTCTACTAAAATATTGGGTAGCTTAGCAATGTTGTAAAAAGTTTCATCTACTAATATTTTATCTATAAAATCGTAAGTAAATAGTTTAAAAATTATATCAGGGTTTGATTTTTCGTTACATAAAAACCTTGGATATTTGCTTAGTTTTGCACTTCGTAAAATGTGTGGATTTGATTTGTAATCATAAAATTTGTTTATTTGCTCATAAGCTGTAATATATTCCAGAGAAAATTTCATCTTGTCACACATTGTTACTGTTGTTGTCATTCGAGAAGGCGATGCTATTATGGGTGGTTGGCATAGTTGCAAGCTTGGATGTGAAAGTTTTTGTTTTTTCTGTTGGAGATTGAGAAGAGTTCAAAGTTTGTAGGGTTTTGAAGTCTCTAAAGGCTTCTGTCAGTTGTTCTAGTAAATGTGTATTTTCTTCTGTTTTGGTTGTAATAATTTCTTGGTTTTGTTTGATGATTATTGTAACATTGGTAATATAGTCCTCGAACTTGTCATTGCTGGTTGACATTGTTGTACCTGCTAAGAAAATCAGCTAGAACATTCTTAGTTCCAGATATATTTTTGACAATAAAAGAATGATTGCCACTTCATTCTTTTGTTTAGTTTCGGTAAATGGTCTATTTTATTTGTAATAAAAGCTCTTACCTAAGTATTATCTGTTCTAACAATAAATTTTACTGGTAATAGGTGATAATGAAATCTCTTTATTCCAAATTTTTACTGCTAATAGTTCTTTTTCGTTAATATGGTAATTTTTCTCATTTGGTTTCCATATCTACAAAATAGTGGTTTGTCTTTATCATATGCTATGAGGACTGCTCCCCATCCTATATCACTAGCATCAGTAAAAAGTTCTAGTTGATCTAGTTCTGTTGGTATTCTATATTTTGGCAAGACTTTCACTTTTTCCTTGATTTTATTTATGGCTTTAGTACGTTCTTACTTCCATTCAAAGGTTATATTTTTTCTAGTTAATTCTTGTAATGGTTTTCTTAAGAGTGGTAAATCTTTTATATGGTCTGAAGCGTAGTTTACTACTCCTAGAAATTGTTGTACTTCTTTTTTACTTTCTAATTTATCTTTAAATTTTTGTTACAATGTGTTCTTGTAATTGTAATCCTTCATTATCTATTATATATCCCAAATATTCTTAAAGATTTCAGATTTCTTTTCGAATAATACTATTCCATGTTGTTTCACTGTTTTTATGAATTCCTCTAGATGCTTTATATGTTTTTTCAAATCATCACTATATATTAATATGTCATCAGCATATACTATACAAAATTCTGTCAACTTTCTGAACACTTGGTCCATCCTTCTTTGAAATATTTGTGGTGCATTTTTTCAATCCAAAGGGTAGTACATTCCATTTGTAATGTCCTTGAGGGGCACTAACGACTGTTAAAGATTTTGATTCATTTTTAACTTTATTTGCCAAAATTCACTTTTACAATCGAATTTACTGAACCATTTTTTATTTCCTAATCTATTGATAAGGTTTCTTTTGTATGGTGAAAAATATCCATCAAATATTGTCTTTTTGTTTAGTTCTCTATAGTCGATCACCATTCTAGCCTTTCCTTTTTTTTGTTCACTGTGTTTTCTAACTAAAAAGGTCAGACTACTATGTGGGCTTTTACTCGCTTGTATTAATTTTAATTCTTTTAGTTAGAGTTTCAAACTCTTTTTGATCTGCTGGGCTATACCTAATAGGTTTAGATCTAACTATATCACTGGAATTTATTAGCTTGATTTCAGCGTATATTTTTTCTTTCCCCTATAGTTTCATTGGGTTTTCTCCGAAATTTATTTTTAATATGTTGAGATATTTTTCTCTTAATAACTGTAGGTTGCTATTCCTATCTGACCTTATGTTACATATTCTTAGTGTGTGTATTGGTAGTATTCTCTTTAGTATTATCCACTTGTTAGAGGTGTTTGTAGGCTAAAAGTAGTATTATTTATCACTTGTGTTTTAAAGTAGTCTAGGAAATTGTTTCCTAACAATACTTGTTGTTTCATATCATTCAGTTGGTATATTATTGGTTGTCTAAATATTGTCTTTTTTAATATTATTCTCATATTTTTTATTACTATATCCAATTCTTTTGTTTGTTCGTTAAAACCTGATACTCTTGTTCTATGTGTTTTAGATCTCTTCCATCTGTGTAGTTATAATACCTCTTTCTTTGCTAGACATAAGTTTGCTCCACTGTAAATAAAGATCTTTTGTTTTATCATTTTATTAGGCTTGTATTTTATATGAGCTTTATATAGATTGCTACCATCTAATTATCATTTTGTTCCAAATCTATCTTTCTTAATCTTTGTTGAAGCTCTTCATCTTGTTCAATTTCTTTTACTTCCTCTAGTAGTTCTTTCCATCTTTCTCTTATTCTGCTAAGGTTTTTAGTGATCTTTTTGTATCTATCACTATAGTATTTATTTCCTGTTTCGCTAGTAATTGTAGTTGTAATAAGCTTATGGCGAACATTTCGTTCACATTGTACCCAATAATTTCTTTCTTCTAATAATGTTCCTTTTTTTTGTAGATTCATTTTATTCTGAACTACTTTCACTATCTGTGTGCTAGTTAATGTAGTTAATATTTTCTGATTCACTTCCTTCATCAGTTTGACTGACATAAAAGTCTTCATACTCATACCAATTATTATTGTCTTCTTTTATTTGTTGTAGACTCATTATAAATTGTGTTGTATTATATAGTTTACACCTTTTTTCTTTAGCTTTGGACATTTATTAGCATATTGTCCTTTTTTCATTGCAATTTCCATATTTACATTCTTTAAGTTTTTCTTCTTCTAATGGTTTACATATTTTCTTTTCCTAAATTTTCTCTTATGTTTAAATTTTTTCCTAGTTTCAGGAGTATTTCTATATCTTTTAAATCTATTTCTCCTATAAGGTTTGTAATAAAGTTGTTGGTTTTGTGTGTTGTAATTATTATACCTTTTATATTTTTTGTGTTGATATCTCTTTTTATGGCCTTTCTTATATTTCTTTTCTCTTTTATTATCATCGCATCCAAATACTAGTCTTCTTTTTGTAAATTCACATACATCTCTTAATCCTATTTTCTTATCTTTTTAAATTTTTTGTTGCATTCTATATTCTTCACATTTTCGCATTAGGTATGCTCTTAGTACTCTTATTCTTTCTCCTAATGTATTTTCTTTTGGTTCTAGTTGAGTGTATTCTTTTGATATCTCAATATTATAAGGTATTAGTAAGTGGTCATAATAGAGTTGTTGATATATTAAACCCTCTTGTGGTAGAATCTTGCTTCATGGAAGAACTTACTAAAACTTATTGTATATTCTGGTAATTTTTTAATTTTACAACATTTCATGTTATTTAGATTCATTATTATCTCAGTTTTTCTTTCTGCGAGTACGTTTTCTCGTGCTACTAATCATTTTTCTCCTAAAAATCTCTTTTTAGTATGATGTCAAATATTATTAACATAGATTTTCAATCTTTTGCATGGCTAAATACTGTAAACGTGTACAATAAGTACACTACAATCTCTACCCATAATTAGTATATATCCCATATATTGTAAGTATATTTAGTGATAGTTAATCATGGTAAACTAGGATTCCTCTTGTATTAGGGTTGTATATTGTACACTATGTAAGATGATATTAATCTCTCTTTCGGAGTCTTTCTCATTAATATCAATATATATTGTGTACAATATACAACCCTAATACAAGAGGAATCATAGTCACAATACAAGAGAAATCCTAGTTTACCATAATTATCTATCACTAAATATACTTACAATATATAAGATATATACTAATTATGGGTAGGGATTGTAGTGTACTTATTGTACACGTTTACACACCCCCTCAGTCGGAGCGGGAGGAGGCCTAACGCTAAGACTGGATCTGAAATCAAGGAACAACTGTCTCGGAAGGCCCTTCGTGAAAATATACGCGTATTGATATGAGAAAGGCACGTGCAATACCTTAATATGCCTGAGAGCAACCTTCTCGCAAACAAAGTGGATGTCCATCTCAATATGCTTGGTTCGTTGATGATGAACTAGATTGTGACAGTTATATGACGGATACGTTATCACAGTAGACCAGAGACGCTTTACCTAAAGGACACTGAAGCTCCAAGAGAAGGTTTCGGAGCCAACAGATCTCAGCAACAACATTAGCAACGCCTTTATACTCAGCTTATGCACTCGAACGGGATAATGTGGCTTGCCGTTTGACAGACCAAGAGATGAGATTATCACCCAAAAACACAAGATGGCGGATGTAAAGCGGGTGTGCAGACACCGCCTAATCTGCATCTATGTAGGATAATAGCGAGTTCGGTGCGGAGGGGTATAAGTGTAGTCCATAATCCAGTGTGCCCTTAACATATCGAATGATACGTTTGAGGACAGTAAAATGAAGTTCCATGGGGGCATGCATAAACAAGCAGACCTGCTGGAGAGCATAGGCAATGTCAGGCCTGGTGAAGGTGAGATACTGAAGTGCACCTGCAAGACTCCGATACAGAGTAGGATCAGTCACTAAAGTACTAACCATTGCACTAAGTTTGAATTTAGAATCAACTGGAGTGGACATGATTTTGCAGTTGTCCATCTTAGCCCTGTGCACGATCTCCTCTGCATACTTACGCTGGCAAAGAAACATACAATATGCGGATCTGGTGACTGAGATCCCCAAAAAATAGCTAAACTTTCCTAAATCAGTCATGGCAAATTCAGACTTGAGTAGTACAATAATCTCGTCTTTCAACACATCAGTAGAGGCGGTAAGAACAATGCCATCCACATACAACAGTAAATAAGCAGTATTACGGCCACAATGTAAAGTAAAAAGAGAGTTTTCACATCTGCTGCATGTAAACCGAAGACGCATAATGAACTATGAAAAACGATCATACCATGCCTTGGGGGCCTGTTTTAAGCCATAGAGTGACTTACGGAGACGACACACATAATGTGGGGCTGCTGTGTGGACAAAACCGGGCGGCTAGTGCATGTATACATTTTCTCGTAAATCCCATCAAGAAATGCATTCTTCACATAGCTGATGAATCGGCCAATGCCTTCCCATAGCAATGCTTAGAACTATGTGAATGGTGGCCGGTTTAACATCCGAATTGAATGTCTCGCCGCAATCAATGCGCTCCTACTGGTTAGTACCATTTGCCACTAGTCTTGCCTTGTATCTTTCTAAGTCATCACTATCTCTGAACTTGTGATGAAAAAGCCACATGCAACAGATCACATTCTCCCCCTCTGGTCGAGGAACCAAGTCCCAAGTATGTTGTTTCGTTAAAGCATTAAACTCCTCACACATGACCGCATTCCAATTCGGGTCCAGTTTGGCTAATGTAGGGTTTTTTGGAATAAGTGAAATTGTTTGGGTGGACATGTTAAATTGGACTTTGGGTTTGAAAATCCCGTGTTGGGCACGGGTTTCCATTCGGTGTGTGGGCGCTGGCTGGGTAAGGGTGTTGGTTGACTGGTTGGTTGGACTGGGTGATGGCAGAATCGGGTGTGGTGCAGTTTGTGTCATCGGGACTGGGTTTCGATCGAGGGTGGTTGTCGGGTGGTGTGGACCAGTGGTGGTGTTTGGGATTGGAGTCGAGTGGGTTGGGTCGGTGGGTGCTGGTGAACTGTGGAAGGGATTTGTGGGGATTCTCGGTATGCCGAAAATGGAGGAGGTTTGTAGGGTAGGGTACGATGTTGGTGGCGTAGTAGGTTCTATAGCTGGGTTTGCTGGGTGGTGGTTGAGGGGCGGACTAGGGTAGGCACGGTGGTGAGACTGTAGGGGCGGCACAGTGGATGGGACGGTGACCGGTGATTTGGTGGAACCTGGAGGCAGAGTGGTGCTAGAGGTGGCAAGAGGCGGTGACGGGGAAGACACCGGTGACAGGGATGCCGATGGTAGGCGATGTACGGTGGCAGATGGAGGCTGTGGAGGTACAGTGGTGTCAGCCGAGCATAGTTCCCGAAGGGGGACAAGAGAGAGAGTTGAGTCGTCTAAAAATTTGTAATCCGATTTTCGAATTTTTTGGATGTTAGAAAAGGGGAATTGCGTCTCGTCAAAAGTGACGTGACGCTAGATGAAAATTTGACGAGTGGATAGGTCATAGCACAGATAGCCCCTATGGTTTGACGGGAAAACTAAGAAGACACACAGAGTGGTGCGGGGAGCTAATTTATGAGTTGCCGTGGAAGAGAGATTAGGGAAACATAGGCAACCGAATATCCGTAGGTGATCATAGGAGGGAACCCGACGGTGTAAGATTTTGATTGGTCATGTTATGGAGGGTACTAGTGGGTAAAATATTAAGGACGTATTCTACCATTTTGACCACATATACCCAAAATGATGGGGGAGAGAGGCATGAAACAGAAACGTGCGGACCATGTTATTTATTGTACGGATGAGACGCTCGGCCTTGCCATTTTGAGGGGACATGTGAGGACGCGAAAATCGGAAGACCATACCATTATTGGTGCAGAATTTTTGAAACGCGGAATTGTTAAATTCACGGCCATTGTCACATTGAAAATATTTAATGGCGCGTTCGAATTGTGTTTTGACAAATGTGCAAAATTTAAGAAATTTTGCAAAAACTTCCAGCGTAAATTTTAATGGGTAGATCCAAAGAAAGAGAGAGTAGTCATCCAATAACACAAGATAATATTTATGAAACCTAGGGAACTAGTAATGGGGGAAGTCCACATATCAGCATAAACAATATCAAAAGGAGCAAACGTAACGCTAACTGAGGAATTAAACGGAAGACGAACATGTTTGCCTAATTGACAGAAAATGCAGGTCTGGGCAAGTTTTCCATTACATTGAATAAAATTATTATTTCTAAGAAAATTAAAAACGGAAGCTCCTGGGTGTCCGAGCCTATTGTGCCAAATTGACGGAGACAGAGCAGCCAGGGTAGTGTGTGAGCGGGAACCGGCAGCGGACGAGGATGTGAATGGATAGAGGTCCCCTGTGCTATTGCATCTCGTAAGAGGTGTCCCCACACGTACATCCTTCACAGTAAAACCAAAGGGATCAAAATCAACAGACACATAATTATTACGAGTAAATTTCCTAATAGAGATTAAATTTTTTATGATGTGTGGGGCATGCAGGACGTTATTTAGGGAGAAGGGTGAGTGAGGTGGCGGAGTGTGAGTGTGACCATAACCCTGAATTGGAATGCGATGACCATTGCCAACTGTAATAAATTGTGGAGACTTTAAACGATACAATTGGAAAAGATTACCTGCGGACCGGGTGAGGTGAGAGGAGGCTCCGGAGTCCATATACCAATTTTTGTTGGGCTGCTGCAAACTCATACTGCTGAATGCCTGACCCAAGTCGGTGGGGATTTGATTTAAGGGCTGCTGTGGGAATTGGGCCTGCACGACATGGGCCTGTTGTTGCTAGAACATGGGCGGTCGCGGACCTGGAGCCTGGCCCAGTAACCTTTGTTGATGAAAAGGGAACTTGGCTGAGGATATATTGAAACCATGGCCCAGTTCTGATTTGGGTAACCAGAGACTGGGCCGGCCCATGACGTGGTGTTGCTGAACTGCTGTGGTTGTTGGCCTCATCTTTTCCCGCGGTTTTGCCGCGGTTGGATGTTTTCCGGCGGAGGCCTGATGTTGTGCGGGCGGTTCAACTATTAATGCCTTCTGGTTATGCTCGTCCTGTTTCGCACGTCGAGTTTCCTCCAATAACAATTGCGAGCGTGCTTTGTTGAAATTTGGTAGAGGGTCAGCATGTTGTATCATCGCGGCTAGGGTATCATATTCACCCTTGGGGAGGCCCGCAACTAATTGTAACACCATCTTAGTTTCGGACACAGGCGTACCAACATTGGACAGTTGGTCTGCAACCAGTATCAACTACTTGCAATAATCGGACATATTAGAGAAGTTTTCAAGACGGGTGGTGTTGAACTGTTCTTCCAAGTACACAGCGCGAGTGTTCTTGTTGTCTTGAAAAATTTCTTCCAAACCTGTCCATAGATCACGGGCAGAGGCACCCGTTTTCATGATTGTGTATAGTAAATCATTGGATATAGTGTCATATATCCACTATTTGACCCCGACATCGAGGCGACGCCATGTGATGTCGTCCATATCGGGAGGACGAGGGAAAGAGCCGTTTATATGATCAAGCACATGATATACACATGCATGGATACGAAATAGTTCCACCCATGACCAATATTGGCCATCTTCCTGATCAAGAATTATAGGGATAAAGTTTTTTATGTTGGTAACGGCGAGAGCCGGATGGAAAGACGGTGAGGAGATGGTAGTGGGTGGTTGGATGACGACTGAGTGTGAAGCGGAAGCATCGGAAGAAGTGGGAGTAGCCAAATTATCCATTAGGATGGTGGAAATTGGGAAGAGAAAGAAAATTGGTGCCGTCGGCCGAGAGATGGGGGGCAGCAAGAGTAGGAATTTTTCTTAGAATAGGGTTTTGGCTCTTAATACGGCAAGAGCGGAGTCTTTCTCATTAATATTAATATATATAGTGTACAATATACAACCCTAATACAAGAGGAATTCTAGTCACAATACAAGAGGAATCCTAGTTTACCATAATTATCTATCACTAAATATACTTACAATATATGGAATATACTAATTATGGGTAGGGATTATAATGTACTTATTTATTGTACACGTTTACACTTTAGCTTTTGCATCAGGTTTTTACATGTTTTATATTCAAAAAGAGGAGGGATATGAGACTTGTGAGAAGGGAGTCAGGGACCAATAAATGTCTATTACAAAGTACTGGCGAAGACCTGACACTATTTTGAAACGATAAAAAGGCCGACATTTAAATATCAGAACTGTGGACCCTTAATTAATTAGCACACTAGTCATGGATCCAATATGCCTTGGACATAAATATTATTTTACGTAGTTGAAACAATATATATTTGGTGATTATATTTTCAATAATATACTCCTTTTGCAAAGTACATCATATATTATATTTGGAACATAAGAAATAACTGCTGTATCTTGATCTAAATTGTACGCATTACCTTAAAAGATAATGCTTCCAGTGCTTTAATTACCTTAAAAGATAAATAGAAAAACAATAAAGTCATTCAGCCCCATTTCAAATGTGGGAACTTTTTGTTCCCTCCAAAACTTGTGGTGGTTAAAAAGAGAGAAAAAAAAAGGAGATGAAATGTTATTTTCAGCTTCAAATATTTGGTATTAGAAATTCATTAAACTACATAAATTCATATTTGCTCTGCACAAAGCTCATTGTTAGGAACTTTAGCATACCGTTATACAAAAATGAGTGACATTCAAAATTACAATAACTATAAGGGTATCAAGCTGCTAAGCTACACTATGAGAGTTTAAGAGAGGATGGTGGAGATGAGGGTAAGGAGGGATGTGTTAATTACCGAGAATCAATTTAGATTCATGCTCGGAACGTTCAATTAC
Source organism: Anisodus acutangulus (assembly GCA_029783415.1). Lineage (NCBI taxonomy): Eukaryota > Viridiplantae > Streptophyta > Magnoliopsida > Solanales > Solanaceae > Anisodus > Anisodus acutangulus. The sequence goes on from CM056509.1 coordinate 10,881,753, forward strand.
ATAAGTTATTCATTTCCTAAGGAGCCCGATGGAGCAGTATAAAGAGAGAAAGAGGGATTTACATATGGTGTTCATTGACCTAGAAAAAGCATATGAGAAAGTCCCCCCGGGGGGGAGGCCTATGAAGATGTTTGGAGGCTAGAGGGGTATCTGTAGCTTACATTAGGGTGATTAAGTATATATACAATGGAGCCAAGACCCGGGTGAGGACAATGGGAGGAGACTCGGAGCAACATTCTAGTCGTAATGGGGTTGTACCATAAGCACTTAGCCCGTTTTTATTTTCCTTGGTGATGTGTACTGAAGCGGCATATCTAAGGGGAGGTTCCATGATTTATGCTATTTGTATATGACATAATATAGATTGATGAGACACGCAGTGAAATTAACGATAGGCTGGAGATTTAGAGATAGACCATGGAGTCTAAAGGCTTCAGGTTGAGCAGAGCAAAGTCAAAGTACTTAGAGTGTAAGTTCGGTGATGTAACTCACAAGGCAGATGTGTAAGTGAGGATTGATACACAAGTCATCTCTAAAAGATGGAATTTCAAGTATTTTGGGTTTATAATTCAAAAAACATTTGGGAGTGTTAGAAAGAAAAGAAAGAAGAATTTAAAAGCTAAAAAAAGGAACAACAAAGAAATTGCAGCTGTAAATTGATACAAGCGCTTTCAAGATAAGGAAGGAGAAGGCTAGAATTTTCTGAATTCTATTCTCTATTTCATTTCAAAATGTTTTTTTATATGTAAAGTATGAGTATTACAAAACACATAATAGGAAAAATATCTCACACTAAACTAAGTACATATGTGGCTCACTATCCACCACTCATTTTAATTCGAAATACTAGTCTACTACAAAAATAGAAAATATCTACTAATCTTGGAGTTTCTAGAGATTTTCATTGAAACTCCTTGCAACATTCTTTGAAACTCAAACTTATTGGTGGGAAGAGTCTTGGTTAGAATATCAGCTTGTTGTTCTTCACAGTTGCAATGCACCAATTTAACTTCACCATTATTCTCCGCGTCTCTTAAAGCATAAAATCTAATGTTGATATGCTTCGTTCTTGCATGTTGCACCGGATTTTCAGCCATTGAAATGGTTGATTTATTGTCCACATAGATTGTTGTTGCTTCTTATGGGAACAAATCCAATTAAAACAAGATCTTTCTCAACCAAATCCTTGATTTGCAGCAGATGCAGCAACCACATACTCGATTTCCGATGAAAATGAGTAACCAGATGTACTTTTGTAATCATCCAAACATCCACCCAATTTCTATCAGAATAGCCAATAAGAACTTCATTCTCCACACTTCTAAATTCCAAGTCAATTGTCACTCTAATGTACCTTAACACCCTTTTAGCAGCTCCAAAGTATTTAGTTCTTGGACTTTTCATATATCAAGACAACAAACTAGCAACAAACATTACGTATTCCCTGAAAGCAGTAAGATACAATAGGCTCCCAATAAGGTTTCTATAAAGTTTTGGATCTGTCCTCTCTTTGTCATCATCCTTCATCAACTTTTCATTCACAACAAGTGGAGTTACAACTGGTTTGCACTTGTCGAGCTTGAACTTTATTAACATATTCAAAGCATACTTCTTTTGGGACAAGAAAATTCTTTCACAAGATTGAGCAATCTCCATTCCAAGGAAAAACTTCATCTCTCCAAGATTAGACATCGCAAAAGTTTTTAACATTCTATTTTTAACTTCTTGAACCCGCAAGAGAATTTTCACATGTGATCATCAAATCATCAACATAAACTGACATCACAATCAACTTTCCATTAGCTTGTTTTCTGAAGTACAAAGTAGGCTCATTTAGGCTTCTGTTACATCCTTGAGACAATAAATGAGTATCCAGCCTATTATATCAAGCTCTTGGAACTTGTTTAAGACCATAAATAGCCTTTTAAGCTTATATACCATGTCTTCTGGACTTGCAACTGTAAAGCCTTCATGTTGTTCAACACAAATGTCTTCTTCAAGCAATCCATCGAGAAATATAGATTTGACATCCAAATGGAAGATTTTCCACTTGTATTGCGAAAAATCTTATTGTCTCATGCCTTACAACAGGAGCAAACGCATCTCCGAATTCCACTCTAGGCTGCTAAGAATAGCCTTTAAATACAAGTCTAGTTTTATGCTTGAAAATGGAGCCATCCGGATTGAACTTTATTATATAGACTCATTTGACACCGATAACATTCTTCTTCTTTGGCCTTTCAACCAACTCCCGAGTATCATTTTTATTGATCATGACAAGCTCCTCCTTCATTGTAGAAATCCAAACTTTCTGACTTGCTGCTTCTTCATAGGAGGACAGTTCAACAAGAGCAAAATTGTATCGCTCATAAACTTCGGCTAGTGACTTTGTCTTCAAAATGGGAGAATCTGTAGTCAATTCAACATTTGAATTGTATTTTGTTCCAGCAATAGGACTAGATGAAATATCACTCTTGTGCAGATTTGGGGTTGCAATTGGAGTTCTCCCACCTTGATTATTTACAACAATATCTCGATCCAATCATAGTGGCTGGACTCGTCCACTACAAGATCTCTACTTATGAACACCTTCTTGCTACTAACATTGTACACTCTATACCATTTTGCTACTGTGTTAAAGCCCAACATAATGCAAAATTCTGCCTTGCTATCTAATTTGCCTCTTTTAGTATCAGGGACATGTGCATAACATATCGAATCAATATACATTCAATTGTCTTGCAGACGACTGTATACCCTTCCATGCTTCAAATGGCATCATGTCTTGGACTGCTCTAGTTGACAATCTATTTAGCAAATAGATTGCGGTATTGATTGCTATGGCCCAAAAATATTTAGGCATCTTTTTTTTTGCCAATGTGCATCTTGCCATATCCATCATCGTTCTGTTCTTTCTCTCAGAAACCCTATTTTGTTCTGAAGTGTAGCTAACAGTGAATTGTTTTTGAATGCCTAAATCTTTACAATACTTGCTTAACTAATATGAAATATATTCAGTTCCATTATCTAACCTGGTATACTTCAACCTGCAGCCACTCCCCGTCTCTACCATTGCCTTGAATTTTTTAAAACAAAAAACACTTGAGATATGCCGCTAAGAAAGTACACCCATGTCATTCTAGTTAGATCAACCACAAATAGAATAAAACATTTATTTTCGCTCAAAGAAGTCATCCTCATTGGTCCACATAAATCTGTATGAACCAACTCTAGCTTTTCCTTAGCCCTCCAAAGACTTCCTTTAGGAAAGGATAGTCTATGCATTTTGCCAAATTGACATGACTCACAAATATCTCTGCACATGTCAATTTTGGGTACATCAAGCACCATACCCTTTGATTGCATATACACACCATACCCTTTGATTGCATATACACCAATGAACTAAGATTGTAATGACCAAATCTTTTGTGTCAAAGCCAAGTATCATTCCATTCAATATTAAAAGAGCAAGTATCAACGTAATAGCATGAAATTGAAAAGGGATTATCAATCATGCTAATTTTAGCTACTTCACATCCTTTAGGATCATAAATCACACATTTTTTATCCTTGAAATTAAGAGAATATTTTTTATGAAATAACTGAGCAACGCTCAACAAGTTTTGAGTCAAGCTTGGCACATAAAGAACATCATTAATGATTTTGATACCTTCATCAGTAGGAAATTTTACTAACCCTCTACCTTGAGCTTCACTTTAGTTCTTTCAATTCTATCCAAGATAACAAACAAATTTTCATCAATCGTCACGTGCCTTGTGCACATGTTGTCAGCATACCAGTTACATCCAGTTACTCGTTGGGAAGACTGACCACTTTGATTTTGTTTTTGTCTGCAATTCCTCTCAATGTGCCCATACTTCTTACAATATCTACATTGAATTGGAGGCCTCCTCGACTTCTGCCAACAATTCTTCTCTACGTGGTTTGTCTTCTTACAAATACCACAAGGTGGAAATTTTCTTTTTCTCGATGAATCACCTTGATTTTCACCAAATTTTACCTCTCCAGATTTATCTAAGGAGACTTTTCTACCTTCCTTCCGTCGCTTGAATTTATACCTTACTTGAAAGGCATCTTCTACCATCCTTTCACTTCTCATCGTCATCCTTTTCTCTTGGACTTGTAATTTGGAGATCAGTTCAGCTATTGTAAGAGTAGTCAAGTCACAAGACTCTTCAATAGCTGAGATTTTTTATTCAAAATTGTCTAGAAGACTGACCAAGATCTTCTCTACAACTTTCTGATCTAGAAAGTTTTGACCAAGTATTCTTATCTGGTTCACAATCTCCATTAGCTTGGAAGAGTATTCTTTCACACTATCTGAGTCCTTCATCTTCAAAAGCTCAAACTCCCTCTTCAAAGTTAAAATCTTAACAGACTTTACTATGTTGTTTCCTTCAAACTCCTCATTTAACTTATCTCAGGCCTCTTTAGCTGTTTCACAAGCCATAATTCTTGTAAACATCACTTCCGTCAGATTTGAATGTATGCAAGTGAGAGCTTTTGGAGATCTGGTCACCAACTCATCGTACTTTTTAATTTCATTGAGAGTTGCATTATATCTCAAAGGTTTCACTGCAGGTTGTCCTCTCTCCACAATTTTTCATAAATTGAGAGCCTTTAGATAAGCCTTCATCTTGATAGCCCAAATATGATAATTCTCGCCGGTAAAAATCAAAGGACTTCAGGTGTCATGATTTTAACTAGCAAATAAATCCAAGAAAATCCATAAATAACATGAGTCAAGTAACAAGATTTGATTTAGATCCTATAAGAAATAAGCTCTGATACCATGTTAGAAAAATAAGAATTTGAAAGCTAAAAAGAGGAACAACAAAGAAATTGCAGCTGTAAATTGCTACAAGAGTTTTCAAGATGAGGAAGGAGAAGGCTAGAAGTTTCTGAATTTTATTTTCTCTCTCTATTTCATTTCAGAAGGTTTTTTGTATATATAAAGTGTGAGTATTACAAAATACATAATAGACAAAATATCTCACACCTTACTAAGTACATATGTGGCTCACTATCGACCACTTATTTTAACCTAAAAGACTAGTCTACTACAAAACTCAAAAATATCTACTAATTTTGGAGTTTCTAGAGAAATCTTAATTTCCTAACAGGGAGATTGACGAAGATGTTACACATCGTATTGGAGCGAGGTGGATGAAATAGAGGCTCATATTCGACATCTTGTGTGATAAAAATGTGTCACCAAGACTTAAAGTAAATCTTATAAAGTGATTGTTAGACCAACTATGTTGTATCAGACGGAGTGTTGGCTTGTCAAAAAATTGCACGTGTAGAAAATAAATGCAGTAGAAATGAGGATGTTGAAATGGATGTGTGGGAAACTAGGAGGGATAGGATTAAGAATAAAGATACTAGGGACATGATGTGAGTGGCCCCGTGGTGGACAAGATGAGGAAGGCGAGACTGAGATGGTTTGGGCATGTCAAAAGAAAATGCACAGATGTCCCAATGAGGAGGTGTGAGAGGTAAACTATGGTAGATGTGAGAATAGGTAGAGGTAGGTCAAAAATGTATTAGAGAGATGTGATTAGACAGGACATGACTCACATGCAACTTAACAAGGACATGACCCTAGATAAGATGCTATGAAGATCGAGATTAGGATAAAATGTTAGAAAATAGTCGAGTGTTGTCTAGTAATTTCCCGTATCAGTATTATTATTACTCCCTCCGTCCAGTTTTACTTGTCCACTATACTAAAAATAGTTATCCAATTTTACTTGTCTACTTTAAAAATCAAGAGATAATTTACCACTTCATACCTATTTTTGTCACGACCACATTTAGGGACCCTGGTGGCACCTACACATTCCCACTGGTAGGTGAATCACTCTCAATCATTCACATGATATATAAGGAAATGGAAAGATAATCAAAATATAAAATAACTATCTCATGATATAAATGCGGAATAGAGTATGAGAAAATAACATAACCCCCAAAATCTGGTCAATCATACAAGAGCACTAATAATCTGATACAAGTCTGAATACAGCATGCAGGCCAAAACGAAATATTGTAACATAAGAATCTGAACATGTCTATCGATCATAATAAAAGACAAGATAAGGATAGAGTATCCAAAGCATGCCGGAGGTAGCATCTCACCCTGAATACAGAAATCTGCCCGTTCAGACTTAGACTCGAGCTCGCAAACTGGTAGTGGGATCAGTATCTGCACCAGAAAAGATGCAACAAGTGTAGCATGAGTACACAACGTACCCCCGTAGGAATCATAGGCCGACAATGATGGGAGATACATAAAAAAATATAAATACCAAGTTGACATCAAATAGCCCTATACTAGTAGTTCGATAACCCAATTACTGTCACATTATTCGAATAATGGTTCATAGAATTAACATAAGACCTTGTCATATAAGATTTCATATTCACGTAAGTCACCCAGTTTCAGAAAAGTTCAATAACATGATTTTATGTATCAATGAGTAATTAACAATCTCTTTTTATCCAGGGATTCAATCAAGTTATCAATAACAAATCTAACACTCAATTCAACAATAGATAATCCATGAAATGATATATGTATGATATGAATACAATGCATATGTCAGGTACCTTGATTCTCTAGTATACATGCGTTCAAGTTTTTATTATGAAACACACACCCATGGGGACCCGCAAAGTCCATACACTCCTCTGAAATTTCTCATCGGAGTCCAGCTCTTGGCTGAATAATAATTATTGCAGGCATGCAATCCATCTCCTCGTGTATCATCATCATCTCAGTGTTGCCATAATCTCATAAATATTCTTACATTTTCGATCTCTTAGACACACATAATTTTCATACCACTCTCATATCAATATTACAGAACCATGAGTGTATGAATGCACACGACAATAAAGGCAAGAAATCATGATGTAATGAGATGCAACCAAGTATAGAGATGAATATCACATGCTTTCAAGAATTCAACAACATAACAATCCAAGTACAATTTAGGATATCATATCGGAAGCAGGTGTGATGAATAAACATACATAGCAAATATGGAAACAAGCCCACATATGGTGACAAACGCAATCAATCAGCAGTCGGGACCAGCATACAGTTGATTCCCCAAATCACCAATCATCACAATTCAACACCGATACCCACTCAAATGTTCATCACAACTGTTTGAGAGTGACTCCCAAACACGCCCAATACCCCTCAATATTTATAACTAATTACGTACTTCTTAGAGTCTAGTGAAAGTAAACCGTAGCCTACCTCTGGACCGAGCTAGAGCCTCAAACAGTCAAATCTCTACGAAAGCCTTGCCCTTTCGGTACACCTCATGATAATCGAAGTCTAATCACGCATATACTATTCGTTAATATAAGGTTTACACAACATACAAGGTCATAATCCTTAACAAAGCAAGACTTCCAAAATAAACCCCAGGCCCACGTCGCAAAGACTCAAACTTTAATATTCAAAAAAGCATCAATACGTACTAGGTAATCATATCCTTAAGTTAATTGAAAACTATACTCATTTGGACCTCGATTGATAAATATGCAAAAAGGACCAATTTGGAACCCTAAAATTTCCCCCAAATCAAAAGAGACTTTTATAATCAAATTAAACCCCACAACATGATAATCTAGCATATTCCATCACTAATTAATAACAATTGAAGTAAACTAATCCATAAACACCCCTTTAATCAAGGATACAACTCTCTTATTCTGACAAGAACCTATAACTAATCTTCCCCAATTTAACAGAACATAATAACACCATTAAAGGACCTTAAATCATGGAACCAAAACATAAAGGGTGAAAATCTTTGCCTCAAAGACGAATTCACTCTTGAACTTCAGAAACCCTCTCATTGCAGCTCTAGGTTTGAGAATTTCTATTTTGGGAAATGAGTCTCGACCTAGGAATTAAATATACCACCTAATCTAGCAATTCCACCCCAGCAGAATCGAACCCGCTGGTGCGGACTCGCTCCCGCATAAACCAAACTCGTTGAGGCGGTGTCACTTGATGCATTACCTCAGCGCAACAACGAACTCGAAATTGCAGAGGCGCACCTGCCCCTGCGGAAGTCCCATCCATCAAAGCAAAAACTCAACAGATTCCAATACCCCACTTCTGTTAGCCAGCCTCCCGCCGAGGTGAACACGCAGGAGCGAACAGAAGTGTCCCTGAGGCTGACACTAGACACCAGATCACAAGAAATAACTCAATCTTCCAAAAAATCCCCGAAACACTCTCGAAACCCTCGGGACACAAACCATATATGCTCACCCAAGGTATACAGTTCTACGAACTCACTCGTACCCTCGGATTTCCCATTTAACCGAGCTAAGGCATACTTTTTTAAAGAATCGTTCGGAAAAACTAAATATCCTAATTTCACAAATAAGGCCACAAAATACTTCTGATTGTCTCGAAAAGTAAACCAATGACTTGACTAAGTCATAAATGATCCTCCGGATCTACCGGAAGCGACGAAACTCGGATTCAAACCCATCTACCTAAAAGTCAATCTTGAGTCAAACTATCCAACTCTCAAGTTCTAATTTTGGGTTTTTCATCTGAAATTTATGTAAATGGACCTCAGAATTCGTGTCACTCATCCCCACACATCACAAACCCCACATATAGTCTCGGAAAGGGTAAAATAGTTAAATAGAGGTATTAGGCTAAAAATGATCGGACATGTCGTTACAATTTTACCCTTATCATTTATAATTGGGTTGACAATTTCAAGAAAATTTTAGTGGTTGCACAACTTTTAAAGTATGTTTTATTTATTTGAATCAGAAGGTTACTTAGTAATAATTAGGGTTGATATAGTAAAATTATCATTCTATTTTTGGCACCTTAATAGACGTGTCAAGTCAAAATGTGACAAGTGAAAATGGATGGAGGGAGTATTATAATTCTCCTTATATTGTATTTTTTGATTTTGTTATTACGTATTATTTTTTTCTTCGATTATCGTATTATTTATGGTTGTCACTGTTCTTTCTCCATTACTTGACTCCCTCCATCTCAAAATACTTGTCATTTTAGAAGTTCAACATAAAATTAATTTTTTTATTTTACTCATAGTACTCCCTCTATTTCAAAATAGGTGGTGCTTTTAACTAGGGCACACCTCTTAAGAAAATTACTCATTCCTATAAAGTAAGATGTATTTTTACTGGCTTACCCTTAATAAATACATTGAAAAGGATTTATTTAAATAGGATAAAATTAGAAGATGTATTCTTGATTATGTAAAACATCACTTATTGTGAAATAAAATAAAAAATTTAAAACAACATTTATTTTAAAATGGAAAGGTAGTAATTGTTCTTGAAGACTACAAACACCTCAATTATGGTACATAAATAAAGTAAATATTCAATGAAGAGAGATTATATCTTAAAGATATCAATAACAGTAAAACAGTAAAACACTCCTCATAATTAATGTCTTCTTAATGGGCGTGTAAATGAAAAATGCAACAAGTATTTTGAGACGGAGGGAGTACATGACTTCTTCACTACTGTATCTCCTTTTCTTTCTGATTTTGATATATTTTACTTAAGCAGGGATTTCTCAAAAATAGCCCTTCTAAGCGGGGGTATGATTGAATACATATCATCCTCCCCAGACCCATTAAGTGAGGTTACATTTTGTTGTTAAACCTATGGGAAAAAATCCTGGTATTAAAAGAAGGAAAAGTATTTAGCACAACAAAACAAAGGAAGGAAAAGGTTCAATATGCACTTTTTTACGTAATGAGTAATCACTGCCTCCTCCACTTGCTTCTTTAAACATGTCTTTTTATTTTTCAAAAGAAAAAGAGGGCCCAAAAATGTGCTCTAGAATTCCGTGTCCACCGTAGAACAAGGTCCATGTGCCCTCGTCCGGTATCCTTCATTTTGTCGTCTATCACTCGAATAATAATAATAAATAATAAACGAATAATAATAATAATAGTTAATATAGTAACTAATACTAAGCATGAAGGTCAATAACTAATTTTTGAGTGAATTTTGATATAAAATTTAATTTATTTTTACATATTTAGAAACTAGATAAAAAAAATACTATAAGGTACAACATAATAATTTAATATATTTTTAGAAAAACATTATAATTAAATAAGTTATTCTTTAATCCTTCAAATAATATCTAAAACACAAATTAAAAAAAAGGGCAGTCTGGTGCACTAAGCTCCCGCTATGTGCGGGGTCTGGGGAAGGGCCGGACCACAATGGTCTATTGTACGCAGCATTTCTGCAAGAGATTGTTTTCACAACTTGAAACCATGACCTTCTGATCACATGTCAACAACTTTACCAGTAACTTCAAGGCTCCCCTTCAAAACACAAATTAAAATGAAGGTAAAATATTTTATGTTTAAACTTAAGTTTAAAGATGTCAATGCTTGAAGTGGTATTATATATCGTTTGAAACATACCACACATCCACTCACCTTTGTTTTATGCATCTTAGTAATCACTGCTTAAGTAATGATTAAAGTTACCTTTGGTAGTCATGCCTTGCCGCGCTATAGGTGCCAACAAATAAATAAGTTTCATCGCCCCTCCTATTTTTTTAATGCAAAATTATCCATTAATAATAATTCCTTCGTCATCTCAATTTTGTTTAACCGTAAAACGATATAGTTGAACTTGTCTATGTGATTATGAATACGTGGGTCAATATGACCAAATTAATAGAATAATAAGCAAGAATTGGTAAGAAAACTCAAGAAAAAACAATCAAACAATATTCAAAGTAGAGTAACCTGAGTTCCAATGGTGTCGTAAGCTCGAGTCTCCCGATGAGGATCTTGACTAGGCGTTAAAACTCAATATGAAGAACAAATAAACTCAAGGAAAAAATGCTAAGTATATTTTTGTGCTTGTTGCCTTTAGAATGCCCTACAATGATAATGAAGTTCTTTATTCTCAGTAAGCTATGGGTGCATGATCAACAAATCATACCCTCTCTATTACCTACATTAACGCGACTAATAAAGTGTAATAAACGCGGGAGGAGGTCCCAGGATCTTCCGTAACAGTTGTCTGTTGGACTTGCTTCGCATACGACCTGTGAGCTGGCATGCTCCTTTGGAACCTTAAGGCTTTTATCTCCGGGGCTTTGCACCGAACTTGGTCCTTGTCCAGCGCCACAGTTGCTTGTATGGTACCTCTCACTTGCTAACTAACATCCAAGGTGTCACCTACTGCCATGTGGCAACACCTAGTACGACCATCTAGTTTTTCTGATTTTTACCAAATACACTATGGGGCGTATGATCCATGAATCATGCTATCTTCACTACCAACATTAATACATGTAATGAAGTGTAATAAATGCGAGAGGAGGTTCTGGGATCTTCCGTAATGGTTGTCTGTTGGGCTTGCTTCACATACGATCAGTAAGCTGGCATGCTCTTTTCGAACCTTACGACCTTCGTCTCCGAGGCTTTCAATCGAACTTGGTCCTAGTCCGGCCACTGTTGCTTTTCTGGTACCTCCCACTTGCTGATTCACATCTGAGGTGTCACCTACTGCTATGAGGCAACACCTGATACGACCACATCACTTCTCCAATTTTTACCTAATATAAATTTATGTGAAAATGTTTAATTTAATCTAAGGGATGTGACATGGTGTATGTTATTTGCAGATGACATAGTATTGATGGATAAAACACATGACGAAGTTAAATAAGGCTAAAGTATTGGAGACAAACCCTAGAATCTAAAGGGTTTAGGTTGAGTAGGACTAATGTAGAGTACTTGGAATACAAATCCAGTGACCTAACTCACGAGGAAAATGTGAAAGTTAGGATTAAGGTCATCTAAAAGAAGTTTAGCCTTTTGAAGGTATTGTGACACACTAAGGTCATCTTGTTTTAGGTTTTGAAGTTACATGTGAAGATTTAACATTCGCGCGTTAGAGGTTGAAGATAAGGCAGTTTCAAGGGTATCCTAAACTTCTTTAGACGTATTGAGTCGTATGACTATAGGTAGAGTCTCCTCTGATAGAGGCAAAATTAACAAACCAATAATAAGTTGATCTTGTTGAACCCACTGAGCATAAATAGAATTTGGCTGAACATCTACTGATCCTTCAATTACAGTCATAGGAGAGGGACATTGGTTTGGACATGTGATGAACTCATGGAGATTTTGGCCTTTAAGATGTAGCAGTAATTCAGTTTTCTAGAAGTGAAAGAAATAATCCCCTTGATTATTTTCATTGATTGAATAGATATATATACAAGTTACATCTTTCCATAATACTACAAATTCTTTTCCTATTCTACTTCTAAATCCTTATTCTACCATAATTCTAACTATACAATTATGGTAGGTGTATAACACTAATTAAGGTAACCTTTTTATTACAATATACTACAAATATATACCATCTATACACTATCCTAATATCACTTGGATATGTACAATCTGGCCGAGAGGCCCAATTCTGTAATCTGGCCGAGAGGCCCAATTCGGACAGCCCATTGTTTCATTAAATCCAGTGATATATATGTGATATACACTGCTGTATATTCAGTGTATATCACATGTATATTGCTCTATTTAACACACCCCCGCAGTCATAGCGGACGGTTTTCAAACGCTGAGACTGTCCCTAAAATCTTCAAAGAGAACCGCTGGTAGACCCTTTGTAAAGATGTCTGCAATTTGATAACGAGACGGGACATGGCATATGCGAACTTGACCCTTTGCAACCTTTTTCCGGACAAAATGAATGTCCATTTCGATATGCTTGGTGCGTTGGTGTTGAACGGGGTTACATGAGAGGTAGATGGCACTAATGTTATCGCAATATACCAAGGTTGCCTTCTGAATGGGACAATGAAGCTCCAAAAGCAAATTACGTAGCCAACATGACTCGGAGACCACGTTCGCGACCCCTCGATATTCCGCTCACCGGGGCGTGACAGAGTTGTAGACGCTTTTTCTTGAGCCATGAGACCAAGTTGTTGCCAAGGAACATACGATGGCTTAAGTCGTAGCCTGGTGTCGGGACAACCACTCCCAATCAAGATCCGTAAGAGACAAGTGCGGATGTAGATGAAGGATACAAGTGCAACCCATAGTCTAGTGTCCTCTCAGAGATACGAATGATGCGTTTGATTGCATTCATGTGCTCAACCCTGGGATCGTGCATGAATAAACACACCTCTTGAACCGCGTATGTAATATCCGGTCACAGTAAAGGTAAGATCTTGGAGGGCCCTGCGAGGCTGCGATAAGCGGTCGGGTCTCTGTAGGTGCACCTGCTGCACTGTTTCGTTTGCATCAGCTGGTGTGGAAGTAGACCGATGACATCTCAGCTCGATGATCTCAAGCATATTTTCGTTAGAGCGAAACAAAGCCACGAATGGCCCGACGGCAATCCCCAAAATAACTCAAGCGGCTTCTAAGTCCTTCATAGCAAATTAATGAGCATGGCCATAATGGGTAGCGTAAAGCATCGAGGAGGCGATCAAGATGATATCATCCACATACAGAATATAGGCCAATGGCCACCACGGCGGTAGATGAACAAGGAATTATCGGACCTCTGTGAGTGAACCCAATTGTAGAAGCAAAATCGCAAATCGTGTATACCAGGCAAGTGGAGATCGCTTAAGCCCATATAGTGATTTCTTCAACAAAGCAGACATGATGAGGCGGTTGGGATCACGAAACCCAACTACGATGCATAGATCGTTTCCTTGAGATCACCATGTAGAAAAGCATTCTTGACATCCAATCATGAATTAGCCAAGTTTTGAAAAGGGCGAGCTAAGCACGGTCGAATGGTAGTCGGTTTGACCACCAGGACTAAACGTCTTACCACAATCAATTCCAACTCTTGCCGAAGTCTTACCATCACCAAGAGGCGTGCCTTATGTTCAGCAAAGGACCCATCTCAATTCTCGCCATGAGCAAAAATCCACATAGACGATAATATTAATACCATATGGACTGGGCACCAACTCCCACGTCTTATTATCAATAAGAGCATTATATTCATCGATCATAGCAATTTTCCAATTAGGGTCATTTAATGCGACACGTGATTGCGGGCAAGGATTTAGGGACATCGAATGTAAATTAAAATGTATTTTAGGTGTAAAAATACCTCACGACTCAGTGACCGGTCATATTTCGACTGAAGAATTGAGGGAATTTTGGGAATTTTACTGGCTCGGGATCGGTGACGTTGACTCTTGGCCCAAATCGTAGAATCTTGGGCTCGGTTTGGACCAGTAATCAGGTAGGTGGGCGAGCCCAATCTTTGAACTGCTCCAAAGCGGCTTCGGATGTGGCGTTCGTGGGGCCAACGAGAAGTGGGTTCATTGGAGGATTTTGGATGCAGGGAGATGTCCAGAAAAATTTAATAATATCACGGGATATTTGGTCATCCAAAAAATTATATGACTTAGGTTCGGGAGTATGAACTTTTAGTAAATGGGAATTGAGTTTCATCAAAAAATGACATGGCAATTGATTATGATTTTCTTGGAGGATAAATCAAACACTTATAACCACGATGATTCGACTGATAACCCAAAAACACACACGGGGTAGCAGGCCTGAGTTTGTTAATTGTAGGTGGATGGGAATAACGGATAACACAAGCACCCAAAAAATCGAAGGTGAGAATAAGAAGGGTTCTTATTATATAGGACTTTGAGGGGGAAGAGTATGTCGACACTTTAGGCGGAATTATGTTTAGAAGGTAAGTGGTCATTTGTAGAGCATGATGCCAAAATATGGGAGGTATGGAGGCATGTAGTAGGAGATTTCGGACAATGTTATTTATGGAATGAATTTATGCTCGGCTTTCCCATTTTGTGAAGATGTATGAGGAAATGAAAAACGAAAATTTATTCCATGAGTAGCACAAAAATCTCGAAACTCCTATTGTCATACTCTTTCCTATTATCACATTGAATATTTTTATTTCTCTTCGAATTGAGTACGAATGAACGCCTAAATTTTATGAAGACTAAAACACTTGTGATTTATTCGCAATTGGAAACGTCCCACAAAAATCTAGAATAATCATATAAAGAGAACATAATATCGATGACCCATTGAACTAAGAACAGAGATGTCCATAAGTCGCTATGAATAATGTCAAATGACATAGAAGTATGGAAAATCGAGTCTACAAATGGCGCTTAACAATTTTTCCTAATGAACAAGGCCGACAAATTGAGTCACCACTTGTACCCTTACAAAAAATAAAGCTATTTTTATCTGTGATAAAATAGAAGATCTCGATGACCCAAACGAGCATGTCACATGGAAGGAGAGATGGTGTCGCAAAGCGATGGCAAGGTCGTGGACTTTATGGCTTAGGGCATGATAGGATCTGAATCCCCCTACTATCACACCTCATGAGATGACTCCGTCTTGAAATCCTTCACAGAGAAACCGTAAAGGATCAAATTCAGCAACAATTGTCATTTGTGAATTTTCTGACGCACACTAAATTTTTAATCAATTTAGGAGCATGTAAAGTATTTTTCAACAGGAGTGGTGGATTGGGAGGGGACAATGTGTTCTCACCATACCCTAGAAAGGGAATAGAACTCGCATTACCAACAATTATCTCCCAGGGTGCTCAAATTGGAATAAGATGAGAGAGTACCGATTTGAAAGTCATGTGGTAGTGGCCCGATGTCCATGTACCAATTTGGGTCCGTTGGGATAATCCCACGTGTGCAGTATCGCGACCTCGATATCGATGCCTGGAGACTCGCATGATGGGCTTCGCGGAGGGCGGCCCGCGGGACTCATTCCGTGATCTTCTTTGGGCCGTAGGTCTTTGAATACATCTTTGTTGGGCCATTGGCCGATGGGTCGCCACTGTTAGGCGTTGGGCGTTGTCGACCTCCCTGGCCGGCGCTATTCTTGGAGGTGCGGGTTCCATTGCCAATGGCCCCACCGGCTTTGGGCCGCGGTGGTGGCCCATCAGACTCGGACGATGGGACCCACCGCGCTTGTTGATCACCGAAACCGCCACCGTAACCGCCTCGTTTGCCCCTCGGTTTTTTGTTACTTTTTGCGATTATTCTTGCCGCCACCATTATTATGGTTTTGGCCTAATTATTAACAAAACCCGAAGAACTAGGAGAGGATGCCACCATGACAATCGGGCTTGCTCCGTAGTCGCCTTTTTAGCCAAACCGGCTTCTTCCAACGTCGTGGAGCGGGCTTGATGAAAGTCGGGAAGAGGGTTGCTTTGGCGAAGAGAGTTCCAACACCATTATAGGCCTCGAAAGACCGCAACCAATCAGAACTAGGACGATTATTTATTCTTGGTGCCAACATTACTTGAATTGATCCGCTAATTCCTTTAGTTTCTTGCAATATGCGAAACGTTGAAATCGTCGTTCGAACGAGAGAGAATTCGCTCGAAAGTGTGACGATCTGGAATGTTGGTTGTCTTGGAATATGTCACGCATCTATTCCATGCAAATAGCCGGGTATCGGGCTCTATAATCGTCTGTAGGAAGGTCCCTTGAAATAGTGGCGATATCCACCGAAGAGCGGTAGCATCAAGTGTAATCCATAACTCAGGGTCCTCTGCATAATGGGGTCTAGCGGGAGGAATGATGTGATGAAGAACTTGATAAGAGATAGCGTGAATTTTAAACAACTCCGCCCATGTTGCATATTGAACGTTTTTCATCTCAAGGACAATAGGGACACTGAGCTTGATATTAGGGAAACCGTGAAGCGGGGTGAAAATTGTTCTTAGACATATTTGAAAGAACAAGGAATGAGGTTAAATTTAGAGGTTTTTGAGAGCGGAAGATAAAATTTTTGGAGAGAGAAACCTGAGGGGGGTTTCTGCACAAGGAAAAGTTGAGAGAAAACTTTTGTGTAGACCTAGTCTCTTGATACCATGAAAAAAATAATCCCCTTGATTATTTTCATTGATTGAATAGATATATATACAAGTTACATCTTTCCATAATACTACAAATCCTTTTCCTATTCTACTTCTAAATCCTTATTCTGCCATTATTCTAACTATACAATTATGGTAGGTGTATAACACTAATTAAGGTAACCTTTTTATTACAATATACTACAAATATATACCATATATACACTATCCTAATATCACTTGGATATGTACAATCTGGCCGAGAGGCCCAATTTCAGAATACCGCCGAGAGGCCCATTCGATAGACACTGTTTCATTAAATCCAGTGATATATATGTGATATACACTGCTGTATATTCAGTGTATATCACATGTATATTGCTCTGTTTAACAAGAAGAGATAATTACTCAACGTCAGTTTGAATGAAAAGAAGTGATGAGCGTGAGAAAGGGAGTTGGATCTGGAGACTGATTGTCACCTCGAAAAAGAGGGAGACGTTGCTCCAGGGACCATCGATGAGAAGAAATGTTTCCCAAATTATTGTGTTCCGATATCATATTGGTGTTACTAGTTTGTTAGGAAGACAATGTTATAGAAACCCTCAAGTTATATTGTATTCATACGTGAAATATATATATACACATGTGGTCATCGTATATCAAGATAAATTAGGATTATAAGTTATAAGTGCACATGAATGTTCATTTTATAGCAGAAGAAAGGACTTTTATAGTGCAATTTTGATCAAGATCATGAAGAGATTATAATCTTGGAAAGGGAAAATATTATCATTTGGGGGCCGAGCAATATTAATTAAGCATGTGCGGCAGAGCTTACCGGTGCATCTTTTATTATCTGTTAATCCTCCAGATTGTATTATTAAAAAGATGCATAAGGTGTTTTCTCATTTCTTTTGGAGTAAACCATAGGGGGTAAGAGTAGACATTGGATCTCATGGACTCATTTATGTGTACCGGTGGATGAAGGTGGTCTAGTTTTTAGATCACTTCATGATGTCTCAATGGCACTACATTGTAAACATTGATAGAATTTCAGAATCAAACCTACTTTGTGGAATTCCTTTTTGACTAACAAGTATTGTTGAAAGGAAAATGTTCTGGATTAATGGCTTGCCTTTCTAAATCTCCTTCTTCCATGTGAAGTCTGCTTGGGAATATATAAGTTTGAGGGGACATAAGCAAGATGTGTATAAGTATTTGTGGATTAATGACTTGTCTTTTAAAATCTCCTTCTTCTATGGAGATGTTGGAAGTACAAGTTGCCTTTGGATGATATATTTAGAAGGATGGGTTTT
The DNA here is from genome assembly GCA_029783415.1 of Anisodus acutangulus. Taxonomy (NCBI): domain Eukaryota; kingdom Viridiplantae; phylum Streptophyta; class Magnoliopsida; order Solanales; family Solanaceae; genus Anisodus; species Anisodus acutangulus. The sequence continues at coordinate 10,900,016 of CM056509.1, forward strand.
AACTTGGCATCTAGATGTTGGTGTTCAAATCCTATGGAGGAGACAATCCAGCATATTTTTGTCATATCTTTTTCTGCTAAAAGGACTTGGTCATATTTTGCTTCTTTTGCAGTGTGGAAGGGTTACTGTTACAACAAAACATATTGAAATGGTGGCAAGCCCCTGTCTTAGACATACTTAAACTAGTATTTCAGGAAATGTCTGTTGTAGTTGTTTGGGGTTTATGAAAAAAAAGAAATGCCTTAAAACATGGGAAACAAAATCAGTGAACATATGTATATTTCATATTTATGGAACAATTCAGAGATTGATGCAATTTAGAAACCCTTTTATCATACAAATACCTGACAAGTGGGCAGGACTGGTTGATATGCTATAAAGGTATAAGCCTAAGCTGAAAGTGACCAAGGTTATATGGAAAGTACCCCCGAAAGGGTGGATAATGTGTAACATAAATGGTGCTTCAAAGGGAAAATTGGGTAGAACTGCATATGGTTTCTGTATCACAAACCATAGGGGAGATTTGTTATATACACAGGAAGAGGAAATAGGATACAACACAAATACAAAGGCAGAGATGGGGGAAATAAAGGAAGATGTAAGGTACTGCAAATCTAAACATCTAAACTATGTTATAGTACAAACTGATTCCAGACTGATTCAGAAGATACTAACTGAGGGGTGGAAACCACGATAGAGTATATGTAAATGGATAGAGGAGATTTGGGATTGTAGCAGTGAAATGCATATTATATTCATACATATTCTTAGGGAATGGAATCAATTAGCAGACTCATTATCTAATTATTCTATAGACAAATGTGCAGTGCAATGTGAAAACTTTTGCGATTTAGACAGAGATAAGAGGAGAATTCTAATACTAACAAGTCTCAAATATCACGCCCCAACCTGGGAGGCGTGGTCGGTACCCGGTGCCTTACTTGACCCCGAGCGTACCAACTATAACTCGTATAACCTGAATCTTCACAAAGATTTAGGCTGACAAGGCCAAGCTATAACACAAGAATACTATCTCGGGTCGGCAAGGTCGTACTGTATAATATGTAGATGAAACTATCACGTCGTCATAGGATCAGCCCAATATATGTGTAAACACCTATGTAGATCGGAAAAGTTATCATGCATATCTAAAATGACAAAACCCAAAATAGATATATACACAAGGCCGAAAAGGCCACTTTGCTGATATACTATACATACAAAGTGAGTCTACAAACCTCTAGGAAGAGCATAACTGTACTGTATCGGACAGGGATCCGGCCTACCCATCATATGCATATGTACACAAAAGACTCTCAAAATATGTACCTGGTAAATCTGAATAAGATGGAGCTTATCAATCATGCGGATACTCGGCTCTATTACTAGGGAGCTCTCTCCGACTGCCTGACTGGACCTCCAGACATAAACATAGCGTATCTGACAAAAGGAATATCAATACGAAATAATGTACTAAATATGTAAGACAATTGAATAGTTGAACTGAAAAAAATAAATACATAATGTATGGAATGTAAACTAAGGAGTCAAGGATGATCTGGAAGTACACTTACCCTTCTCTGACCCCTGTCAACTAACTAATACTACAACAACTAATCAGTCTAAGGTAAGGCTCAGTGCGTATGCAAATAGCCCCGAAGGCAGCAACATTGGCCATAAAGGCAAGCACACCTATGTATAGCCCCGAAGGTTGCAATATAAATAAGTAGCCCCGTAAGCTAACATATAACTTTATAATTATAATCTCTCATATCCTAGCCAAGTGATCAACACTACTAAACTGGAGGTACACTCTCGATAAGGGAAAAATACTATAACAATGTCAAGAATAACATATATATGGATTCTCTACGAATGGCACTTCTTTGTGCACTTATCCGGACTCAGGTACTATACCAAACTTCTCCAGGACAAACGGAGTAAATAGGACAGAGTAGATCCATGATCTATCAAACCATAAATATTATATGAACAATGGTCAATGTACTTGTCACAGTATCTAGTGAAGACTCCAGGTGTTATCGACCTACCAAAGCATAGATGCGGTTTTGATTACCGCTTGAACTAGAATATCCACCACAACTTCAACCTCTACCAGCAGAAGACTTTGACCCACACCCTGGGGACGCACTAAAGTAGATGACCCTACCATCTAATTAGTCAACTGAGTTGTACTACCCTGCCCTCTATTCGGGAAATCTCTCATCATATGACCCTCACAACCATACGTGTAGTAAGCAATCGAGCCTAATTGCATCTCCCAGAATGTCCCCTGCCACAAATATCACAACGTAGAGGGACTGATCTTATCTGCCCTAAACTCTGCTATCATTATGACCCTGATACTCGTTAGCTCTTATCATGTCCTGATGGAATATAACAATTAGATCTATAACCTTGGGAATGAGATGATGGAGGCCTAGGTGGACATCTAAATTGTCAGAGCCTGAAAATTGCCCTGAGAATCTCCCTGATAACTGGCAGATCTCACCCTCTTATTCTACTCCTTCTCAATCTGCTCAGTAACTAATTACTAACATCAATGGTCTTCCATATTCTAAGTGAAGGCCTAAATCCAGGAGATATCCATATTATCATGCATGTCAGTTGGGGTACAAGCCTCAACATAATCTGGTCCAAGCCCTGCTATAAACTGATAAATCATGGCCCGCATCGAATCAACGAAAATTGAATCATACCTCGCCAGGGAATCAAATTGGAGAGTATACTCTTAAACAATCATATTTCCCTACTGAAGGGTCAAATATTTATCAACTCGGGCCTCTTGGATCTCTAGTGGAAGATAATGATCTATAAAAGCATTTGAGAATTCCTCCCAAGTAGCTGGAGGTGCCTCCTATCCTCGAGATCGCTTCTATACTTCATACCAAAGAACAACTATATCTCATAACTTAAAGGCTGCTAGCTCAACTGCCTCTATCTCCGAGGTATGCATAACTGGGAAGACCCTATGAAGCTGGTCAATAAAGTCCTAGGTCTTCATATCGGTCTTTCCCTGTAAACTCTGGAGGACTCAAAGCCAGAAACTCTCAAACTTCCGGGACCCCAGAAGATCCTACTGTAACGACCCATTTGGTTATTTAGGAATTTTACCCTTTCACTCTGTTGACCATTTCCCTAACATCGTGGGGAGATAGGTAGAGCGATCCCCGAGACTTTCGAATGAGTTTTAGATAAGAAAAATGATATTTTGGAAATCCTTAAGTTAAGAAATGAATAAGTTTGACCAGAGTCAACATCGGGGACAAATGCATCTTTTTCAAAGTTTTGTCAATTTCATTAGCTCCAGAAACTTAGTCAAGTCATTGTTTCAGTTCCTGAGTGGTTCGGATGTGATTAAGATGGTTGGTTGAGAAACTAGCTTTTGAGATGATTTAGAGTTGACCACGGTCAACATCGGGTCAAGAGGGATCCGTTTGGGTGTTTTAAGAGTTCAAGAAACTTTATATGATCATTTTTCACTTGTAGGAACTTTCAGAATTGGATTTGGACTTCGTTTGGTCAAGTTTAGGTGTTTGAGTCATTGGCATAAGTCTCTTGACTTAACGCTTCAATATACCATTATATTCATTTAATGTTGAAATTGATGCGTATCGAAATTTGTGATTCGTAGCAACTCGAATTGTCGAATTCAGCATCGTATGGGGGAGTTAGGCCCATTTTAGTTTCGGGAGAAATTGTTAGTTTCAGGGTGCGCAGAAGCGGACTTCCGGGCGTTGAAGCGGAAATTGGTCCGCTGAAATGGAAATGACAATGTATTAAAAATCAAACTGCGTCCATTTAGTATTTTGCACATAACTTGAGTTCTAGAGCTCCGATTGAGGTGATTTTCGCGGCGTTGTTCTCGTCTCAACAAGGGGGTAAGTATCCATCATTTATTTAAGATTATTTCCGTTGGTTATCGATTTTATCCGTGTTTAGTGTGGGAAAATTGGGAGTTTTAAACCCTAAGTTGAAATTTGAGCATTCTTTAATTAAGTATGGTTGGATTTGAGTAAATTCTAGGTTTATGACTTGTTTAAATCTTGGGTAAACTATTTCTAACATAAATTTTTATTTCAATCCGGATTTTTGCAATCATTCGATTTATAGATTTTGATAAAGTCATGAAAGTGGAGGCTCAATTGGGGTTATAATTCCATAAAACCTTGGATTATGACTATTTAGATTATGGGTAACGTGTTTCTAACTTAAATTTTCAATTTTACTCTTGTGGGCTCGAGGTCACTTTTTAGATTTCGGACTAAAGTATAGCAATATGGGTGTTATTAGACTTGTGTAAACACGTAGAACACTGTTTTGATAATATAAAGCTCAATTTTGCAATAAAATTACCATTTTAACCCTCGAGGTTCGGGATGAGGTTTTAGATTTACTTTTGACTCCAAATTCCTTACAAGGCATGTTTGGTATCATTAGAATCATCTATTTATGTTATTCGAGTAGTAAAGTTTGAATTTTGGCACCGTGGTCCCGGAGTCAGTTTTGGAAGTCTTATATGTTTAGGAACAACATCTTTGTATTATGTATTAGCTTGATATTGACGTACAGTATATACTTGTTAGACTTCAATTACCACAAGGCGCTCCAAAAGGGCGAGGCCGGCACTGAATATGGATTGTTCGTAGCTCCTTCTCAGCAATGAAGTAAGCTACGGTTTAGTTTTTTAAGACTCCGATAGAAGTACATAATCCGTTATAAATATTTAAGGATACTGGGCAAGATAGGGGTCCCACTCAAATGGTAGTGGTGAACGTTTTAGTGGATACCGATATTGAACTGTGATGATGGGTGATTTGGGAAATCAGTCTTATGTTGGCTCCGACTGCTGATTGATTGGGCTTGTCTCCATTATGTGGGCTTGTCCATATAGTTGTTTTGATATGTTTATTTATCACACATACTTTCGATATGATATCCTGATTTATACTTGGATTGTATATATACTATTGTATTCTTGAAAGCACGTGGTATTTTATCTATATATTTGGTTGCATCTTACTACATCATAATTCTTGCCTTGAATTATCATTGTATCCATACACTCATGGTTCTGTAGATATTGATATTGGAGTGGTATGAGTTATGATATGGGTCTAAGAGACCAGAAAGATAAGAACACTTATGAGATTATGGCAACATCAAGATGATGATAATGTTACAGATGGAACGGGTTGCACGCTATAACGAATAGGATACATGGTGGAACGGAGTTACACTCCTGCAACATAATATTATTAAGCCAAGAGCTGGCCTCCGATGGAAAATTTTGGAGGGGTATATGGACTTCACGGATCCCCCATGGGCGACGTTTCATAATAAAAACTTGAGCACATGTATACTAGATGATAAAGGTACTTGGTATTATATTGCATTCATATCATATATATAGGGGTGGGCAAAAAATTCGGAGAACCGAAAAAACCGGCTGTTCGGTTTTTTAAAAAATGATTTTTTGAAAAAATGAATCGAATCAGGATTTAGTGATTCGGTTCGGTTTTTTAATTTTGGATACGAACCGAACCGAAAAATCGAATTAAATATGTAATTAATCTTATTTTTTATTATAGGCTACTACTATCTCTTGAATCATAGCCATTGAAGTCAATCTATGGAGCTTTTATGGAAGTCGAATGCGGCATGAACTTGTTTAATATATCACGGAAGCATTGACATAAAATGTAGGGAGAGAAAGTAGTTGTAAATTGATAAAACTTTAAATGGTCATAACTCTGCGCTCGGATGTCCGTTTTACCATTTTTTTTTCTTTTGCGTATTTTTTTGAGACGTGGCCGGGCAAACTGCCGCAAGGCACCGCCAAATTTTTACGAAAACGTCTGTTTTCCCAATCAATTTGTGTTTTCCTCCAATTCGGTTTCTAATTTTATTGTTTCTTTAGTAAACATCTCACGATATACAATACACTCCAACGTCGAAATTTCATGATAGTGTAGGTATGAATGCCAATTTCAATGTTGGAAATTCAATTTTTTTTTAAAAATAAAAAATTTCCTGACCCGACCCGCCCCGGTCCACTAGAAAAAACTGATATAATCCGATACGTTCGGCGATATAAACCGAACATATCAGTTTTTTTTAAAGTTGGATTCGGTTTAAAAAAAAATGATTTTTATTCGGTTAATATTTTTCGGATACAAAATCGATATGAATTGATATACGCCCACCCCTACATATATACATTCATTATGCACTGACTATTTTGTGAGTTGGTAATGTAATATGAATTGGTCATTGGAATTTGGGTGATACCCGGATTAAATGGATTGGATTGATTGTATTGGACCAGATCGGTCACCATGATTGGTTCGTTTTCTGTGCATTGGATCCGTGTGGTTACTCCTTTGTGAGTCTGAGTATTCATTGTTGAATTATGTTGTGGTTAGTGGATCTTATTTACTGAACTATCATGCTAGTCATAGAGAACTGGGTAAGTCCTATTTGCTAGATAATTGATAATATTACTTGATAGAGAGTCTAGTAGAGAACTAATCGGATGGTGGTTGTGATAGTTAATGACTTGTATATTTCATATGTGTAATTCGCTCCTCTAATTAAGGATAAAATGTGTGGATTCCTACTTAGAATACAATGAGTATGTTACATGTATAACATATGTCCTGCCCTTACTTGTATAACACCGTATTCAACCCAGGAGTTAGGTGGAATAAAAAGCTAATATTGTTATGATTAGACTAATCGTGAAACCCCATAAAAGGGATTGTGATATGATGTTGTGTACTAGGTATTTCTAGATGAACTAAATATTGAGTTGTTAATTGATAACTTGATTGGATCCCTAGATAATGAAGGATTGTTATTTGCTCATTCATACTTGAAATTCTGTTATTGAACTATTATGGAACTGAGTGACTTACGTGATTCAAAAATCTTATATGAACAAGGTGATATGTTGATTCTATGAGCCATTCTATAGATAATGTGACAATATTGGGATCATTGAACTATTAGTATTGGACTATTTGGTGTCAACTTTATATTTATCTATTTTCGCATATCTTCCGTCGTTGTCGGCCTATGATGTCTATGGGAGTATGTTGTGTACTCATGCTACACTTGCTGCATCTTTTCCTGATGCAGATACATATCCCACTATCAGTTCGCAAGCTCAAGTGTGAGACCGAGTGGGCATACTTCGGTATTTAGGGTGAGGATGTTATTTCTGGCATGCCCTGGATGCTCTATATTACCTTGTCTTTTATTTTGAGTCGAGAGATATGTATTCAACTTTTAGACTATGTTATTCAGTTTTGGCCTATGTGTCTTCAAGCAGACTTATATCCACTATTTAGAGCTCTTGTATCGTTGACCAAATCATTGGGGGGATTGTATTTGATGATTCGGATTTTTATTCCGTATTTTATATTACAGTTGGCAATGGTTTAAGTAATTTGTTCTATCTCAAAAATTTTCTTATATCTTGTTGTGTGAGTTTGGAGTGGTTCACCTACCGGTATAAAAATGTATGTGCCACCACGGTCCCTAAAGGGGTCATAACAAAGTTGGCATCGGAGTTTTAGGTTAAGCGCTCTTAAATACAAGAGCAATGTCTAGTAGAGTCTCGTGGATCGGTACGGAGACATCCGTACTTATCTTCGAGAGGCTATCGGACTTTTAGGAAACTTCACTTTATTCATTCTCTTCGTGATAAGATCAATCAAATTGGTATCTAAAACTTTTTCTCCCAACTCTATCACTGATGGTGGTAACACGCTCTTAAATACGTGCGTGAGTGGTTAGATATTGCATCGCGCGGTAGGGTATGAGATGTGTTATCGTTGTACAGACACGTGACCAAGTTCAAATTTCAGTTATGATTTAAAGGTGCAGTTGATTGGGGTTTATGTTTGGGGACCCCTCAGTTCGGTGATATCTTGGGTAGTGATAATGATAATACAAAAGGCGCAAGGAAGAGTAAGTGGATGGATCAATCTCCGTTGTAAGAAGGAGAAAGATTGGTATCTGACATGCTTGTTGGGATAAGTTGCAGAATGTACGAGAGTGATATTGTATAAGATATGAAAGGTTTAGTTGGCTTTGACTTGATAGAATTGTGGTAGCAGAGTAAAATCTAATAATTATGGGTGTCTTCAGGGGATGACTATCTGTTTTAGGCAAGATGGCGAGGTTGTCTGTCACAAGCGAAGCTTATGGAAATAGGTAGTCGCGTTTATTCAAATAAGAAGTGTGTTCATAGAGTAAGTGTAAGAGATTGTATATGAGTTGGTATGTTGGACTACATCGTAGGCTAATGGGATCCAGTGATCGACTAATAGGAATGACTCTAGCGCTAGACAAGTGTGAAGTTCTATTTAAGGAATTATCGAGTGTTGCATCTAGTTCTTGGATAAGATTTGTGGGCATGGTATGTAAAGGTTAATACTTGAGAATTTTCTATAGTTACTGGTATAATGACTTTGGAGTTGACTGAAGGACAGGGAAAAATTGCACAGTTAGTTGGATGTGTTAGGGTTCGATGAAATAAGGTAAGGGTTGGTTCTTCGTAGGCAAGCATCGTATAAGATTCTCGAACAATATAATGGTCAATGGATATATTTATGGTAATAGATCGAGGATGGTTTGGTCAAATACTAGTTGTGGAAAGCTTCGGGCATCGAGGACCGGGTTAGTAACTTATGAACCAATATATAAGAAGGATTATTTCAGTTAGAGATTTTGGCAGAGGTACTTTGATGAAACTCCATGAGAATGTTAGCGGGATTTTATGTTTGAAAATTAAGGATCGACCTTCTAGTCATGGACAGATCAGTGATGGTTTGGGATTATCACTTGGGTACTAAATGATTTTTGGATAGAGTAATTAGAGTGGGTCGATAACTTTTCTAGTCGAAGAATTTTATAAAGGATGGTACATGGGATATGCTGAATTTGGGAAGAGATTCCAGTCTTAAGGTTCGAGTGAGGTGAGGGAAACTCTTTGTGATGGATATGCAATGTTCTACTATTTTCAGGATCAATTCAGTGATTTGCGAGGCCTATGATATTTTAGTACACTCTAGGACATGTTTGAGTAATGATCGGTTGTTAGTGGGGAATACGATTGCAAGGAAATGATGAAATTTAAGGATTCGATCATTATGTGTTTGAGCTAATAGGGATGAGTGAGGTGTCTCTTCGAGATAGTGGAGGATTCAGATTGGAAACAATGGAAATTCTTGAGTTAGGTGAGGATCATGTTGACATTATTTTCACATCTTCCAGAGTAGGTGAAATTGATTTGTATACTTTGGGGAGTAGGTCTATGGTAATTGACTAAATGTTATGACGAATGTCCCATGGAGTTTGTGATTGGAGACTGGTGGTATACTGTGTGTAGCGTTGTTGATTAATGTCAATGAAGAGTATTTCAGATATTAAAGGATTAAAAGGAATTGCGCAGGGTAAGGTGCAGGAATCGTAATGCCGATACGTTAGGATTTTGTAAGTTGCGAGGGTTGTGGGATTTGATATCGTCTAGGTTGATAAAGGGTAGTGAGGTCTTACTATTAGAGACTCAATGGATTGAGGTGTAGTAAATAAAGCTGCAGGATTGCGTTAAAATATTTAGAGTTGTTGGTGGGTTAAGAGAAACTACAAGGAGGATTTTATGTGTTTAGAGTTCATGGAGTTCTATCAGACTTGTGTATCGGGTAGAAGTTGAGAAACATGAAATTTACAATTAAAGGTACATATATTTGGTACTAAGTTGATGACTTGGATGGAATCCACCTTTTGGAGTCATGGGTGATGGCACATGATTGATTACTCATGAGAAAATAGACGAAATAGATCACCTCATGTTTATGGAAAGCCTATCAGTTATGTATGAAATCAGTTCGGATGACTATTGATGATTTAGAGATTCAGCATTTTATTCCGAGTCAGATTTGTTCATTTAGGATCGGGTGGCCCATGTTTATATTGCCTGGAGGACTTATAGTATTCTAGTAAACCACCGACAAGGATTCGATGGATTTCAATTAGGAATGGAGGTATGAAAGTGTTACCGGTTCTCATTGAAGTTTGCAAGTATGATTCATGATATTTTTTTGGATGGAAATGATTCGGACAGTTATAATGGTATGGGTACTTGGCGATATATTGAGGAGATACTAATGGTTATGGTAGTATTTAGAGGGATTAAGTGATTTCAACTTCGGGATACAGAACTAACGAGACTAGAATTAGCACAATCGGCCTTGGATAAGATTAGTTTTGGATGGAATTACTTAGAATTTTCTCGGATAAAGCAAAGATTCTTTCTAGCAAAATGAAGCCATGGTTTAGGCTTGCGGTGTATGTCTATGTGTTTCTAAGAAATCTTGGTGTGAAGGATGACATTATTAATAAAGAAGGAATGCTAGTAGGATCAGACTATGTTATCGCTACAGGTTGGGCAGTAGTTTGTGGCTACAACTAAAGTAGCGAATTCAATCACTTCTATACGAAGTAATTAGCAATATTCTAATTACTACATACAATAGACTCTGACCCTTCCCCGGACCCCGCGCATAGCGGAAGTTTAGTGCATCGAGCTGCCCTTTACCTAAGTAACTAGCTAAAAATGATGATTCGTTCATGAAGGTAATATGTTATTTTTTCAGTTTCCGCAATTAATAAGGTAATTGATAGAATATTAGTCATAATTATGTATATGGTATATATATTTTTTAGTCATTACTTACCGTAATTATAGCCTAGGATTATGCTTGTATTTTAATATATTTACTACCACTTTGGAATGAAATAATCAAGGAAAATATTTCTTACATGGTATCAGATTCTATGGAAAGATTCTAAACCCTAATACCTTCTCATTTCCTTCACCGTCGGTTTGTGTCGCCGACCCTCCCCCCACTACTTTTGTTATCTATGTCTGACTCGAAATCAAATTTTCATCCAGCCCTCGCAGTTTTAAACATTAAATTGCATATCTCCATCACTCTTGAGATGGAAAACGTCCATTATGCCACATGGGCAGAGCTTTTCAAAATTCACTACCGCTCACACAGGGTTATCCATCACATCATCCCACCAGAAAAAGGCAAGGAGAAGGTGCCAAAAATCGATGATGAAAGGAAATTATGGTTAACACTTGATGTGACGATTCTCTAGTGGATTTATGCCACAATTTAAAGTGATTTGCTGCATACTATTCTTGAGCCTAACTCCACAGCTATGGAGGCTTGGGAAATCTTACGTGACATATTCCAAGACAATAAGAATTCCCGGGCCATCACATTTTAGAAAGAATTCTCCACCACTAACATGGTGGATTTTCCGAATGCGTCTGCATATTGTCAACGACTCAAGGTTCTGTCGGACTAACTCAAGAACATCGTGCACCGGTAACTAAAAATCGGCTTGTGTTACAAATGGTTGTCGGCCTCATCGACGCATATAGTGGAGTAGGTACGCTCATCCGCCAAAGCAACCCTCTTCTGTCGTTTTACCAAGCCCGTTCTATGATAATCCTAGAAGAATCGGGTTTTGCCAAAAATACGGCCATCGTGTCGACTTCCATCATGGTTGTCGCTCCATCCGATGATAATTCTTCATAATTTGAAAATTCGCCGTCAAACCATGGACAAAAGGGATGAAATAGAGGTATAGAGGAAAGAACCGCGGCGACGGCCACAGTGGTGGCAAGGTCAGCGGCCAATGATGTGGCGGCGGTGACGGCAGTGGTGGCAGGGGCGGAGGCCAGCAGCAACAGCCAGCCCAGTGAGGCAGTAGGCCAACACCGTGGGCCTGGAAGTGGCCCTGGGTCGTGCCTCCCTTCTCATTTTTCTCTGGAAATTGGGCCAGGCGCACACCCAGGCCAACAGCCCAGCCGCAACGATCCGGCCAGCAGGCCCAGTCAATAGTAGGAATTCTTAGGCCATTGTCGGGTCAGGCTCACTCGGCAGTGGCGACCCCTACCGACATCGAGGCCACAATGCACACTCTTAGGCTTAATCCACCCGACACAAATTGGTACATGGACATCGGTGCAACGTTTCATATGACGTCCTTACAAGGTAATCTCTCGTTCTATTTTAATTTGATCAATAATCGTAGTATAATTGTTGAAAATGGTCATTCAATTTCAATTCGTGGTTATGTTAATACAAACTTATCTCCACCGAACCCATTGTTAGCTTTAAAAAAGGTCCTTCATGCTCCTTAATTAATTTAAAACCTGAGTTCAATTAGAAAATTTACCACAGATAATTCGGTTTCTGTTGAATTTGATCCTTTTGGGTTTTCATTGAAGGATTTTCAGATGGTGATGCGTCTAATGAGATGTGACACTCATGGAGAGCTATATCCAATCACCACAACCACACATCAAGCCATGTAACCATCCACTTTTGCAGCTTTGGCTCTTTCTTTAAGGCATGAACGTTTAGGTCATCCGGGAGCACCTGTTTTTGCCTCCCTTAAACAAAATAAATTTATTGAGTGTACTAGAACTCATAATTCTTTTGTTTGTCGCTCATGTTCTCTTGGAAAATATGTTAAGTTGCCTTTTGTTGCTTCTAATTCTTGTACTGTTATGCCTTTTGATATTATCCATAGTGATATTTGGACATCTCCCGTTTTGAGCTCTTCGGGCCATAGATATTATCTTCTATTATTGGATGATTACTCTAATTGTTTGTGGACGTTTCCTTTATCTAAAAAGTCACAAGTTTTTTCCACGTTTCTGTCCTTTAGAGTTTTCATCCACACTCAATTTGAACGGGTTATTTAAAATAATTCAATGTGATAATGGTAGAGTATTTGATAATGGGTCATTTTGAGATTTTTGCAAAACTAATGGTTTGTCGTTTCGTCTCTCGTATCCACGTATCTCATCTCAAAATGGAAAAGCATAAAGAAAAATTTGAACCATTAACAACGTTGTTAGAACATTACTTGCACATGCCTATATACCACCATCATTTTGGCATGATGCATTACAAATGACAACTTATCTCCTTAACATACTTCCGAGCAAATAATTAGCCTATACATCCCCTCTCAAAACTCTATATCTAAGGGATCTGTCACAACCCAAACCGGAGGGCCATGACGGGCACCCGAACCTTACTTGTCGAGTACTACTAATCATATATACATATACATACCAAGGCCGACAAGGCCATACATGACTACTATACACATGAAATCTGTCTACAAGTCTCTAAAGAGTATATGACACCATAAGGTCGGGACAGGTCCCCGTCATACCCCAACGCATAACCAAAATAGCATACCATGACTAGACTGCAACTCTGAAACAAATAGAGTGCTCCAATATCAGCTGAACCAGCAACCTACTAACGCGGACCGTCACCCTGTCTACCTGAGTCTGCGGGCATGAAACACAGCATCTCCCGACAAAAGGGACGTCAGTACTACTGATGTACCGAGTATGTCAGGCATGAAGAATAACATAATAGAGACCTGAAAGTAACATGATACAAGAAACAACCAACTAGTAGAGAATGCCTCTGAGGGCCATAATATGCATAAGTATCATGTCTGTGCAGAATGCCTCTGAGGGCCATAATATACATAAGTATCATGTCTGTGCAGAATGCCTCTGAGGGCCATGATATGCCTAAATTCCATGCACAATGCGGTCATACATATATATATGCGTATATAACGCCGTCTCCCATCATATCATTTCGGCCTCTTTGCCATAGTCATCATCATATACCAGCTGATCAAGTGGTGTGCGTATATAACGTTATATTCCTTTTCCAATCCCCTACATATATATAATGCTTACCATATAATAGTGTATATAACACATGTGGGTCAAGGATAATACATGAATATAATGCATGAATGGTAATAAAACATGATGAGCTTTATCGGAGTGATGTAATGCCATTCACCTCCGATTAACAATATGAATCTTAACATCTTTCCCATATACCTCAATAGGGATTTAGGAACCTATTTAGACATTCTTTGACAATAGGAATGAATAACATGAACATCCTTAACTACTAAGAGTAGAATCATTTATGGGATAATATTATGTTTACGTTTCATACTTGGAACATGCCAAAAGAAAGAAATAATTTGCCTTGACATACCTTTCCTCAATCTATTCTGACAACAAAAATGTGTACAATCTGAATGGCACTTCAATCTACAACAAACAAAAATATAACCTCCATCAAACTAAAGCAGAACTAGAATACGATACGCCGAGCGACATGCTCATCTTATAGCTAACAAATGGCACTTCTATATGCCTCTTTCATCTTTCAACACACCATAACAAGAACATTAGCACAACCGACTTCTTTCCACCAATTTCTAGCCACAAGATAGCATAGAAATGACTCCAAAATAGTCCAACAGATACAACAAGCTATATACGACTTTCGATAGCCGATTCCGCAAGTTATTACTTCAATAACTTAACCAAGACTTAGTTATGCTCAAATACGTATAGAAGAGGAAGAATATTACCTTAAACCACAAGAAAAACCCCTAACTTGAGCTAACTTCAACTGGAATAAATTTCCAAATCCACTACAATAAAGAAAAACTGAATTCTACTAGCACCACGGAATTCCCGACACTTGATTACGTTTTTTATCTTATGGTTTGCTCTTGGGTATTGTATGAACTTTTAAATTTTCAGAATTCTTACTGAAACATTTTGCTTTGCTTCTTCAGGATTAACTATTCCCAAATGAAAGTATGTTGGACGTTGTCATCAATTGAATTCAAAAGGTGAGCTATTTATTTTTGAGAAAAGAAGTTGTTGAATATATTGTCTCTTAAAGGTGAGGTGTCTTAAAGGAAATGAATTGCTAGCAACATTAGGTATCAAATTGATATCCCACATACACGTAAACCCCTCAGTTTTACTATCATCCAACATTAGCAATTATCTACATTATTAATTATTGATCCTAATTCACATAAATATAAATAACTTTTAACACCCTTTATATACTCATTATTATGATCATGTGATATAAAAATAGTCTATCGCCTCTTTATGCACACACCAAATATTATTTTCGATCCCTGTCGTCACACCTCTAAATCGTAAATTATTTTGGGACTTCATCATTTTACACACCGAGCTCTTGATACGCAAACTTGAATATGACAAAAATTCTCCGGGGCTCGGGTCTACTTCCATATGTCTAGCTACTCAAACCATCGCTCGAAAGTACGGGGTGTTACGTGACCCATATCACTCATCTATGGGTATTCGGGTGCTTGTGCTATCCTCTTTTTCTCTCAACTACCATCAATAAACTCCAATACCAGTCTACTCCGTGTTTTTTTTGGGATATTCATCAAACCATCATGGATACAAATGTTACGACTTATCATCTAATAAAATAATCGTAAGTCGTCATGTGGTCTTTGATGAATCAAATTTTCCCTTTGCCAAATTGCATGGTTTCGTAGCTCCTACCTACGAATTTTTTTATGATAGCATGCCCCCGTACATCCACAAATTGGCCTCTCAACCAGGCCTAATTTTTCCTAGCAGTTCGGCCTATTTACCGAGCCTAGTGACTGCCAGCCCAGCCGAGCCTCTCGCTGGCAGCCTACTACCGAGAGGCCTAGCACCTGGCAGTCCGCTGGGTCACGACCCATCTTCACTGCCGCGCGGTCCAGCCACTGTCGGACAGTCCGTCCCTGCAACCACCCGGACCCATCTCCACTCCCGGGCCAACGGCCGGTCACTCGTAGTCAATAAGGGATTTTTAAGCCAAACAAAAAATACGGTCTTCACGTCCATATTACCAAATCACAGTTGCCCTGTAATCTTGTGTATGTCCTTAATGGCCAGAATTAGAAAATGGCCATTAATGATGAATATAATGCTCTTATTAATAATATGGTGTGGGATTTGGTGTCCTATCCTCCTGATGTTAATGTGATTCGGTCTATGTAGATTTTTAGTCATAAAGAAAAATCTGATAGTACATTTGAGAGACATGAATCCCATTTTTTAGGTGATGGGAAGACACACCAGGTTGGTGTGGACTGCGGTGAAACTTTCACTCCGGTGGTCAAACCAGCCACTATCCGCACGGTACTAAGTCTGGCTCTTTCGAAGGCATGGCCGCTTCATTAGATTGATGTAAAAATGCATTCCTGCATGGAGAACTCAACAAAATGATATACATGTATCATCTCATGGGGTACAGAGACCCCACTTATCCTAATCATGTGTGCATACTGAAGAAATTATTGTATAGGCTCAAACAAGCTCATCGGGCTTGGTACAAAAGGTACGCAGATTATGTTTCTAATACTGGGTTTTCTAATAGCAAGTCTGATCATTCTCTATTCATATACCGATAATGTAATGATATATCTTACATTCTTCTGTATGTGGATGATATTATATTGACTGCCTCATCTGATGCTCTTCGTAAGTCTATCATGTCACTTCTTGGCTCACAATTTGCAATGAAAGATCTAGGGCCATTGAGTTACTTCTTGGGGATAGATATCACACGTCATGCATGTGGTCTATTTTTGTCTCAAAAGAAATATGCAGAAGAGATCGTTGAACGAGCCGGCATGTCCTCGTGTAAGTCGTCTTCCACTCCGGTTGACACTAAACCAAAGTTGAGTACTTCTTCCAACAAGTCATATGTCGATCCCTCACATTACCGCAGCCTTGCAGGTTCCCTGCAGTATCTTACTTTCACGAGGCTCGACATATCTTATGTTGTGCAACAGGTTTGTTTATTCATGCATAACCCAATTGAGGATTACATGCATGCTCTCAAACGCATTGTGTGCCACATTCAGGGCACTCTCGATCATGGCTTGCATTTATGTCCGTCCTCGACATCCACTCTTATTTCTTACACAGATGTTGATTGGGGTGGATGTCCAGATACTAGACGGTCCACGTTTAGTTATTGTGTATTTCTCGGTGATAATTTGATATCTTGGTCCTCCAAACGGCAAGCTACCTTGTTCAGATCCAGTGCCGAAGCAGAATATCGAGGAGTTGCCAATGTGGTCTATAAATCTTGTTGGCTACAAAACTTTCTTTTGGAGCTCCACTATCCAGTTCTGAAGGCTACATTGGTTTATTGTGATAATGTTAGTGTGATTTATCTCTCATGGAATCAGGTTCAACATTAACGCACTAAACATATTGAGCTGGATATTCACTTTGTTCGCGAAAAGGTTGCTCGTGGACAAGTACGTGTCTTACATGTCCCGTCACGCTATCAGATTGCCGATCTTTTTACAAAAGGTCTTTCGCTGGTTTTATTTGAAGACTTTCGGGACAATCTCAGCATACGCCGACCTCCCGCTTCGACTGCGGGGGTGTGATAGAATAGGAAAATATCATTAGTCATAATTATGTATATTCTGTATATGGTAGATGTATATTTTAGTCATTACTTACCGTAATTGTAGCTTAGGATTATACTTTTATTTTAGCATATTTACTACCACTTTGGAATGAAATACACTTTGCAATGAAATAATGAAGGAAAATATTTCTTACGGTAATCTATTGTGTTGTGTACAAATAACCTCTTTTTTCAGCTAGATTCTTCAATCTAAGCTCGCAATCAACACGAAATTGTTCTGTCTATGGATATGTAAAGAAAAACAAAAAAGTCATTTAGGGCAACTTTATCTGTAATTGCAGCTAAATGAAAAAATAATGGTTCTCTTATGTATATGAAGAACAATATCTTCACCGTCTGTATATGTGAAAACAAAGCAGAAAAGCCATAGTGAGCATGCATATCGATGATATTTGTCAAATCATGGGCAAGAGAACATATCGATTTGTTTTAATGTTAGCTAATTGGATTGTACTTGTACTCATTGCATCACTGAAGCTGAATACTAAGTAATTAACTTTTAATTTTTTCCGTCAATTTGAATTCTTACTTAAATCGTATATGCGGTACCTTGAAGATCTGCAATTGACTAAAAGCTTTGCCGGAAATTTGTATATTTTTTCTTCTTCGGAACTTTAAAATTATAGGTTGAGAACTAAAGAACCCATTGTTAAGCTGTTGTAGCTTTTATATTGCTGAAGAACCGGTATTAGTTTTCGTCCTAAGTATTATGAGCTGCTTGTGAATTCTTGTGCACGCACTCTTTCACGTACTGCACAGAAGCTTATGCAAAAGGCAATTGCCAAGTCTTCTCACTATTTAGATGAATCTCTACGAGCAAGTTATCTCCGTGCAAGTCCTGGACTGTGTACTCCTAAAACTAGCAGGAGTTTGTCAAGGTTAGGAAGAGAAGGTAGTCTAGATTCCAAGTCACCAGCTGTAAGAGAAGGCTCTAATCCTCCTTGGTAATTGTATTATAGCAATGTAATATAGGTATTTATCTGTTTCTTCTTAAAAATAATATTAGTAATTACCTGTTAACTGTACTAAATCTCTGTCTCTTTTACCTAAGATTTACTATGTGTTGTCTTTGCATCAGTTGATGGCTGTTAATATTGAAATCTTTAATTGCTAGTTATGATTATGCGTCATCCCTTTTTCTTGTATTGTTTATCAAAAGTTATTTATCACTCTATAGACTGATAGAGCTTTAGTTTCCTCAAGTAAGTTGAGCTATTCCCTTATGAGAAAGCTGCTTAACTTATTTTCTTTTGCTGTTTCTCCATGTTTTTGTTAGTTGTAAAGGTGTAGTTGTATTCATGACCAAGTAGCACTGAGAACTTAGTTGTTGAGTATTTACTTTTCTCAATTTATATTCTTTATCTTTATGGGTAGATGGAAGTTGATTGTAGATGGATGTATAATAAGACTTATTCTAATAGTCCGGAGTTGAGGGAAGAATTTAAGGAAGGAGTAGCTTGATTTATTGCTAAGACGAGGATACTTGATGTTCTTATTGAAGGGACAATTAGGTGCCCTTGTAAGAAGTGCAAGTGTACCCAGTTATTCACTGTTGCGAGAAAGGTTGCATGTTATTCTACAAGGATGATGCAACTTTAGAATATTACAAATTTTGTGATCAGCCTGTTATAAGGAAGTCACAAATGCCAAAGGGAAGAAGATTCTAGTAAAGGCGACTGCACCCCTTATAACACGATTAAAGAGGTTGTATGCATCAATGAGCTCCGCTCCTCATATGAGATTGCACCATGAACAATTGAACATAGAAGGCCATCTGGTGTTCTACGTCATCCGTGAGATGGAGAAGCGTGGAAGCATTTGATAGTATGTTATCATGTTATCTATTGGTATTTCAATAACTATCTTCTAGAACCTTCGAGTTCTATTTTCAAACCGTTTCTTTTAGGACATTCTAGAAGCTTCTGTTCGCGCTCATCTCTTCCTGAAGAGGTGTCTCTCGGCGCTGGCGCTATCGATTACCGGTAAATTGTCTTGTAATAAGTTCAGCATTGAGTAATTGCTTCATATTTTGGATTTTTTTTGTTTTGTTTTGCTGATTATACGGAGTGATCAGAGAATCTGTTACAAAAGAAAGGAAAACGAAAAAAAGAGAACTATTTAAAATAAAGTTGGCGCAAAGGGATAGAACAATAGCTAAAAAGTGACATTTTGAGTATGTAAAAGGTAAATTGTCTTGTAATAAGTACAGTACCGAGCAATTGCTTCGAATTTTGGATTTTTATTTTGTTTTATTGTGATGATTATAATGGGTGATCAGAGAAACTGCTAGGAAAGTAGTAGAAGAAAAGGAAACGGACAAAGCAGGATTGCTTATGTATAATGAGAACTTGTGAATGTTCAAAATGCAACAAAATCCATAACCAGAACTATTTAAAGATGGCATGTATCCAGAATGTCAAGGTGCAACAGGATATCACAATCACTGGTAGCACAGCAAAGACATAAAGGGAAAGGTAAACTTTTTTATCCTTCGATGTCGGCTCTTCCTATCATTGTGAAGCAGAATTCACCAAGTGTCTATCGATTTCTGATATTCGTTGTTGGTATTTCGATTATCGTATTACTTCGTGGTAGTTACGCTTCCTCTTTTGCATATATTTTTACAATGCTTGTTTTTTGTAGTATTTTGCCTCTGACTGATGTTATGAATTGACAACTTCTCCTTTAATTGCAACTTTAATCACAGCAAATTGAGTAGTTTTAACTTCAAAACTGTCACTAATTTACAATTTAATTTTACACAATTATTAACCACATAAGATAATTGCCAAGTCGTAATGTATGTGATTAAATTTTATTTACCGTTGCAGGTTCATACAATATTGTACAATTTTCATTGGAGATTGCACGTGTCTAAATAGAAGTATATATATACAAACTTGGGGTTAATTTCACCGAAAGCCGGTCAATTTTTACTTACCAATGTCATTAAATTTATTTTTTGTGATGTAAAAATCAATTAACTTTATGTAAGTCTAATAAAAGTCACGAAACTATTCCTCGTAACAAAAAAGGCATTCACCTTAGTGAAGTCCGTGTCTGTGACCATGATATGCAGGTGCTCGTCGTATAGACTCCTAGATGAAACATATGCTTTACTAATGCTTCGAATTCAGAATTAATACCCAGAATTAATACTCAGATATTTTGTTCGATGCATCTGTATCAGACAGAGAATTGACACACACCAATAACGAAAATTAATATCCTTTTTGTCCCCCTTTGTTTGACACTATTTCCTTTTCAAGAAGAGTTCATTTCAATATCTTCTTAACGAAAAAGCTTTTATAAACACGCATTTTAGTTTGATTTAACATGAATTTTAAAAAATAAAAAGAGACTTTTAAATGTTGTGGTCTTAAATTAAAGACGTATAGGATCTTTTAAATCTTGTGGTCTTAAACTTGTTCTTGAGATTAAAAACTTACTAAATATCATTAACATTGATTTCCAATCTGTTGCATAACTTAATACTTCTCCTCTCAGTTGATATGCAATTGATTCTATCCAGTATGCTAACTTTCCAATTAAAGTTTTTACAGTTAAATAGCCAAACTTTTTTGCCTAGTAATTTTTTGTACTGACATATAGTGAGTTTCAGAAAATTAGTTTGAAAATAAGGGGAAGAAAAACGAAATGTGGATGGTTGCTATTGTTTGTCATGACTGTTATTTTATCTTTTATTGTTGTAGAAATAAGAGAGAAAGTCTGTCAAGGAATCGTGGTGGCGGTTAAGTATACAATAGGTATACCGTTGGTGACCAAATAGGTCTCGGTTTGTTGTGTATATTTTGTATGTATATTATTGTAATATTTTAGGATACACATTATATTAATTAGTCTTATAGACTTATCATAATTGTATAGTTAGTGTTCAAGTAGAATAAAGTTTTAGGAGTAGAATAGGAATAGGATTCTCCTATTATGTACAATGTATATATACTCTTTCAATTAATGAAAATAATCAAGGGATTATTTCTTTCATGGTATCAAAAGTCTAAGTCAAAACAAAAAAAAATCTCCCAAAATTTTCTTATTCCTCGGCCAAGCAGAATCCGAGAGCCCATTCTCGGTTTCCGCGCTAGTTTTTCGCTCTCCAAATTTCTCTTCCAAATCCCTCTATCACTTCCTGTTCTTTCGTTATGTCTACGTCAAGGAACATGTTTCATCCTGCCCTTGTTGTTCTAACATCAAGAATCATATCCCTCTAATTCTTGAAATAGAAAACGTCCAATACGCGACGTGGGCCGAGTTGTTCAAAATTCACGCTCGTTCGCATTAAGTCATCCATCACATAATTCCCGCGGCTCCTGAAGACACGGAGGTGCCTCAACGCGAGGATGACCCTCAATTATGGACCACACTTGATGTCACCGTCCTTCAGTGGATTTATTCTCCTATCTCTACCAACCTATTGCAAATAATTATTGAGCCAGACGCTACGGCAATGGCTGTGTGGGATAGGTTGCGTGACATATTCCAGGATAATCAAAATTCCAGAGATGTTACCCTTGAATATGAATTTTCCCACGTCAACATGGAAAATTTTCCAAACGTTTCGGCGTATTGAAAAAGGTTAAAAGAATTGGCGGACCAACTCTGCAACGTTGGTGCGCCAGTTAGTGAAGATCGTCTTGTTTTACAGATGGTTGGTGGCCTATTTGAGGCCTATAGTGGCGTTGGAACTCTCCTTCGTCAAAGTAATCCTCTTCCAAGGTTCTATCAGGCCCGCTCCATGCTTACCTTGGAAGAAGACGACTTGGCTAAAGAGGCGGCTACTAGTGCTAGTCTCGTGGTCATGATGACATCCTCCACTAATTCTCAAAATTTTGGTGACAATTCGAACCAAAATCGATCTCACGAGGGCGGCAAAAATAATGGAAAAAATCGCGGAAGCAAATGCGGCTGTTCCGATAGTGGTAACGGCGGCCAAAACAATGGTGGTGGACCCCATCCCGATTATAGTGGGCCACCGACCCACTGGTCTCAGCCTTGGGCCTCTTGGCCGTGGGCTAGGAACAGTAGGCAGTGGCCCTACGGCCCAAATCCTTCACAGTTTCCAGCCACTGGCCAGTGGGCTTCCCAGCAGCCTAGACGGCCCAATGCACACTAGGCCACTATTTCCAGCATCAGTCACGGGCCAGGGCAGTACGCAGGGGTACTTGGGCCCCGACCTCCGCAAGCCCACCATGCAGCAGGCCCCACTCAGACCAATATTGAGGCCACGATGCACACACTTGGTTTGACTCCACCGGACCCGAATTGGTATATGGACACCGGTGCCACTACCCACATGACATCCGATTCAAGTACTCTATTGTCTTATTCCAATTTGAGCAACCCTCGTGGCATAATTGTTGGTAATGGTAATTATATTCCAATTCGTGGTTATGGTCATAAAACTTTATCTCCCCCCATCCACCCCTTATCTTGAAAGATACCCTACATGTCCCCAAATTGATTAAAAACCTAGTGTATGTCCGTAAATTCACCACTGACAATTCCGTGTCTATTGAATTTGATCTGTTTGGTTTATGTGTGAAGGATTTCAAGACGGGGAGTCTTTTCATGAGCGGTGATAGTAAAGGAGATTTTTATCCTATCATGTCATGTTCCGGTCTAACGAGTCAAGCCCTGCCGTCAGCGTTTGCAGCCTTTCCCCTTCCTTATGGCATGCTCGTCTTGGTCATCCGGAGTCGTCTATTTTGTCATCCTTAGCTAAAAACAATTTAATTTCTTATAAGGGTACGCGTAGTACTCCGAATTGTCAATCTTATTCTTTAGGAAAAAATGTTAAGTTGCCATTTGTAGACTCTAATTCTCATACGTTAATGTCATTTGATATTATTCATAGTGATCTATGGACGTCTCATGTTCTTAGTTCTTTGGGTCATCGGTATTATTTTCTCTTTTTGGATGATTATTCTAAAATTTTATGGACTTTTCCAATAGCGAAAAAATCTCAAGTTTTTTCCATCTTCTTAAAATTTAGAGCATTCATTAGAACCCAATTCGAACAAGAAATAAAAAATATTCAATGTGATAATGGCAAAGAATATGGCAATTGGGGGTTTCGGGAATTTTGTGCAAATAATGGGATCAATTTTCATTTTTCTTGCCCTCATACGTCTTCACAAAATAGGAAAGCTGAACGAAAAATTTGTACCATTAATAACATTGTCCGCACTTTATTGATTCATGCTTCCGTACCCCCATCTTTTTTGTATCATGCTCTACAAATGGCTACATATCTTCTTAACATTCTTCCTTCCAAAGGTTTGACATATTCGTCCCCTCTGCAAATTTTATATAATAAGACTCCTTCGTATTCACATCTTAGGATCTTTGGGTGCTTATGTTATTCGTTATTTCTGTCCACCACAATTAACAAACTTCAGGCTCGTTCTACCCCGTATGTGTTTTTGGATTATCCGTCTAATCATCGTGGTTACAAATGTTTTGATTTATCATCTAGTAAAATCATCTTTAGTCGCCATGTAATTTTTGATGAATATCACTTCCCATTAGCTAAGGTTAGTAATCACATGCCTAGTTCGTATAATATTTTGGATGATGGTATATCCCCGCATATTATTCACCATTTTTTGGACGTTTCCCGCACCCCAAATCCACCAGCGGACCCACTGCCCGCTGGCCCCACTGTTCAGTTACCAGCTACAGTTCCAGCAGCTGGGTCTAGTCCAGATCCCGTTACCAAGTTGGGCCAGCAGGCCCACTACCTGCTGGCCAGTCCGTCCCGAGTCCCGAAAATTCCCAAAATCCACTTGCTTCTTCCCCGATTCATAGACCAGTCACTCGTAGTCAACGGGATATTTTTAAACCAAAAAGATAATTTAATTTACATTCTGATGTGCTTAAATCACCCTTACCCCGTAATTCCGTGTCTACTCTAAATGACCCGAATCGGAAAATTGCTATGGCCGATGAATATAATGCACTTATTGATAATAATACGTGGGAGTTGGTGCCCCGTCCATATGGTATTAATATTATTAGGCCTATGTGGATTTTTGCTCATAAGGACAATTCAGACGGTTCATTTGCAAGGCATAAGGCGCAGCTTGTGGGTGATGGTAAGACTCAGCAGGTTGGGATGGATTGTGGTGAGACGTTTAGTCTGGTGGTCAAGCCGGCTACCATTCGCACTGTGCTCAGCTTGGCTCTTTCGAAAGCATGGCCCATTCATCAGTTAGACGTAAAGAATACTTTCCTACATGGTAATCTCAAGGAAACAGTCGATATGCATCAACCCTTGGGGTTTAGGGATTCCAAATATCCTCATCATATTTGTTTGTTGAAAAAGTCCTTATATGGACTTAAGCAGTCTCCCCGGGCTTGGTATAAGAGGTTTGCCGACTATGTTTCGACTATTAGGTTCACTCATAGCAGGTCGGATAATTCCTTGTTCATCTATCGTCGTGGTTCTTCCTTGGCTTATATACTATTATATGTGGATGATATTATCTTGACTGCCTCTTCCGATGCATTACGTCAGTCTATCATGACAATGCTCAGTTCTGAGTTTGTTATGAAAGACTTGGGGCCTTTGAGTTATTTTTTGGGGATTGATGTCACTCATCATGCTAATGGGTTGTTCTTATCCCAACGAAAGTATGCACTGAGATCATTGAGAGAGTTGGGATGTCCTCCTGTAAGTCCATTTCCACTCCAGTTAATACTAAGAATAAGCTTGGGGCTGCGGCCGACGCACCATACGAGGATCCCACTCGCTATCGCAATCTTGCAGGGTCCCTTCAGTATCTTACATTCACGATACCAGACATTATGTATGTCGTACAACAAGTGTGTTTGTTTATGCATGATCTCAGGGTTGAGCACATGAATGCGCTCAAATGCATCCTTCGGTATATTCAGGGTACACCTAACTATGGCTTGCATTTATATCCTTCATCGACGTCAACACTTGTCTTGTATACAGATGCTGATTGTGGTGGATGTCCGGACACCAGACGATCTACGCCTGGCTGTTGTATGTTTCTTGGTAATAACTTGGTCTCATGGTCTGCGAAACGTCAGTCAACTTTGTCCCGCTCCAGTGCCGAGGCCGAGTATCGAGGGGTAGCTAATGTGATCTCTGAATCATGTTGGTTACCTAATTTGTTGTTAGAGCTTCATTGTCATATTCAGAAAGCGACATTAGTTTATTGTGATAATGTTAGTGTCATCTACCTTCCTGGTAATCCGGCTCAGCACCAGCGCACTAAACATATCGAGATGGACATTCACTTTGTTCGTGAAAAGGTTGCTCGAGGACAAGTACTCGTCTTCCATGTCCCTTCCAGGTATCAGATTGCAGAGATCTTTACAAAGGGTCTTCCCTTGGTCGTTTTTGAAGATTTTAGGGACAGTCTCAGCGTTCGGCGATCGCCCGCTATGACTGCGGGGGTGTGTTAAGTATACAATAGGTATTGGTAACCAAATAGGTCTCGGTTTATTGTGTATATTTGGTATATATATTGTTGTAATATTTTAGGATACACACTACATTAATTAGTCTTATAAACTTACCATAATTATATAGTTAATGTCCAAGTAGAATAAGGTTTTAGGAGTAGAATAGGAATAGGATTCTCCTATTATGTACAATGTATATATACTCTTTCAATTAATGAAAATAATCAAGGGATTATTTCTTTCAGTAGCACCTACACAATCCTCACTGGTAGGCGAACCACTTCCGAATCATTCACATGATATAACATAAATAAAAATGGATGATAATAAAATACTATATAAATTGTCTCGTGATATAAATGCGGAAAATATAAGTCTGAACATCAACAACATCCCCCAAAATCTAGTTTGTGAATACAAGAGCACTAGAAATCCGATACAAGTCTGAGATAGGCACGCAGGCCAAAACCAAATGCATAATCAAAATAAGTTTGACTTGTCTCTCGAGTAGCAAATAAAAAGACTGTAATAGAGATAAAACACCTAATGATATGTTGAAGATAGCATCCTCACCCTGAATGCTGGAGAAACAATCGCTCGGACTCAGCCACGCGGTCTCACACTAGTAGAAGGCACTGAATCTTCACCAGAAAAGATGCCGCAAGTATAGTATGAGTACACAACGTACCCCCGTAGGCATCATAGGTTGACAACGACGGAAAATACGTAAAAAGAGATAAATATCAAGTTGACACCAAATAGTCCTATTCTAAAGTCCAATAACCTAACAACTATCACTTGTTCACATAATGATTCACAGAATTAGCATAAGGCAATGTTCATGTGAGTGTTCATGATCACATAAGTCACCCAGCTCCAAATAATTCAATAACAAGTTCGAAGTATCATTGTGTAAATAACATGCTTCCTTTATCCAGAAATTCAATCAAGTTATCAATAATCAATTCAACAATTGTTTCATCAACAGATAATCCTTGAATGATATATGTATGATATGTTGTGAATGCAATGTATATGTCAGGTACCTTGATCTTCGAGTATACATGAGCTCAAGTTTTTAATATGAGACGCATACCCATGGGGGACCCGCGAAGTCCATATACTCCTCCGGAATTTTTAATCGGAGACCAGCTCTTCGCTGAATAAAATCATATTGCAGGTGTGCAACCCGTCCCCTCGAATATCATCATCATCATCTCAATGTTTCCATAATCTCATAAGTAATCTCACATTTTCGGTCTCTTGGACCATCAACATTCCATACCACTCTCATATCAATATCTCAGAACCATGAGTGCATGAATGCAAATGACAACATAAGGCAAGAAATCATGATGTAATGAGATGCAACCAAGTATAGAGATGAATATCACATGCTTCTAAGAATCTAACAACACAACAATCCAAGTACAAATCAGGATATCATATTAGAAGCAGGTGTGATGAATAAACAAACAATAGCAAATATGGCGACAAGCCCACATATGGCGACAAGCCCAATCAATCAGCAGTCGGAACCATCATAAATTTGATTCCCCAAATCACCCATCAAGACAGTTCAACACCGGTACTCACTCAATCGTTCATCACAACCGGCTGAGTGGGACCCCCAAACACGTCCAATACCCCTCAATATTTATAACTAATTACGTACTTCTATCGAAGTCTTGTAAAAGTAAATTGTAGCCTACATCTGGGCTGAACATGAGTGTTAACTAATCAAGCATCGGTGATCGCCTTGCCCTTCCGCTGCGCCTCGTGATAGTCGTAGTCTAATCACGCATGTACTATTCGTTAATGAAGAGCTTACACAACATACAAGGACATAATCCTTAACAAGCAAGAATTTAAATATCAACCTCGGGCCCACGTCATCAAGACTCAAGCTTTAATATTCAATGATACTTGGAGCTTCGCTCGTGCTAGGTTTAGAGTCTGCACAAAAAAAGTGTGCAGTAAGTGTAGCGTGAGTACAAAACAATGAGTACTCAGTAGCATAGTCAATCGACTCTAGATAAAACTGAGACGAGGGTTGGCCGTATGAATATTACTTCTACACTAAACCGTTATTAGTCCGACATATCAATAATGTCAATTTATCAAAGATTCAAGCGTAAATGTAAGAAACCTTTAACTAATCAGATTTATCTCAAATAGTCAAGTAGCATAATAAAGTGGGCAAATACACAGCTTAGGCAAGTAAAGCAACAAGGAATAATCAAATGAATGATATGCAAATATTATGCAATGCAAGGCCTTTCCATTACCGGCACACACACGTTCGAACATTAATAAATAGAGTAGCGGTTCTCAAAATGACTGATCAGATCATTACAAAGTAGTTATTTCAGAGTGTAGGATCAGAAGGAAAGAAAGTTAAGGCCTTTTCTCATTCCCATACATTATGCTACTTTTTTATTTATGGTAGAAGACAGTAATTTTGAGAACTAACAACATTTTTAACTGGTCAGTTGAATGTTCTACGGATACCTCCCCTGTTTCTATTTAGCTTTTTCATTTTTCTAATCATTTTCCTCCCTGTCCTTGTTCCCTCATAAGCACATGGTACTGGGTACAGCTCTGATATCTCTGCGCTAAAGGAACGACAAATTTCTAACCTTCAAAAGAACGGTGGCTACATCATCCGGCTAATGATTATTATTTTTATTTTAGAAAGAATTTCAAAAAAGTTTGGAAGCTTGGCGTCAGATCCAGCCTGCTTCAGAGCACCGCAGCTCAACCATTGCGCGCGAATATAACTTTCATACGGACAGAGGTGGCAGGTGGTCCAAAGAAGGGTAAAGTTTAAGCGTTTGGAGCTTTGCGTTCCTCGTGTAGACCTTCGTCGTTGTTATCCAATGCTTTTACTTCACAAATACGAAAGAAATGAAAGCGATGCGAAGGAAAATTGCAAAGTTGAAGCAAAAGTGTGAAACTCCGAAGCTAAATTTTCTAAATTCGAGATGTTTATGATGAAGTGTATGCCTCAAAGATCCGATGAAGACGAAGAGACAAAATCCGATAGAGATTAGATTGTAGTTGAAAGAAATAACCTCTTGATTATTTTCATTAATGAATGGGGTATATATACAAGTTACAATCTCCAAATATGAAAAATACTATTCATACTATACTTCTAAATCATAATCATACTTGTACAAGAATTCTACAACTATGGTAAGTTTGTACACTAGTTTAATTACAATCCTAATCCTATTTGAGCACGGTATCGTGCTATATTCTACCACACCCCCGCAGTCATAGCGGGCAGTTATCGTACGCTGAGACTGTACCTAAAATCTTCAAATAGAACTGAGAGAAGGCCTTTCGTAAAGATGTCAACAATTTGGTATCTGGAGGGCACATGTAAAATGCGTACTTGTCCACAAGCTACCTTTTCGCGAACAAAGTGAATATCCATCTCGATATGTTTAGTGCGCTGATGTTGGACCGGATTTCCAGAAAGATAGACTGCACTAACATTATCACAATAGACCAAGGTAGCTTTCTGAATAGGAAAGTGTAATTCTAATAAAAGATTACGCAGCCAACATGATTCTGATACCACACTAGCCACACCTCGATATTCAGCCTCTGCACTGGATCAAGCTAATGTAGCCTGGCGTTTCGCAGACCACGAGACCAAGTTATTCCCAAGAAACATACAATAACCAGATGTCGAGCATCTGGTATTAGGACAGCCACCCCAATCAACATCTGTATATGACACAAGAATAGAGACGGAAGAAGGATATAAATGCAATCCATAATCAAGTGTGCCCTGGATGTACCGTATAATGCGTTTGAACGCATGCATGTGCTCAATCCGTGGTTCATGCATGAATAAACATACTTGCTGAACTGCATAAGTAATATCAGGTCTCGTCTAATAAAGATACTGAATTACCCCGGCAAGTCTGCAATATGGGTGGAATTCTCGTATGGTGTGCCTGATGTAGTACTCAACTTTGGTTTGGTATCAACCGGAGTGGAAGTAGACTTACAAGATGACATACCGGCTCTCTCAATAATCTCCGCAACATACTTACTTAGAGATAAAAATAGACCACATGAATGACGCGTGACAGCAATGCCCAAGAAATAACTCAAGGGTACCAAGTCTTTCATTGCAAATTTAGAACTGAGAAATGACATGATAGACTTGCGCAAATTATGAAATGAAGCAGTCAATATAATATCATCTACGTATAATAAAATGTATGCCAGAGAAGTACCACGATGATATATAAATAGAGAATGATCAGACCGACTGTGAGAAAACCCAATAGTAGATACATAATCTACAAACCTCTTATACCAAGCCCGCGGGTCCTGCTTAAGCTCATACAAGGACTTCTTCAACAAACAGACACGATGAGGATGATTAGGATCTCAAAAACCCAAGGGTTGATGCTTATAGATTGTCTCCTTAAGATCACCGTGTAAGAAGGCATTCTTTACATCCAACTGTTGAATAGACCATGCTTTTGAAAGAGTCAAACTAAGAACAGTGTGAATGGTAGCCGATTTGACCACCGGACTAAACATCTCACCACAATCCATGCCAACCTGTTGAGTTTTGTCATCACCTACAAGACGAGTTTTATGCCTCTCAAAAGAACCGTAAAATTTTTCTTTATGAGTAAAAATCTACATAGACTGAATAATATTAACACCATATGGACGGGGTACTAACTCCCACATCTTATTTTCAATAAGAGCATTATATTCGTCAGTCATAACCAATTTCCAATTCAGGTCATGTAGTGCAGACACAGGGTTACGTGGTAGTGAGAATTTATAGATATTAGAATTGAGATTAAAATATTGTTTTGGTTTTAAAATACCCATTTGACTACGAGTAACGGGCCCTTGACTCGAGGTAGAGTTGGGTGGATTTGGGCCAATATACGGGACGGTGACGGACTGGCCAGTAGGGGCGAAAGCCGATATTGGAGTGGGCTAGAACATTGGAACAGTACCGAGATCGGTACTGGGCCGTGTTTCTGGCCCACTGGGCAGAATCGGTGGAACAGTGGTAACGGGACTGTGTGGGCCAGCATGCGGTGGGTCTGCTGGCATATTTTGGTCACGGGACAAGTCCGATAAATGGTGGATAATATATGGTGAGACTTCGTCATCTAAAAAATTATACGAACTAGGCACGGGACTACTTACTTTACCAAACAAAAATTGGGTTTCATCAAAAAGAATATGTCGACTAATTATGATTTTATTAGACGATAAATCAAAATATTTGTAACCACGATTATAAGATGGATAACCCAAAAATACACAAGCGGTAGAATGAGCTTGAAGTTTGTTAATTGTAGTTGACGAAAAAAATGGATAGCAAAAATACACAAAGACCCTAAGATGTGAATACGAAGAAGTCTTATTATAGACAATTTTAAGGGGAGATTCATATGCTAACCATTTGGTAGAAAGTACGTTAAGAAGGTAAGTAGTCATTTGTAGTGCATGATGCCAAAATGAAGGGGGTACAGAAGCATGGGCTAATAAAGTTCGGATAATATTATTAATGGTACGAATTTTCCGTTCGGCTTTCCCATTTTGTGAGGACGTATGAGGACAAGAAAAATAAAAACTATGTCATTAGCATCACAAAATTCCTGAATCAACCCATTATCGTATTCCTTGTCATTATCACATTGAATATTTTTAATCTTCCTTTCGAATTGGGTACGGATGAATGCTCTAAATTTTAAGAAAGTGGAAAAAACTTGAGACTTTTTGGATAACGTAAAGGTCCACAAAAAATTAGAATAATCATCCAAAAATAAGACATAATAACTATGGCCCAAAAAACTTAAAACTGAAGATGTCCATAAATCACTATGAATAACGTCAAAAGGCATCAAAGTACGAGAAGTAAAGGCTACAAATGGTAATCGAACATGTTTTCTTAACGGACAAGAAGAATAAAGTGGAGTACTATGCGTACCCTTACAAGAAATAAAATTGTTTTTATGCGAACACGAAATAATAGACGATCTCGGATGACCCAAACGTGCATGCCACAAGGAAGGAGCAAGGGCGGCAATAGTAGACGGCATGGCTTGACTCGTGGAAGTGGTGGTAGTTGTGATTGGATAAAGCTCTCCCCTACTATTGCATCTCATTAGAGGTATCTCCGTTTTGAAATCCTTCACAGAAAACCCAAAGGGATCAAAATTAACAGAAACCCAATTATCAGTGGTGAATTTTCAGACATACACCAAATTTTTAATTAAGTTAGGGGCATGAAGGGTATTTTTCAAAACTAGAGGTGGATGTGGGGGAGACAAAGTTGTATATCCATAACAACGAATTGGAATTGAGTTGTCATTACCAACAATTATACCACGATTTTTGCTCAAATTTGAATAAGACGAGAGAGTACCTAGATCGAACGTCATATGAAAAGTGGCTCCGGTGTCCATATACTAATTTGCGTCCAGGATTTAAGCCAAGTATATGCATTGCGACTTCAATGTCTGTAGGTGTCGGGATCGGATTTGGGCTCGCAGCATGGAAGGCCTACGGGGGCCGAGGCCCAAGAAGGCCTGCCTGCTATCCCGGCTCATTACTGTACTTCATTCCACTATTTGGGACCGAGAAACTGGGCCTGGAATTTTGCTGGAACTGAACCCAGTTTCCCGGATAATGAGCAGGCGGAAAATAAGGGTTGTTGGGCCAATGGCCACTGGCCCAGCCCTACTGCCATGGGGCCCACAATTGAGACCAGTTGGCCTACGGCCCACTGCTCTGAGGCCCACTGCTGTAGCTGCCACTGTTCCGTCCTCTGCCGTCATTACCACCGCGATTGGCACCACTATTTTTGTCATTATTTTTACGATTTTGGACTATTTTTTCCGCCACCGTGGTTATAATTTTGGCTCGAATTTTCAGAGAATGAGTGAGGGTCATCTGACGTGGTCATCATTACGACGGAATGTGCTTCGATAGCCACCTTTTTAGCCAAACCAAACTCTTCTAACGTGAGCATGGAACGGGCCTGATAAAATGGTGGCAGAGGATTACTTTGAAGACGTAGTGTTCCAACGCCATTATAGGCCTCATAAAGGCCTGCAACCATTTGAAGAACAAGACAATTATTGGTAACGGACGCACCAACGTTGTGGAGTTGGTCCGCCAATTCTTTCAGCCTTTTACAATATGCGGAGACGTTAGGAAAATCTTTCATGTTGACATAGGAAAATTCCTGCTCAAGAGTGACAGCACGAAAATATTTGTTATCTTGGAATATATCACGCACCCTATTCCAAGTAGCCATCTCCGTAGCATCGGGTTCAATAATCGTCTCCAAGAGGTCTGTAGAGATTGTGGAATAAATCCACTGGAGAACGGTAGCATCAAGGGTTGTCCATGACGTAGGATCATCCTCGGGGGTAGGCACCTTCTCCTCGCCAGTTACTTAGGGGATTATGTTATGGAGGACTTGATGCGAGCGTGCGTGAGCTTTGAATAATTTCGCCCACGTCGCGTATTTGACGTTTTCCATCTCAAGAACAATAGGGATGTGGTTCTTGATGTTGGAAACTGTAAGGGCAGGATGAAATATGTTCTTTGACGTAGACATAACGAAAGAACAATATGTGAATTAGGGACTAGGAAGAAAATTTGGGAATAGAGGAGGAAAAGTGCACGCAAACCGAAGAAGGGTTCACGGAAACCGAGCAGAAATCGAGAAGAGCGGAAGTATTTTTGAGAGAAGGTATTTTAGACCTAGACTTCTGATACCATGAAAGAAATAATTCCTTGATTATTTTTATTAATGAATGTGGTATATATACAAGTTACAATCTCCAAATATAGAAAATCATAATCATACTATACTTTTAAATCCTAATCATACTTGTACAAGAATTCTACAACTATGATAAGTTTGTACACTAATTTAATTATAATCATAATCCTATTTAAGCACGGTACCGTGCGATATTCTATCGGTAGTTGTTGTTGGTTATTGTTTTTTATTGTGATGTTTAAGCTTTTTAGACTACCGTGCTATATTCTATCAGTAGTTGTTGTTGGTTATTGTTTTTTATTGTGATGTTTAAGCTTTTCAGACTTGGTTTGGGATGATTAAACTATTTCGAATTGATGTTTGTTTGGATGTTTCAAATGCTTGAATGTTTAGACTATTTCTTTATGTTTGATTAATTGTTTGTGATGTTTATTCAAAGCATAGTTGTTTAGTTGGATTCTTAAGTTCTCCGGTGTTGTGTTTGTATTTTGGCAGCACGTGCAGCTAATAAAACAGCAGTTTGCTGTCAAAATATATGGGGAATTCCGACTATAGTAGTCGCAAAATTAATTTTTTATTTTGCTGAAAATTAAGAATTCCGACTACAGTAGTCGGAACTTTCATAAAAGTATTTCCAGAAGTTTAAAACTTCTGGCTATAGTAATCGGTATACTAGTTAAATAAATAATTAATAATTTAAATATCCCGACTACAGTAATTGAAATATTAATTAAAAAAACATTTAATAATTTAAGTATTACGTCTACCGTAGTCGGAATATATACATTTATTAAATAATTACTTTTTATTGTTCCGACTATTGTAGTTAGAATATTTAAACTTTTGTCGTCGTCCCTTATTTAGCATTGTCCGACTACAGTAGTCGAAACTTTCCGATTATAGTAGTCGAAAAATATTTTCCGATCATGCATTTTTCAACTACTTGAAAATGGTTGGTAGGTAGTCGGTAATCAAAGATCTTCGACTACAATTGCTATCGGAAAATCACGATTTTTTAGTAGTGAGTACTCTGGCAACAATGAGAATAAGATTCCTATTTGATAATAATAAGATCACTACTTTTTTTGTCTCAATTTTTGAAGAGTACGGGATGAAGGATCAAAATATTTAATTTTGATTATAAATTTTTTTTAAAAATTACATATTTGAACACTATACAAAGAGTATTTTAAGTCAAGATAACTAATGATTCAAAATATTTAAGAAAATAAAAAAAATTAATATTTTTTTAGTTAACTCTCCAAATAGTACTCCCTTCATCTCAATTTATTTGAGGATGCTCAATTTTCAAGAATCAAACAAATTGTCGTTGACCACAAGTTATATGTTCAAATGTACGGTCAAAATTAAATATTTTAAATATTAAAAAGCGAAAAATATCATATAAATTAGAAGAGAGAAAATAACACCTTCAGGACGGAGGAAATATATAACATGTATATCACTCTTCTATTTGATAACAATAACAATAATAAAATCCACCACTTCCCTACTTGGAGACCTTTTTTCTTTTTTTTCATGCAGCATTCGATCGGACAGTATAGAGATATTTTCGTACATATATGGTTGGCTAAGTGTGACATTAACCGACAATATACGTAGTAGTAATTGCCAACAACTAATAAACCTTACATGAAAGTAATATAGCTCTGATTTTCTGAAAGATAATTGTACGTACGGCTCAAGTTAGTACATTTAATTGGAAAACCTTAATCCATATTGTGTGAAGTACTTATTTATTTAACTATAAATATAGATTTGTGATCCATAGAGATTCAATCAATATTTATAAATAGAGTACTCTGAGCATTGTATAGAATCAACCAAACTCTGTTGCTGTTAGCCAGACATTAAACTGTTCTTAGTTTTTTTATATTTCAATCCCAAGGTTCTTAATTGTGTATATTTGATACTTCAATCTATTATATGTTGTGATTTTTGTCTCACATATATTATTACTCGCAATATTGCAGTAATCAATTAAGGAGTGCTATACATAGGAAGGATTCTATTGCTGTGATGGTTAGTTTCTACCAGTTAACTCATGTCATTGACTGTTTTACATGTTCTAAAATTTGGTATTTACAAGTGATTTTTCTTTCTACTAATTGATAATTCAATATTGCTGAAAACCTCATCACATGTATAGTACTCCCTCCGTCTCCATCTCAATTTATGTAATATCATTCAGATTTCAAGAGTCAAATGAGTTTTTCTTTTATCATAATTTTTTATGTCTTTGTTAAATATACAATACATCTACTGTGATATACAATCATGTATATCACGGTTTGTCCGATTTTTCTCAATAGGATTAGTGTAATAATTTATTGTATATTTGTACCATAATTAGAATTGTATACTTACCTTAATTACAGGATTCTTATACAAGTAGAATAGGATTTTGGGAGTAAAATAAGAATAGGATTTTCCTATTATGGAAATTGTAAATTGTATATATACTATTTCATTAATGAAAATAATCAAGAGATTATTTCTTTCATGGTATCAGAAGTCTAGGTTAATATTTTCTCTCAAATTTTCTCCCAAAATTTCCGTCCAAACAGCCCGGTTCCGAGCCCCTTCCTCAGTTTCCGTGCCCGGAAATTATTTTTCTCTTCCCAATTTTTTCTTCCAAATCCCTACATCACGTCTTGCGTTGCTATTATGGCTAAGAACATGTTTCACCCTACCCTTGCTGTTTTTAATATCAAGAATCACATTCCTATCATTCTTGAAATAGAAAACGTCCAATATGCAACGTAGGCCGAACTATTCAAAGTTCATGCACACTCGCATCAAGTCCTCCATCACATTATCCCCGTAGCTCCTACGGATACAACGGTGCCAAAACCCGAGGATGATCCTAAGTTATGAACGACACTTGATGCTACTGTTCTTCAGTCGATTTATGCCATTGTTTCTATCGACATGTTGCAGATGATTATCGAACCAAACGCTACGGCAATGGCAACTTGAAATAGAGTACGTGATATATTCCAAGATAATCAAAATTCTCTTGTTGTTACCTTGGAGCAGGAATTCTACCACGTCAATATGGAAGATTTCCCTAACGTTTCAGCATATTGCAAAAGGTTGAAGGAATTGGCGGACCAACTCCGCAACGTTGGTGCACCACTTACCAACAACCGTCTTGTCCTTCAGATGGTTGCAGGACTTTCTGAGGCATATAGTGGTGTTGGCACGCTTCTTCGTCAAAGCAGCACTTTTCCACAATTTTATCAGGCTCGTTCTATGCTGACGCTCGAAGAAGACAGCTTGGCCAAGAAAGCGGCTACCAGTGCTAGTCCCGTAGTCATGATGACCGAGTCTAATTTTCCCCCTTCCGGTTCCAACAACTCGGGCCAAAACTGCAACAACGGTGAAAGCAAAAAGGGTCAGAATAAAAAAAATAATGGAAAAAATCGCGACGGCAACATGGGTGGCAGCCGAAACAGTGGTGGTGGCGGTGGTGGCGGCCCTCGGATCAGTCAGCAGCAGTGGAATTGGGCCAGCCAAGTTAGGCCAAACAGTGACAGTTTTTAGGGTTATTACCCAGGAAACTAGGCCTATAATTCTCACACGCTTGGATTACATCCACCGGACCCAAATTGGTACATGGACACCGGAGCCACTATCCACATGACGTCCGACTCAGGTACTCTCTCGTCTTATTCCAATTTGAGCAACAATCGTGGTATCATTGTTGGTAATGGTAATTCAATTCCAATTTGTGGTTACGGTCATAAAACGTTATCTCCCCTCCCCATCCACCCCTTATTTTGAAAAATACCCTTCACGCTCCTAAATTGATTAAAAATTTGGTATCTATCCGTAAATTCACCACTGATAATTCCATTTCTATCAAATTTGATCCATTTGGGTTTTCTGTGAAGGAATTCAAGTCGGGGAGTCCTCTCATAAGGTGTGATAGTAGGGGAGATCTTTATCCTATCACGCCAAGTTCAGGTTTCTCGAGTAACGCATTGCCATCAACTTTTGCAGCTCTGGCTCCTTCCTTGTGGCATGCTCGTCTAGGTCATCCAGGGTCGTCTATTTTATCTTTCTTATATAAAAATAATTTTATTTCTTGTAAGGGTACGCGTAGTACTCCGAATTGTCAATTTTGTTCTTTAGGAAAAATTGTTAAGTTGTCATTTGTAGACTCTAATTCTCATACTTTAATGCCATTTGATATTATTCATAGTGATCTATGGACTTCTTATGTTTCATCGGTATTATGTTCTCTTTTTGGATGATTATTCTAAATTTTTATGGACTTTTCCGATAGCGAAAAAATCTCAAGTTTTTTCCATCTTCTTAAAATTTAGAGTATTCATTAGAACCCAATTCGAACGAGAAATAAAAAATATCCAATGTGATAATGGCAAATAATATGACAATGGGGTGTTTCAGGAATTTTGTGCAAATAATGTGATCAAATTTTATTTTTCTTGCCCTTATACGTCTTCACAAAATGGAAAAGCCGAACGCAAAATTCGTACCATTAATAACATTGTCCGCACTTTATTGATTCATGCTTCCATACCCCCATCTTTTTGGCATCATGCTCTACAAATGGCTACATATCTTCTTAACATTCTTCCTTCCAAATGTTTGACATATTCGTCCCCTCTGCAAAGCTTATATAATAAGACTCTTTCGTATTCGCATCTTAGGATTTTTGGGTGCTTATCCATTGTTTCCGTCCACCACAATTAACAAACTTCAGGTCCGTTCTACCCCTTGTGTGTTTTTGGGCTATCCGTTTAATCATTGTGGTTACAAGTGTTTTGATTTATCATCTAGTAAAAAAATCATCATTAGTCGCCATGTAATTTTTTATGAATCCCAATTTTCGTTTGCTAAGGTTAGTAATCACGTGCCTAGTTCGTATACTTTTTTGGATGATGATATATCTCCATATATAATTCACCATTTTTCGGATGTGTCCCATACCCCAAATCTGCCAGCGGGCCCACTGCCCGCTGGCCCCACTGTTCTGTCACCAGCTACAGTTCCCGCAACTGTGTCCAGTCCAGTTACTGGGCCAGTAACGGTAAATAGGCCAGTCACCCAACCCATTACTGCCACTGTTCCATCCCCAATTTCCAATTCCCGTTACCGAGTTGGGCCAGCAGGCCCACTGCCTGTTAGCCAGTCCGTCCCGAGTCCCGAAAATTCCCAAAATCCACCCGCTTCTTCCCCGAGTCATAGACCAGTCACTTGTAGTAAACGGGGTATTTTTAAACTAAAAAGACATTTTAATTTATATTCTAATGTCATTAAATCCCCTCTACCTCATAACCCTGTGTCTGCTTTAAATGACCCGAATTGGAAAATTGTTATGACCGACGAATATAATGCTCTTATTGATAATAAGACGTGGGAGTTGGTGCCCCGTCCATCTAGTGTTAATATTATTCGGTCTATGTGGATTTTTGCTCATAAGGACAATTCTGACGGTTCATTTGCGAGACATAATGCTCGTCATGTAGGTGATGGTAAGACTCAGCAGGGTGGTGTGGATTGTGGTGAGACATTTAGTATGGTGGTCAAGCCGACTACCATTCGCACTGTGCTCAGCTTGGATCTTTCGAAAGCATGGCCCATTCATCAGTTAGATGTGAAGAATGTTTTCTTACATGGTGATCTCAAGGAGACAGTCTATATGCATCTGCCCTTGGGGTTTAGGGATCCCAAATATCCTCATCATGTCTGTTTGTTGAAGAAGTCATTGTACGGGCTTAAGCAGTCTCCTCGGGCTTGGTATAAGAGGTTTGTAGATTATGTTTCGACTATTGGGTTCTCTCACAGCAGGTCTGATAATTCAATGTTCATATATCGTCGTGGTTCTTCATTGGCGTATATACTATTATATGTGGATGATATTATCTTGACTGCCTCTTCTGATGCATTACGCCAGTATATCATGATAATGCTCAGTTCTGAGTTTTCTATGAAAGACTTGGGGCCCTTGAGTTACTTTTTGGGGATTGTTGTCACTCATCATGAAGATGGGTTGTTCTTATCACAGAGGAAGTATGCATCTGAGATTATTGAAAGGGTTGGGATGTCATCATGTAAGTCCACTTCCACTCCGATTGATACTAAACCCAAGTTAGATGTTGCGGCTGGCTCACCGTATGAGGATTCGATCCGCTATCGCAGTCTTGTAGGGGCCTATCAGTATCTTACGTTCACAAGACCAGATATTACGTATGTCGTACAACAGATATGTTTGTTTATGCATGATCCCTGGGTTGAGCACATGAATGCACTCAAACGCATTATTCGGTACATCCAGGGGACACTTGACTATGGCTTACATTTATATCCTTCGTCGACGTCTACACTTGTCTCGTATACAGATGCTGATTGGGGTGGTTCTCCAGACACCAGACGTTCTACGTCTGGCTATTGTATGTTTCTGGGTAATAACTTGGTCTCGTGGTCTGCAAAACGTCAGTCGACTTTATCCCACTCCAGTGCCGAGGCCGAGTATCGAGGGGTAGCCAATGTGGTCTCTGAATCATGTTGGTTATGTAATTTGCTTTTAGAACTTCAGTGTCCGATTCAAAAAACTATCTTGGTTTATTGTGATAATGTTAGTGACATCTATCTTTCTGATAATCGGGTTCAGCATCAGCGCACTAAACATATCGAGATGGATATTCACTTTATTCGCGAAAAGGTAGCTCGTGGACAAGTATGTGTCTGTCATGTCCCTTCCAGGTATAAAATTACAGACATCTTTACAAATGGTCTTCCCTCGGTCCTTTTTGAAGATTTTAAGGACAAACTCGGTGTACGAAGACCGCCCGCTTTGACTGCGGGGGTGTGTTAAATATACAATACATCTACCGTGATATACAATCATGTATATCACGGTTTGTCCGATATTTCCTAATAGGATTAGTGTAATAATTTATTGTATATTTATATCATAATTAGAATTGTATACTTACCTTAATTATAGAATTCTTGTACAAGTAGAATAGGGTTTTGAGAGTAGAATAGGAATATGATTTTCGTATTATGAAAATTGTAAATTGTATATATACTCTTTCATTAATGAAAATAATCAAGGGATTATTTCTTTCAGTCTTTTAAATATTATGAATTTTCAATTATTATGACCTATAATACTTTTGACATAATTTTCAAATATATAAATTTTATTTCAAAAAACTTAAAAATTTCATGTCTGAATTCACTCTCAAAAATTAAAAGTTCGGTACTCAAAATCCGGACGGTACCCCATAAATTGGGATAGAGGGGATAGTATTTAATTTCTAGTAGTATTTAGCAGGAGAATTAGGGATGGCATTTGGGCGGGGCGGGGGAGGGGGTACCCGCCAGAAAATTTTATACCCGCCACCCGTGGCGGGTACAATTTTCAAGATCCATACCCGCCTAGGCGGGTATATTCCTAAATCCACATCGGCTCCACCACTCAAGTGGATATCCGTCACCCGCCAATACCCTCTAATACCCGCCTGCCATATTTTGTAGTAAATTCATTTGTGATCAATTAGTGATCAACATGATCCTAAAAATTCAAATTCCAAAAATTTGAGTCAAGAATCAATACTGTCACGGTCTCATTTTCTTTGGGAGAGAGGGAGGAGAATTCTGAATTTTTTCACCATCAGAATTCCTCATTTTTTTCACTTTTTCCCCCTTACACAGCAAAGAATCAAGAAAACCCAAAAATTATCCACCCAAATAGTTATATATTACAAATGTAGACAAAACCCAGATATTATTTCAGCTATATAAGCTAAAGTTTTTCAACTTTTTCAATTGAACTCCACAAACCCAATAGGTAAAATTTAACAAATGCACAAAAATTGATCTCACCAAGACAACTCCAAAGCACAAAGCAAAGACAACAATATTTCCCAATATTTTTCGATCAACATCTCCTTTAAAGAAAAAGGCAGAGACGTCGAGGTGGTTCGTGAAAAAAGTTTGTGATTTTTCCTTTTAAGAAAAAGACAGAGATGTCGAGAATGAAAGAGGGAGGAGAGACGGCGTGAAGGGGAATGAGAGAGAGGGAGGCGTGAAGGACTGAAGAGGCGTAGGGTTTTGAGTTTTGTTGGAGAATGAGAGACTTGTCGTGACTTATGGGCTGAAGGCAGGACTTATGGGCTGAAGGCAGGACTTATGGGCTGCTAATATTTTGGGCTTGGGGCGGGTATAAGGCGGGCGGGTAGGCGGTTGGATGCGGGGCGGGTATGACTGCAAATCCACCACCTACCCGCCTACTCGTGACGAGTACATTTTCAATACTCATACCCGCCTATTACCCGTCAAAGTTATACCCATACTATAGTGCGGAATCCGCAAAATTATACCCACCTGTCATCCCTAAGGAGAATATACAAGACCACGTTATTCTTCAACTTATATATCTTAATGAATTTAATCAACTTATGAGCAGAAATATGTAATTTTATTAATTTAGTTATTTGCAAAAGTAAACAAGCATTATGTAATATGTTAATTATGTACTTGTAAACAAGCAATATGTAATATGTTAATTATGTACTTTGTGATCATTGGTTCGTGTTCAAGGATGAGTTGTTATAAGAAGACTCTTTTTCCTGTTCTTTTAAGTATAAATATATTAATTATCTGATTCCTTGTCTTTTAGTACATCTTTTTCTTTCTGAAATTTCTGTCTATGTTTAACCGGCTTTTTCTGCGGAAACAAAACAACTGCTCTAATCCTATTCCTTTCATTATGTTTCCTCCTCCTCAAATTACTGTCACTTTCATATCCTCTCTCATAAATTTAAAATAAGTGAATTTTACGTAATAATTTATATGATATAGTTTGACTCGGCATGGAGTTTAAAAATTAAAAGAAAATTTTTAAATCTTGTGGTTTAAAATAAGTCAATACTTGTGTGGTTATAGATCATCTCGTTAAGCGTAAATAATAAAGTTTAAAATTAAATTATTATCAAATAATAAAATGTGTCATTCTTTTTAAAACTGATTAAAAAGAAAAGTGTGTCATATATATTGAGACTGAAAAAATAGTATGTATACTATTCTAACTTTTTTATTCTATTTAACTCCAATATTAATTAATTTAACATTCAACACTACTAAACAACTTAGTACAAAGGTCCCGATGGGCACACTCGAGATAACAATCGGTTATCCGCCCCTATGGGATGGAACGGCATAAGTTTTTCTAGAATTCAAGAGAAGTCAAAATAGCGAGACGACCCAATATCGTTATAATGTAGGTGTTAAGTGAGAGAGAAGTAATATATGCGACTCAAACTGATAGAGCTCAACTTTATATATTCTTATGACTTAAGACATTCACTATCTATGTTTAGAGATCAAAGCAATAAATAAAATATTATCTTCGTCCCAATTTATGCAATATAGTGTGATGGGGCATGGAGTTTAGTAAATAAAAAAAGATTTTTGAATTTTATAATCTAAAATAAGCTAAAAATATTTATGTGGTCATAAATCATCTCGTTAAATGTAAAAATTAAAGTTTAAAATTAAATTATTATTAAATAAAAAAAATGTATCACTCATTTTTAAATGGACTAAAAAAAAGCATATCACATAAATTAAAATAGAGAGATATTAATAATACCTTTTGACAACGCGAAAAAGCCAAAAGCTCCGTCCTCCCTGGAATGAAGGAATGGAAAGAATAGAGGACCGGGGTGTGGAAGCTCCTGAGGTGGGAGATTCCACCTTTTTGGAATAAGGAATGGAAAGAATAGAGGACTTTGGTGTCCCTTTCAAAGTCAAGAATTTAAGATATTTTTATATTATTAGCGAAATTAAGTGCACTTTTTAGTAGACTTATTATATAAATTTACCTATTATTAGTTTATAACCAACCTAATTAATATAAGTATTTTTATTAACCTTCGTGTCATATAAAACCTATATATCCATGTGCTTTAACTTCTTTGGCAGGTGTTCTAGTTTGTATTTTAACAAACTTTTTTCCACCAAAACGACGAAAACAGTTGCTTCCTTTGTTTTTACACTTTCTATCCCAGTCCTCCCTCTCTATCTATCCAAGGAATAAAGAAATAGAATTGGTGTCCCTTTCAAGTAGGGCTGGCCAGTGGGCCGGGACGGCCGGACCCCGACCCGACCCCGTCCCGAACCCGCTCATGTCCTGCCACGATCCCTCTAAAAAAAGTAAATAAAAAAATAACGGGGGCGGGACTCGAACTCGGGACGGGACGATGTCTCGTCCCGCTGCACTGAGCCACCCCAGCCCGCTAGACCCGACCCGCCTCGCCCGTCCGAGCCCGAGCCCGACTCGCCCTTTTCCCCTTTGCAAATATGACCGTTGCACCAACGATCATTTTAGATTATGGCCGGCCAATCCGGCATTTTAGGCTCCCCAACCCCCCTACCCCTTAATATTTATTTTTAACCCATAAGTTATTATATTTACACTTTAACTCAATTTTTCAACTATAAATAACTCATTTTCTCTTCATCTTTCTCACAAATCTTCCTACAATCTCTCTAATTTCTCAATATATATCTCTACAAGTCTACATTGTTTGCTAAATATTCAATTTTATTTATTCATTTGGGAATTGGGAGTGAAGTTGGCAACTAGCTTGAGGATCTTTCATCGAGCAAAGTTTCAATTTTCAACCTCTCGATTACACGTCGACATTACGTCGGCGTTTGGTACATTCGTTCCTTCATTAAATTATTATTGTTTGTTTATTTTATTTAGCGCACTTAATTTTATTGTCTTTAATTATTTATTATCCTAATTAAAATGGAAGGATTAAAATGTATGTTTAAGGGTAAGGGTAAGGGTGCTTCTTCTAGTAGGG
The DNA here is from genome assembly GCA_029783415.1 of Anisodus acutangulus. Classification (NCBI taxonomy): domain Eukaryota; kingdom Viridiplantae; phylum Streptophyta; class Magnoliopsida; order Solanales; family Solanaceae; genus Anisodus; species Anisodus acutangulus. The sequence goes on from CM056509.1 coordinate 10,944,580, forward strand.
GCAACCAGGGCAAGAGTACTTCTTCTAGTCATCTTATTCCTACACATGATGATTTTGTTGATACTCAACATTTTCCTACAATACCATTAGATTTAGACCAGGAGCTATTTTCTGAAACTCAAGAAGACTTTAATTTAGACGATGATCTAGATGATATACCCACTAATGTTGACGACAACACACCCACTAGTGCACCTTCAACTAAAATACCTCATATTCCCTCTAGTATGAGACGAGGTCCAGCAAAACGACCATTAAAATCAGATGCATGGACATTTTTTTATAGGGACGTAGAGAATCAAGTAGCCATATGTAAAATTTGTAAAAATGTTTTAAAATTTAAAACTGGAAAAGGTCACGGTGGGACGGTAGTGGAAGCGACGTGGATCAATTTGACCAACAAATACCAATTCCAACCGAAGAATCACATGAAATCATCAAGCAATTAGAACAGGTTTTTTTGAGAATGTAATTTTTTAAATTGCAATTTTATTATGTAATTTGCAACTTTTGGACAACACCACAAAGTTGCAATTTAGATTTTAGACAATTGTATTTGTATTACAAAAAAATCATATGTCTATTAAATAATATAAGAGGCACAAAAACAAATTTCTTGGGATGTTTTATTACACTATCTTGTTTTGTTTATTGAGTTTTTTTATACATATGTTATTTTTTTTTTAAAAGGAGAACCCGCTGCACTTCGCCGACCAGCGCCCCGCTTCGATACCGACGGATCGGGATCGGACGGATCGAGCAAGTCCCACTGCACTGACCCCACCGGACCCCGACACCGACCCCTTCTCCAGTCCCGCCCCGACTCCGACCCCGCCAGATCCGAGCCCGGCCCACTGGCCACCTTTACTTTCAAGTCAAGAATTTAAGGAATTTTTGTAATATTAGCAAAATTAATTGCTATTTTAGTACTTGTTATATTAATTTTACCTATAATTAATTCACAATCAACCTAATTTTAATTTTTTTCAACTATCATGCCATATATTTATATATCTGTTTTATAATCTCTTTGTCCAAAAAAGATGATCTTATTTTCCTTATTAATTTATCCCAAAAAGATTGGATTTTTTTAATATTTAAAAATAATTTAAATTCATAAATTGAATTACAATAATACAAATATCTAAGATTTGTTTTAAACTACATATTTTAAAAAAATTCATTTATTTCTTAAATTTTGTGTCAGTTAAACTAGAATAGTACAAAGAGAGTACTAGTAGTAACTTCTTTGGCAGATATTCAAGTTTGTATTTCACATTCTCTTAACAAACTTTTCCACTCCACCAAAACGACTAAAGCAGTTGCTTACTTTGTTTTACACTTTCAATCTATCCCCCAGATTTGTCTAACGGCGACGTCAATTATCCCGTTACTCAAATAGACGATCCCTGTTACATTAGACGGCTGTGTGCAGGACAGAAGAAATGACAGCACTACTCATCAGCCAATAATAAGAATCAAAATCCGACGAAGTTTCCCTCCTCATTATCATCATCATCCTTTCCAAAACTGAAATTCTACTTCAGAGTTTCTGCTATACAACAACAACAACATACACAGTCCCACATCACGGGGCTGGGAAGGATAGAGTGTACACAGACCTTATTTTCACTTTGGTAGGTTGAGAAATTTCATTGGAATTAGTAGTACCAAAATAAGTATTATATATATATATATATAATAGTGTAAGGGAATTGGAGAGGTCACTATTATGGATGTGTCAGATGTAGATTTGGACGTCTCGCCGGCGACAAAAAAGAGGAAGATATGTGATGCAGATGTGAAGCTCATGTCTCCTGCTTTAATTCGCTTGCGAAGTCATTCCGGCGTCGTCGAAGATACGCCGGCGGCCGGAAGTTTAGTTTCTCCGGCGACTTTGGTTAATTTGAAGGAGAATTATGCTTCGAGTGAACCGGAAGTGAGTTCAACGTCTTGTTGCTCAAGGAACTCGAAATCGCTAGATCTGGATGTACGCGAAAAACTCTTCTGAGTTTTAAGAACTGAATTTTCTAACTTTTTGCATGTGTGTATATATATATAATTGTAATGCATTTAATTCACGATATGTGGGATCTTAGTAGCTCAAGGAACTCGAGTAAATTTTCATTTTGTTGGTTCGAATCCCATTTTGTAATCCTCTCCTAGTTTCCATTGCCCAACCGCGTGTAATAGAAAAAACTAGAAAAAAGAAAAGAAAAGAAAGATATGTTGAATGTATGTATGTATCTGATAGGAGTATTTGAATTGTGAAATTTTGCAGGAGAACGGTATGGAGGTTATTGTAGCGTCCAAAGAGAAGTAAGTAGTAGTGTTATTTAATATTTGGACTCTTCAAGGTCAAAATTCAAAAACAATTGATCATTTAACGGCCTTCTTAATTATTTGTATATAATCATCTCTCCTCTTTGAAAGTCACTTTTTTTTGCAGTACACAGATGATGTTATCCGGCGAACTGGAGTCGACGAAAAGGCCAAAAAGTGAGAATTCTAGCCGTCGAATAACGCCGGCAAAAATGGCAAAACATGAGAATTCTCCCCGTCGAATAATGCCGGAAAAAGTGCCGTCGAGAAATGAAATAGAAGAGTTTTTTGCAGCATGCGAGAAAGACATGTTTAAACAATTTCGAGAAAAGTACATCTCTTATTCTCTCTCTCTCTCCTCTTTCTGAGATACCTGGACTTTCTCTTTTCTATCTTTTCCGCGAGTTTTGAAGTTACGAAAATTATGTTGATAAAAAGTGTCTGCTTGATGAAAATTTTGTAAAACATGAAGTTGTTTAATTTAGAATAATTTTTGGTACAAAATTTTCAAAGAACTTGAAATTTCAATGATATTAGACTTTTAGTGTATTGACTAAGCTTTTAAAATTTGTTTATTTTTTTTTAGAAAAAGTATTTTTTAGAATATAGCAATTTATATTTAGCTAATTAATTTTAAAAATATTTATATTAATATTAAATGAGTAATTTGTGCTTGATCAATATTTCAAAAATATTTATTGAGAAAAACTATTTTTTTAGATTATGAAAAACATCTTATTTATGATATTGCTCAAATTCTACTTTGGGTGGGGGCTGCGTTTAAAATGTGGGTTTGGGCGGTCAGCTAAAGAGATTGGGTATTTTCTTTAAATTATGTAATTTTATGGGATTTGATATTTTCCATTCAAGTAAAGGTTAGCATAAACTTTATAGACGGACAATAGTTAACGAAGGATAAACTTAGCTAATAAATTTAATTTTTTTCCTGTTTTTTTTTTTTAAAATTGATTAAAAACCTCAATTTTTAAAAATAAATTTTTTTACAGGTACAACTTCGACTTTGAGAAGGAGGAGCCATTGGAAGGTCGTAACGAGTGGGTCCAGAGGATAGGAACATGAAAATTCTGTAAGATTGAGCGTCCACGATTTACCCCAATAATTGGTAGCACTAGCTAGCTAGGCCCTGCTAATAACTTATTTACCTAATTTACTCGTAGTACGCTAGTTCCAGTAATGTTTAGGTGTTCATGCTTTACTTTCCTCTTTTTTCAGATAGTCATATGCAGTTACAGTAATTGTTGTCTAATTTGATTTTATTTACAATTGAATAACTTTTTCACAATATGTTCTTTACTTGTGTTGAATCTACATTGTTATAAAAGAGTATGTAATGGGGGTGTGTTTGCCTGTTTGGTATGGAGAAGAATATTTTTTTCAATTTTTTCATATTTTGTTAGTTAAGATATTGAAAAATACTTGTACTCGGAGTATATTTTGGATTGGTAAGGCGAAAAGACGTCACCCTAGCTCATTGAGTGCTCTATTTCGGGTTATCGACATTATAACCTCTATTGAAATAGATTATGTGGGGAGTCACTCTTGTATTCTCTCTCTTGGATAGGTTAGTCTTGCCCTCTTCTGTCGGTAAGTATATCTGTTATGATATTATTGTCGTGTCGTTCCAGTAGTGCTTGTGAATTTGTTGTTCTCTAGAAAAATAAGTACTTTAAAAATAAGAAAACTGAATTTCCTAGTGAAATTAGGAAAAATAAGTTTCATAGTAGCATTTCACATTAATGGTCTCATCCCCATCCTCGAACACATCCCACCCCCACACCATCTACCTTCACCCCATTCCCGATCCTCTCCATATATAATGTTTGCATAAATTATATATAAAAAAAATTAAAATAATATTTTTTGCTGACTTATTAAATACTCCATTTGTTTTAAATTATTTATCTTATTTTCTTTTTTAGTTTGCTTCAGAATGCTTGTCTCTTTCCTTTTTTAGCAACTTCTTAATTTCAACTTTCCACATGATATGTTTGAGTCCACAAGATTAAAATACATTTTGGTATATTCTTCATATATTTCATTTAAGACCACACGATTTAGAATTGTCTTCTTTACTTTTTAAAACTACATGTCAAGTTAAAAACCAGACAAATATTTTGAAATAGAGGGAGTACTAGAAAATAAAAAAATAAAAAACCCACTTATTTTCACTTGATTTTGCGCTCTATAGTCTTTTTCGTTGAAAAGTTAAAATAAGTAAGTAAATTAAAATGTCTATTATTCAATAGTTTAAAGTTGAATATAAGGAGTCATTTGGTTCATGAATTAAGTTATTACAGCATTATAATTTTTAATTATAGTTTTTGAACTAATTTATCTCACTTAAGAGATGGAATAAAATAACAAATTTAATGGGATGAGTTAGGATATTCCAACTTCTCCAATGAATTAAACGACAAGAGATCTATAGTAGTGACTATTTCTCGTATTCTCCTAATAATAATTTCAGATAAATAAGAATATTAAATTGCTAACAACGCTTTTATATTTGTCAACTATTGTAGCCAATCCATTCCCCAATATTAGCGGATATTCTCCGAATATTCACAGTATATTTTGTGACGATATAGCCACATACACCGGATAACATTCACACCGTCCGGTCTAGGTACCAACTCCCAAGTGTTCTGCTTGGTTAAAACATTAAATTCCTCGCACATGACCGCATTTCAATTAGGGTCCAGTTTGGCTAGTTTTGGATTTTTTGAAATGGGTGATAAGGTTTGTGTGGAGAGATTGAAGTGAACCTTGGGTTTGAAGATCCCGTGTTGGGCACGAGTCTCCATGCGATGGGTAGGCAGCAGTGTTTGGATTGGGGTTTGGGACTGTTGGGTTACGGGTTCTGGAGGCAGCAGCGGTTGTACTGCGATATGTGGTTGTGGACTTGCTGTTTCTGGGGGGTGTTGGCTGGTCTCGGGTCGATGGCTGGTCGAGCAGTGGGGGGTTCGACTGAGAGATAGGGGTGTTTGATTGGCGATAGCACCAGACATTGTTGGTGACGGAGCTGCTGATGCAGTCTCCGTCGGAACAGGAAACTGCGGGAGACACATCGACTGGATTAGAGGAGACAGATGAGACTCATCGAGAAATGTGTAATCCGTGGTTTGGAATTTTCAAAGATTGGAAAATTGATAGTTTGCCTCGTCGAATGTGACGTGACGTGATATGATATGATGATCTTACGAGTGGTTATGTCATAGCACAAGTAACCCCGATGATTAGGTGAGAAACTGACGAATACACATGGCGTGGTGCGCGGGGCTAGTTTGTGAGATGCAGTGGAGGCCAGGTTGGGGTAGTATAGGCAACCGAAGATGCGAAGTTGGTCATAGAAAAGGAACCTACGGTATAAGATTTTGGTTGGGGTCTTGTTTTGGAGAGTGTTGGTTGGTAAAATGTTAAGGAGGTATTCTACCATTTTGACAACGTAGACCCAGAATGACGGTGGAAGACTGGCATGAAAGAGAAGGGTACGCACCATGTTATTGATGGTACGGATGATTTGTTCAGCTTTGCCGTTTTGGGAGGAAGTGTAGAGATAGGAAAAATGGAAAACCATGCCTTGTTTAGATCAGAAATTATGAAATGTCAAATTATTAAATTCACGTCCATTATCACATTGAAAAGATTTTATAGATTTTTCAAACTGTATTTTAATGAATTTTTGAAATTCAAGGAACTTGGCAAACACTTCAGATTTGAACTTTAGTGGGTAGATCCATACAAAGTGTGAAAAATCATCTAATAATACTAGATAGAATTTGTGACCCAAGGAACTGACAACCGGAGATATCCACAAATCAGCATGAACAATATCAAATGGAGAAAAGTAACACTATTGAATGACATAAATGGAATACGAGTATGTTTGCCAAGCGGGAAAGAAAAATAGTGTTGGGCAAGTTTCCCATTATTACATTGAATACACTTATTAGTCCTAAGAATATTAAAAACAGGATCTCCTGGGTGTCCGAGTCTGTTATGCCAAGTTGACGGAGAGATAGCAACAAGGGAGACAAGTGAATGAGTTCTGACAGCGGAAGATTGAGTGAAGGGGTAGAGATCTCCCACACTATTGCAGCGCGTAAGAATTTTCCCCGTATTGAGATCCTTCACAGAAAAACCAAAAGGGTCAAACTCGACAGATAAAGAATTATTGCGAGTGAATTTTCTAACAGAGATTAAATTTTAATGATGTTGGGTGTGAAAAGGACATGATTGAGGGAGAAAGGCGGGTGAGGGTGTTTGGTATGTGTGTTACCGTAACCTTCAATTGGAATGTGATGGTCATTACCAACAGTAATAAATTGAGGACATTGTAACCGAAGTATTTGGGATAAGTTACCTGATGACCGGGTGAGGTGAGATGTGGCTCCGGTGTCCATTTACCAATTATCGTCGGGTTGTTAAAGGTTAACGGTGCTGAAGGCCTGGCCCAAATCGGTGGGGGCCACGCTGCTGCCTTGCGGGTGCTACTGGACCAAGGCTATGTGGGCCCGCTGGTGCTGCTGATAGGCCTGCCTATTGGCTAGGGCGGAGCCTAAAATACCGGGTGACTAGGCAGCCTGCTGGAACTGGGCCCTTGTAGTTGAGTAAGGGCATACAGGCGAGGCCCAGTTTCTAGTATTGGGCCTCGCTTGCATGCCCTTACCCAATAACAGGGGTCCAGTTCTAGCAGGCTGTCTGGTCACCCGGTCTTTTGGGCTCCGCCCCAGCCAACAGACAGGCCCATCAGCAGCAGGGTATTGATTGTGGTGAGACATTCAGTCCAGTTGTTAAACCGACCACTATTCAGACTGTTCTCAGTATTGCTATGGGCATGCATTGGCCGATTCATCAGCTTGATGTTAAGAATGCATTTCTTCATGGGGATTTGAAAGAAATTGTGTACATGCATCAGCCCCATGGCTTTGTTCATCCGGCAGCCCCACAGTATGTATGTCGTCTCAGGAAGTCATTATATGGCTTGAAACAGGCACCTCGCGCGTGGTATGATCGCTTTGCCATGTATATTAGGCAGATCAAATTTATTTATAGCAGGTGTGATAACTCTCTCTTCACTTTTCATCGAGGTAACATCACTGCTTATTTGCTATTATATGTGGATGACATTGTTCTTACTGCCTCCTCTGACGGCTTAAAGAATGAAATCACTGTTCTACTCAAAACTGAATTTGCTATGACTGATTTGGGCAAGCTGAGTTATTTTTTGGGTATATCCGTGGTCCGATCGGCCGCTACCATGTTTCTGTATCAGCGCAAATATGCGGAAGAGATCGTGTATAGGGCTAGAATGGCAAATTGTAAAAGTATGCCAACTCCGGTTGACTCAAAATCCAAGCTCAGTGACAATAAGAGTGCGCCAGTTTCTGATCCCACCCTATATCGGAGTCTTGCATGTGCCCTTCAGTATCTCACATTCACTAGGCCTGATATTGCATATGCCGTTTAGCATGTGTATCTGTTTATGCATGCCCCCCGAGAGTCCCATTCTGCGGCCCTCAAACGTATTATCTGATACGTTAAGGGCACACTTGACTTTGGACTGCATCTATACCCCCTCTGCCCCAACCAAATTACTGTCCTACACGGATGCAGATTGGGCAGGATGCCCGGACATACGTCGCTCCACCTCGGGCTACTGTGTATTTCTTGGGGATAATCTTATTTCATGGTCCGCCAAGCGGCAGGCCACGCTATCCCGTTCGAGTGCTGAAGCAGAGTATCGCGGAGTTGCTAATGTCGTTGCTGAGATCTGTTGGCTCCATAATCTTCTTTTAGAGCTCTAGTGTCCACTGCAAAATGCGTCTATAGTTTACTGTGACAATATATCTGTCATCTATATGTCTCATAATCTGGTCCAACATCAGCGGACCAAACATATCGAGATGGATATTCACTTTGTACGTGAGAAGGTTGCCCTTGGTCAGGTCATGATATTACACATGCCTTCCTCCTATCAGTATGCAGATATTTTCATAAAGGGATACCGAGACAACTCTTCACCGACTTTCAATCCAGCCTTAGCGTTCGGCCTCCTCCCGCTCCGACTGAGGGGGAGTATTAGCGGATATTCTCCGAATATTCACAATATATTTTGTAATTATGATAGATGTATATTTAAGGTAACTTAAGATTCTTACTGTATTAGGAATCAACCATTTAAGGTAAGTTAGGATTCTTATTGTATTAGGAATCAACCTCTATACAACTATATATATTGTGATTAATGAAAGGAATCCCTAAGGGAGATTAATATCATCTTACACCCAATTTAACTCAAATTTCGATTATGATTTTGTTATCCTCTTTGAAAATATTTCAAAACAAGTTGTCTGAGGACTGGAATATTGGGTGGAGAAGAAACGATATGGAAGTGAGAGTGACAGCAAGAGCCAATAGAGCTTGGCGTAGAAGTTAGGAACACCTGTTGAAAGAAAAGAATTAACACTACATGTGGATCCCCATGTGGGAGTGAAGAAGTATTCATTCTGCTAATAGCAATTATAACTACCACCTTTCTCTTTTTGTCTTCTGGCAATTTGGGTTTCATTACTTTGTGAAGGGGAAAGTCCCGAAGGCGAAACCCCCTGTACCAGAGGCCCCTTGGCCAGGTGGGATGTAAATCGAGGGATATGCGCGAGTGGCAGCCCTGCAAGGAAGAGGACCAACGGGACACGAACCCAGCAACAACCCTTGCAATATTTCAGCAAAGACTGTCACCATACGGATTCGAACCCGCGACGTCGGAGTGGTTGTACCCCAATCACCTTGCCACTTACCAACTCACCTTTGCCCCTGGGGGGTTTCATTACTAATAGGGGTAGTTTATGTACGAAAGCCAACTCGAATTGCAAGTTTTTTCTTACCCAAATGAAAAGGACACATGAAGTATAGTGCATTAATTATAAAGTTGAAAATTATGATGAGAAGGTTGGGATGTTGGGTAAGAGAGTAAATATTTACCCGCACCCATTATTTATATCCAATTATATTACTTTACCATGATAATATCATAAAATAAGGTAAGAATGTGTATTAAATTTAATGGATAAATTTTAATCTTAAAATAATAATTACATGAATGATTAAAGCGAGTCAATCGAGCTGAACCGAGTCGGTTCAACCAAATCCAAACTTGACTGAATCAAGTTTTGATCGACCTTTAACCGAACCAAATCAAATTTTGACCAAAACTGCGAAGTAAACTAGTCGGGAAGACGCAAATCTAATGGAAAAGTAAATTGTTGCATTGGATTAGGGTTCCGGTGATCGGAATCTTCAGAAAAATATCACACGTGAGTCAGAATTATCGGGCGACCCCAAGAAAAAAAGATCGACGTCAGAATCTGGCCGGAATAGATCTCACGCGCCCGACACGTGGAACATATGTGTCTCCGAACACGAAGGGCTTACCGGCGCGTGAGGGGGACTTTGACAGAATGGTCTGCTGGGATTCGCCGGGCCTTTCTCTACCTTGTGGTGGTTTCAATTTTCACAAAAAAACCACCAGAGAGAGAATGACGTAAAACAACCTAGCGGTCGGCGGAAATTGACGCACAACAACTGTCGGACTGAATTTTCTTTCCCGATTTTCTCACCAATGCTCTTATATCATGTGAGAAACTATGGGAGGAAAAAATTTATTATTGAATTGCGTATCTACATTATTACATTAAGCCCAATTTATACACTACATCTCAATCCTTTTTCATGTAGGATACTATATACAAATCTTATTCATGTCCCTATTCTAACACATCTAAACCTTTAAATTAAAAGAGCTTCTTCTATTTGAATATTAAGATATTATTTTAAAAAATAAATATTACTTAATGATTAAAATTAAAATTTTCATTGAGTGCAAATAAATATAATACTTTTTATAGTACATATTTCAAATTTGGTAATTTATAAATAAGTAAATAACCTGCTATATTTAGAAAATATACCATGATGGTAAAAACTTTTTAAAAATTGTCATTTAGTTTTAGTAAAAATTACTATATACTCTCTCTATCTTAAATTATTTATCGTTTTAGAAGTTCAAAGCAAGATTGATTAGTTTTTTCTAGGGTGACCAGTGGAACGGGATGTGACGGGACGGACGGGATTTGGGTGGACGGGGTGGGGGGTCGGGATCGGGTTTGGGGGACAGGACGGGTCGGGATCGGGTTTGGCGGGACAGGGGCGGGTCGGGATATGTGGGACGGGAGGAGGTCCCGTCCCGTCCCATATCCCGCCGGCAGAGGGGACGGGATTTGAGGGGACGGGTCAGGGATTTGGGGGGACTTTAATTTTTTTTCTAGACAATTAATTTTAAAATAATATATATTTAAACACTTAAATAATTTAACAAGATAGTGAAAAAACATCCCAAGGCTAATTGACTCTTATATTATTTAATAGAAATATATATTTTTTGTAATACACTTCAAAATTGCAACTTTATTTCGTAGTTCAAAAGTTGCAAATCACATAGTAAAATTGTCATTAAAAAAATTACATATTCAACCATACTTTTTCTAATATTCTGACAATCTCTTGAGGATTATCTGTTGGAATTGGAAGTTGTTGGTCAAATTGTTCAACGTCGATTCCTGCTCCCTCGGATAAGATTGTGTTGTAGTTGTAGTCGTCTTCTTCATTGATCTCTGGTTGACCACACATTCTACGCTCCGCTCTAATTCAATCTCTAAATAAAACTGCAATCTCCAAACTGTCTTCCACCAATGAGTGTATGTGCTCTCCTATTTGAAACCTTCCAGCAGAAAAAACGCTTTCAGAAGTTGTTGATGACGCTTCAATATTCAACACATCTCGGGCCATCTTTGATAGAGTCGAAAATGTCTTCTCATTCTCCCTCCAGTATTCCAGCAAGTCTTCACGTCCATTTTCGTTGGCAATTGATTCGAACGGTACAACACCCTGCAAAACATAAACATCAAACTCGCTAATTTATGAAGAACTTGAACCACTATACATTCTATTTCGGAGGCCTTGAATACTTGAAGCAGAAACCGCATGTTTTTTATAATGTTGAAGTGAAGTAGAAGAATATGGTACAGAAGCCGATTGATTATTTGCACTTTGCTCTTGGTAATACATATACATATTTTTGCATTGTGTTTGTATGCTAGACACAACTTCTTCTTTAGTTGGTTCTTCAGTTGGGTCTGTTGGAAGTATTTCTAAGCATCCATAAATCGTTTCAATAAGGGCATTACAACCGTCTACTTTAATAGTACACCAATAAAATAAATAGTGAGAATAGATAAAAAATATTTTTTTAATTTTACAAATATTTTTGCAATAGCTGGAGCGTAAGTTGGTTTTTTCATATATTCATTAAATAACAAAAATATTAGAGCTATATAAAATAATATAGATGAAATAGTAGGATAATAAATATCAGAAAATTCTTTAGTAGCTAGAAAAAATTTATCTAAGAATACAATAAGTTCCAAAATTTTATCACAATCATCATCTACAAGCATATCCGTTGGATTACAGAGATGGTAGGAAGATTTGTGAGAAAAATGAAGAGGAGAATGAATATTTATAGTTGAGAAATAGAGTTAATGTGTAAATATACTAACTTATGGTTAAAATAAATATTAATGGGTAGGGGGTTTATGGGGTGTGGGGGGGGGGCATTTGCCAACGGCTAAAATTGAAAGTGATCGTTTGTGCAACGGTTAGTTTCTGCAAAACGGGGCGGGACGGGACGGGTCGGGTCAGGGGGTGGGATCGGGATCGGGATCGGGATGGGCGGGACGAGCCCTAGTCCCGTTCCGAGTTCGAACCCCGCTACCGACATTTCTTATCCCATATTTTAAAAGGGGGGTCGGGGCAAGTACCGGGACGGGTCGGGGCTGTCCCGACTCACTAGACAGCCTTAGTTTTTTCTCATTTATTTAGTAGAATTTTTTCATTAATGAAGATGACACATTAATAGAATAAATATTTGATAGAGATAGATTATAACTTAATAAGGATAAAGTAGTTAAAAACTTTTTTTTAATTAATATTTTTTAAAAGGCGTATAAATAAAAAATAACAAAAAGAATTGAGAGAATATTAGGCAATCATTCTTATTGGATCTGATGAACTAGAGTTTCTTATTTGGGGTACTGGTCCTGCTTCTACTTTGAGTAGAGAATAAATTTTCTTTACTTTTTAAGTATTCCTAGATAGCTAAGCAGGCGTTTTAATTAATTATATCAGACTGAGGCTCGTTAATGAAGTGCCTCTCTGGACATGTGCACCTGAATTAAATTAAAATACTTCAACCATATTTAATTTATTAAAAGTACTGCTAACTTCTTCATTGTGCCAAAAATGGTAATGAAAATCCTGCTCCTTTTGCAGTGTCCAATTTTGGTCCCGCAATCAATTATCTGATTAATTAGTTGAATTCTCCAAATAATATATCTGGCTCAATTTTTCTATTTTATCCCAACTTAGAAATGTTTATGCTTTTTGAAACCGAAAAAGGTATTCTATTTTGTGCCTAACACTATCAGGCTTAGCTAGCGTTTGGCCATAGATTTTGAAGTAGATTTTAAAATTTTATTTTCGAATATCTGTTTGGTCATATAATTTGAATCAGATTTTAAAAATCTTTCTTCATAATATTTTCAAGTTTTAAAAACTTGTTCATACTAGTTTTTGGGACTTCTATTCATAAAACTTTAAATTTTTTTCAAGTAAAATGCATGTCCAAACACAGCTTCAACAACTTAAATTTTTAAATTTCAAGTTTCAACTTCAAAATTTATGGCCAAACAAAAGCTTATATATATATATATATATATATATTCTTTAATTATATGTATTAATCTCAATAAGTTGTAAACTATTTATTAAGATAGCAGGACAGTTTTGACCCAGAAACATTTCTGAAACTGGAAAAGTTACAAGGACGACATTTTGGGCCATACATGGAACAAATGTCCATCGCAGAGCTGCACTTTAGCCCACAAATGAAAAGAACGAAGAGGATATAGTTCCCATACAAGTAATTGCACGGTTTTTTCTTCAAAAGGCTGATTTTTAATTTTTTCCCTTCAAATAGGCTGATTTTTAATTTTTTCCATTCAAAATCAAACTTATGATTAAAAGACCAGCACAAAATAAGGAAAAAGTGCAAATGATCCGTTCACATATAGGTACTTTTCAGTCTTTATAATCGAAACATAATTACTATTATAAAGTTTCTAATTTCATTGAAACTCATCTTTTTCCGTTGTAATAGAATGGGCTAGCCATTTCCAGCTCTATAATTGAAAAATAGTCACTATTATGGAGTTTCAAATTCCGCCGATGGAACTTCAAATAGCCAATATTATGAAATTTCAAATTTCACATGTAAAACTCTAGGATATTTTTATGAAAGTCCACATGTGGATTTGAAATACCATGATTATTTTTCGAAGGTAAAAAATTGCTAGCACATGCTATTACTATCAAAGAAGTATAGGCTTCCCTCCCCCTCTAATTGAAAGCTCATTAAAAATGTCCCGAATTTTCACCTGTGAGATTTAGAACTCTACAACGACGGAGCCCTTAGTCTTAACATCAAGGAGTCTATTTTCAAAAATAAAAACTTCACCTCAAATGTCTCAATATAAGAAAGGCACTTCATTTATTTCTTCAAGAACTTAACAAACTTCTAAGAGGGTGTTTGGATTGGCTTACTTTAATTGTTTTGACTTTTAAGTTTTTTTTGTGGCGTTTGGAAAAGATAAAAGTGTTTTTAAGCATTTATTTTTAGATTAAAAAAGCACAAAAATAATAACAACAATAACATACCCAGTGAAATCCCACAATGTGGAGTCTGGGGAGGGTAGAGTGTACCCAGACCTTACCCCTAAGACAGAGAGGTTGTTTTCGAAAGACCCTCGGCTCAAGAGAAAGCACAAAAAAGTCAGATAAGGATAAGAAATTCAAAGAAATATGAAAATAAAAATAATGATAGCGAATAAGCAGTTTGGAAAACAAAGGAGCGGTAGCTACCACAAAGAAACAAGATAATCAAAGTACAAGAAACAACAAATAATAGCAGAGGTCAAAGGACAAGAAATAATAGTGCAATACTGCGACTACTAGTATAAACAGATAAATGGGACTCTTACTAGCCTTCTACCCTAATATGAGTCCTCCATAACCTCCTATCTAAGATCATGTACTCGGTAAGCTGGAACTACGCCATGTCCTGTCTAATCACCTCTCCCCAATACTCTTTCGGTCTTTCTCTACCTCTCTTGAACTCATCCATAACCAACCTCTCACACCTCCGCATTGTGGCATCCGTATCTCTTCTCTTCACATGACTAAACCATCTCAGTCTTGCTTTCCGCATCTTGTCCTCCACCGAGGCCACTTCCACATTGTCCTGGATATCCTCATTCCTAATTCTATCTCTCCTAGTGTGTCCACATATCCATCGCAGTATTTTCATTTCCGTAACTTTCATCTTCCGAACATAGGAGGTCTTAACTGGCCAACACTCCGTCTAATACAACATAGTCGGTCTAACCACCACTTTGTAGAACTTGCCTTTAAGTTTTGGTGGCACCTTCTTATCACACAACACTGCGTTTCTGTTTCATCTACCCTATACCAATACGATGTGTGATATCATTATCAATTGTCTTGTTTCCTTGAATAATAGACCAAGATACTTGAAACTGTCTTTCTTCTGGATGGCCTGGGTACCAAGCCTTACTATTAAGTCAGCCTCACGCGGGACGCCACTGAACTTGCACTCCAAGTATTATGTTTTGGTCCTACTCAACTTAAACCCTTTAGACTCCAAACAATCCTCCAGCTTAGAGTTAACCTCGCTGCGTGTCTCGTCAATCAGGACTATGTCATCTGCGAAGAACATACATCATGACACCTCACCTTGAATTTGTCGCGTCAATTCATCCATCACCAACGCAAACAAAAATGGGCTAAGAGTTGATCCATGGTACAACCCCATCACACCTGGAAAGTGCTCCGAGTCTCCTCTCACTGTCCTTGTTCTGGTCTTGGCTCCATCATACATGTCCTTTATCGACCTAATGTACATCACAAGTACCCCTCTAACCTCCAAGCATCTCCATAGAACCTCCATTTGTACTTTGTCGAAAGCCTTTTCCAGGTCGATGAATAACATATGCAAGTTCCTCTTCCTCTCTATATACTGCTCCACCAATCTCCTTATAAGATGCATGGCTTCTGTAGTTGAGCATCCGGGATGAAACCAAACTGGTTTTCAGAAATAGACACGACTCTCCTCACCCTCATCTCCACCACCCTTTCCCACACTTTCATAGTGCGGCTTAGTAGCTTGATACCTTTATAGTTGTTGCAACTTTGGATATCGCCTTTGTACTTGTACAAAGGAATCATTGTACTCCACCTCCATTCATCTAGCATCTTCGTCATCTTAAAAATGATATTAAACAACCTAGTCAGTCATTTCAAACCTGCCATGCCTGCGCTCATCCAAAATTCCCCAGGAATCTCATCATGTCCGATCGCTCTTCCCCTACTCATCCTATAAACAACACTCTTAACCTCTTCAACCTTAATACTTCTATAATACCCAAAACTGCGACGCCTCTCGGAGTACTCCAAATCTCCCAACACAATCTCTCTCTCTCCTTCTTCGTTCAAAAGGTTATGGAAGTAAGACTACTACCTCCTTCTAATGAGAGCTTCCTCCACTAATACTTTTCCATCCTCGTCCTTGATACACTTCACTTGATCCAGGTCACGTGCCCTCCTCTCCCTCACCTTGGCAAGCCTAAACAACTTCTTATCCCCGTCTTTTTTCTCTAGTTCCGCATATAAGCGTTCAAAAGATGGTGTTTTTGTCGCTGAAATCGCCAACTTCGCCTCATTTCTCGCCATCTTATACATTTCCCTATTCGTCCGCCTCTCCTCATCATCCTTACTATCTACCAACTTCGCATACGCCACCTTCTTTACCTCCACCTTCCCTTGGACTAATCCATTCCACCACCAGTTCCCTCGATTCCCATCACACCTACCTCTAGAGACCCCCAATACCTCTCAAGCTGCTTCTCTAATGCAACTGGCCGTCCTATCCCACATACTGCTTGCATCCACGTTACTCTCCCAAACCCCTATAGACATCAACTTCTTCCCCATCTCATGGGCACTAGATACGGTCAAACTCCCCCATCTGATCCTCAATAGTTCATCTACGACCCTCTTCTTCATTTTCCTCTTAATCTCCAAATCCATCATTAAGAGTTTATGCTGAGTCGTAAGGTTCCCACTCAGGATGACCTTACAGTATTTACGAAGACCTTTATCATCCTTCCTAAGAAGCAAAACGTTAATCTGTGTCGCCTCCATCGAGCTACAAAAGGTTACCATGTGCTCTTCCCTCTTCGAAAAACTCGAGTTAGCTACTATCAATCCAAAAGCTTTAGCGATATATAGAAGTGAAACTCATCCGCCGTTCTTGTCCCAAAAGCCAAAACCTCCATGCACATCGTCATAACCTCCTGAAATTGACCCGATGTGTCCAATGAAATCTTCCCCTATGAAAAGCTTCTCAGAGGGAGGTATGCCTCCCATCACGTCATCCAAATCCTCCCAAAAACGCCTCTTCTCCTCTTCGTCCAAGCTCGTTTGCGACGCGTAAGCACTAATAATGTTCAAAGTGAACCCTCCAACGACCAACTTAATCATCATCATCCTGCTATTGACCCTCCTAACCTCTACCATCTGGTTTCTTAGCTCACTATCTACCAAAATACCTACCCCATTCCTATCCCTCGACTTACTTGAGAATCATAACTTATAATCGTCAACGTCCTTAGCTTTAGGTCCTACCCATCTGGTCTCTTGGACACACGATATATTAATCCTTTTCTTCTTAAGAATCTTCACTAACTCTATGGACTTCTCCGTTAAAGCCCTAATGTTCCAAGACCCTACTCTTAGCCTAGAAACTCCCTTAGCCCACTTACCCTCCATACCCCTTGCCCCCGTTCCCGACTGAGAACATGACCCTAGTCTACCATCGTTTACCAACGCCTCTAAAGCAAATAAAAACTAATCAAAGATACTTTAGACAAGCAAACCAATACTACAACACAAGCAAGAATCTAGAGGCAAGTCGAACTACTACAACAAGAAAGATATGTCTAAAGACAAGAAGAATAAGGCAAGAAATGTAACGTCAAGATTTATAAAGCGAACCAAGCAAAATTCAACTACAATGATAAAGGAAAGGGAGTGAATATGAGCACCTGAAGGTACCAATTCCAAGTGAATATAACCTGTTCGCCGCCGGAAATCACCGTTCACTGCTGGAAAATAACTGTTCACGGGAAAATCACTGTCGGATTACTGTTTCATGACGAAAAATCATTGTTTGCCATTGGAGCCGATCGGAAAAATTGAGTACATGCGCAGATCTGACCGAAAACCTATTAGGGGGTTCCGGTTGAGGAGAAAAGAAGCAAGGGGGGAGGAAAGAGAAGAGAGGGGGGAGGACTGGTCGAAAATCGTACCAATCAGAAAAATCTGTCCGGAATGCTTCGCCGACGGTAAGGGAAGAGAGGATGATCTGCTTACCTGGTCGGGGCGCACTGTTGCCCGTCGACGAATGGGTCCCTGGTCACTGGCTGGAGTGGCGAGCCGAGATGGGATTACTGTCGGGGAAAGGGGGTGTGTTGTTACCGTTGTGGGGAAGGGGGAGAGGAGAGAGAAAACTAGCCCAAAGCCCAAGTACCAAAGTTCCTGAAAGACAACAAAAAAAAAAGAATTTGTTCGTAAAAATTAAGTTAAAATCAAAAGTTAAATATTCCCTAACTTTTAGCTTATAAGCTATTTTTAAAAAGTCAATCCAAATACCCTTTTAAGTCTCTACCAAAGGAGGAGGAAAGGGTGGCCTGTGGCCATATTTACATATAAAAAAGTGTGGCCTTTCTGCCACCAAGGTGTCGAGTGTTGCCAGCATAATGTAACCAAATATAACATCTTTACAAACAAAATGACATATGAGGCCTCGGGAAATTCCATATCGAGACAATAGATGAAATATCTACCATAAAACAGGTTGATTAATAGCCTTCATTTTCCCGAACAAATTGAAGAAAGAAAATCATATATTTATATACTGGGATCTCCTGAACGTCGTATCTCATTTCCTTAACAGTGAGTTGGTTAAGAATGAAGCAAGTTTCACCATGACATTCAAGTGTGTGACCATCTGATCTAAAAGCTTAAGCTGTTAGATATAACACACTTTTAATATTTGATTATATTTTCAATACGCCCCTCACGTGCTGGCCTGATTTTTTTTCATAGTCCACGTGAAAATTCTTTTTGAGAATGAGTGACGGTGAGGTTCAATCCCAAAACCTTTGGCCTGCTCTGATACCATATTATTGAGTGACGCTACGGCACATGCGACTTGGGATAGACTGCGTGATATATTCCAAGATAATCAAAATTCTAGAGTGGTTACCCTTGAGCAGGATTTCTCCCACGTCAATATGAAAGATTTCCCTAATGTTTCGGTCTTCTATTATGAAAATATGTAACTTGTATATATAGTCTTTTAATCAATGAAAATAATCAAGGGATTACATCTTTTATCAAGGGACATTATACAAAGCATGAGAAATAATTAATCAGCTAAGAGTAAAACAGAGGACGATGACTTACTATAATTGCACTAAATTAATGTATTACCGTTAAATATGAACAAGAATAATACAATTATGAAGTTTAGATATTCTTAATCAACAACTGCAGAAGTAAGAGATTCAACCGTTTTAGATGTGCCTTATTATTCTTTCCATCCGCCTAAAATTACCCGATACTTGTACTGGTGGAAGACATCTGGTATCTAGTGGAACAGTCGAGGTGAACGCAAACTCGCCCTAATTCTACTAGTATGAAAAAAGAAATGATCCTAGTACTCTTTGAATCTACCCAAGCATGGGTGAAAATTGTTATCCGATACCTACTTGTACTGGTGGGAGGTAATAAGTACCCAGTTGAATAGTCAAGGTGCGCACAAGCACGCCCGGAAACGAGTAATATAAAAACAATTCATCCTAGTAATTCTTGCTCTCGAGAGAATCAATACACAACATGAAAAAGAGTCTAGGGAGGAGACACAGAAGAATGCAGCTTTTAGAATTACTCTCAATTTACATCTTTTTAAATGTACTATAGTTGCAGAATTAACAAGATTACATACAATAATCACCTTCAATATAATTAATCAACAGCTGCAGAAATAATAAGAGATTCAAGCATTGTAGATGTCCCTTAGTACTCCTAAAACCCGGTTCGCTACTTCTTGCCCGAAAAGCCTAGGGAAGCTTGATTCAAGATCTATCTCAATAGTCTTATTCTTAATTATTCGATCCCTCTTCTCCAAAGCCGCACTTTCATCATCCGTCAATCTTCGTTCAGCACAAGCACACAAATCCAACCATGTATCCAACATTACCTTAGCAACAAGACTTATATGATCCCGAATAATCTCATCAATGCGGATGGCCTGGGAAGGTTCGGCTTCTATAGAAACCAAGATAGCAGACGGAGATACAAGAGCTCGAATATACAATGACGAAGAGAAGTAAGGCTTCACCTCGGGTAGCTTCTCGAGAAGTTGTCTTTGTTTGTCTAGTTGTGTTTCCTCATAAAATGTTTTAAGATAATAGGGATGTTGGACGAGGTCCTTTCGTGGAGGTAAATCAAGAATGAGGATGAGAGATGTTGGACTGCTGCGGATGACTTCAATTAAGAAGTTTGGTGCATCAGTTGAAGGTTTTAAGTAGGCTGAAAGGCTTGTAATGTTCAAGGCTCCACCTGTGGGTAAGTTGCAGTGAACCCAACTACCAAGTATGAAATCAACCTGTCACAATTTACAAAGGCAAAATATTGACCTTGCATGTACTGCTGATGGTACTAGAATGACAAGAACCACTTTATTATACAACTTCAAATTTCAATTACTACAAAAGTTGAAATCATTTTCTGTGTGTTCCCAGATTATCTATTATTAAACATGTTAGAAACAGAACATTAAATCACAAAGGGAAACAATACTTAACGAAGTACCGCAGAGCAGTCAATCGATCTATTAACTATTAAGCAGAGGCATGATACAGGACAAGAATACATGAATAGAAGCCAGATATAAATTCAAGAATGAACAAGCATAAGAAGGGTCTAATTTACATTATTCAAATAGATTGTATCGACTTTGAAAACTAACAACCCATCTAAGAACCTATTATAGAATTAGGAGGCTCCTTTTTAAACTATAAATTTAGGGCCATGTCCAATTAAAATGATTTTTTTTTATAAGGCTACCTTCTCTCTTTCCCAACGGTAAGAACTCCAATCCCCACCCCCATCCCCAACCCTCCAACCCCCCATCTGTTCCGACGGGAAACCAACGGTAAGAACACCCGTTCCGACCAGCCACCAATAAGTCCGTCCAGATCTTTACTCATCATCCCTCCTCTCCTTTCATTTTTAGTTTTTTCTCTTCCCTTTTTTGCCACCGGAAATCCATCTCCAGCAGAGTTTTGGCCAGATCTGCACAGGCAGATCCAGCAGCCACCGACAGTGAACAGTACTTTCCGACGATGAATAGTAGTTTCCGGTAGAAAACAGATTCTATCCAACTGGAGTTGGTAATCGGCGTTCCAACAATTTCCGCCGGTGAACAGTGTCACGACGGTGAACAGTGCCCTACCCAACAGGTTTTACGCAACTGGAGTTGGTACCTCCGGTCGCCCTTACTGATTCTTGATCTCTCATCCATGTAGCAATTTTTTATTTTTTTTGCTTCGTTTACTAAATCTAAAATTTTACATTCTAACCTATAGTTCTATCATTCTTGTCGTAGTAGTTAGACTTGCCTCTACATTCTTGCGGACTTGTGCTATAGTATTGATTCCTGCTCCTTTTAGTGTGAACTTTTGATTAGTTTATATCCGCTTTAGTGGCTCTGGTGACTAATGGTAGACTAGGGTCATGTTCTCGGATGGGAACGGAGGCGAGGGATAGGGGGTAAGTGGGGTAAGAGAGATTCTAGGCTGAGAATAGAGTCTTGAAACATTGAGACTTTAACGGAGAAATCCATAGAACTAGTTAAAATTCTTAAGAAAAGGAAGATTGATATAACATGTGTCCAGGAGACCAGATGGGTAAGACCTAAGGCTAAGGAGGTAGACGGGTATAAGTTATGGTTCTCGAGTAGGTCGAAGTATAGGAATGGGGTAGGCTTTTTGGTAGACAGCGAGCTAAGGGATCAGGTGGTAGAGGTTAAGAGGGTCAATGACAGGATGATAACGATTAAGTTGGTAGTTGGAGGGTTCACTATGAACATTATTAGTGCTTACGCGCCGCAGACAGGCCTGGACGAGTAAGAGAAGAGGCGCTTTTGGGAGGATTTGGACGAAGTGGTGGGGGTATACCATCCACTGAGAAGTTATTTGTAGGAGGGGATTTTAATGGACATATAGGGTCATTTCCAAGGGGTTATGATGACATGCATGGAGGTTTTGGCCTCGGGGACAGGAACGGGGGAGGCATCTCACTCTTGGAGTTCGCTAGAGCTTCTAGGATGGTGATAGCCAATTTGAGGTTCCTGAAGAAAGAGGAGCAATTGGTGACTTTCTGTAGTTCGGTGGCTAAGACTCGGATAGACTTTTTGCTGCTTAGGAAGGTTGACAGCGGTCTTTGTAAAGACTGCAAGGTTATTCCATAGGAGTACCTTACAACCCGACATAAGCTTTTGGTAATGGATTTGGAGATCAAGATGGAAAAAAAAAGGAGGGTTGTGGATTATCGGTTAAGAATCATATGGGGGAGTTTGACCATGACTAGTGCAAAGGAGATGGGGGAGAGGTTAATGGCCAAGGGGGCTTGGGGGAGTAGTGGGGATGCGACCGGTATGTGGGACAGGACGATCAGTTGTATTCGGGAGGTAGCTAGAGAAGTGCTAGGGGTCTCGCGGGGTAGCCGTGGTAGGCATCGAGGAGACTGGTGGTGGAATGGTGAAGTTCAAGAGAAGGTAGAAGCGAAAAAAGCGGCGTATGCGTAATTGATAGAAAGTAATGATGAGGTGAAGAAGTGGACGAATAGGGAATTGTATAAGATGGCGAGGAAGAAGGCAAAGCTAGCAGTTACGGCGGGGGAAAAAAACGGCTTTCGAACGCCTGTATGTGGAATTAGAGGAAAAAGGCGGGGATAAGAAGTTGTACAAACTAGCCAAGGCGAAGGAGAGGAGGGCCCGTGACTTGGATCACGTGAGGTACATCAAGGACGAGAATGAGTGGAGGACACGCATATTAGGCAGAGGTGGATATCTTACTTTTATAAACTCTTGAACGAAGAAGGAGATAGAAACATTGTGTTGAGAGATCTGGAGCAAGTTGGTAGGTACCGAGATTTTGGGTATTGTAGAAGAATTAAGGTTGAGGAGGTTAAGGGTGATGTTCGCATGATGCGCAGGAGTCGAGCGACCGAGCCTGATGAGATCCCAGTTGAATTTTGGAAGAGGGCAGGCAGGGCAGGTTTGGAGTGGCTGACTGAGTTGTTTAACGTCATTTTTAAGACGACGAGAATTCCTAAAAAATGGAAGTGGAGTACAATGATTCCTTTGTACAAGAACAAAGGTGATATCCAGAGTTGCAACAACTATAGGGGTATTAAGCTGCTAAACCAAACTATGAAAGTTTGAAAAAGGGTCGTGGAGACAAGGGTGAGAAAATACGTGTCTATTTTAGAGAACCAGTTTGGATTCATGTTGGGGCGTTCGACTACAGAAGCCATTTATCTTATTAGGAGGTTGATGGAGCAGTATATTGAGAGGAAAAGAGACTTACATATGATTTTCATCGACCTCGAGAAGGCATACGACAAAGTCCCTAGGGAGATTCTATAGAGATGTTTGGAGGTTATAGGTGTACATGTGGCGTACACTAAGGCGATCAAGGATATGTATAATGGAGCCAACACCAGGGTACGGACAATAGGAGGGGATTCAGAGCTCTTCCCAGTGACGATGGGGTTACACCAGGGATCAACTCTTAGTCCATTCTTATTTGCCTTGGTGATGGATGGTCTGACGCAATAGATCCAAAGGGAGGTGTCATGGTGTATGTTATTCGCAGACGACATAGTACTGATTGATGAGACTCGCAACAGAGTGAATGCTAAACTGGAGGTTTGAAGACAGACTCTTGAGTCTAAAGGATTTAGGTTGAGTAGGATCAAGACGGAATACTTGGAGTATAAGTTCAGTAACGGGAGCGACCTTGAGACAGGCGTGGAGGTGAGGCTTGGTACTCAGGTCATTCCGAAGAAAGGAAGCTTCAAGTACCTTGGATCTATTATCCAAGAAAATTGAGAAATTGATGACGATGTCACATATCGTATTAAGGCAGGGTGGATGAAATGGAGGCTCACATCTGGAGTCTTGTGCGATAAAAAGGTGCCACCAAACTTAAAGGTAAGTTCTATAGGGTGGTGGTTAGACCGATTACGTTGTATGGGGCGGAGTGTTAGCCAGTCAAGACTTCGCACATCAAAAAGATAAAAGTTGCGGAGATGAGGATGCTGAGATGGATGTGTGGGCATACAAGGAGAGATAAGATTAGAAATGATGATATCCGGGACAGAGTTGGAGTGGCCTCGGTGGAGGATAAGATGCGGAAACGATGTTGAAATGGTTCGGGCATGTGCAGATGAGAGACAAATGCCCCAGTGCGGAGGTATGAGAGGTTGACTATGAACGAATTCATGAGGGGTAGAGGTAGGCCGAAGAAGTATTGGGGAGATGTGATTAGACGGGATATGACACAGGTGCAACTTACCTAGGACAAGACCTTAGATAGGGGGTTGTGGATGACATGAATTAGGATAGAAGGGTAGTAGGTAGTCGAGTGTAGCCCTACTTACGCTTACAATGGTAGTTGTAGTGTTATTATTGTAGGCCCACTTAGATTATCATACTAGTAGGTGCAGTAGTACTTTATAGTAGCGTTTGATTTCTACTGTTGTGTTCTTTAATGTACTTTATCTTATGTACCTGCATTAGTTACTGCTTCTTTTTCAGAGTGCGCTAGCATGACTTGTTTTCTTGCTTTGCTTGTGTTTATGCTTTGTCTTGAGCCGAGGGTCTCTCAAAAACAGTCATTCTACCTATCAAGGTAGAGGTAAGGTCTGCGTACACTCTACCCTCCCAGACCCCACGTTGTGGGACTTCACTGGGTATGTTGTTTGTTGTTGTTGTTGTAATTTAAAATGAATTATAAGACCTTCTATATTATTCCTTTTTAGCTAGTAAGTGCAAGCTAAATAGCTTGAACAAGATTGAAATCAACACAAAGGAAAAACTATAAAGGACAGAATGAGCAACCTTAGATTATGATGGAGACAATAACTATGGACAAAGTCATAGAGTAATAGTAATAGATTACTTGCTGCTCTTCATAATTCCTGTTAGCAACTTGTACAAATAAAGTATTTGGCATTTCAATTCATGTTACTACTATTAAATGACTAGTATAATTAGCATACTGAGTAAAAAGGTCAATCTACATAAGAAGAACTGAACAATTCTGTAGCGATTAACTCCTCTGTTTAAGCCAACTCCTCTATATTTGCCAATACATAAGCATTTCCTTAATCGGTATTCTACACATAATGATTTTGTCATCTTCATCACATACAAGATAGCAGTGATATCATACTGGAGGGTATTAGGAGAAAACTGTATGCGCACTTTTGGTCTCACATAGGAGCAATGCAAACAGGCTATTGGAGTAAGGCAACATAGGGATCGCTCCAATTCCTTATGAGTTGAAGAATACTCGAAAAGAATTCATAGGAAAAGAGCATTTTTATGGATGTTGTTCAAGTTGAGCTCTTATGTTATAACTACACTATTTAATTAAATCGAAGCATTACGACAACATGATATCTGCCTGAATGTCGAAGTAAAGATATTCAACCAAACATGAGTAAACAACTAGAGCGACTACGCCTGTGTTAAGGTAGCCAAATGCCTCGGTCACCTAATTAGTTATATGCATACCAGATTTTCACTGTCCCAATCTACTACAACTATCCAGTATATCACATAGATCCTTAACTTAAAATGATACAACTGATTTGCATAGACACAACTAGAGATTTGACTAAAACAACAACAACAACCCAGTATATTCAGACACAACTAGAGACTTGACTGAGTACGTAATAAGTACTCCCTCCGTTTCAATTTATCTGACTTGGTTTGACGAGGCACATAGATTAGTAAAATAAAATAGACTTTTGAATCTAATAATCTTAAGCAAAAAAATATGCACAATATATCACAATGCCCTTTGAATCTTGTGGTATTAAAGATGTTAAAACTTACCTCACTCGGTATTTACACCAAATCAATGATAGCATGACATGTGACTTTTGCACACTCTTTAATCACCTAACTATGGGTAATTAATGTCCATTTTCACCTCATTTATTACTTAATCATGGTGAAGTACATTTAAGTTTTTACTTACTAAATACTCCCTCCCTCTCAAATTATTTGTCGTGTTTATTAAAAATGGTTGTCTCAAATTATTTATCGTTTTAGAAGTTTAAGGCATAATTAATTAATTTTTCTCCAATTTATTCTTTGTCATTAACGAAGATAACACATAAATAGAGTAACATTTAATGGAAAAAGATTATAACTTAGACATAAATAAGGGTAAAGTATGTCAAATAACTCTCCTAATTAATACTCTCTCCGTCTCAATTTATGTGAAACCATTTAACTTGACACGAAATTTAAGAAAAAAATGTAAACTTTTCAAATGTGTGGTTAAAAACAAATCTTATATAAATATGTTAAATTGTTTGTAAATATAGAAAGCTAACATTTTTTGAGACACCAATAAACAAATGATAACACATAAATTGGGACAGAGAAATTAATTCTTAAGGGTCGTGTAAACCAAAGAAGTTACAGTGAGGAATGGAGTATGACATGGAAGATGTTGGAATCCAAAAGTTACCAAAGTGATATTCTTTTTTAATATTTAATAAATTAAAAAGAAAAGTAAGACACATAAATTAGAACTAGAACGGAGGGAGCAGTAGTGGAGGAGTACCTGTGAAGAGGAGTTTCCAGATCTGACGTACAGAGAAGCATGTGCACTACCAGTCTCATTCTCAAAGTACTGCACATGCTCAGGCAAAGTACAAGGAAGCAAAGATGTTCCAAGCCGATTCTCCACAGTCGATACAAGTTCCACCATTAATTCCCTATGCGGAACAGTCACATAAGGAAATTCCTTGAATTTCGATTCATCTTCAATGCTCTGTTCCATAATATTTGACGATGATGAACAAGAGAAACGTTTTCTAAAGGAAAATGAACGAGAAGAAGGGAGTGATAGTGTGAAAATTTGGGAAGAGAAGAGTGGAACAACAGCCATAGCAGGACTGCTATCTCTTTGCTTTTTGGAAACGAAAGAAACGGTGCGGGGACTTTTTTTCTGTCTCGACTCACATTCCTCTTAGGGCTCGTTTGGTTCACGAAAACCCAATATTAGTTATTTCGGGATTATTATGCCACTCTTAATTGTACTTTGGTTACCATATGTTCGATATAAATATGTACGTATAGTATATTTATAACAAATTAATCAAAAAACTTTTTAATTCTTATCCCTAATTTTTATACTTTTTCTTCATCTTCTAGTGTGTAACTGGATAAATGATCCATTTGCAAATTATAACGCAAAAAAAATTCATCTGTTATCACTTGTTTGGGTTCTGACACTTCTAATTGTAGATACTTCTTCACTTTTCATTCTTGTTAAATATTTTTTGCTCTTTCAAGTTAGTTTATAAATTTTTACTGATTTTTTTTATAGTATCATTAGTTTCTTTTAGATGAAACAATTCTGTTAGTCTTTGGTCAATTACTGATTTTGATTAGCATTTTAAAATGGAACTATTCTATATATATATTTCACTTATTTTATATTTCTTTTTTTATAAATTTTATGTAATTGTACCATTTTTTTATGTATTTATTTATATTTATAATTTAAAAATTATTAAAAATTAAAGATTCATAGGACTTACGCCTAGCACTTTAAGACGTATGCCTTGCTCTGTATAAGGTAAAACATCTCACTTCACGCCTTTTAATACATTATTAATCAATATAGAATATTTTGTTAAAAAGTAAAAAAAAATTGAGGAAAACTTAATTGAAAATTAATAATAATATAGTAGTAAATAGGGTAGTGTTTTATAAAAACAAAAAAAAAAGATATTTTGAGTTGAGATACTTCGGTATAGGGGTGAGCACGGGTACAGGGTACCCAGATACCCGATCGGAACAGACACTAACGGGTAGATTTCGGGTAGATATATTATAATAACGGGTAGGTTCCGGGTAGTAAAATTAAGAACCGATCAATGTCGGATCCGGTTCCGGTTCCGACAAATAGAGACAGGGTACCCAGACCCGGAACCGATACCCGGAATGTATGAAATATTAATTTTTTTACTTTTTTAACTGTTAATAAAATAAATTGTAAAATTAGAAAGTAATAAAGATTTTTTATAAAATTAATTAGTCAAATTATAATTTTAAGTCCATACAGTATTCGGCCCAGAAAAGTGCTAAAAATCTGTTTAGAGTTGCGGCCTATTTAGAATTCGCCAAACTTATGGGTCTGATTTAAAACTTTACAAATATAGATACAATTTTTGCTAGAATTCGAATTTATGTGTTTCCGGACGAAATTAACACCGCCATATACAAAAATTTCAGCAATTTGAAATATCTTCGTCATCCATTACCGCTCAACAGAAACACAGGTGTGGAACCCTAATATTTTTGTTTTTTTTTCTGATTTGTTCATAGTATAGTGCATTTGTATGTTTCATTTTCAAGATTTGATTGTAGTTTAGTCTAGTTTTAAGTAGTATTTTTCTTCGATTCCCTCCTTGACTCTAGGGTTTTCTATCATGGACTTAACAAATTAAAGCAATGAAACAGTATTATGGGACAGATTTTTGGGGGTTTTCTATTAACTGAAAAAAAAAAAAAAGGAATTACAAACTAAATGCAGAAAAGGAAATGAAATGAAATAGCTAAACTGCTGTGAAATCATGGCGTAATATCTGCACAAAAATTTAAAGGGTACCCGGGAACCTATCCGGAATCCAGGGTCCGGGTAGGTTCCGAGTAATGATTGCTATGGGTAGGTTCCGGATAGTAAATTTAGGAATCGATCTTTTATTGGATAGGGTCCGGGTAGTTAAAAAAAAGTTAGGGTATCCGAACCCGTTCACCCCTACTTCGGTAGGAAAATGACGAAAGTCATTCACTTCGTTTTGTTAAAAAGTATGTTTGGCAACCAAACACCAACGAGAAAGTTATTCGTTGTACTGAATATTTATATATATATATATATATATATATATATATATATATATATTTAGTATATATATGTATTCATTAATTTGGTATAAAAATACTAAAAAAATTCAGTATGACGAATAATTTTTGCATGGTGTTTGATTATATATATATTATCTTAAAATTAGATTATTTGATTCGATATATATAGATAACGTGAGAATATTTCTTCCGATTAGTATTATTAATATATATTATTAAATTTACTTCATATATTTTGTAATATTTACTCCATATATTTTGTAATATTTAGTGTTGTATAATTATGGTAGATATATGATCCTTATTGTATTAGGATTTCACATTAAACACACTATATATATTTGTATTAATGAGAAACACTCCCCAAAGGAGATTAATATAATCTTACATGGTATCAGAAGTCAAAACCTAAATCCTAATTATTCAGCCGTAGCAAACCCTCGGTCTCTGCGCCGTTGTTCATTCCCGAGAAACAACCACAGTTTTTTTTCTACGTCTATTTTCTTCCTTGGACTGTGTTTCACTACCCAAGAAAAGTACAATCTTCAAGCACATCCCGCGATTTACTGATAGTAGTGCTGAGGGACCGGGACTACTATCTAGAGGAATAGTCTGACGTAAGTCGAGAAGCTGAATATCAAAAAAAAAAGCACAAACTTTGTTTCTTTCGGCCCTCGCTGGCCGAGAAACTGTCCTCTGTCTCTTTTTGGTTTCTTTTGGCCCCACTGCCAGAGAAACAACCAATTGCCAAATTTGTTTTTCTTTTCACTCTTTGTTCTCTATTTCCTCTCCTTTTGTCCTTTACCCAAGAACAAAATAAATGGCTTCCCTGACTCCTCTCAATTCTCCCCCAGACCAGTCCGCCCCAGGCCAGTCAATGGACCACAGCAATCCGGCCCTATTTCCTGGAGCCTACCAGTCCACTCCAAGGCTCTCCCAATCCAATTTGGGCCCGGTTTTCGTAACATTGACTCCTCGACAGCTCGATAATGCGCGGTATATTGCCACCGATAATTCTGTATCGCCTTCCGTTTCAGTCTTCTTCAAGTGTCACGTATTCTCCCTTTGACATTATTCATGCAGATCTATGAACATCTCCCATTACTAGCTCATTGGGTCATAAATTGTATCTCGTCTTTGTCTCTAATGGTTGTGGATGGTTCGCTTACTGGTATAGGTAAGTTCCTTCACGGCTTTTACTTTTTGGCTAGTGACATGTATGTTTATGTATATTTCATATTGTAACAAATTGTGATCATTCAGAAGCTTTAAGAAAATGCAAGACTTTGTTGTGAGCTTCAGACTTTGAAATAAGGCAAGTTGAGACCTTACTTGACTCTACTTACAGAGTTTGGTTGGTAAATTAACTACAATAAGGGAAATTGGTAATAAGTGGGTCATGTACTTGTGAGGTGACGAGCACTCGTACGGGTACCAATGCCATGATTGGAGAAATTGTGTCGTATTCGAATTGTTTATTTCAATTAAGAATGCCAAAGCATGTGGACATTAGTTGGTAGTTGATTTTTGATTGATGTGGTCGTGATGTGAGATACAAATCTCTTACTTGATTGTTATGTGAAATATGACTTACTTGATTGATTATGTGTTCTCATCGATCCGAAATTCTCGTTTAAGGATCAGAAAGAGCTAAGTTGAGACTTTACTTTATAACTATGTTGCTTATTTTGTGTGCATGTCATATTCATGCTTTCATATGGTATCTCATGCATATTACACTTGAGGCTACATATGGTGATGTCCAATGGAGAATTTTTCTGGCCAGAATGATGTGGATAATAGCTGAAATTGGGCTAACTACATGTAATAAGAGCCGAATTGTCTAAGTATTATGATAGAGAGCTGAATTAACTGAGAACCCGATTAGAAATTGTTCCGGGTGGTGTATAGACATCCAACCCTCCATGGGTCATGTATCTCTATTAAAGGATCGTGTGTATACCGATGATTGATGGCCTTTGTATTGCATTTTCATATCATCTCATATCTTTTCTGTCACGCCCCGATCTATGGACTGGGCGTAACAAAACACTCGGTGCCAGACTGCACCGTGCGAACCACATAGCTTGCTGAATCAACATGGGCATCAAGATCATGAAATATACTTTAGAACATGTAAAACTTAATACTGTAAATATAGTCTGAAAATATAATTGCGAAAATAATATGAAAACATAATAAGCCTGAGTAACTGATATAACATGCTGGACTAGTCTATGAAACCTCTGAACATGAGTCTGACTGCTAAAAATTATTTACCAAAACAAGACCCTGGCTTCTATAAAGCACGATATGTAAAATAATTGAACCAATACCCCGAATAAAATGGGGCTCACCAATATCTGATACTTGAAAATCCTAGCGAACTTAATCCGTCATCTTGAAACTTTATTCTTGCATCTTGAGATGCAAACCTCGGGCAAAAGGGACGTAAGTATATTTGAATTGTACTCGTATGTAAAGCAACTAAATAAAGAAGCAGACACATGAAATAATAGGAACATGAAACTGAAACTGTAACATGAGCATGAACATGTGTAATATTTGACATGAATATAATAAAACATTGTAACAAATTTTAAATAGGAGATCTTTAGTATAACCGACATGAAACCACCAAGCGAAAATATGGCGTCTGATCTTTGCCTGATTAGCTAAATCATCTTGTACCTTGCCAGAGTATGAGACATGAATATGACATTAATGGATCCAATAACCTGCAATGGGTAACATGAAGGAATCGTCCCAACTGGGCAGAGCGATCCTTATCCTACGTTGACATACGTAGTTTCAGGTATTAAACCTTCTCGATAATCTGATTGCAACTCCAAAAATATGAACATGGATATATTTGGCTTGTAAGCCCATGGATTTCATAAATGTGACTTGTAAACCTGATTCGTAAGTATAATTTACATGAATAGATACACAATATAACTTGACATGTTCAATTTATTTGAAGTGAGTAATACTGATTGTTCAAGGGTATGAGTATTCATGTATTACAGACAGATTCCTAATAACCATAATGGAACATCAAGAATACAATAATGAATTAGTCATACAAACATGGTATATCATGATCTATGTAATTTAGGGTCATCGTCAATTGGAATAAAAACCCTAAGCCTGTGGAATTTCATATTTTCATGGATAAACATAGCGTGAGGAAGAAATATAATATTCCCACATGTGGATACAAGCCCTACATACCTTAATCGCTCCTGGCCTTATAATAAAGTATGAATCTTGAAGAAGAATCCCAAAAGCCTGAACTTTAAACTATAGAGATGGATTTTCTTGAAAACCCTATGTTAGAAATCAATGATTTCGCTTAGAACCTGAGTATAATTTATTAGAATTGCGTGAAAACACATGGAAGGACTTACCTTGAGCTATGAGGATGATGGGAGGAGAAGAACATCATGCTAGGGCTTGGAAGAATGAAGTATGAAATTAAAAGACTAACAATCGCGAATATATACTTTCAGTCGTCGGGGTTTTACGGTACCTTTTACGGTCCATAAACCAATTTACGGCCCGTGAAAGTGGAACGTAAATCAGGTTGTCAATTTCCAGAAACTAGATTTTCTTCGACTAAATCATGGTCCGTTCTACGGTCCGTAAAACATTCTACGATAGGATTTATGGTCCGTGAAACTTATATGGCCTGTAAAACCTACCGTAATTCTAAAACAGCGTCTAGGATTTTTGGGTCGATCTTACGATACACTTCACATCCCGTAAAATATTTTATGATCCGTGAATCTGAGCGTAAAAGTACAGAACGTTGATTTCGATGAATTTCTAATCCCAACATTTTCCACTTGGTCTTTGACCCCTGGATGATGAAAAATACTTAGTCTAATGGTACGAGGTGTTACAGTTTCATTATTTCTCACCTATTGATTAGTTGAAAGATTGGTTGAAATTTACTTATTTGATTTGACTGATTACTTGGATACTTGTTGAACTGTGTAAATTAATTATCTTTTCACTTCTCATATTATGATTATGCCCTTATGAGCTACTAGTCGTTAAGTATGGAGTAAGTAAATTGGAAGACCAAGCCTTGTCACTATTTTATTTTAGGGTCGGTCAATAATGTTACTGAGTACATGTTGCTTTACTGTACTCACTCTACACCTGTTGCACTTTTTGTCTACAAAGTTTATCTCTATATAGCTAGTGGAGCACAAGGATTCACTGCCCGTTAAGGCGATTGTTTGGAGGATTCGGGGTGAGTTACTAGCTAATCCGCGGCAACAACTTTCCTTTCCTATAGTTTATTTCTGTCTTTTTCATTCTTAGAAAGTATTCGGGATGATTATTTAGAATCATACTTCTTATTTAGTAGTTCTTGTACTTCTGACATCAGTTTTTGGGTTGTAGTACTTATTCCGCTTATTTATGATTATGAGACTTAGTTATGACTTTGAATTGCTCTTAATTTATTTCTTCCGCATTGTACTTGTTTAAAAACTTACTTAATCAATTGTGGAAGGTTTGCTTACTGGGTGGGGGCAAGTGCCTTCACGGATGAAAATTTGGATAGTGATATATGTGATTTAATGAGAAATCGAGCAATTTTTCAACTAAATATCACAATATTTTTATGAGAATACTTTTTTTAAAGATCAGATGAGGAGAGCATGATTTCTTTGAAAAGCCTATAGGTAGCAGAAAGACTTGAATTTGTGAAAACCAAGCACTCTATCAAAGCATATGTCATATAAGAATGATTTGTAAGGCGTATGATGATAATTTGACCATCCATTGAATTAATAAGATGCATGTAAGCTAGCCCAGACACCAATGTTATAAACAAATAGAAAAAAAATGAAAGAAAGCCAAAATTCTTCTATTTCTGAAAGAGAGATTTAACTATAGGCAAACATTCTGTCACCACCCGAATCCGGATCATGATGACACCTACACTCACTCTGGTAGGTGAACCATCCCCAAAATCGTTTAATCAATTTAAATAAAAGAGAAAATACACGATAAATTAATATTAAAACCGTTTTGCCATAAATGTACATAAAGCACAAAACTCAAAAATATAACACTTTCTTAAAACCGGATCTTACTTGTACAAAAGCTTCTAATAATTGTTACAACTTAAAATACTGAACTATAAAAATTGCCTTGGAAGAAATAAATATAGAAGCAATAAAATGGAAGAATCTCCAGATTTATTGATAAGGCTACTATCTCACCCCAAAAACATCAAAGGACCACCTCAGATCACTTGTGGGGCCTCGAGATGGAACTGGGAGGGAAATTTGCATCCAAATAAGATGCAGCAAGAGTAGTATGAGTACACAAAGTACCCCCGTATGTATCATAGACCGACAATGATAGAAATAACACGTACACCATATAAAAACTGAGTTTACTCAATAATATTTATCAATTCAAGAATGATGATGTATGAATTCATGAATGCACAGACCACATAAAAATAAAAGAATGATGATATATGAATTCATGAATGCAGTGCACTGGCCAATCAACCTGGTATACACATGCTACTAAACTTTGCCACATAGCCATGACCCATGGGGGACTCACAAGTCTGTATATCGCTCATAACCAACCGACATAATTTCTCGGACTGGTAGAGCATCATATTATAATCACATCATCACATATTAAGTCATCTCTTATCAAGTAATCTTATATCAAATCATCTCATATCAAGTCACATCACACACCTAGAATCATTTCCCATCGGGCTATCAAGCATCATTTTACCTCTTTTTTTGGTCTCATTGGACCAAATCCACATATCATATCAAGATCCATCTCAATCAAAATATTTGTATGAATGAATGTATGCGTGTAATAGGTAAAAACAATTATCATGAAAGCATGAGATGAATAATCATGTACGTATGAGACGAATAATCATATGCCGTAATATCAACGTTTCCACAAGTATTCCAAGAATCAACCTTTCCATAATTATGAGACATAGAGCGATGAGGTAAATAATTCACACAACTATTATAAGTTCAATCACGGCTATCATACCCCACAAAAAAAACAAGCATACCAACCTAAGTGAAATTTATCACCACAACCACACTCGAAGGAACACATACTTTCTCCGACATTCTAACTACCCAAAAATATACAACGGTACCCAGTCAAGTGTTTATCACAATCACTAATGTGGGACCTCATCACGCCCAATACCACTCAATAGTTATAAGCTATACATGCTTCTCTAATGGAGTCTTAGAAAAATAGACCATAACCTACCTCAAAGTCGGCATGAGCCACAAATCCTCAAGCTAGAGCATTTCCTTCTGAAATGCCTCTGAATGACCCCCAAACTATTCAAATACATAATCAACGTAATTATTCGAGTTTGTAGACATTCATATTGCTATGATAATAATTCGGGTCCAAAAGATCACTCAAAAGCTAATTCTGAGCTCCGAATGTCAAAACTGTAATTTTGTTGCAAAATTGGGTCCAATATAATTAAAATATTACTCTCGAGTTAAAATGAGTCCAATGATACCCATATTAGCATACTTTAATTCGGAAAAAACCAAAACTGAACCCAAAATGGTAACTTCGAGCCTATAAGGACAAACATATAATTTTATTTCAAAATTAGTTTCCCATAGTACATGTATGAGGGTGCCAAGATGTAATGACTCAATAATTCATTTTACTTATTTTCCCTGGAAACCCCTAAATTACCCCTTCCAAGAAAGCTTGCTTGTTTACGACTTGTGGGGATGGGTGGCACGATTCTCGAGGTAACTGGATAGGTTTTGGACTCATTTTAGTAGGTTTGAGAAATCTCAAGTTAAGAGAATAGAAGAGTTTGACCCATAGCTGACTTTTGGGTAAATGCACTACGTTCATAATTTTATCGATTCCATTAGCTCCGGAACAACGTTTATGACTTAATTGAGTCCTTGGTTTAGTTCCAGAGGCATTCGGGTGAGTTTTGAAGGTTAGGTTGTAAAATTATGGAATTAGATCTTAAGAGTTGACTTTAGTCAAACTCACAAACTCAAGCCTTAGAGACATTTTCTGGGATATCTGAGTGCGCTAGCAGTTCTGGAATGTGTTTTCTAATAAGAATGCATATTTGGTTTGTGTCTGGGAGGTCCCAGGAGTATTTCGGGTGATTGTCGGAGAGTTGGTAATTTTTGGGCATTGTTGGTGTATGGTGTTCGCCCCAGTGCCATTCTTTCCACCTATGCGGGTCCACTATTACTGTTCACTTTTATGCGAGTGAGCGCATAAGAACTACTAAGAGTTTAGATGGTGCTCTAAGTTGGATAATGTTTTTAGAGTCTCCACCTAATTAATAGGTAAATTAGGAAAACCAGTGTGAAATAGTTTATTCAAAGAGTTTGAATTTTTTTTATGAAAACCAAAGTTAATGTAAGAGTTTTGGTGATCCCCCGGGTAGCACCCCGATATTAAGGATCCATAGAATAAGGTTGACCTACGGGTTCTATAGCATACTTAAAAATGATTTAAATTGCTTAAAGTTTATAAATCCGCAAAAATATACTTGTCATTTCATTCATTCTCCCCTTTTTAGTAATGTGTTTTAGTTAATCTTCATCCTAACCATGATTCCTAGATGGGGGGAATAAGAGAAATGCCTTGTTGATATTGTAAACTAGTGATGTATTAGACTAGTAGATAATAATTACTTGACCAATTGCATGATTAAAATCCTTTTAGGAATTCAGGGAAATTCTAGGGTTAGAAATTGGAGCTTTTGCCCATTTTATGAAATTAAGGATTCACTTGGGTTTTGTTGTTAAATTAACTTGAGATTATGATTATCTAGCATGTATTAGTACTATTTGAGTAGTAAAGTTCGTAATTTGATAATGTGGGCTCGGGGTACCTTTATAATTTAGCTTGGAGATTATGGGTACCGTTAGATCGTAATCTCATATAATTGATATGATCGATCAGAGTGGGCTCGCGAGGAGGTTCGACGAAAGGGAAAATCTATTGCGTGAGTTCTTCGGCTTTGATTCAGGCAAGTTGAGACTTTCTAGACTCTAGTATAGCGTTTATGTGTTGGTATGTTGTTAATTAATTAATGGGAGTAATGGGGAATTGGGGGTCCCGTATTATTGAGGTGACGAGCACTAATATGGGTACCGGTGAACTTAACTTGGGTGAATAATGAACTAGTTTGATATACTTGACTGAGATTATGTGTTTAGCCCTTCGGACCGTGAGCTCAGTACATAAATCTGCTTAGATTGGTATGTTTGCTGATTAATTGGGTCTGTAGCCGTGTTTGATAGTATATCTTTGATTAAACATGTCATGCATTCATCACTTTACATCTCATCTAAATACTTGAAAAGAAATTGATAAATATTGATTATGTTGATTGCATGGTGTACACTTATACATATCATTCATACATATTATAGTTGGCACTGAACTATTGAAATATTATTGAGAGAGGCTTGGGAAGCTGGTTTTTGGATATGGTACATGATACGAGAGTGATGACTGATGAGGGCACTTCAGCCATAGAGCTGGTATCCGATGGGATTGGATAGGTATATGGACCTCATGAGTCCCCCATGGGTCACATGACAGCTACTGCAGCAACGTGTGTATACCCTGTACATATGGCCATTGCATACATACATATCATTTGCATTGCATTCATTCATATTCTAATATGTATTTGGTGTTATGTGTGCTTGGTGCTGATCTTTGATATACTTAGTCTCTTTTGGTTTGATTGAAGAAATATTGTTAGATTACACTTATATCACTGTGAGACTTGAGTGGAGTATCTTGATGGGTCTAGATTCCCTACATGGGGTTTAGGATGAACCTTGTTACAAACCTGAGAATGTGTACTTGTACAATATTGAACCGTAGACTTCTTGCTAGGTTGGTTAACTGATTACTTATTATGTTTAACTAACTAATTAGTAGAGATGTATCGGAAAGTACCAACCCTCGCCACTGTTATAGCTAGGGTCGATCGACGATACTGCTGAGTACACGTATTTCCCGTACTCACTCTACGCAGTACTCTATGTGCAAGTACTGAGCCAGAGGAAGGAGGAGCAGATAGAGTTTAGCTTGTGGGTGATTGCTTGCAGAGTCCAGGGTGAGCCACTAATGCATTCGCGGCACTGGAACTCTGTTATCTATTTTATGCTTCTGTAATTGTTATTTCTAGATAGTATTTATTGTTCACTTTTAGACTTGTATTCAATAACTAGAGCTTTGTACTCATGACTATGGATCATTGGGGGCTTTTCTTCAGGCTATGTATTTACTATTGAGACTTGTTAAATTATCTCTCTTTTAACTTCATTATTTCCACATTTACTTCCGCACTTTCGTGTGTTATATGTTTGGGTTCGCCTACGGGTTAGGGTAGGTGCCCTCACAGCACAATGGAATTTTGGGTCGTGACAAATTGGTATTAGAGCCCTAGGTTAATCGTCTTATGAGTACATACACAATTTCTAGTTGAGTCTTGCGGCTTTATACGAAGAGCTTCGTACCTATCTTTTAGAGGTTACAAGACATTTAGGAAATTCCAATCCTACACCTGCACCAGCACTAATTGTCATAGGTGATGCACAAGTCAGGGGCGAGGCTGAGGTAGAGGCAGACCTCGAGTTGCATCCCGAGGCCGAGCACCTGCAGTTGCTTAGGCTTGTGACTAAGTAGAATCTCTTGGGTGTTAGGTTATTCCAAAGGATTATGAGGTTCATATTGATGAGGATGAGCAGGTTCAGGCTAATGGGACAGGGCCAGATCAGGCACCCCCGGATTTATTGCCACACCGATGCTTCAGGATACCTTGGTTCGCATGATGAGCTTTCTGGAGTCTATAGCTCATAGTATTCAACCGATTACTTCTGATGGATCTCATACTATGGTCGAAGGATAGAATCCTGACCATGCTGTTATGCCCAAATTTCAGACACCAGGGGTTCGTCCAGCACCTGCTGAGGTTTCTCACTTCTTTGGTATGACTATACCTGGTCTTGCTACACCTCCAGCTGCACAGTCTGCTATGTCTACCGAGGAGCAGAAAATGTTTGAGAGGTTTAGGAAGTTAGATCCTCCTAGATATAATGGGGATCCCAAGGATGATATGTATGTGTTCTTGATTAGATGTGATAAAAATTTGCTCAACCTCAAGTTAGTGGAGTCATGTGGTATTGATTATACTGCTTTCCAAATGGTTGGACCTGCCAAGCAGTGGTGGAGGTCTTATCTTGAATCCAGACTAGCAGGATCCCCTCATATTACTTGGTTTTATTTACCCAGATCTTCTTAGAGAAGTTCATTCCTTGTAGTGTCATAGAGAGGATATGAGCTCAATTAGAGAGGTTATGCTAGGGGCGTATGTCTATGACCGAGTATGCGGTGCGGTTCCATCTATTGCCTTGCCATGCTTTGATGATCTTTCTTGATGAGGCTACGAGGGTGAGAAGGTTCACTAATGGGTTGATATGTCATGTTCGTTTGATTGCAACACAGATGGCTGGCAAAGGTTCCACCTTCTAGTAGATTATTGCTGCAGTGAGAGATGTCGAGTTTATTAGGCATGAGGATTGTGAGGAGAGAATAGTCAAGAAGCCTAGCACTCATGTGGTTGCCTCGTCTGGAGACAGGAGTAATCATGGTGGAGGTCATCACCATTTGTGCGCCAGGTCTATTGTTGTTGCTATGCCTACATCTGAGGAAGGCCAGTCCGCGCTTACTTCTCATGGTTCATGGCAGTTAACCCTGAGTTCTTACCGGCCCTCTGGCCGTGGTGGTCATTTTGGTGCCAGTTCTTCTCAGCCGTCAGCATCTCGAAGAGGGTGTTTTGAGTGTGGTGATGCATTTCAAGAGGAATTATCCCAGGCTTAGGCGTGGTGGTCAGTCTCAGGGTTCTAGATTGAGAGTAGCGGGGCAGCCAACTAGAGATGGGTCCCAGGGTACTAGGGGTGGTTCGCAGGGCGGCAAGGGTGGCCCTCAAACAGGTCGAGGTGATGCTCAGTCCGGTCAAGGTGGTGGACATATAGGTGCTCACACTTAGGGTGATCGTGGTCATTTCTATGTGTTTCCAGGCAAACCCGAGACACAGGCCTCCGCTGCTGTGATCACATGTACTCTTTTAGTTTGCCATCGGCCTGCTACAATTTTGTTTGATCTAGGGTCTACCTATTCTTATGTGTCTGCCCACTTTTCTTTGAGTTTGGATTTGATATTTAAGTCTCTAGCCATTTCTATTCATTTTTCTACACATGTTAGGGATTCTGTAGTGGTAGATCGGGCATACTTGGGTTGTGTAGTTACCTTGATGGGTATGATACTCAGGTAGACTTAAAAGATTTGAGTATAGTATATTTTGATGCTATTTTGGGTTTGGATTGGTTAGCTCGATATCTTGATATATTGGATTGTTATGCCAAGATCGTTACCTTAGCCATGTCGGGTATTCCTCAGTTAGTTTGGAGGGGTAGTATTAGCTAGTGTCCGAAGAAAGTGATTTCATTCCTTAAAGCTCAGAAGATAGTAGAGAAGGGGTGTCTTTCTTATTTGGCGTATGTTCGTGATACGAGTGCGGAGACTCCTCTATTGGAGTCAGTTACAGTAGTTTGAGAGTATCTAGATGTGTTTCCCACAGACCTTCCTGGTGTTCCAATGGATTGTGATATTGATTTCTGTATTGACCTAGAGTCGGGTGCTCAGCCTATTTCCGTTCCACTATATCGGATGGCGCCGACTGAGTTAAGAGAGTTAAAGGAGCAGTTGCAAGATCTTTTGAGTAAGGGTTTTATTTGACCTAGTATTTCTCCTTGGGGTGCTCTTGTGTTGTTCGCAAAGAAGAATGACTGGTCTATGCGCATGTGTATCGATTATCAACAGCTGAACAACGTGACTACCAAGAACAAGTACATGATACCTCACATTGATGACTTATTTGACTAGTTACATTGTACTTAAGTTTTTTCCAAGATTGACTTGAGGTCTGGTTACCATCAGTTCAGGATTAGGGCCGAAGATGTTCCTAAGATGGACTTGAGATAACATTATTGGTGGTGCAGGATGAAGAGGGACATAGTGGAGTTTGTGTCCCGGTGTTTGAATTGCCAGTAAGTGAAATATGAGCACCAGAGGCCTGGTGGTGTGCTTCAGAGGATGCCCATTATCAAGTGGAAGTGGGAGCGGATTGCCATGGATTTCATTGTAGGATTGCCCCATACCTTAGGCAAGTTTGATGCTATATGGGTCATTGTGCACATGTTGACCATGTCTGCCCATTTCATTCTAGTTCAAATGACTTATAATTCAAAGAAGTTGGGTAGGAACTACATTCGAGAGATAGTCCGATTCATGGGGTGTTCATTTCTATCATTTCTTACCGGGGTACGCAGTTTACTTCTCCCTTTTGGCGGTCTATACAGAAGGAGTTAGGTACTATGGTGGAGCTTAGTACAAATTTTTCACCCTCAGATCGATAGCCAGTCTAAGCGGACTATTCAGGTTCTCGAGGACATGTTGCGAGCCTGTGTGATTGACTTTGGTGTTCATTGGGACCAGTTTATACCCTTGGCAGAGTTCTCTTACAACAACAGTTATCATTCGAGTATTGAGATGACACTATTTGAGGCCTTGTATGGTAGGAGGTGTCGTTCTCCCATTGGGTGGTTTGATGCTTTTGAGGTTTGACATTGGGGTACTGATCTTTTGAGAGATTCATTGGATAAGGTTAAGTTGATCCAGGACCAACTTCTTACAACTCAGAGCAGACAGAAGAGTTATGCAGATTGGAGAGTTCGCCCTTTAGAGTTTATGGTTGGAGAGTGAGTTTTGCTGAAGGTTTCACCCATGAAGGGTGTGATGAGGTTTGGGAAGAAAGGGAAGCTTAGTCCGAGGTTTATTGGTCCTTTTGAGATCGTGGACAGAGTTGGTGAGGTGGCCTATGAGTTGTCTTTACCTCCTGGATTATCTAGTGTGCACCATGTGTTTCATGTGTCGATGTTGAGTAAGTATGTGACTGATGATTCTCATATGATTAGATAGGATTCGGTGATGGTGGACCAGAACTTAGCTTATGAGGAGGAACCTATAGCTATTTTGGACAGGCAGGTTCGCAAGTTGAAGTCCAAGGAGATAGCTTCCGTGAAGTAAAGTGGAGGAATCGCCTAATGGATGAAGCTACATGAGAGACTGAGTCCGATATGCGGGCTAATTACCCTGAGCTATTTGAGAGTCTAGGTATTTCCTTTTCTTTACCATTCGAGGACGAACGTTATTTTAAGTTGTACCTGATGTAACAACTTGAATCATTTTGCTTAATTTGCCTGAAAATCCCTAAATTACCCTTCCCGAGTATTTGTTTGCTTGTTTGTGACTTGCGAGGATGGGTGGCATGATTCCCGCGGCGATCAGGTAACTTTCGATCCTATTTTAGTAGGTTTGAGAAATCCCAAGTTAAGATAATAGAAGAATTTGACCCATAGTTGAATTTTGGGTAAATGTGCTCCACTCATAGTTTCATCGGTTCCATTAGCTCCGAAATAACGTTTATGTTTTAATCGAGCCCTTGATTCAGTTCCCGAGCTAGTCGGGTGAGTTTTGAAGGTTAAGTTATAAAATTGTGAAATTAGAAATTAAGAGTTGACTTTAGTTAAACCCGAGCCTTAGATACCTTTTCTAGGAAATTCGAGTGCGCGAGCAGGTCTGGAATGTGTTTTCTGATAAGAATGCATTTTTGGTTTGTGTTTGGGAGGTCCCGGGAGTGTTTCGAGTGGTTATCGGAGAGTTGGTGAGTTTTGGGCATTGTTGGTGTCTGGTGTTCGCCCCAGCGCCCTTCTTTCCACCTCCACAGGTCAGTTGTTACGATTCACTTTTATAAGGGTGAGCACATAAAAGCTACTAAGAGTTTAGATAGTGTTCTAAGTCAGATAATATTTTTAGAGTCGCCACCTAATTTATAGGTAAATTAGGAAAACGATGTGAAAGGTTTTATTCAAAGAGTTTGAAAAATCATATCTAAACTAGAGTCAAGGTAAGGGTTCTGGTGATCCCCGAGAAAGGTGTTAGCACTCCGGTATTAAGAATCCGTAAAATACGATTGACCTACGGAATCTATAGCATGCTTAAAAATGATTTAAATTGCTTAAGGTTTAAAAATCCGCAAAAATATACTTGTCAATTTCGTTTTCGAACTAAGAACACTCAAATGCAAATTTGAGTAGAACTCCACATTTAATCCAACCAAATTGATTAATTTTGCACTTGCATCTTTGCAAATCCTTTTTAAGTTTTGAAATGATATAATTCCTTTTAAAAATGCCAAGTTGGTTTTGAAAGTAATACAAAAATAGTTTTTGTTTCTTTTTGCATGCTATATTTCCCAAGGCTAATACCATATTCCACTTTCCAGAATCTTCAACCCAAACTCGAGTCCAAGACAAGTTTTTAAGGTCAAAAATCATTTAGCTGGGCTTAGCCCACAATCTTAACTTTAAAATTTTAATTTCAGTCTATATTGATTTCCGAAGGGTCCAGCAGTCTATTTATTCTGTTTGTGTCACTCAGGCCCAATTCTGGGTCCCTTTTTATATCGACAACCCAAATAAATCCAAATTCATTCTCAAAAGTCCAAATAAGAACTTAAAGCCCAAAGCATTTTAATCTCAAGTTAAAGAAACCTATTTTACAGGAATAAAACAGTCTTTTTATTGCAAATTTCAAATTTTAAAACAAGTTTGGAATTCACTTTTGACGATCTAACTAAAAGATCTACGTATCATTTGTCTATCCTAGGTTATAACCATAATAAGATGTTCCAATAATAATGTATGTTTTATTACACAAATTATACATACAATCAATATGGAAAGTGAAATGGAGAGAGAGTTTAGGCTGGTGGGCCTACTGAAGTCCACCAGTTGCTATTTTCACCCATAGTTGGTCCTTCCAATGCAAATACTACCTTCCCGTACACGAACTCAATCAAGAATGTGTATGGTCGTTCCTAAGCCCAACCGGCTGAAGAAGAAGACGATAGACCCAATGGGGGTCATCATGGGGTACCTCAGTAGTAGAAGGAGGGGAGAATGAAGAACTCAATTAGAAAATATCTAACACTTATATAATTTGCTAACATGAAATAAACACACAAAATAGTTCACATAAAATGGGTGAAAGCCCCAAGATAAGACAACTGAA
Source organism: Anisodus acutangulus (assembly GCA_029783415.1). Lineage (NCBI taxonomy): Eukaryota > Viridiplantae > Streptophyta > Magnoliopsida > Solanales > Solanaceae > Anisodus > Anisodus acutangulus. Next base: position 10,988,657 of record CM056509.1, read on the forward strand.
CTAAGCAAAACCAAAATAAGCCCAGGCAACATGAAACAAACCAATAAAATTAGCCCATCAACATGTCGTAAAGGAAGAGGCAAAAAAATTATCAATGGCCCAAGCCTAAGTTGTCAAAGCCAAGGAGTGAACAGGAAGCAATGTTTTGGGCTAATTTTATAATGACACAGTTTTATACCATTTAATAGGATTCCTATGGGGTTTGGCATGTATATGGGCTAGACTAGGGGTAAAACAGGATATTCATGACATTCAAATACAAAAGAAGCAATGACAATCCTAAATGATCATCATTCAGACTAAGAAAGACATATGTTAGGTTATTTAGAGCTTATGGGGGCATGTTGGAGGCAGGGATGACAACTAGAGCATTTGGTAGTCCATACAATGATTCTGAGTTTTTGTTTCTTTCTTAGATGCATATCCAACTAGGTGATCAGACTTTGCAAGCATATAAAGGCAACATGGACACTTAGGGAGGTGCAAGCCACTTCTTGTGAAGGACTTAGGTTGTTCCTTTGTTTGACAACTAATATGCTCCTATACCAAAAGCTTAAACAGGAAACAAGATGGACATGGGCATGGCAAAACTCCAGGAAGCATACAAAGATGTTTACGTTGACAGATTTCAGACTACGGACTGTAAACCAACAATCATGAGCTATGTATAATTTAAGGATGCTTCATGTACACCTATTTGAGTTAATATGTTAACATAGCATGTAAAAGAGTTCAAATACGCATGGACAAAGATGTGAGATGGCATCTGAGAATACATACAACCAGGGCCAACAATCATGTGAGATGTACTAGAATTCAGGATCCTTAAGGTTTATTATTGTAGTATATCAACATTCATAACTTAGGATGGGACAACATAGGGTCCTAGACCATACAAAACATTAAACAAAGTATCCAAGTCTCAGAACAAAGATAAGCAAACTAGACAGACCACAAGGGATTATGTTAAGCTCATTTCAAATTCAAATTAGCAAAAATGCACATAATATGGACCAGCAGGCAGGGCATGTGGAAACAAATGCAGCTCCTAACCTAACAGATGGGTTTCTAACAGAACATGGACCAGAATTGTTGGATGAACACATAGCAGAACACTTCTCATCCATCAGACTATTTAAAACTCAAAAGTATCACAGATGTTTGAACAATGAACCAAAAGCAGATGCCTAATTCCATTTTTAGCTTAGACTGAGGTAGAGTGTAGTTCAGGCCTAAGCAGATTCACTACCCTTATTGTAATGGTCAATTTAGCTTTTATGAGTCCTATTCTAGTCCTGTCATACAACATCTATGTATGTCTAAGGGATCAAAGGATCCACAGATTCATATAGGGGCACACAGTAAGCTATTTTAATCATGATGAAGGCAAAATAGGTCAAACATCTACTCTAGGTATCATGCCACCACAAACAATCTTTCTTAACTACATTTATGCTAAATATTAGTTTATTCAAATCTCAGATAGCCCAGAAGGATGCAAAGAGCCCAGAAGGATGCAAAGAGGGTCTAATGATCACACAACCAGAGGCCTAACCTACTTCCCTTACTGAACAAGCTAGTCAAATATCATTTCATGCATATCTAAGTAACTACTGAGAACTCAGACAATTCATACATAGTTAAAACAAACTCAGAAGGCATCTTATGACTTGGCAAATCATATATGTGACTAGAATGATCCTAAGACAACTATACAGACTTCTGAATTATCATACAACCTAAGAAATGGCCTATTGACACAGATATCTTTCATCTGTATAGGTTATGCACCTTAGTTCATTTTTTGGGTCCAGATTTACCTCAGACAGTATGGTAAGCAAAATGTGACACCCAAACCTACTGAAATATGATCTAAACATTCTCAAATCCACACTATAGCTAAAACAGTCCTGGCATATTCATTACATCTTCATAAGCTAATATTTTGACCTCATTCCAATATAAACAACTCCATACATTAGCTTAACAGATTTCCTACTCATGTTTTAGGCATCCTTTCAACTAAACAGTATAGTCATAACTTAGAACAAGTTTCAAATTACCATGTTAAGCATCTTATTTGACGAAACATATTGTTTTCAATCTATCATAAGCATCATTAGTTATCCAAAACAAGCATAGTCACAGTGTGAACCATATTTGAACTACATGAACCCTAACAGTATAAAAACTAATCAAAATATGCTAATCGAAACATACAGTTACATAGTCACAAGTTTTTTCAACATAATTAAAAAGATAAATTAAAGGATTAAAGATAACCTTGTGTGGAGGCAACTGAAAGGTCGAAGGTGAGCTCGTCTTCACTCCGAGGACCTCGAACTCGCAAATCACATAAAACGGAAGGTTTTAGTGGTGAACAAACTAATTAGGCTAGGTCTGGGTTTGGGCAAAGGGCTGGATCCCAACTTAAGCACAAATTAGTCAAATATAACTTGATAATGGCTCTTAACAATGAAAAAGCCAAGAATCAAATTTCGGACCCCTCAAAATGAAGAACCAAATGGTGTATTTATAGAACCCCCAGACCCCTAGGGTTTATCACTCAATTGGTGTGGGAGATGGGTATGGGGGGAAATTTCCCTCCCATCTTTGCACAACCAATCAGATGCTGAGATTTGAATTCGAATAGGACGAAATCCATTAAGGAATTTCGTCTTTGTTCAAGCAACATAAAAAAAAAATCACTAAGACAGAGAAGGGAGTTTTTTACCTTCTTCAATAGCACGTAAGGTAGAGGACGGACGGAAACCATCAATGCGTTGCTGGAAATGGCCATGCATCTATTGCCAAAGGCTGGTTGGACTGAAACTTTTCCATTTGAGGCATTTTGCCCTTTTGTCCCTTGTTAAGCCACGAGTGGGGCTGGACCTAGGCCTTTTCGGCATGGGCTTAGTTAACTTTTAAAGATAATAACCCAAGTCTCTTAAATATAAATTTAAATGTGGCCATAATTTTAATTAACGTAAGGCCAAAACGTTTCAAATATAATCAAATTAGATCACTAGCTTTAATTTAAGCCTAATTTCGACACTAATTTGAATTTAGGAGTTAAAATCATGCAAACGTCTTTTAATTTAAACGTGACTTAAAATTTGAGGTGTAATTTCCTTATCATATTTAATTAGACAACTTTCTTTTTTTGACAGAGTGGATCATTAATTCTTTAATGTTGAGAATTCATTTATAACAATTACATTGTAATAGTTGATTAAAATTTCAAAATTATGATTAATGGTAAAAATTATGTAAAATCATGACATGATATACAATATATATATCAAGTGATATTTTGTCAAATGAAATAACAAAATAATGAATTAGTTTGATATAGTTGACGGAGATTATGTGTTTAACCCTTCGGGTTGTAAGCGCAGTACATAAATCTGCTTATGTTGGTATGTTTGTTGATTAATTGGGCTTGTAGCCATATTTGATATTATATCCTTGATTGAACCTGCCATGCATTCATCACTCTACATCTTGTTTAAATACTTGAAAAGAAACTGATAAATATTGATTGTATTGATATGTTGATTGCATGGTGTACACTTATCCATATCATTCGTACATATTATAGTTGGCATTGAACTATTAAAATATTCCTGAGGGAGGCTTGGAAAGCTGGTTTTTGGATATGGTACATGATACAAGAGTGATGATTGATGATGACACTTCAACTACAGAGCTGGTATCCGATGGGATCAGATCAGTATATGGACCATATGAGTCCCTCATGGGCCACGTGACAGCTAATGCAGCAACGTGTGTATACCGGGTACATATGGCCATTGCATACATATATACCATTTATATTGTATTCATTTATATTCAATATATATTTGGTGTTATGTGTGCTCGGTGCTGATATTTAATATACTTAGACTCTTTTGGTTTGATGGAAGAAATATTGTTAGATTACATCTATATCACTGTGAGACTTGAGTAGAGTATCTTGATGGGTCTAGATGTCCTGCATGGGGGTTTAGGCTGAACTTTGTTGCAAACGTGAGAATGTGAGAGTACTTGTACAATATTGAACTGTAGACTTATTACTAGGTTGGTTAACTAATTAATTACTAGGTTTAACTAATTAATTAGTAAATAGGTATCAGAAAGTACCAACCCTCGCTACAGTTATAGCTAGGGTCGGTCGACGATACTGTTGAGTACACGTGTTTTCCTTACTCACTCTACGCAGCACTCTATCTGCAAGTACCAAGCCGGAGGATGGAGGAGAATATAGAGCTTACCTTACGTATGATTGCTTGAAGAGTCCAGGGTGAGCCGTTGATGCATTCCAGACACTGGAACTCTGTTATCTATTTTATGTTTTTGTCATTGTTATTTCTAGACAGTATTTATTGTTCACTTTTATTACACCCTGAAGTTTTGTGCGCGAATGAGAGTATAGTTAGTCGACTTGAGCTCCGGCCACTTGAGATTCTTTTCGAGGATCACTTACGAGGTAGAGAAACATTAAGGATGTACGGGAGTTTGGAGGTCATTAGAATTGAAGAAACCATCCCTCGATGAAGTTTGACAAAAATTGGACGATATGCTAAGTGTTTCGCATCGCGGATGGGATCCGCTTCGCAGATGGAGCTGCAGAAGAAAAGCCAAAAAATTAGGGAAATTTTTGAAAGGATATGCGGCCGCATATGGTCTCGCATACGGGAAGCGCTGGCCGACTTTCTTTGGTTATTTATGTGGTGATTCGTATCATTTACTCATTTTTTTACCTCCACAAGTCCTAAAGTCTTCTAAACTCTCCCTATGACATTTACAAGGGTCCCTACACATATCCTTAGCTAAATCACTTCCATCCTTCAATAAAAGTGAAGTAAAGTGGTAGAACCCCTCTAGTTGGTGTTGTTATAGATATGCTTCTTCCTCATGGATAAGAAGGACTTGTTGAAAAAGCTTAACTTGCTAGAATAAGGTATGTTTCCCTTTTTTCTATGAAATTGATCACACATAGTCTTTGGCTAAGTTATGTGGGGAGATAATACAATATTAGCACTTTGAAGGAGTTGAGTTGTGATTATAACTTGGTTAGGTTGTTGTTATGGATTATTATGATGGATGTAAGGGTGGAGATATTTTTATAGGTGTTTGGTTGTGTGTTGGATGCATGGAATTTGTTGTTTGAAGTATGAGAAGAGTGATAGGATTAGGGGAGATATTGTTTAAATTGGCGTAGAATGAGTTTTCACTCTTCTATATCAGAATCTAGTTCCACAAGCTAAGCAATGATTTTTATTGTTGTTATAGATTGACGTGAATGATCGCCTATATTTGGTATCTAGAAAAGGAGGACGTTAAAGTTATATTAAGGCTCACTCCTTCTTTTCTTTGTATGTTTATTGAAGTGTCGACGTATGATGAAACGTCTGCTAAAATGATATGTTGTTCTTCACTCTTGAGAGGACTTCATGGTCCTTGATTTCCTTTGGTTAGTTCCATGAAGGCTAGAAATGATGTATGTCACCTTGTTAATTCTCGCAAAAGAGTAGATGAGAAAGGGTATGTTATATTTATAATGGTAATCCAAATGCTAATTAAGAAAGTAACTATCTTATGTATTATGATAAGTTCATAGAAGGATAGTATGGCTCTTTATATATATATGTACGTAGGTAATACCTATAGGGGAATGGACATAGTAGTATGGCTACCACCGGGAGGCTAGTTGGGCAGAAAGTTACTTACCATCGGGTTATGGCCGACCGAGCAGATATGTATTCACCGCCGAGCTACAATCGGCTGGGAAAATATGCGGTTACCGCCGGTCGGGCAGATATGTATCCACTACCGAGGCAGTTAGTCAGTTACCACCAGTTTGGCGGTTATGTATTATTATTTACCATCGGGTGGGCAAGCACGTATTTACCATTAAGCTATGGTCGATTGGACAGTTACCACTGATCAGTTGGACAGTCGAACGGATAGATCTATGACATTGATATAGAGATACCAATAAGGTTATATGATAGGTATTACCCTTGTATATGTTAGAGCCTCAGCGGTAGTTCAGAGACTCAAGTTGATTCATACCCCTCCCTTTTCTGATTGCATACTATTACACTTTATTTTCGGCCTTATATATTCAAAACATTATTCGTACTGATGTCCCTTTGCCTGGAAACACTACGTTTTATGCCACGCAGGTTTAGGTAGGCGATGAGAGGGCTCGCCCTCGTAGATCATGTGCATATATCAGTGGTTGTTGGTGAGATCCATTTCTTTTTAGAGTATTATTGAGTCGGGTTTATGTTTATATCTCTTTGGTATTTTGGGTATGTCAGGGGCCCTGTCTCAACTTATGTAGTGTGCCAACATTTTCCTAAAGGCTTGGTAGATTGGTTCCATATTGTACACTTGTTGGTATGACATTGTCGGCCTTGGTATGTATATATCTGCTAGGTTGGGATCTTCTGCTTGCATAGTTTCATATTTTGTATGCCGCAATGGCTATTCTGAGGCCTTGTTGGCCTAGACAGTTGTGTGTTTATGTGATTATATCTAGGTGGTTCACTCAGGCCGTCCAGGTGTCGGGTGCTTGCCACACCTCCCGAGGTTGGGGTGTGACAAACTTGGTATTAGAGCTAGGTTGGATTTTAGGGAGTCTATAAAGTTGTGTCTAGTAGAGTCCTATTTATGGATGTGTTGTGCACCACATTTATAAATAGGAGGCTACAAGACATTTATGATGGTTACCTTTTCTTTTCATTCTAAATCGTGCGATAGATATGAAGTGTAAGGAATAGGATTCTTAACCATTTGCCTTGTTTTGGATACAGCGATGCATGTGAATCGATGAGCTTCAGCTAACCAAAAGGGAAAGGCGGTAGCCGATGAGGGTGAGAGTAGAGTACCACCTATTAGTGAGGGCCAGAGTGAGGCCCATAATATGTATGTGATACCCCCCCCCCCCAAGATCCGTTGAACCCGCCAACCCTGGAAGAACATATGAGGGAACAATTCCTTTAGCCCCTCCGTTTGAGACTTATGATGAGGACATAGATATGTGGAGTGCAGTATAATTGTTGAATCGATTAGTGGCCACTCAGGCCCAACGCCAGGGTACGGGTGTTGGGTTGTATTATAGGACAGTCTGTGCGAGGGTCTGGGATTTAATAAATCTAGATCGTCCGGTGTTTTCAGGATCTGATCCAAATGATGATCCGCAGAATTTCTTAGATATGTACAGGACATTATAGGTAATACATGCTACATATATCGAGGTAGTGGAATTGGCTTCGTATAGATTGTGGGATGTCATAGTTGTATGGTATGAGACGTGGGTGCAGTTTAGAGGATCGAATGCACTATCAGTAGTATGAAAGGAATTTTTTGAAGCCTTTCTACAACAATACCTACCGATAGAACTTCGAATGGACATGTAAGATAATTTCTACTTTTACAGCAAGGTGATATGTGTGTATTGGAGTATAGCCTTTAGTTTAATTTGTTGGCTAGGTATGCCCCTATAGCCGTGACTGAAATGAGTGATCGGGTGCACCAATTTATGAACAATCTGGGAACATATATGATTAATAAATATAGTACGGCCTCATTGAACGTGGGTATGGATATCTCAAAATTTAGAAGATCGAAAGCGGCAACAACAGGAGGAGGGCGACAGAAGTCAACATAAGAGGGCTAGATCGGCCAGCCAAGTTGAGCATGATTGGAATAACCCTAGGCTTTCAGCCAGTCCTGCAGTTATTACTCCTTCACAGGCCTAGGGGCCATAGTATGATAGATATTCTTATTCAGGATTGGTTCAGAGTTCCCGAGCTTCGGCCTTTCAACAGTGAAAAAGATCAATGCAGATGAGACCCCCTCCTCCGACATGTGATCAGTATGGTAGGGCCCATTTCAGGCAACGTCATCAGGATTCAAATGTTTGTTACACTTGTGTGGATCCCGATCACTTTATGCGAAGTTGTCCAATGAGGAATAGAAGTAGTATGGCTCAGCAAATCGGATCAGTAGTGGCTTTATCATCCTCAATACATCTCATAGAGCGTGGCCTTCAGATAGTATCTGGTAGGGGCCGAGGCAGGGGTGGGGCATCTGTTCCTAGCCGTGGCCAACATCATAACTATTCTTTGATAAAGCGACATGATCAAGAGGCGTCTGACCTTGCTGAAGGTATCCTAATGATGTTTCATTCTTTTTCTTATATAGAATTGTTATTGACCGACTCATAATCTATTTTTTAATATATATAGTCTTGTTCATAAGTCGGGTGTGAACTGTAAGTTGTAAAATAGGCCTTATAACGTAACATCACTCGTATATAAGTCGTGGTAGTCGAAAACCCTAGGGTTAAGATAGAAGTGTTCTAGCACGATTGGGGAAAGTATGGTATGCCTTATGGTGTTATAAATGGAGGTGCGGTTGTAGAAGGCCAACTTCATGTTACGTGTGGTGCTATATAGCCTATAAGGTGATAGTTGTGTCTTTGGGTTGCGTGACAGGTTGAGGTAGTCTTGTGTACAGAGGAGGTCCTGCCAAAATTTTCGAAAGGAATCAAAACTTAAAGTATTTAGGCTATAATATTCCAAAATTCAAGGACAAATATTCTTAAGGGGGAAGGATGTTACACCCCGAAGTTTCATGCACGAATGAGAGCGTAGTTAGCCGACTTGAGCTCCAGTACCTTAAGTTTCTTTCCGAGGGTCACTTACGAGGTAGAGGAACGTTAAGAGGATGTACGGGAGGTTGGACGTCATCGTGATTGAAAGAACTATCCCTTGATGAAGTTTGATGAAAATTAGATATACGGTAAGCGTTTCGCATCACGGATTTGATCCGCCTCGCAAATGGATCCTCAGAAGAGAAGACAAAAAATTGGGGAAATCTCTGGAAGTATATGAGGGCCCATATGCGGCCGCATATGACACCATATGCGATTGCATATGGTCTCGCATACGGAAAGCGGTGGCCGACTTTCTTTGGTTATTTAAGAAGTGCTTCATATCATTTACTCATTTTTTGACCTCCACAAATCCTAGACTCTTCTAAACTCTCCCTAGAACATATACAAGGTTCCTACACCTATCCTAAGCTAAATCACTTCCATCCTTCAACAAAAGTGAAGTAAAGTGGTAGAACCCCTCTAGTTGGTGTTGTTATGGATATGCTTCTTCCTCTTGGCTAAGAAAGAGTTGTTGAAGAAGCTTAACTTGCTGGATTAAGGTATGTTTCCCTTTTTTTTCTATGAAATTAATCACGCATAAGCTTTGGCTAAGTTATGTAAGGAGATAATACACGATTAGTACTTAAAGGAGTTGAGTTGTGATTATAACTTGGTTAGGTTGTTGTTATGGATTGTTATGATGGATTTAATGGTGGAGATGGTTGTATAGGTGTTTGGATGTGTGTTGGATGCATGGAATTTGTTGTTTGAAGTGTGAGAAGAGAGATAGGATTAGGGGACATGTTGTTTAACTTGGCGTAGAATGAGTTGTCACTCTTCCATATTGGAATCTAGTTCCATAAGCTAAGCAGTGATTTTTTATTGTTGTTATACATTGACGTGAAAGATCGCTTGTATCTGGTAGCTGGCAAGGGAGGACGTTAAATATATGTTAAGGCTTACTCCTTTTTTTGGCATGTTTATTAAAGTGTCGACGTACTATGAAACGTTTGCTAAAAGGATATGCTATTCTTCACTCTTGAAAGGATTTCATAGTCCTTGATTGCCGTTGGTTAGTTCCATGAATGCTAGAAATGATGTATGTCGCCTTGTTAATTCTCGCAAAAGAATAGATGAGAAAGGGTATGTTATCATTATAATAGTAGTCCCCAAATGCTAAATAAGAAAGTAACGATCTTACGTATTATGATAAGTTCATAGAAGGCTAGTATGGCTCGTCATATATGTATGTACATATGGAATTTCTATAGGGGCATGTACATAGTAGTATGGCTACCACTGGGTGGCTAGTTGGGCAGACAGTTACTTACAACCGGGTTATGGCCGATCGGGCAGACATGTATTCACCCCGAGCGACAATTAGTTGGGAAAATATGCGGTTACCACCGGCCGATGGTCGGTCGGGCAGATATGTATCAACTACCGAGCCATCATCAGATAGGTAGTTATTCAGTTACCACCAGTTGGGCGGTTATGTATCATTATTTACCATCGGGTGGGCAAGCACGTATTTACCACTGAACTACTGTCGATTGGACAGTTACCACTGATCAGTTGGGCAGTCAAAAATATAGATCTATGATGTTGATATAGTGATACCATTAAGGTGATAGGGTAGGCATGACCCTTATATATGTTATAGCCTCAGCGGTAGTTCAGAGATAATTGATTCATACCCCTCCCTTTTCTGACTGCTTACTATTATGCTTTATTCCCGCATTATTTATTCAATACATTATTCGTACTGATGTTCCTTTTCCTGGGGATACTGTGTTTCATTTCATGACACGCAGGTTCAGCGGTTGTTGGTGAGCTCCATTTCTTTTTGGAGTATTACCGAGTCAGTGTATGTTTATATCTCTTTGGTATTTTGGGTATGTCGTGGGTCCTATCACGACTTATGTAGTGTGTCGACATTTTCCTAGAGACTTGGTAGACTGGTTCTACATTGTACAATTGTTGGTATGGCCTTGTCGACCTTGGTATGTATATATCTGCTACGTTGGGATCTTCTACTTCTAGGGTTTCATGTTGTGTATGTCACAGTTGCCATTCTAAGGCCTTGTCGGCGCAGACGGCCATGTATTTGTGTGATGATATCCAGGTGGTTCCCTCGGGCTATCCATGCATTGTATGCCGGCCACACCCCCAAGGTTGGGGTGTGACAACTTTCAGACTTGTATCCAGTTACTAAAGCTTTGTACTCATGACTACCGGATCATTGGGGGTTTTTATTTAGACTATGTATTTACTATTGAGACTTATTAAATTATCTCTCTTCTAATTCTTTATTTTCGCATATACTTTCACACTTTCATATGTTGTATGTTTGGGTTCTCCTACGGTTTAGGGTAGGTGTCCTCACGGCACAATAGAATTTTGGATCGTGACACAAGACCAGGGTTAGAAAAGTGGGAGGTGACTTAGAGTACTTTTCAGTCGTGATGGAGTTGCACCAGAGATCAACCCTTAGCTTGTTTCTATTTGCATTAGTGATGGACGAATTGACTCAACATATTCAAAAGGACGTGTCCTGGTGTATGTTATTTGCAGATGATATTGTTTTGATTGATGAAACGCGTAGTGGAGTTAACTATAGGCTGGAAGTTTGGAGAACAACCCTAGAATCTAAAGGTTTCAGGTTAAGTAGGACTAAGACGGAGTACATGGAGTGCAAGTTCAGTGACGTGATGCACGAGACAAATGTGGAAGTGAAGATCAAGGAACAAGTTATACCTAAAAGAGGAAGCTTCAAGTACCTTGGGTCCATAATACAAGTGAACGGTGAGATTGACGATGATGTCGCATATCGTATTAGAGCAGGGTAGATGAAATGAAAGCTCGCTCTTGCGATAAGAAAGTATCACCTAGGCTAAAAGGTAAATTCTACAGAGAGGTGGTTAGACCAGCATTGTTGTATGGGGCAGAATTTTGGCCAGTTAAGAACTCCCACGTCCAGAAACTGCAAGTGGCGGCGATGAGGATGCTCAGATAGATGTGTAGTTATACTAGAAGAGATATGATTAGAAATGAAGTTATACGGGACAACGTTGGAGTGGCCTCGGTGATGGAAGAGATGATGGAGGCGCAACTGAGATAGTTCGAGTATCTGAAAAGGAGGTGTGAGGATTCACCAGTTAGGAGGTGCGAGTGACTGGCAGTCGCAGGAGTTAGGAGAGGTAGAGGTAGACAGAAGAAGAACTGGAGATAGGTGATTAGACAAGACATAGTGCAACTTCTGCTGACTGAGGACATGACTGTAGATAGGAAGAATTGGAGGTCGAGGATTAGGATAGAAGGTTAGTAGGTAGTTGAGTGTTGTCGCGGTGTGTGTGAGATAGGTGGGGGTAGCCTTTCCATCTCCTTTTATTAGTAGTAGTATTTACGTATCACGCAAAGCGATATTCCTATATATGTATTACTCTATTTATTCTATTTTAGGATATTTTGTTGTCTTATTTTTCTTGCAATCCTGCATTGACTACATTCTTTTTTAACCGATGATCTATCAAAAACAGTTTCTCTGCCCCACAAAGATAGAGATAAGGTCTGTGTACATCCTACCCTCCCCAGACCCCACTCTGTAGGATTACACTATGTATGTTATTGTTGTTGTTGTTTGTTTACCCATAGTTTACAACAACAACAATATACCCAGTGTAATCCCACATAGTGGGGTCTATGAAGGGTAGAATGTATTGTAACACCTTGTACCGTCAGGCTAAGGTTTGACCCTTATAATGGAACGTAATGGAACTAATATGAGGAGTATATAAAGTGTTTGAAGACTAATCAAGGTTATAAGACGAGTCTTTGGGCAAAGTATGGTCGGAAGCTACTCTACGAGCCATGTTTTCAAGTGAGTTTACACAAGGCCTCACTTCAAGTGAGTATTTAGAAAATTCTACAAGGAATTTTGGAATACTTCTTTCATCAAAGTTGTATATATTTGAAATACCTTTCTAACGGTATATGGTGGAAGTCTAATGGACAACCGTATGAAAACTTATGTATGATTTACCAAACATCATCGGCTCTATCAAAATAAGCATGACGTTGGGCGCCCGTCGGGCATGGCCACGCCGCACCACGCCTATTTTCCAACAAAACATGAATTTTTCCAAGTTTTAAATATCTCTAACTACTTGAGACTTCTCCCACTTCATTCAAAAACCCTTAGCAATCGTTTTTCTCTCCTCTCAACCTCCCACAATAAGGTAAGTTTGCTCCTAATGATTCCTTTGTAATTTTAGAATTAAATCATGATTAGTAACATAATTCTCTAACTAAAATATAAGATTAACAACGAAATCCTTCGTAAGTAATTCAAGCTAGGGTTTGGAGCATTCTTCGTCAGAAAATAACATAGTTCGTTGCTAAGAGCGATTACATGTATATGAGGCTAATCTCTACGTGTTGGAACGTCTTTAATCATCCTCATTCATCGTTCATCAAGATTACTATGAATTAGATCAGAATTCTCATATCGAATTCGAAGTTTCATGCTATTATTACTTAGTATTCATATGGCGAAGGCATAATCTTCTTTTTTTCTCTCAAATAAAAACATCATTGGCGCCAAACGTGAGGGAATACTAGACGTTTGGTAATTTCTCATCCGACCAGGATAAAAGATCCTATTGAAGCGGCTAATCCCATGCATACTGTATGGACATCTGGTCGCACAAATTGCATATTATCATAAATAGTGATCACATGTATTACCCAACCCCCATAAGAGTTTATAAACAAGGGGAAGGGCCTGTTGAGTTCTTAAGAATCATAATATATTTTTCGTCTAAATGATAAAATGGATTTATTTTTCTTTTCAAAAACTCCATTTTTCTCATTTTTCTGATCATGTTTTTGAAAAATTCACTTAATTGGTTTATTCAGACCACCTCTTAGTGATATATTTTACATCCCATAGGGGCTATAATTGGAGATACCATTGTTTCTGGTACAGAAGTTTCTATAAAAATGGGAAATGTCCTACCTTTGAGTGTGGTTTGAACTATTGATTTACGTAATTGGAAAGAACCAATTAGGTTTACGACGAAACCTAGAAATCGATCACTGATCCAATTTGAGTACCTCTGCAGGACATACCTCAACAGAAAACTGAAGAGTAAGGGCAGCAAGTGATTGAGTTCAGTAGTTCCTCATATAAAATTATTGACTCTAGAGATATAGTAATATGGAGAAGACAAAATTGTTTCAAGCACCGACAGAATCGGAAGCGGCCTTTCTTTTAAAGAGAGGAGGATGGGTTATTCACATTTCATTTGATAGTCAAAGGCGAATTGAAAGTTAAGCGTTTCCACGACTCTACCACCCAGTCAATTCTGTTCCACTTAATCCCTCTTTGAGATTATGCCCTAGTTCATGAAAAGACTAGAGGGTGAGGATTGTCTAAGTCCATATAAGGAATCAATGTTCTCATTTCATATCTGATGTGGGACTCTTAACACTCCTCCACACACCCAAACCTTGTTAACTGGAGCGTGTATAATATAATTTGGGGGCACAACGTCGGTTAACAAAGAATTGAAATGGATTTGGCTCTGATACCATGTAAAGAATGGATCTTGTGTCTAACTCAACCCCAAAAGCTAGCTTGTAGGTGAGGATTGTCCAAATCCGAGTTCATGTTCCCATTCCATATCCGATGTGAGACTCTTAACAGAAATTATCTAGATACACTCTGATATGTTGCCTAAACAACATCTGGAATAAAAGTAATGATTTTAAAAGCCTCATCGGTTCCCTCAAAATCACAATGCTTATGTAATCCCATTAATTACCTATGTTTTTCCTTAAAAGAGATAAATATATTTCACTAAGGTATCATTAAAAAAAAATCTGGTGCACTAAGCTACCATTATGCACGGGATTCGGGGAAAGGTCGGACCACACACTAAGGTATCATGAAACATGAAAACATTAATCCTTCAGAATAAATGCACAAGTTTTCTATAATGGCATATAATAATAAGAACAACTAATAGCCCTGAAAAGACAGGGATACAAGCAGATTTCTATCCCTCATCGAATGCAATCTTTACACACATTACAAATACGTATTTACTTTGTCAATAATAATCTACTTCATGTGATAGGGGTAATGAAGACGTGATAAAAGCTATCATCCTTAGATAATCTAAATTATGCAATAAAGTTTATGTTGGTTACAAAGGTGCAGGAAACGGAAATTACAAATAACTGCTAAGTTATACAAGAACTGAAATTACAATTCAACAACAAACTGAAATTACAATAATCTTGAACAAGAAACTGGAACTGTTTTTGTGTATGCTGAGTCGAGTGTTTGCACTTTGTCTTTAAGAAAATATTGCTCCGTATGTATCATTTATACGTCCTGGACAATTGTCTCTCAAGATAAAACAACAATGGAACAATTGAGCAAATGAAACTCAAGTGTTACCGTGAAGAATTTTGAGTAATGAAATGATGCTGGAAGTTGTAGGAAGAACTGAAATTTGTTTCTGTTTTTGTATTTTCGTGTACCTCAACAATGGTGACAAGGGGATCTTTATATAGGGTGAAGGAGAGGCTGATGAACTGCCTCCATAAGTGCCATTACTGGCCAAATAATGGCAATTATGGAGGTAGTAATTCCTCCAAAATAAATGGTGAAGATGTGCAACGGATTGGCCATTTAGGAAGAGTAATTCATCCAAAATAAATGGCTGAATTGAGTGCTGTTGACGTTTCTGATCTCTCTGCCCAATTCTGACTTTCTTGAAACTTCAGGGACCAAACTGTACATATTGAAACTTCAGGAACCAAACTGTACATATGAAAGAATTCTGGTCCAAACTGTACATATGGCAAAGTTCTCTGGTCCAAAAAGATAATATCAGAAGAAGCACAGCCCACAGCCCGTGAACCCGGATGGGACGGGCTGGCGGCGGCGGCGTGCGTGTGGGCTCTCCTCGAACCGAAGCACATCTAGGTCCTCCCTCCTTTAAACACATGGGATACCCCTTGGGGTCCCAAACCCCAAGCCAACTTTGAGTCTTATAAACAAAACAATTCTTTTTTCCTCCACCGATGAGGGAGAATTGATCTCATACCACACTTTTCCGCTTCAAACACCTCACTTCGTGGACCAATATCTCTTTCATTTCTCAATGAAATTTGACGATCCTTGGCCCTACGGTTATCTACGTACTTAGTAGATCATGCACGAGTGAAGAACCGGATTCTCCAACATGCGTAACACTAGTGTTTAAGTCGTTAAAGTTGGTCGGACGCAACTCCCGCCAAAGGCAAATTTCCGACAGTTTATGCATTCTTCTAAACCAACAAAAAAAATTGTCAACTTGAATTATTGAACCAAATTGGGATAAGTCATTTAGCTGCCAACTTGATTTTACATGAACAAACATTTCCTCGATAAACGAATAATAATGTTATTGTTGTAGACTTAAAATAAAAAATAAGTATGTGACTCTCTAAACTGATCAACAACAAAATCTGTATCTCCCTCAATAACAAAAAAAAGACGAGTTAGTTCATCAAGTGAATATGATGGAGCAATCAGATATCCTGAGTTCGGATCTTAACGTCTTCTATTACTCTAAACACTTCCATTTTAGGTAAAAGAATTATGCACATATTTCGAAAGGCATGCATATTATTAATAAATAAATGTCTCCCCTCTCTTAACAGTTCTATTTTTTAATAAGGCACTTGAAATGAATAAACACTTAAACAGTTAGAAATCTTTATAGTTGATTCTTACCATCCTCACCAAAACAATGAATAATATTAATTCATGAAGCATCGTCATCTTCAACTTTTAAGAAAATGGTCAATCAAAGTTTTAGACTTCGATCGACTGTCAAAATTAACAATGCCAGTATCAGCACTACTTCTTTATGCAGCAAAAACATTGACAAAGAAATTAAAGCAATTGAAAGACCGATAAGCTAATAATATTACTAGTACTTTAGCAAAAACTGACATCTCAAAGGTCCATAACTTAGTTCATACTGAAAAGAAACAAAAGACGCCTAACTGAAAAAGTAAAAAACATCATTTTTCAAGCTAAAGCTAAAAATGATTATGATCTGATGACTAACACTGAAAACAATATTTTCACCAGATAAAACGACACCCTATTGAGCATCGTCATGTTCATCTTCTTCATCATTCTGTAACTTTGAACTCTCAGTAGCAGTAGACTCATTTTTCTTACCACTTTAACCACAAATCGCGTAAAAGGTATGTATGACAAGAAGACTCTACATTTCACTTTTGTTACAACAAAGAAGTAGCATATCCAATGTGTCATGATTACTTTTGACAACTTTATTTTTTCTGAATGACAAACTTTTAATGTTCTTGAATCGCTAACTAAAAATAAACAGTAGTTAAGAGAATGGACATATAGCTACTACATAGTTGGATCAAACAATCCGAGCTACTCATGTAAGCATAATATGAATTGGAGCAATCATTTTAGTAACAAGTGCATAGCATAGTCCACATCTTAGTTCATAAAATCTTACTATTAAAGAAGTCGAATAACGCTAAAATAAAAAGAGATCGAACTGGCAAGTGAAATCATACTACTTGCTAGTCATACTAGATAAAGTATGCAGAATGCTGACCTCGATAACAATTGGATCATCTCGGTGGCCCAGTTGTCGGACATTGTCGGCCTATATTGTTCAAGTCATTGGTGAGACGCCCATAATAATAAGAAAAAGAAAAGTATGCTTCAGATATGCCAAAGGAAAAGATCAACGATAATCAGATAAGATTAAAAGATGCACCAAAAGAGGCTCATGCTAAAGTATATGTACCCTTACTAAAACATCGCATGAAATAATAGGAGAAAAATCATAACGTGTAGACTGCATGATATTTTAATAATTTAAAATATTTAAAAGTGTTTACTAACAACACAATATTAAAAAATGAAAACTAACAAGGTGTACTTGTTGGAAATTAGCCTTTGGCGGGAGTTGCGACCGACCAACTTTAACGGCTTAAACACTAGTGTTACGTATGTTGGAGAATCCGGTTCTTCACACATGCATGATGTACTAAGTACGTAGATAACCGTAGGGCCAGAATGATCAAATTTCATTGAGAAATGAAAGAGATATTGGTTCACGAAGTGAGGTGTTTGAAGCATGGAAAGTGTGGTGTTGTGTTCAATTCTCCCTCATCGGTAGAGGAAGAAAGAATTGTTGTGTATATAAGACTCGAAATGTGTTTGGGGTTTGGGACCCCCAAGGGTATCCATGTGTTTAAAGGAGGAGGACCTAGATGTGCTTGTTCAAGGAAAGACCACGCCGCGCCGCCGCCGCTTGTCCGGTCAGCTCGCTCGGTCGTGGGTCGTGGGTCGTGGGTCGTGGGCTGTGGGCCTTCTGATATTATCTTTTTGGGCCAGAAAACTTTGTCAGAAGTACAGTTTGATCCCAGAAGTTTCAGATGTGCAGTTTGGACCAGAATTCTTTCAGATATGCAGTTTGGTCCCTGAAGTTTCAAGATGTACAGTTTGGTCCCTGAAGTTTCAAGATGTACAGTTTGGTCCCTGAAGTTTTTCAGAAAATCAGAATTTCGAAGTTCCAGCACTCAATTCAGCCATTTATTTTGGCTGAATTACACCTCCACTAATGGCCAATCCGTTGGCAGTTTTCTCCATTTATTTGGTGGCTTTACTACCTCCATAATGGTCATTATTTGGCCAATAATGGCTGTTATGGAGGCAGTCAAACAGCCCCTCTTCCTCCTATATAAACACCCCTTACACCATTGTTGAGGCACACTTCATATACACGAAATATACACAAAGCAGAAAGTATAGCAAAGCAGTTTCTTCCTAATCTTCCAAGCATCATTTCTTATTCAATATTCTTCACGGTAGCTTTTGAGTTTCCTTTGCTCAATAGTTCCATTGCTGTTTTATCTTGGGAGACGAATTGTCCGGAACGTATAAAGGATACATACGGGGCAATATTGTCTTAAGGACAGAGTGCCACACTCGACTCAGCAAAATCAAAGCAGTTTCCGGTCTCCTTGTTCAACAAAAATTGTAATTTTGGTTTCATTGTTATATTGTAATTTCCAGCTTTCTAGTTGAATTGTAATTTCAATTCTTACTTAAGCAGTTACTTGTAATTTCCGTTTCTTGCAATCCTTTGTAATAACCAACAGTACTAACAGCACGTAAACTAAGTATAAATCAAGTATATTTTCATGCCTAAGAACTTCAGATACCAACACATCAATGTGATGAAATATTTTTGAAGTATTGAATGCAGTGTGTCCATAAGAGCGTATATATTTTAAGAAAATATCTAAAATTCATGTGGGAAAGATAACGAATTGAAAGCTCAGTGAATTTAAGAAACTGAACATCATTCATGTTATGATAGAAAAACTAACCACGGATAACAGTCTCTCTCTGTTATGAGCAGCAACAGTTACCCCAATTACAAGGGGAAGTAGTGGAGGATCAATATTATTTCTCAAAATATTAGCAGCTCTTCTTGTGTCCCCTACTGCATTTGCTCTATGGATGTGAGATATTGAAGGTGTCTCCACAATGTTTGAGTTAGTCATCCAGTGTATAGGTGAAAGTGACTGTAGCATAGAAGAACTATGTCTTTGACTTTGTGAGGAATTTGCGTATGGCTGAGTTGGTGAATAGAGCTGAGAATTTCCAACAAATATTTCATGTATATCACCGTCATCAGAAACGTAAGGAATATTTAGGTCTATCATAGGAGCGGGTATGTTTAGATCATTCATTGAATCAGAAGCAGAACATGTTGGGTACAATGGTGCAGAAAACGAAAATAAGTAACTGCTAAGTATTACAACAAACTGAAATTACAATAAACTTGAACAAGAAACTGGAATAGTTTTTGGTATGTTGAGTCGAGTGATAGCACTCTGTCTTTAAGACAAGATTGGCTCGTATGTATTCTTTCTACGTCCTGGACAACTGTCTTCCAAGATAAAACAGCAACTGAACAATTGAGCAAAGGAAACTCAAATGCTACCTTGAAGAATTTTGAGTAATGAAATGATGCTAGAAGATAGTGGGAAGAATCTAATTCGTTTGTATGTTTATGTGTGTCTCAACAATTGTGCAAAGGCTCCTTTATATAGTTGAAGGAGAGGACTTACCAACTGCCCACATAATTGTTGTTACTGGCCAAGTAATGACAATTATGGAGGTAGTAATTCACCAAAATAAATGGTGAATTTATGTGCAACGGATTGGCCTTTAGGGAGAGTAATTCAGCCAAAATAAATGACTGAATTGAGTGCAAATTAAGGCTGATTGACGTTCCAATAACAAACAGAAAGTTCTCTGCCCAATTTTGACTTACTTAAAACTTCAGGGACCAAACTGTAAATACGAAATAATTCTGGTCCAAAAAGATAATATCAGCCCAACCAGACCGGACGGGCGGGCGGCGCGAGTGTGGACTTATCCTCGAATCGAAGCACATCTAGGTCCTCCCTCCTTTAAACACATGGGATACCCCTTGAGGTCCCAAACCCCAAGCCAACTTTGAGACTTATAAACTAAACAAATCTTTCTTCCCCCACCGATGAGGGAGAATTGGTCTAAATACCACACTTTTCCACGCTTCAAACACCTCACTTCGTGGACCAATATCTCTTTCATTTCTCAACGAAATTTGACGATCCTTGGCCCTACGGTCATCTACTTACGTATTAGATTATGCACGTGTGAAGAACCAGATTCTCCAACATGCGGAACACTAGTGTTTAAGCTACTAAATTTGGTTGGATGCAACTTCCGCCAAAGGCAAATTTCCAACAGAACCTTCTGAATGATCAGTTAATGTCCCCTATTACGGAACCTGCCTTTCCTGGCCCAATCACTACTGAACAACCTTAGCAGAAAAATCAATACCAACGCTAAGAGCGGCCGATTGGGCTGTAGCTGGAGTGAAGTTGCTATCCTTACGAGCTCTGTTGAAGGCTCTATTTCTCGTATTAGAATTATCTCTCCATCCGAGAAAGCATAATAAATTATGGTTATTTAAAAGAGTTTAATAGTTCTGTCATAGTTAAATCCAAGAAATTTCTCACCAGACCTGAAATCGCACCCCGAAATGAAGGGTAAGTATTTATAAAACTCATCCAAACACGACTTTGCAAATGAAATTTATCATATTTTTTTCATATCGTCGTTTATAAAAGGTGGTGCATGCACAAAGAGAAAATAGAAAGATCTAAAACATGTGATATTTATGAGTAAACTCAAACTGATAGCACTTCTAAAAATGTCATACACAAGGATGTAAGAAAAGTGTGATGTAAGTTCGAGTTAACAAGGATTCTAAAGTAAACATAAAATGTTGTAAATTTCAACTTAATACAGCAAAGAATCATGCATTATCCTTTTAAATTTTAATAGTACTACATCAGAGGGTTGCTGGCATTGCCTGCATCATTGCTAGATTTTAAGTCCTAAGCAATAAAGATTCCTCAAATTCTCTAATTTTTGAAGCACGAGAAGAATATAATTATTTTTAGAATGTCCTTGCAAGGAAGTAATTTTTTAATGAAGATCCTTCTAGTAAGTTGTCAGTAGGATATAACCTTTCATCTTTTTGAAGACTTTTTAACATGAAATTGACCTCAAAAAAATGATATAATTGTGAAAACTCAGCACTACATAGTTATGCTTTACATAAAATTAATAAGCTAACCTCAACATTTACAGCATTTATTGTTACTTTTTTGTAGGTCAACTTGATAATTAAACCAATGTCTCTTTGACATTATCTGTTCTTGTTAAATTAAATAGGGAAGAACAGATCACTAGCATGGCTTGACCAATATTAAAATAATACAAGATAAATTCTAAAATCAATGTGAAGGAAAAGAAAAAAATATTTATAACATAGCTCTTTTTCAAAATATAAATCTACGATGTTATTAAGTTCTTCAGGTGGAATGCCTATTTTCTAAAGCGTAAGACTTTTTAGAATAGGTCTTTCTATTAAAATACTTATCAATTATTTTGAAACCCCATCTATCATAGCATTCAGCAACACATCTTTGCTCGTTCAGTTCAAAACACACACATTTCTTTTTCAATTTAGATCCCCCCCCCCCCCACACACACAACAAAATAAAAAATATTTTTAAAAATAAAGTAAAAATAACATGCCTATAGTGTCACATTGAGGCAATTTACTATCAAGTTGCGAGAATCATTTAAGACATTAATATCCAAATTAAATTTAGAAGAACTTATGAAAATTGTAAAACACAGAGCATGGAAAGGCTCACAAGAAAATTATTTTCCAAATAAAGAGCAAAAGAATTATACGATGATTGTGGGAAAGTAAATTTTTTTAGTGATCTGCAAATCACATAAAATTTATCACAACAAATAAAATAAAATATTTAGTAGACAGACAAACTAAAGTTGAACAGCTTTAATAAGATAAAATTAGATATACCACAAATCATTCAACACCTTTGCTGAAGAGTCTGAGAATCAAGGGGTCTAATTATTGTAGATGGTATGCTGCAAGAACAAAGATAAGCAGCATTAGCCTCTCTTAAATATGTTATATGAGAGAATGAAAGGCTTTAGGCCCCCAAATTTTTGGGGGCCTTTGTTTACTTCTACTTTTATTGTAGGTTTTATGGCTAATTTTCATCAAAATTATTTACTCCCCATGATTTTATTTATGTGGCTCGATTCAAATCAAACTAACTCATTGTGAATTCGAGAATAATTTTTTTATTTTTTAATAAAATCTATAAATTTAGAAACTACATAAAAAGTACTAGTCATGATAGTTAACAATTCAAAATATTAAGATAATATTTGAAAAAGTCATGATAAAAAAAAAATTTGACTCTCCAACTAATAACTAAGACATATAATTAAAAGGCATAGTATTTTAAGGTAAAAGTTACAAGATTAATATAAAAAATGAGAAGAGAAAATTTTAGTCATTTGATTGATTATCTATATTGTCAGTTAAATATTAGAATAAATTGCTTTGATTTTTTTTTACAACTTTGCATCCAAAAAAAAACTAGAAAGATAGACTTTAAATTAAAATATATATGAAAGACATTTTTTTTTAAAATCTTAAGGCCCCGTAATAAAATTTTGCTTTAAGCCACTAACTTTTGTAAGCGGCCCTTGAACAAAATAACCAAGCTTGAAATACTATCAGAAAAAAATCACATGAATTTACCTCTTAGAAGAAGGTAGGTTTATATGGGGAATAACCATAGATTTTCCTCTTGGAAGATGGTAGGTTTATATGAACTTAGAAGCACAAAGTAAAATTATAGATGTAGTGGTATTAAAACTAACATGTGGTTTTATGATAAATCGAACAATGTTTCAATCAAATATCACAACATTTTTATGAGAACATTTTTCCAGATCGGACGATGAGAGCATCTTATAAACATGTTTTCTCTCGAAATCCAAGAGGTGTCACAAAGAATTAAATTTGTGAAAAGCAAAACCTCTATCAAAGCATACGTAACACAAGAAAATTAATTGAGGTGTACTCAAGCTAGTCCGATCACTAATATTATAAAAAAGAGACAAAAAATGAAAGAAAGCAAACTATTTCATGGAAAGAATTCTACCATAAGTCAATTATTTAGGAAAAATTCAGTCAAATAAAATTGGTGTCACTAATGCTTGATTACAAGAAAAACCCCAAACACACCCACACACACAGAGTTCTTGTGCTAAAAGAGATAAAACAAGCTCGGTATATAAACATGAATGAGAATCAAGTTGGTGCTAAAAAAAATTAAACCAACGAGATAAAAAAACATGACCACTCTACAAAATCCTTGATTAGAGATTTCTCTATGAAAAATATGAATCGGAGTTTGAAGAAGGGGAGGGAGAAGGAGCCCTTGACCCGCAGGAGGATTTATTCAATCACCGCCACGAGAAAGACGCACGGAAGAGGTATTCCCAGCGCGCGGAGGATCCGTTGAGAGTTTGTCTCGGTAGGGAACAGTACGATCTTTTCCCCTATTGGAATAAAAAGAAAATAACAAAGAACCAATGGAGATTACAAACAACTAGTGTGTGTATCTCCACCAACCTCAAACACTCATTCTCACATAAACAATTGGTCAATCAATTAGACCTCAAGAACTTGAATAAGACTCACCATTTTTAGAAGAAATCAAAAAAGAGATGCAATACAAATGAAGGGCCCAAGGGATTGCAACAATTTAAGTTTTAAATTAGGGATAAGAATAAATTTATTACCATAAAAGAGCCTTGATTTCTTTGTGTATCACCAGTTATATGCTGATGCAGAGTAGTGAACCGTGAGTCCGCCAAATCAAGGGTGAAATTGGCATCTTCTTTATCACCCACCATTCTAGATTACAATGATCTATGAAGAATAAATCAATCAAGTTCATACTTAAAACGTCTTTAACCATTTGACTTTTACGTAACAAATCAGTCTTCTTTATTGGTTGGATTTGCTCTTTGTGCAGTAAATGAATACTCTAACAACGTATTAAAGTTGACTCTCAAATTTTTAAAATGATTCTTTCATAAATAGTTGTACTCGTCTGGTTTTCAAGGAAACGATACCAATTATACTTTGAATAGAACAAAATCCTATAAACAATATATCTTATTTATTATTAAATGAACATTTTTAATGAATCATAAAATCAAGCTTATGTGAAATATAACACAAAATATCAATAACTAAAATGTAGAAAATTTTGGTAGGGTTAGATTTTTATTTAAATTGTAAATAGTCATATGACATAGTTTCCTTTAATTAAACAATTTCTCGTGAAAGGGGTTATCTATATATTTCAAAAAGCATGAAGCATCTTAGTGAAAGTTTATCGTTTTTACCCTTTAAAATATATTTTATATTAAACATAATAATAATTTAATTACTTTCCTAATATTTAGGAATTTAAAATCAACTAAAATTTTTATTATTAAATCTTTTTTCTTATTTCAATATGTATAAAGTTATAATATTTACGACTTTAAATGTTAGAATTGTACTTTATATAAATTCTTTACCTATTTAAATTAGGTAACATAAATGTAACGACTCGTACAGTCGTTTTGAGCTTTTTATCTAAAATTTCCTAAAATACCCTTTTCGTGGCTTTGTGTGTATGACTTATGGGGATGGGTGACGCAGTTCCCGAAGCTATCGGGCGAGTTCCAGATTGATTTTAGCAAGTTTAGAAGTTACTAAGTTAAAGGAATAGAGAAGTTTGACTAAGAGTTGACTTTTGAAACGTGACATTTTTGAGGTTTCGTTGATTCCATTAGATCCAAAATGTTATTTATGACTTAATCGAGACTTTTTGGGTCCCAAGGCGTTCGGGTTCATTTTGGATAGTTGATTGAGAAATAGGATTTCCTTAGTTTAAGATTTGACCTTAGTCAACATGGGGTCAAGGAGACCTTATTCGAAAAGTCTGAGTGCGTAAGCAAGTCCGGAGCGTGTTTTTATGACTGAAATGCATATTTGATTTGTGTTTGGGAGGTCCCGAGTGAGTTTCGAGAGTTGGATCGAGTTTTGGAAGAAAACAAAAAATTAGCAGCTGATATCTATTTTCCTTCATCGCAATCACTAGAGGGGAGCTCGAGCCCGTGATCGCGATGAGTCGGCTGGGTGGGGTCGTGATCGCGCCATAGTGGCTCGCGATCGCATAGCGCATCAGCTGGGCTGGGTTTGGGTAGTGCTTTGCGATCGCGGCTGGTGGGCCTCGCGATTGCTAAGGCCATTTTGTTGCCTAGACAGAATTAAAACCCAAATTCGAACTTCATTCTCTTTAACACATTTTGAGAGCTTGAAGCACAAAAATTGGGAATTTCAAATGGGTTTTTAAAGATTCATCCTTAGGGTAAGATCCTAACTCTAATCTAAGAATTTATTCATGTTTCTATTCTTTAATTAGTGATTCCCCACATGAATTAGAACATAGAAAATAAGGGTTTCATTCTTGAAAATGGGTTTGGTGTTCTTGATCAAATTGAAGGCTCATTTGGGATTAGAACTTCATGATTTTTAAGATTATGACTATCTAGACTATGGGTAACATGTGTATAACTTCAATTTTTGATTTTTACTTTCGGGGTTCATGGCGGGGGTTTTGGAATTGATTTTTGGACCCGAACCTCTATATATATAACCTTCAAATCCACATGGGTATCATTACTCATCAAAGTAATCACACAAGACCGATATATCTGATCTACCACTACATAATCCCCAACAGGAGTAGAAACATGTACAAGTAAATCAAGAGATATAGACACATAAGAATATGTAGAGTCTGGATCAAATAATATTGTAGGCGACCGATGATAAACCAAAATAATACCTGTGAAAACAGCATCTGAAGCCTATGCCTCTAGCATACTCAGAAAAACATAATATTAGGTATGACCGCCTTCAGGCTGTGAACCTCCATGACCACCACATCTGCCAGAACAGGAACCACATCTGCTCGAATTAGAACCACCTCTACCAATCTGTATACATTCCCTAGCTGGCGGTTACGCAAACCTAAATGTCAAAACCTAAGAACCCTTATGCGAACCACCACATCTAAGCCTGGGGCAATCCCTCTTGAGATGCCCGGGATCACCACACTCATAATATCCTCTGTGAACTAAAGGATGCTAGGAAGATCCTGAATAGTTAGACTACATCCACCGGCCTGAAGGTTTGAAAGATGTGACATGAGATGTCTGCCCTAAATAAAGTACTACGCTCAGAATAATCCACCTCGGACGTTGGAATAGCGGCATGAATTGGTTTTCTAGACTAAGGGTGATAACCCCTCCCTGAGTAACCTCGAACCCTCAGCGGAGCACCACCATGACCTTCGAACTGATGGTCTATCTTACCCTTACGCTGTTCAAACCCCCATGTTGAATCACCTTCAAATCCTGTGGCATCCACCACCTTTCGAAATGAAACCCCAGTAGCAACAACCTGAGAAAGCCCCATATAAATTGCAATGATCAACCCTTTGACAAACCTATTCACCCACCGCGCTGGTTCTATCCAGGCCAAGCAACCAAAGCATAAATCCCATGTTATGCAACCTCTCATGACAACTAGATATGAATTCATAAGCATCATCTCTCAAATCACCAGTATAGGTCAAGGGTTTCATCATCTTGAATCTCCCAAACATCTTTTGCTCCTCAATGATCATAGCAAGCCTATTGGCCCACTCAGCAAAACCCCACCACCGAAACGGGGAGCTACAGCATCAGCTAACTATGCCTCTGGATCTTGAACCCTGTAGCAAGCATATACTCTGGAGTCTATCCTCCAACACGAGTCTGTGAACCATCTGACGTGACATGTAACATATCCGTCTGAGCCATCCTCTCTAGAAATCCCAACATACGAACCAAGGTGTCCTGAAGCATTGGAGTAGAAATAAAACCAAGTGATGCCTGAGTTATTCCATACTCCTCAGCATAATCTGGCTCATCCTCGTGAACTACCTCTAGATTAAGAAATGCTGCCCTAGCACAGCCTTGAGCAGTTGTCGACGCTCGGCCTCTAACAGGTGCTGCAATACGGCCTCTACCTCGACCTCGCCACCTAACCCTACCTCGAGAAATGCCCTTAGTAGCAGGTGCAGGTACAGGCAGTTGATCTCCAGCAACTGATGCACAAGTCCTCACCATTTGTGACAGATTAGACAACAAGATTAGAATTTAAACTGAGTCGTGTACGCACAATAAGGAATGAAAGAATAGAAGTTATCTAAATTTCCTATAACTTCTCGAAGATAGGTAAGGACAACATCGTGTCGATCCACAAGACTCTACTAGACATTGCTCTTATACTCGTGACACCGATGAGCCTAGGGCTCTGATATCAAATTTTTATGATCCAAAATGATAGTCGAGATGGTACATATTTACCTAAATCGATAGACAAGCCAGCCCCATACTCAACATACATATATAAGGAAATTCAGCATAAAGTAAAGAGACAATGAGTATCCAATACTAAGTCTGAAATTGAAATGCGGAAAGACAATATCATCCCAAGACTCTTGTCACAAGTATAAGAGCTACTATGATACGATATAAGCTTTAGACTAAAATACAAGTCTGAAAATACAAAATACATTGTCCGAGTACTAAATGACAGAATAGTAAAAGAGATAGAGGGAGAAATGGATCGCGGAACAGCCAAGCTGCTCACCACAACTCCCAACAACCAAATCGAGCTCATGGTGCTCTACGAGATGCCCTCGTACTCTTAATCGAATCTGCACCACAAAAGAGTGCAGCAAGTGTAGTATAAATATGAAACCACGTGTACCAGTATATCACAAAGACCGACAACAAAAAAATAGTGACGAAGTATTTAAGAAAAGCCATTTATCCCTTTACCAACTTACCTTATCCGAAAATTGTTATCCAACCGTATTAAGATAATTCATTTACTAAGTAAGTTAATTCGCCAGTCAATTAGAATAGTAAGCAATCAGGTAAGGCAAACTAATTCAATTAGTCAAATATGAGCAACAACACAGATATTCAATCAAGGAAAAGAATGATAATACGATGCAAAAGCAATGCAATAACATGTCTTAAGCCATATGCTCCAAATCTGTATATACACGACACTCCTCGGTAATCTTTGGAAATTCGTGACCCATGGGGGACTCGTGAGGTCTATATATCCATTGGAGATATGCAACCGAGCCAACCATGATATTATCTGTTACATTTGTGCAACCCGAGCCAATGATGATATACTTCATTGCAAACGTGTAACTTGAGCCAACCATATGCAAGTGTAAAATATAACACATAAGGAAATAATCATCTCAAATATGTACTTAAAGGCTTAAAGGTTCCAACATTTTCAACAACAAATCCGGACTTAATAGCCGACAAGTTCATTAACGTGTTATCTCAAGTGTACGAGTTTACTTAATGTATTGAATACAATCAAATAGTCAAATACAAGACATGTAGCACATAACAGCTAATGTCAATATGTTTTGGTAATCTCGTATCACAATCTATAATTACATAGTAATATACTTTTCATTCATGCACATGTACTCGTACCAATGCTCGTCACATCATGGGTATGAGACCCTCTATCGTACCCCTACCCTTATTATTTTCATTTTTAATCTTGACTCAACAAAAACATCCCTCAAATGAAATCTAAAAAGTCTGAACATACCTCGAATGCCGAGAAATGCTCCACGAACCTTAAGGTTTTGCCTTTTTTTGTGACGCTTTGGCACGCTCTTAATCTATCAAAATACGCATTATTCATAAGAAAATGAGTCTGTAGACGCCGATATTGTTGTACTTTGATTCGAGACCCAAAAACGGACACAAAAGGGTGATCCCGAGCCCACAAGGGCAAAAATAAATTTTTATTCAAAATTGTTTACTCATAGACTAAAGGTTAAGAATATCAAAATTCATTGAAATTCGATTAGAAATACTAAACTTAAGATTAGAAATATACCCTTAAATCACGACGTGAATATAACCCTTGAAATCACCCAAAATCGGGTCCCTAGCTCAAGATATGAAATTATGAAGTCTAGGTTCGAATTGGAAATAAAATCTAATCTACCCAGGGGTCCTTCTTCGCGATCGCGAAGGACCGCTTGCGAACGCAACAGTGACCGGTCCACCCAACACAAATGCGATAGGCCCACCGCGATCGCGATGTGTGGCCTTGCCCGGCCCAGCCGCAAAATTCTCTTCGCGAACGCGATGGCCAACCCGTGATCGCGTAGCGTCCTCTCCCCTACCCTTCTTCGCAAACAGGAAGGCTACCTCGCGAACGCAAAGGAGGACACCAGCACCAGAAACCAGCAGTTCTAAAATAGGCTCTGACCTTCGATTCAACACCTGAAACTCATACGAAACCTCCCGGACATAAATCAAATATGGATTTCATTCATAAAATATGCTTCAAACATGCTCGCACACTCAAAACACTTAAAATAGGTCGTCTTGACCCGATGTTGACTGTGGTGAACTCCATATCCTCTACTAACTAGTTTCTCAACCAATGACCCAAATCATACCAGAACTCCTCGGGACTCGAACTAATAGCTCGACTAAGTCATAAATTACATTTCAAAACTAGTGGAATCGATGAAACTCTCATTCGACCTCGTTAACCCCCGATGTTGACTTTGGTCAAACTTTCTCATTTTCTTAACTTAGAAATTTCTAATTTCATGAATTCTTCTCCAATATGAATCCGATTATCTCGAGAACTGTACCACCCCTTTCGGCAAGTCACGAATACTTTTTTAGAGCTATGGGATGGTATTTTGAGGGAAAAGAGGCTACAAGCTTAAAACGACCTGGACGGTCATTACACTGACGATATGAGTCAAGAGCGCATACCCCAAATAAAATACACAAGTCTAGCAAACAAGAAATATTGTCTGAATAAGATAGAACAATAGTAATATAGAGATCCGGTAGCCAATACTCACGCTTTTAGGCTATAATTTGTTTCTCATAACCAGAATATCTTCCATTGAAATAACTTTAAATTTTTAAATTTCCTCTCTCTTTTTAATGCTCTATCCACTTACTTTCTCTAAATCTCTCTATCACTATATCTTAATACCCGCTCTCTCTTCGATAATCCCAAAACTTATAACCTGGGAATTGTTAAAGAAAATATATGGGAGATGCTGACAGCGATGAGGTTGAGGAAAGAAGACAACATTGGCAGTGCATCCTTGATTTTTAGAGCTTCAACGATTATTCATTTATTTGTGGGTTCTCCTTCGATATATTGAAGATAATGACCTAGAAATATCATTAAAGACCATTGAAACTTGATTTGATCATTTTTATGAGTATTTGTAATTTGTCTTCGGTTGGGTGATATTGGTTTTGTTGGAAACATCTTAAGGAGTTTTTTTTATAAATTTTAGAGGTGTTTGGAGACGATTTGAGGCGGATTGTGCTGAATTTCAGAATGAAGTCGACTCCATTTGTGTGCCCCCCCCCCCCCCCCCCACAAAAAATGTATCCCATGTATATGAATATTTATACCAGTGTGATATACACGATATACATATGATATACATGTGTCCTAGAGGCGTTTCCTAGGTCAGATTTTTTACTTTAAATAAGTCCAAATCACTTCTAATCTGCCTCAAATTTTATATACATATCCTCGTTTAGGTATTTCCATCTAGTTCCTAGTTCCTAGTTCCAAGTTCCAAGAACGCCCGTTCAATCCAAAAAAAAAAAGTTGAAATTTGCTTTTTCCTTTTTTTGTTTCGCTTCTGGTCTTCTCCGATATGAGATGACAATGACTACGTTAATTTTTGGAATGATATATATTTCAAATGTGAAACAAGAAAGAGAATCTACAAATTATGTAGTATCTCGTCTGTTTTGCTGGTTATGGTTATACAATGCTAACTTTTGGGTTTCAATAGCTAAACATATTCTTTGGGTAAAAATATGTCAGTCTTTGGGTGTCGTATATGGATGTCAAAATCCCATTAAAAGTCAAGAGGAGACAGTATACTGTTATACGTAGGTATATATTGGCTATGAACAAAGAAGTAACAAGATGCTTGAAGATTCATTTTCTCACTACGTCAATAAATTCTACTTGAAAAGAATTTACAAATTTTAATGATTGTATAAGTAAAATTCTTTTTCACTTTACAAGACTCAAAATTATACTATCGAATATCGTATACACTGTTAACCCTTAAAGTGTTTTTGCTCTTTCTTCTTCTTTTACTTTTTTCTACAGATTCTCTTCGTCACAATATAAAATTGTCTCACTCCCCTTTAATTGCATTGAATAATTAGGAAGTAGCCACATCAAATTTGTCTCTTCATAATTTAATTAAGAAGCAGTCACTAGGGATGACAACGGATCGGATCTGGACCGGATCCTACTAGATTCAGATCCATTTTCATACCTGGATCCAGATTCATCGGGTCCATAAAAATCATATCTAAATCTGGATCCACCGGGTCCACGGATCGGATATGGATCTACATGTAAAAAAATTTGGCTTGAATAATATTCCCACATGTTGAAATTTTTATGACAAAATGAAACGCAATCTGATTAAAAAAATGATTGAGTTCATTCAATCAACCTACACAAACATGACATCATTCTTCCAAACTACTGAACAAAGTTTTAGCATCACAAAAAAATAAAGACGATTGACTTCATTAGTAATGTTGAACAAGTTGCAACTTTGAGCTAATTTTTGGAGGCTTTAGTGATGCTCCACTTGTAGTTCTACTGATTGACTTCATTAAACAACATAAAACAATGTCAGTAATATATCAAAAGTCCCAAAAAAAAATTGTTGATCAAACAAATGAGAGAAAGATACTTAAAGCTTACGATTCAAGAAAGGGAAATTTAAAGAAGAGTGATAATTTTTTTTATATAGAAATGAAAATATGGGAAACTGCAGAGAGCATATAGGTAAAAGAAATGAATCTTCAAAAACAAATTACATGGTTGTGTGACTTGTGTCTTATCCTAGTTCAACCATTTACCCAATACATAAATTATGAAAAAAAATTAAGAAAATACTTATAAAATTACATTCTAGGTTATGCATATATTTAATAAAAACGGATTCACGTATCGGATCTGGACCGAATACAGATCTCAAATACAAGATCCAGATCCAGATCCGATCCGTCAGAAATGGATCCGGGTCCGATTCGGATCCGTCGGGTCCAAATTTTGAAGATCCATATCCTATAAAACGAATCTGAATCCACCGGGTCCAAGATCCATTGCCATCTCTAGCAGTCACCAAGGAAGAATGGAGCCGCTTCCATTGCCGCCATCCGCCACTGCCATAGCCGACAAAATTCAAACCAACAGCGGTTACGTTCTTCTCTCCATCACCTTATTCTTTCTTCCTCACAAAAGATTCACTTCCACGTCCATCGACACACCTATTCATAAATACTTTGAAGTGATAGTGAATATATTTCATATATATTCCATATATATTCTATACTCATTACTTTAGTATAATTAATGTAATTAAGGTAAAATAGAGATCCTAATTCTATTAGGACTACAATTGTATACTATATATTACATTAATAAGAGAACCCCATCAAGGAGAATTACACTATTCTACATGATATCAAGAGCCAAAAATCCCTCCCTACCCTAACCCTAAATCGATCGCCGTATACCTCTCCTCCGCCTCTCCTTTTTCCAGTGATATCCAGCTGTATACTGCCCTGTATACCACCACCTCTTCGTGATATACAACCAGTATACCCTGTTTATACATGATATACAAGCCTTTTCTCTCACAATCTACTTGTATACTGCATATATCCCGTGATATACAACCCCTTATACCACTGCTCCTTCGTGATATACCGCTCGTATACCTTGCTACTCCTTGATATGCTCTCTTCTTCTCAAACAGAATTTGTATACTGCTAATATACAATGATATACACAACACCCAACCCCCATATTCCCTGCTTTATAGCCTGTATACATCAAGTATACATGTAATATATACCATCTGATAAACTTATCATATAAGCAGCCCAGTAAACCACTGTTATACAACTAATATACGGCAGCATCTCCACCGAGATTCTTTCACGAATTTTCGGTAAACCCCATGGATTCTCCCGCTTCCGCTTCCTCAACTCCCTATGTCACAAAATATCAGTCGCAAGCTCAGTACCAGACTCAGTGGGCCCAGCCACCAGGCCCACTACACAGCGGCCCAACAACAATTGTGGACATTGTCGAGGCCCACAACCCAGCATCACCGAGCCATCGCCACCACCGCACTCCACTACATAGCGGCCCAGAACAAATGCCGAGGCCCACTTTCCAGCGGCCCAATACGCAGCCGAGGCCCACTGCCTAGCCACCAGACCCACTACATAGCGGCCCAACAGCAACAGTGGCCCCTGTCGAGGCCCACTTTCCAGCGGCCCAATACGCAGCCGAGGCCCACTGCCCATCGGCTCAATGATACGTGGTATATGGATATGGGTGTCACATCTCATCTCATCAATAATTCAGGTATTCTTCCTCAACTGTGAAATTTAAATACTCATCAATCTATTATGATCGGAAATGGTCATCGCATTCTAATTCAAGGGTTTAGCCACACACTAACCCCACCACCGCATCCCCACTTCTCCCTTAAAACATTCTATATGCCCCTAACATTATTAAAAACCTAATCTCTATCAGAAAATTTACCACCGATAATTTTGTATCCATTAATTTTGACACATTTGGTTTTTCTGTAACGGACCTATGTACCGAGAAACTTATTACGAGATGCAATAGTGAGGGGGACCTCTATCATTTCTTATCCACGTCCACTGTTAGTGTCAATCCTCCCACATCTCTAGCTGTCATCTCATCCTCCACGTGGTATAGTAGACTTGGTTATCCGGGAGTTCATAATTTTTATTCTCTTAGAAATCGCAATTTAATCTAATGTAATAAAGGGAAACTTTCACATAGTTGTTCCTCATGTCATCTAGGGAAACATGTTAGACTTTCATTTACGTCTTCATTAAGTATTACCTTCTCTCCCTTTGATATTATTCATGTAGATTTATGGATATCTCCTATAATTAGCAACCTCAGTCATAAATACTATTTGGTATTTCTGGATGACTTTTCTCACTTCCTTTGGGTCTATCCGCTTAAACTTAAGTCTCAAGTTTACTCCAAATTCCTCGAATTTCGTACATTGGTTAAAATACAATTTGAAAAAGACATCAAAGTGTTTCAATATGATAATGGTCGTGAGTTTAATAACTCCCTATTTCATAATTTTTATGCATCTAATGGAATGGTTTTTCATTTCTATACTTCCCCTCAAAATGGTAAAGCCGAAAGAATTCTCCGCAACATTAACAATATGATTCGTACCCTACTTTTCATGCGTCTCTCCCCTTTACATTTTGGGTATATGCATTAAAAATTGTAGAACACATTCTTAATGTCTTACCTACCCGTACGATCCAAAATAGAACACCCACCAAAATTCTCTTACGTCGGATCTCTTCCTATGATCACCTCTGAATTTTTTATTGTCTCTGTTACTCAAATCTTGCCTTAACGGTCCCTCACAAATTAGCACATCGCTCCACTCCGTGTTTCTTCCTAGGTTTTCCATCTAACCATATGAGGTACTTGTGCTATGAGTTATCCACATCCAAAAATTTTGTAACACTGATTATGAATTCCTTGATAACTCGGACACCTCATCTCTAATCTATAATGCACTACAAAATTTATATCCTCAAGTTGTCCCGCCAACCGTCCCGTCGACCCCACCCCACTGCCCGGTCATTGCCCCAACCCGTAATCGTTCCTACCCCCCTCAGCACCCAGCCTCTGCCCGTCCCACTACCCAGCCCCAACCCGTGACTGTCTCTACCCACCCAGCCCATGCCCGTCCCACTGCCTACCCCACTTCCCCTCACTACTGCCCAGCCCTAACCCTACTGCCCAGTCCATCCCGACCCCTCATAGCCCCCTGCCTCACTCGTGACCGTCCCCACACACCGCATAGAAAATCGTGCATAACACGGGATTTTTAAACTAAAAGTTTACTTTAACCTATTCACTCAAACCATCTCGCCCATTCCTAAAACCTCAAAAACTAGCCAAACGCGACCCAAATTAGAATGCGGTCATGTATGAGGAGTTTAATGCATTAACTAATCAGCACACTTGAGATCTTATTTCGAAACCAGAAAGGGTGAATGTGATTTGTTGCATATGCCTTTATTATCATAAATTCTGAAATAGTGGAGAGCTTGAATGCCACAAGGCAAGACTTGTGGCTAATGGTACTGGTCAGTATGAGGGTGTTGATTATGGTGAGACGTTTAGTCTGGTGGTCAAACCTGCCACCATTCGCACAGTGTTGAGCATAGCTATGGGGAAAATTGGCATATTCACCAGCTTGATGTCAAAAATACTTTTTTACATAGGGACTTGAAAGAAATCGTTTATATGCATCAATCGCCTAGCTTTGTGCATCCGGATGTTCCTCATTATGTATGTTGTCTTCGTAAGTCACTCTATGGTTTGAAACAAGCCTCTAAGGCTTAGTATGAGAGGTTTGCTACATATATCACACAGATAAGGTTCGTGTGCAGCAAGAGTGATCCTTCCCTGTTCATTTTTCATCGAGGTACTGACAAAGCTTATCTTCTTTTATATGTGGATGATATTGTTCTGACAGCTTCTTCTGATACTCTGAAATACGAGATCATTGTCCTGCTCAAGTCTGAATTTGCTATGACAGATTTTGGTAAGTTGAGTTATTTTTTGGGGATATCAGTGACCAGATCCTCACATGCCATGTTCTTGTGTCAGTATAAGTATGCAGAAGAGATTGTGTACATGGCTAAAATGGAAAACTATAAGATTATGCCCACTTCTGTCGACTCCAAGTCCAAACTCGGTGCAGATAATGGGGATCCGGTCAGTGATCCCTCTCTTTATAGGAGTCTCGCAAGTGCTCTTCAATATCTCACCTTCACTCGGCCAGATATTGCATATGCAGTTTAGCAGGTGTGCTTGTTTATGCACGCTCCTAGGGAGCCTCACTTTACAACTCTTAAGCGTATCATTCGATACGTTAAGGCACTCTTGACTATGGACTTCATTTATATCCCTCAACACCGACAAGATTGTTCTCCTATACAGATGCATATTGGGTTGGTTGTCCGGACACCCGTCGCTCTACATCCGACTATTGTGTGTTTTGGGGGGATAATATGATATCGTGGTCTGCGAAGCGGCAAGCCACGTTTTTTCTGTTCGAGTGCAGAAGTAGAATATCGAGGCATTGCAAAAGTTGTTGTTGAGATATTTTGGCTCTGAAATCTCCTTCTTGAGCTTCATTGTCCCATACGTAAGGAATATTTGTTTACTGTGATAACATATCTTCTGTCTACCTATCTCATAACTCGGTTCAGCATCAGCGAACCAAACATATTGAGATGGTTATTCACTTCATTCGTGAGAAGGCTGCAATGGGTCACGTTAGAGTGTTGCATGTTCCTTCCTCGTATCAGTACGCAGATATCTTCACAAAAGGGCTTCCTCGGCAATTGTTCCTTGACTTCAAATTCAGTCTCAGCGTCCGGCCTCCTCCCGCTCCGACTGAGGGGGTGTGATAGTGAATATATTCACAATATATTATGTACTCATTAGTTTAGTGTAATTATGGTAAAATAGAGATCTTAATTCTATTAGGACTACAATTGTATACTATGTATATATTACATTAATAAGAGAACTCCATCAAGGAGAATTACACTATTCTACGTGAAGGTTTTATTGGGTATGCATGATTGAAACTTGAACAAATTTGATCCATGAATCAACAAGATTCACATATCCCATTTTATCAAGATTTGTTGTACAAAATTCTGCTAGAAATTAAGTGTAAATTAACAATAAAAAATGTATAAAATAATTTGAAAATAAAATACGCTGGAGTGATGAGTTGGACTGCAATGAGTTAGTTGAAGATAAAAAATGGTGTGGTTTGATGTTGATGGAGTTACAATGAAGGTGTTTTGTGAAGGAATTCTAGGGGAGGTGGAAGAAAAGAATTTCTCACTGATGTATCATTTTGTTATTCGTAACACTGCCACATTAGCAGCATTTGAACCTCAGGCATAAAGCACTTGGGCTTGCTGCAAAAATTCACAATATAGTTAAAGTTCAAGTGTCCAATAGGTATACCTTATAGTTTAAATGTCTAAATAGAAAAAATGGACAAGTTTAAGGGGACACGTATGTATTCAGCCATATATATATATATATGGTTATACATGAGTATATAATGTATATACACATCATAATACACCTTCTTCTTCCCTTCAAAATACATGAACAGTAAAAAGTTATTTCAACTTGAACATCCATTCTAACACTACTCCATCTATTTATACTGGCTAGAACATCATTTGAATCCAAAAAAAAAAAGATTAAAAGAACTACCATGCTTCAAGATCTACCTAGAACCAACCACATACAAAAGCCCAAGAAATGCATGCATCTTTGTCTCAGTTCTGTCATATCCAATACATCTCTTTCCATTTTTACACAAAAATACAGTAACATTTATTTCTTCTTCTTTTTTCCAGATCTACGATGAGTTATGGTGGAGATGAGGTTATGGTACTGAGATTGAGATGTATTTTTCACAGTGAGAAGGATGGGTAGTGGTGAATGAATTTTGAGATCTTTTAAAGTGGGTGTCATAACTACCAACAAACTTTGAAAGTTACTCTCTCTGCTTGAAGAATGGCGAAGAGAGAAAGACCACGGAAGGAACTCCATAACAATACGCAGCAAGAATCAGGGCAGAAAGAGAGCCAAATATCCTCAGCTAGTAAGAAATCAGGGAATACCCCAACCAATGGAACAAAAATGGAAACACCAAATGCTGGAAATGCTATGGTAATTCAAATGGAAGAATTCTCAGCTCTAGGGAAGGATTTATGGGATGAAGAATTGCACCGATTGGGGAAAAGGAACTGGTAAAATCGCCAATTGCAGTACCTAATCCCCAAATACATGAATTGACATCTGCAAATCCTAGCCAAGATAGGGAAGGCCCAATTGATGTAGATGCAAGTAAAGGGCAAACATGGGCTTCATTATTTTTGAAAATGGAGGCGAAGGGTAAGACTTTGCAATATGTTGAACCTGTAATTGTTGATAGGGAGAAAGTAGCTCAGATTCAGCAAGAGGAAGTAGAAAAGGACACGCAAAAATGGAAGCAAGCAATTGTGTTATGTGGTGTGCAATTGACAGGTTCATTTCTACTACTTGGAATTTTTCTACAAAACCTAAGATATATTATCATAATGAAGGATACTTCCTAGTGTTATTTGATAATACGGAGGATAGGGATGATATTGTATACTCAGGGCCACATATCATTAATAGCAGACCAGTTATAATTCGAGCTTGGACTCCGGAATTTTAGTAATGAAGTATTGAGAACAATCCCTTTATGGATCTGATTGCCAAACTTATCCATGAATTGTTGGGGTAGTCTTACATTGAGTAGGAAAGGAAGTTTGTTAGGAAGACCTCTATATGATGATGCTTGTACAACTGAGATAGAAAGGGTCTCATATGTAACACCCCGTATTTTCGGGTAGCGGTTGAACTCATAACATAGGTGAGTAGACCCGGACCCGGGAAAATTTTCGTTGTACTTGTGTATATTAATA
Source organism: Anisodus acutangulus (assembly GCA_029783415.1). Lineage (NCBI taxonomy): Eukaryota > Viridiplantae > Streptophyta > Magnoliopsida > Solanales > Solanaceae > Anisodus > Anisodus acutangulus. The sequence goes on from CM056509.1 coordinate 11,027,671, forward strand.
AGAGGATTAGTATATAGAAGGACGTGATCCCGAAATAATTTTTGATTTGATAATGTGGCGGCGTTGTGTAATAATAATAATTGTGTATCCCCGAAGAGCTTATAGACTGGTATTTTATTACAGGGATTATATATTGACATGAGAGGATTTTATTAATCATCGGTATTTAAATAATAGGAGACCGAGAATTTAATTGTGTGTATAATTAATTAATTGTGGGATTAATTAATTAGAGAGGGGACAATTTATAGTGGGATTTGGTATGTGTACTCTTATAACCGATTTGGGGGTGACAAGGCCCCAAATCAGTCGACCAACTCCTCTCTTCTCTATAATGAACAACCATGGATCCTTCAGTATTCTCTTCATCTGGTTGATGGGTTTTCTGAAATTTTCGACCAAAATTGGGGATTTCTGTGAGCTTTCTTATAACCAGCGAAGGGAGAATTCGTGGTGTTCTGGGTTTAGATTCAAGTAGAATTGAAACCATTAACAAGCTTAGAAACACAGAAGATTTACAAGAACCTTGAGTACGAAAGGATTCTGGCGCGAATCAATTTTTGGTTCTATTTCTGTTTGTCGGAATCCGGTGCAAGCGTAAGGTTTTCCGGCGATTCTCGTCACTGCGTCTAACAGAGAGGTAACATTCCTTGTTCTTAATAGTTTGTACAATTTTCAGAAGTCATTTCTTGCTATTAGTTCTAAAGACGATTGTCGAATATGCGAATTTGGGTTGGGTGTTGTTGGGACTGCCGTTACTGAGAGTTGCTGGAAATTGCATGTGAAATTATTGTACTGTTTTGAAGATTGTAGTAGTATAAGAAGAAGGATTAAGGGGCTGGATGTTTCGCTTTATGTTTAGATTTCGGTGTAGAAGGAATATAGGTTCTACGCGTTTAAGGTGTTCGTTAGAATATCCCTACAAATCTGTTTTTAGTATGTTGAGTCGATCATGATTTAAATCATCTGTATGATGTAGATAAGCATTCATAGGGGCTTACAAGGACCCGCGGAACTTAGATAAATTCGACAACAAGGTTGAAGTTCTAAAACGAGGCGTACTTTAATATTGAGTTGATTAGTTCGTCTAAGAGGTATGTGAACTATTCCTTCTTTTTTTAGCATAATTTTTATTTAATGAAGGTACGGCAGATGTACATGATTCTTATACAGTTTAATTCCTAAAGATGTTAGTTATGAGAAGTGCCTATGATTTTTCAGTAAAGAGTTTATTATGACATTATTATAATAATTTTATCGGGAGTCAAATGAGAATTTTGATTGCATATGGTTACTCATGAAAGCAACTCGTGCTAAGTGTTATTACTTCACTTCACCGAGTCCCGGGCCGGGTTATGTTCGTACACAGCCTTGCATTATTCACCGAGTCCCGGGCCGGGTTATGTTCGTACACAGCCTTGCATTATTCACCGAGTCCCTCACTAGAGGGTCGGGTTACGTAGGATGGATCCATAGATGAGATATGACTTTACCGAGTCCCAGCATAGGCCGGGTTATGATATGACTTTACCGAGTCCCAGCATGGGCCGTGTTATGATATGACTTTACCGAGTCCTAGCATGGGCCGGGTTATGATATGACTTCACCGAGTCCCAATATGGGCTGGGTTATGATATGATTCCACCGAGTCCCGCATTAGTGGGCCGGGTTACGTTACAGGTATATATATGTTTATGGACAGGCATTCATGTTTTCTTGACTTGACTCTCATTTTTATAAGGCACAACTGACTTTTATTGTTTATGGCACAGTTGGATTTGGATCCTGATTTTTATACTGATCTCTTGTTATTCATTGGCTACTTATGATCTCATTTGCAGTATTTCATGTTTACATACTCAGTACATTATTTCGTACTGACCCCCTTTCCTCGGGGGGCTATGTTCATGCCCGCAGGTACAGGTGCTCAATTTGGTGACCCTCCGGTTTAGGTTCCTGCACAGCTGTTTGGAAAGCTCCTTTGATCCAGAGCTTTACCATTTTTGTACGGAACCCTATCATTTTGATTTATGTATATTTAGGGGCACGACGGGTCCTGTCCCGTCATATGTCGTTGTCCTTCGTATAGAGGTCTGTAGACAGTTGTGGGTTGTACTAATGTAAGGGTTATAACTCTGTTTTGGTCAGTCATGCTATTGTACTCTATGTTGGGGTATCCCCGTGTATATATGATATTATCTAGTGGCAGTCTTGTCGGTTTGCCTACCCTGACATATGTTATTATGCTGCCGGATTTCAGACTCATTAGGTGTTAGTTGGATTATGTGTGACAGGTCAGTATAATGACGTCATTAGGGTGGTTAGTCGCGGCCCGTCGGGTCGGGTCGTGACAAAAGTGGTATCAGAGCAGTTAGTCCTCGGAAAGTCTACAGACCGTGTCTAGTAGAGTCTTGCGTATGGGTATGTTGTGCACCATACTTATACGCAGGAGGCTGCAGGGCATTTAGAATTTTTTCTATTCTTTCATATCATAGATTGTGCGGTAAAGCTGAATCTTAAGAATTCGAGTTTAACTCGTGCCTATTACCGTTTCGGTAATGTCGATTACCAAAAGACTTCGGTTGGATTATATTCGTATCCAGTCAGTAAGTGACTTCTATCCGACTAATACACCAGGAGGGCAGTATGATGTAGAACGTTTTGAGATTATGAGAAAGTGTCTCCCTCACCTATGAAAGAGATAATGTAAGCTTGGGAAGTGGAATATTTGAGAATCTGAGAATGATAGATAACCGTTGAGACCTTAGATATCCAAGGCCTTTGTGAATATGATATATTATGTTTGATCTTGGTTGAAGTATATGGTGTATGTGATGGTTGTGAGTTATGAATATCACCTAAATGGTTATATGTTTTTGGGTTAATAAAAAGGAATATGTGGATTTTGCATGTTGATTGATAAGGTTGTTGTATAGTCTAGTGTAATTTTAGTTGAATCATGAAATGAATTTTAAACTATTTGTATGGATAGGTTAAGCAATAATAACCTTGTTTGGATTGATCTTGGAGTAATTAATGTTGTTAGAGACAATTCCGACTTGATATGAATCTATGGATGCATACTGTGATATAAACTGATTTTTTTTTAAAAACCAAAGGACTTATTTTAGTTTATTGTTGGACTTTATGAGTTTAACACTAACCCAAGAGGTTGTGATGTGTCCAAAGGGAGGTTTAGTTCCTAATTTGTTTTCTTAGGTATGTATTTGTTGCATCTATGTTCTTGTAACTTGAATTTTATGTGGTCTGAACTTTGAAGTTATGTTATGAATACCTAGAAAAGAGTTATTTCTGCATCCATTCATGTATCCATGTTATCATTGCCTATGTGTAAACCAATCCACCTAGTTTAAGTGCATGTGTAAGCTAGGAATAAAAGCTTAGGACCACTATGCTAGTTGACATATGTTCTTAAAAAGTTAAAATGATTAGGCTTAGGATAATTTCAGCATGCTAGTCTTGAAGAGATGATTCAGAAAGTTCCCCTTTGATCTTTAGGCTACCTCCATACAAGGTAATTGCATTTCCCTTTTATATTCTTCCTTAATTTGTGTCTTGTGATCTGCATTATGTGTTATTAAGTCAATTAGTGGCTCAGTTAATGTTTCATACATGTTATGGCTCAGTTTTAGTCTAATTAGGCTTTGAATTGATTCAATAAATGAATGTGGTTGCTTGTACATAACTGTTAGTAATCAAGTAATGTTTTAAGATCAACTATGTATGATAAACATGGCTAATATGATTTCAAATGTCTGTTTAAATGTATTTGGGACCAAATGTTGTGGTTTATTAGAGCTAGGATGACCTTTAAACTTGGCTTAACAAATCTGTGTAATGATAAGTTTGCTTAAGGGTATGAACATGTACATATAATAAATGCCTTAAGGATAACATAAGTGCTTAGTTATGGTTTGAGTTACCGTGAGCCTATAGGAACCTTTAAATATCATTTGTAACTGATTTAAGAGTTGTCTAAGTTTAAAAATAAAGATAGAGTATTTGGTCATCTATGATTTGCTATGATAGTGTTAAGCTCACTATGAGAATGCCATATTGTTCTAGAATTAGAATAGATTTGATGTGACCCCAGAATGTTTGCTATGTGTTAATAAGTCTAGTTCTAGTCCATATTAGGTCCATTATACCATTTGTTAGGATTGACCTAGGTCTAGTATGAGAACGGTATTTTTTTTGTACTTATTTAACTCATTTTCATATCTTGCCCTGTCCATAATGTGTTATTATATGCCTAAGATATGGTTCTTATAGTTTGTCTTGTTTTTTTTTACCTATGTGTTGAGGTTTTGATGTCCTGTTTAGTGTTCTTATAAAGGATAGGCCTCCATGTTATGTTATTTATGTTATGAAATCCCAATTGTTTAATTTGCCTATCCTAAGACCTTTATGCTATGGTTTTGAATCATAAATCCATTCATATGTGGTATTGAATTATATTTGTGTACATCTTGTTCTATATGGTTTAGTTTGATGCCATGCACAACTATATTTCACTTTCATCCTTGAGTTTATTCTATATGGATGTTACCTATTTCCTATTGAAAATCTTAACTAGTCCTAATATTAAATGACAGTGTAGGCTCCTTGGTATGATTCTGGTGTCCCTTGTGAGTTTAGGTCTGAAATCTTATCTAGAATTAGCTTACATGTTTTTGTCAGTTTTGAGTCTAAAAATAACAGTGTGCTTGAGTTATAAGGGTTGATAGGAGTCTAGTTCAGAACCCCTGCCTATAGCATGATCCAAATAGTCTTTTGAATGCACCAGCATGACTAGTTTCTATCCACATGTTGGATGTTTAAGGATATTTGTATTTGTCTTGATTTTAAGTGTCATATCATATCTATTTGATTCTAGATTTAGTTCATAGTAATGTTAATCTTGAGAATCTCAAATGATATGAAGTTGTGTATTAGGTATCATAACATACATCTAATTGAACAACATGTTCTTATACATCCATGTTGTAATTGCTACTGTAGAGATCAAACCATTTAGCTTTGGCACCTGTTTAGGAAGAAAACCTAGAATTCTATATTCTTAAGCTTTGTGTTTTGTTAAGAAAAGAAATGGAACTAGTATCTAAAGCATGCTTGTACATTCATAAACGAAAGAAAAAAATATAAAACCTTGCATGTTGGTCTGTTTGATTTGAGTGGTAACATATTTTCTTGCTAAAACTTTATGTGTTCTTTCAAGTATGTAACTGTGTACACCATGCCTATATTAGTCTCCTACCAGTTTAATATTAAGGTGTTCATCTTTTGAAACCTGCTGAACCATCGTCTACTGTCCCTAGTATGATTTGAATAGATTTAAATACCTTGCATCTATTGAAATATTATCCTATGTATACATGACCTATCTTGTTTGTTTGAGAAGTTTAGTTTAGACTTGGCTGGGTAGTTTTAAGGGTTCTTATAGAGGATTTAATCTAGTTTGTCCCCCTAAATAGATGTGTGAACTTATAAATGATGACTAGATGTCCTGCTTATTTCTATGTTTTGTTATATTCAAGGACAAGGACCCTAGCATGAACCTTTGTGTATACATGATTGAAAGTTGTTGTTGCTACTACTGTCCCTGTGGCACTTTAAACATATGTTGTTGCCTCAGTTGTGACAGATATTGCTGCTCTTTTTCAGTCTCAAATGTCTAATTCTCAAACATGTTGTGCTCCCCTAGTTAACTACATTCTTTGTTAAGATGTGTGTAGCTCTTAAAATACTGGATTCTGAGTTATAATTGTTGCTTGTTTACTGGTTGCTGCTACCTGTTGTCTTGATGCCCTGGACTACTGAAAATTAGGAAGGGATGTTGTGTCTTTGAGGTAACTTGTGGTTATGTGTGGTTGTTATTTTTGCTACACATATAGCCCTATAGGACTGTTCTGCTATGCTGAAAGATTGTTGGTCTACTGTGCTTTAGTGCAAGTCATTGCTGCATTTCTGCCTCATTTATAGTTGTTGTTAGGACTGTTTAGTTATGCTTTAAGGCTGTGGTTGTTGTTCCAAAAGGGGACTGGTTAGTACTGGTGAGGGGAGGTTGGTTCCTTGCTGTCTGTGATTCCAATTTCTGATTTCTGATGCCTGTTCTCCATTAGGTGATGCATAGTTTAATGGCACTGTTATATTGAGCTGGTTGCTGTACATATTGGTTAGTTTCTGATGTACTTAGCTACTATGTTCATGATGTTGTTTGGTTGATGTTCTGGCTGCTGTTTTAGTTGTTATTCTGGCTAATATTCTGACTGTTGTTGAGCTCACTTGCTGTTGTTGGTTGGCTACCAGTTGACTTGCTATTTGGCTGCTGTTTTGCTGTTATTTGCTACTGTAATCACTGCTGCATTTTGGTGGAAATTGTGCCCTGCACAAACACATGTTGCTGCCTTTATTTTGAGGCGATTGTGGTCACATCAGTGCAGGCGAGGCAGTGAAAAATCAGCAGCTGTGTTTGCTGCACTCTAGCCCAAAACCAGTGCAACAAAAGAATCAACTACAATAGTATAAAATAGCTACATGGCTAATTGTATTGATGTGTGAATTATTTTAAATAACTATGTTGCGTATAGAACTCTAAAATTAGATATTAGGACCTTAGACCTCCTTTACCTATTGTTTGAATTTAAAGAATGTAGTCACCATGTGTTTATTTTGGTTTGCATATGAAACTTGAGTCTATTCTTTATAACTAGTCATAAATTGATATGTATCTCCTCACAGTTTAAAAGACAGTCTGAATTAATCCATGAGTGTTTTATCTTCTTTTTTTTTTGATGAATTGGAATGACAAATTTGTGTGTTTTATGTTTATTTATTTTTTTGTTTTGGTATGGTGTCAAAAGTGTAGAAATGTCGTACCGACATTCGAGGACTAATGTTTCTAAGGGGGGGAGGATGTAACACCCCGTATTTTTGGGTAGCGGTTGAACTCACAACGTAGGTGAGTAGACCCGGACCCGAGAAAATTTTTGTTGTACTTGTGTATATTAATAAGAGGATTAGTATATAGAAGGACGTGATCCCGAAATAATTTTTGATTTGAAAATGTGCCGGCGTTGTGTAATAATAATAATTGTGTATCCCCGAAGAGATTATAGACTAGTATTTTATTACAGGGATTTATTATTTACATGAGAGGATTTTATTAATCATCGGGATTTAAATAATAGGAGACCGAAAATTTAATTGTGTGTATAATTAATTAATTGTGGGATTAATTAATTAGAGAGGGACAATTTATAGTGGGATTTGGTACGTGTACTCTTATAACCGATTTGGGGGTGACAAGGCCCCAAATCAGTCGACCAACTCCTCTCTCCTCTATAATGAACAATCATGGATCCTTCAGTGTTCTCTTCATCTCTGCCAAATCTCCTCCATTAAATTCTTTTCTGGCAGAGGGAACAAGATCGGTTGATGGGTTTTCTAAAAATTTTTACCAAAATTGGGGATTTCTGTGAGTTTTCTTATAACCAGCGAAGGGAGAATTCGTGGTGTTCTGGGTTTAGATTCTAGTAGGACCGAAACCATTAACAAGCTTAGAAACTCAGAAGCTTTACAAGAACCTTGAGTACGAAAGGATTCTGGCGCGAATCGATTTTTGGTTCTATTTTTGTTTGTCAGAATCCGGTGCAAGCGTAAGGTTTTCGGCGATTCTCGCCACTGCGTCTAACAGAGAGGTAACATTCCTTGTTCTTAATAGTTTGTACAATTTTCAAAAGTCATTTCTTGCTATTAGTTCTAAAGACGATTGTCGAAAATGCGAATTTGGGTTGGGTGTTATTGGGACTGCCGTTACTGAGAGTTGCTGGAAATTGCATGTGAAATTATTGTACTGTTTTGAAGATTGTAGTAGTATAAGAAGAAGGATTAAGGGGGCTGTATGTTTCGCTTTATGTTTAGATTTCAGTGTAGAAGGAATATAGGTTCTACGCGTTTAAGGTGTTCGTTAGAATATCCCTACGAATCTGTTTTTAGTATGTTGAGTCGATTATGATTTAAATCATCAGTATGATGTAGATAAGCATTCATAGGGGCTTACAAGGACCCGCGGAACTTAGATAAATTCCACAACAAGGTTGAAGTTCTAAAACGAGACGTACTTTAATATTGAGTTGATTTGTTCGTCTAAGAGGTATGTGAACTATTCCTTCTTTCTTTGGCATGATTTTTATTTAATGAAGGTACGGCGGACGTACATGATTCTTATACAGTTTAATTCCTAACGATGTTAGTTATGAGAAGTGCCTATGATTTTTCAGTAAAGAGTTTATTATGACATTATTATAATGATTTTATCGGGAGTCAAATGAGAATTTTGATTGCATATGGTTACTCATGAAATCTACTCGTGCTAAGTGTTATTACTTCACTTCACCGAGTCCCGGGCCGGGTTATGTTCGTGCACAGCCTTGCATTGTTCACTGAGTCCATCACTAGAGGGTCGGGTTACGTAGGATAGATCCATAGATGAGATATGACTTTACCGAGTTCCAGCATGGGCCGGGTTATGATATGACTTTACCGAGTCCCAGCATGGGCCGGGTTATGATATGACTTCACCGAGTCCCAATACTTGACTCTCATTTTTATAAGGCATAACTGACTTTTATTGTTTATGGCACAGTTGGATTTGGATCCTGATTTTTATACTGACCTCTTGTTATCCATTGGCTACTTATGATCTCATTTGCAGTATTTCATGTTTACATACTCAGTACATTATTTCATACTGACCCCTTTTTCTCGGAGGGCTGCGTTCATACCCGCAGGTACAGGTGCTCAGTTTGGTGACCCTCCGGTTTAGGTTCCTGCGCAGCTGTTTGGAAAGCTCCTTTGATCCAAAGCTTTACCATTTTTGTACGGAACCCTATCATTTTGATTTATGTATATTTAGGGGCACGACGGGGCCCTGTCCCATCAAATGTCGGTGTCCTTCTTATAGAGGTCTATAGACAGTTGTGGGTTGTACTTATGTAAGGGTTATAACTCTGTTTTGGTCAGTCATGCTATTGTACTCTGTGTTGGGGTGTCCCCGTGTATATATGATATTATCTAGTGGCAGCCTTGTCGGCTTGCCTGTTGTATCGTATTGGCTAGTTGTGACTCCTGAGGAGGCAGGTACATTCGGGGGTAAAGGCAGCCTTGTCGGCTTGCCTACCCTGGCATATGTTGTTATTGCAGCGTTATGCTGCCGGATTTCAGACTCATTAGGTGTTAGTTGAATTATGTGTGACATGTCAGGATAATGACGTTATTAGGGTAGTTAGTCGCGGCCCGTCGGGTCGGGTCGTGACATCATAAGCACGACTACTAGTTGAAATGGATATCACAAGGGGACTGCCAGTGAATGTTAAAGTCCAAGATCCCAGTGGCAGAATTATGGATCAAGCAGTTGAATATGATTTGAAGCATGTCTATTGCACTGAATGCTTGATGATTGGACATAAGTGTAGGAAAACTGAAAATCCAACACCTGTGAAGGTTGACAAAATGCAAAAACAAAATAACAAAGCCAAAGTGGTTACAACTTGGCAAGCAAAACCAGGGGATGTACAACAGGGAGACAAAACAGTAAATCAAGCTAAAGAGGTGGAAAAGAATAATATAGCTAGCACATCATATGATGCCAATGCCTCAGGAAGGGCCTAGAGTGCACCAAAATATGCCAGCAGAAGGAGTATAGGAGAAACCTAAGGGCATCCCACCAGCTAGGACACCAAATCACAAAGAGCAACATGTTGGTATTGCAAACACATTTAATCCATTGATAAGTGGACAAATAAATCAAGGACAAGAAGCTAATGGTGTGGTAGTACAAAGTAGCAGGACTGTGAATGCAACACTACCTATACAGTCCAAATGAGATTATTAACTTGGAACATAAGGGGGTTGAATAAAGTATACAAGCAGAAAGAATTCAAAAAATATTTGGTGGAGAACAAGGTAGAGGTTATAGCAGTAGTAGAACATAAAGTGAAACAACATATAGCACAACAAGTGGTTACAAAGTTAGTCCCAAGCTGGAAATGGGCACATAACTATCAATACTCAGAAAAGGGTAGGATATGGCTATTACGGAACCCTAGAGCAACTGATATAATAGTTACACATACTCATGAGCAGTTTATACATGGGAAAGTGATACTGCTAAGTGTAAATATGGAATTCCAATTTACATCAATATATGGATTACATACCATACCTAACAGGTTGCAACTATGGGAAGGGCTGAATCAAATTGTTAACACCGTGACTGATCCCTGGTTACTCATGGGAGATTTCAATGCAATTTTAAAAATGGATGATAGAAGTAATGGGGCACAAGTACAAGAGGCTGAGAACGGAGCTTTTAATAAGTTCATACAGAATACATGCCTGCTGGAAATGAAAATTGTAGGGAGAACATTTACATGGACAAACAATCATGTATATAGTAGAATTGACAGGACCCTCATCAACTCTCAATGGGTTAGCAAATGGACTCACTTAGAGACAATAATTCTAAATTATGCATTGTCTGATCATTCACCTCTGTGTATTGATATAGAGGAACCCAATGTGGGGGTGGCTAGGCCATTTAAATTCTTTAACTACCTAGCAGATCATCCTAAATTTCTAGGGACAGTTGAGAATATATGGAAGAGGCCTAATGGTGGTACACATATCGAAAGTGTGTGGAAGAAACTAAAAGCAATAAAAACTCAACTAAAGTAGATGAACATGAAAAAGTATGCACAAGCTACTCAGAGAGTTCAGGTGGCTAAAGGAAAATTAGAAATCCTGCAAAGTCATATGAGAACAATTCCATACCATCAGAGGTTATTTGAAGAGAAGAAAGTGTTGAAACAAGAATGAAAAAAATGAAGTATGGTGGAAGAGAGTATTCACAAACAAAAGTTAAGGAACCAATGGTTGAAATTAGGGGATGCTAACACCTCTTTCTTTCATGCTTCCATGAAAAATAGGGTAGTACATAACCAGATCAAACACTTGGTTACAACTGATCGTACTCTACTACAAGACAGTTCAGCAGTAGCATCAGAGATCATAAGATTCTATCAAAAGCTACTAGGTACTGCAGCTAAAGAACTCCCTTGTGTCAAGCACGAGGTGATGCAGCAGGGTAAGGTGCTGACAAGACAACAACAACTAAGACTTATTCAACATATTACAATAAAGGAGATTGAGCTGGCACTACATGGAATAGATGATCAAAAGGCTCCTAGAATTGATGGATTCAATGCCCTATTTTACAAGAAAACATGGACCATTTATTAGAATTGAAGTCACACAAGTTGTCATGAAGTTCTTCAGCACAACAAAAATGCATGACCCACTGAATTGCACACTAGTGACACTAATTCCAAAGGTACAACACCCTGCCTCCATTAAAGAATATCGACTTATTTCCTGTTGTACTGTTATCTATAAAATTATATCAAAGATACTAACCAGTAGAATGTGTAGAGTACTGGATGGGCTAGTTGATGAAAGACAAACTGCCTTTATCCCAGGAAGGGTGATCTCAGATAATATATTGCTTAGTCATGAGCTAGTAAAATGATACAACAGAAAGAATGTGTCACCAAGATGTATGATGAAGATAGACATTCAAAAGGCTTATGATACAGTCGAGTGGATCTATATGCAACAGGTGCTAGTCAGTCTACAATTCCCAGACCAATTTGTGATGTGGATAATGTGCTGCTTAAAAACAGTCTCTTATTCCATACTAATCAATGGAGTTCCTACAGTACCATTTGCAGCAAAAAGAGGTTTAAGACAGGGTGGTCCAATATCACCCTATCTTTTTGTACTTTCTATGGAGTATCTAAGTAGATTGCTCAAATTCTTAGAACATGAAAAAAGGTTCAAATACCATCCAAAATGTGGTAAGCTGAGGATCACCCAACTAAGCTTTGCTGATGACTTGTTATTTAGTAGAGGAGATAACAAGTCCATCCAAACAATGTTCCACTATTTTCATACATTCTCATTATCTTCTGGACTTCATGCAAATTTACAGAAAAGCAGCATATTTTTTTGAGGGGTTTCTATGGATGTACAACAACAGATTCTAGACACAACAGGGATGTTGAAAGGGGAGCTACCTATTAGGTACTTGGGGTACCCATGAGTTTCAAGAAAATCTCAATTATACAGTGCTAGTCATTACTTGACAAGATGCTAGGGAGAATCAAATCATGGACCAGCAAAATACTTTCTTATGCTGGAAGGTTACAACTTATAAAGTATGTCTTGTTTGTTATACAAACCTACTGGTCACAATTGTTCCTGATCCCTAAGAAGATTATTGGAGTAATTGAATAAATTTGCAAAACCTTTTTATGGACTGGACAGGTAGAGATGTCAAAAAAGGCTTTGCTTGCATGGGAGAAACTGTGTATGCCAAGGGCAACTGGGGGCATGAATGTGCACATCTGGAACAAGGCAATCTTGTACAAATTATTGTGGAAACTAACTAAGAAGAAGGATGTCCTATGGGTGCACACTTATTATAGAAATAGAGGAGTACTATAGGGTTGATACCTAAGCAAGCTAGTTGGGTCATTCAAAGAATATTCAAAGCAAAAACCTTCATTGAACAAATAGGAATGACTAGAGAAGACATTGTGGGATTAAGGACTTTCTCTATCAAACAGATGTATCTTAAGATGTTAGGAGATTACCCTAAAGCCCCATGGAGAAGGCTCACTTATAGTAATCCAGGATACCCAAAGTGGTTGTTTCAAGCAACACTGGTAACAAACAACAGACTATACACAAAGGATAGGTTGTCTAAATGGGGTGTTACTGAAGATAAAAGTTGCCCACTATGCCAGCAAGATGAGGAATCAATAGAACACTTATTTTTCCAGTGCTCTGGCACTGCACAGATTTGGAAAGCCTTACTTAAATGGCAAGGCATTAATAGAGCACCAGCAGAATGGATAGTTGAACTACAATGGATGATCGACAACATAAGAAGTAAGAATGCAGGAGCCACAATATACCGAATAACTTTAGCTGCTGCTGCATTATATCATATGTGGCAAGAAAGAAACAAAGCGATTTTTCAGAAGATAGGCAACCAAAGGTGATAGGAGGTATTTGCTAGAGATAGTATGGTTCAAAGATTAGCTAGTAGATTGCAATAACGGAATTTTTATCCTATGTAAAGCAATGGTAGAAAATCGTATAGTGTAGAAAAACACTAAGGTTGGGCATGTCCGACTTAGTGTAGATCATATATCTTTGTGTGCTGTAAATTTCTACTGGTAATAAAATGCAAGTAATTACCAAAAAAATAGGTGTCCTTGGTGGGTTTGGATTTAATAGAGGTTGAAAAGTGATTGCAATGCATTGTGTATAACAGCCACATGTATACTTATAATGTATAATAATGTATAACAACCTATTATATAACAACATACTCAGTATAATCCCACAAGTAGGGTCTGAGAATGTTAGGGTGTACGCAGACCTTACCCTACCTTGAGGGGGTAGAGAGGTTATTTCCGGCAGACCCTCAGCTCCAACCTATTATGTAACTGTATAGATTTTAAAAAAAAGCCTAGTGCACTAAGCTCCCGCTATGCGCGGGGTCCAAAAAAGGTTGGACCATAAGGGTTTGTTATACGCAGTCTTACCTTGCATTTCTGTTAGGGGTGAGCGGGTCCGGGTACCCTAACTTTTTTAAACTACCCGGACCCTACCCAGTAAACGATCGGTTCCTAAATCTGTTACCCGGAACCTACCCATAGCAATCATTACCCGGAACCTACCCGGACCCTGCGGTTCCGGGTAGGTTCCCGGGTACCCTGTAAAACATTTGTCATAAATAGTATACTACTGCATAATCAGTGACTGAATTTGAAATGGAGGAAATAGCGACGGACGAAAAATCTGAACCCGTGAAATGGGTTCCCGGGTACCCTGTAAACATTGCAAAACTGAAATGACTACAACACAATGACTAAATCTAAAATGGAGGAAATCAGTGACGGAAAATCTGAAATGACTACAACACAATCACAATGACTAAATGAAGAAAACATTGCAAAATTACACTGCATAATCCAGTGACATTTAACAGAAATATCAGTCACTGATTTATTAATTCAGAGAAACTGTTAGTCTAGGTGTTGCTGCTGCATTGTGAGGCTTCAACATCTGCATTGTGAGGCTTCAACACGGTAGATACTTGAATTACCATGCCTTGCTGCTGCTGCATTAACATCTGCATTTTGAGACTGCATTGCCTTGCTGTTGTGAGGCTTCAACATCTGCATTGTGAGGCTTCAACACGGTAGATACTTGAATTACCATGCCTTGCTGCTGCTGCATTGACATCTGCATTTTGAGACTGCATTGCCTTGCTGCTGCTGCATTAACATCTGCATTTTGAGAAGAGTTTAAATGTCACACGTCCACTTGCATACTAATCCACCATTATGTCTTCCGTGACACAAGTAAGCTCTACAAAAATAAAATAAAACTATTGTGAGATTCCAAGACAAAAGATAATACACAAAAATAAAAATTCTAAATAACTCAAATCCATAAAACAAAAATAAAGAAAGACCTAGTGAGTAGTGACTTACCTTCCTCATATTTTTCTGCATCATCCATATATTGCTCAACACTAATTGATTTTGAAGATGAGCGCAATCAATCTTGGCAACAAATCAAAGCTTCCACAAATTTAGGAGTTAGAGAGTTGCGAAATTGATCAAGTACTCGACCAGATGTGCTAAAAGCCGATTCCGAGGCTACCGTGGATACGGGGATGGCTAAGATGTCTCTAGCCATCAAACTGAGAACCTTGTAAGTCGACTTAGCAGCATTCCACCACATTAATAAATCAAATGTTTCATTTTTGGGCTCACGAGGACTACTAAGGTACCTTTCCAATTCAGATCTTAAATCCCCACTAAGTTCATCTTGGTCATCCTGGTACCAATCTTTGACAAGTGAAGCTGGATCAACAAAACCAAAATTTTCTCCACCAACACTGTCAATAGAGCCTTGAGACTCATCCAATACACTAGAATCAAGCATAGAAGAATGATTTTTGTCATAGAATGCAAAAAGACGTTCCAATACATTCATTACCTTACTAACGATCAATCCTATTTCGCATCATCAACACCAATCCTTCTACAACTCCAATTCAAAAATCTCAACTTATATCGAGGATCTAGTACTACGGCTATCAACACCATCATGTTTGTTTTCTCAATACTCCCATAATACTTGTCAAATTTGGCTCTCATTTTTGTAGTCATTGCCTTAAGGTTTTCATTATTATTTTGGCTTTCACATTCAGTTAATGTTGAAAACATGCTAATAACTTCATGAAAATAATGGTTAGTTGTCACATAGAGACTTCCTGACATCCTAATAGTAGCCTCATAGAAATTTCTCAGAAATAAAGACAACAAGGATGCATTTTCTCAATCCTCATCTTTCGGGACACCACAATCAAGCTCAGTCACAAAAGCCATATCATCATCTTCAAGTCTTACAAATGCTTGTTTGAACTTACTAGCACTTTCTAACATAAGATATGTAGAATTCCACCTCGTACTAATATCAAGACAAACAGAGCCCTTATAAGTTATGCCCTCTTGATTATACAACTTTGGAATTGTTGTGCTCTACTTGGGAACTCCTAACATACTTAATCGCTACTCGAATTCGACTAATTGATTCACGAACCTCACTCAACCCATCTTTCACAATCAAATTCAATATATGAGTTGCACATCTCATATGAAAAAAATCACCCCCCAAAACAAGGGTATTTCTTAACTTGTCCTTCAAATAAGCAATTGCCACATCATTAGAGCTCGCATTATCAACTGTAATTGTTGATATACGATCTCTAATTCCCCACTCAATTATACATTTTTCTACCATCTTACCAATATCCCTACCTTTATGGCTAGGCATAACAACAAAGTTTAGCAATCGCTTATGCAAATTCCAATTTTCATCAATAAAGTGAGCGGTAAGACATAAGTAACTCAAAATTTGAATGGAAGTCCAAATGTCGGTGGCGAGAGCAATCCTAGATTTAAGAGGTGGCAACTTATCTTTTAAGCATGAGTTTTCACAAACATAAAGTTTCATGCAATCCCTAGCAATTGTGAATCTTGAAATATGCTTAAATAAAGGTTGTAATGCCGACACAAAACCCCTAAAACCTTCACGTTCAACCGTTCTAAATGGTTGCTCATCAATAATAATCATCCTAGCCAACATGTGCCTACAAAACTCTTTATCATATTTCCAAGTGCTAAGCATATGCTCATTATCCCCATTTATACTACCTTTAAAATGACTACCAAGCAATTTTTGCTTCTTGTCAATATTGTGAGGATACTTTTTGCAATTTCTCAAATGTTTCCACATGGATGAGGTACCATTGCTAACACTATAAGCTAAGCCTTCATTGCAATAGTTACAAATAGAAACAACATTATCAGTTTTTTCATCTATTGCTTTACCAAAATGCTCTCAAACCTCAGATTTTGTTGCCTTCTTTTTCGATGGTGCACGAGTTGTGGATGTCGTGCTAGCCTCAGCCATCTACCAAAAAAAAGTATCAAAATAAAACAAAATAAAACAGCAACTCCAATAAATTGAGCATAACAAGTTAACAACAAACAATAAAAGGGAAATATCAACCCAAAGACTAGCTTTTCTAACAGAAATCAACCCAAATACTAACAACAAACAATAAAAAATAAAAAACAGTAACATTATAATACAGAAATAAAAAACAGTAACATTATAATACAGAAATCAACCCAAGAAATGCAAAAATCTAATGTTCTTCACTATGCAACAACTTAAGGGTTATTCATTACCTTTAACAAAACCGAGAGGAATTCGAGCACAATACAACAACCTTTGTCAAGCTTCTGGAGTGAGAGAGGAGACTGGCGATGGCGATGGTGATGGGCTGATGGCGATGGCGAGGCTACTGCGAGGCACGAGCTACGTAATGGCGACTGGCGACTGGCGATGGCGAGCTGCGTAATAGTGTGAACTGCGAAGTGAACCTGTGAGCGAGCTGCGTAGTAGTGCGAAGTGCGAAGTGAACTGTGAGTGTGAGCTGCGAAGCAAAAAATTTGGAAATTAGGGCGAAGTGAAGTAGTGAATGGCGAATGACTTAATTCAGCGTAATTTCTTTTAACCGGACTGGGCCAAAAATTTAAACGCCCCAAAGCCCAAAACTAAATAATTTAAATAGGGGTAGGTTCATAGGGTCCGGGTACCCGGTTTCTATTTGCCGGAACCGGAACCGGACCTGATATTGATCGGTTCCTAATTTTAATACCCGAAACCTATCCGTTATTATAATATATCTACCCGGAACCTACCCGATAGTATCGATTTCGGTCGGGTATCTGGGTACCCTGCACCTGTGCTCACCCCTAATTTCTGTCAGAGGCTGTTTTCACGGCTTGAACCCATAACCTCCTGGTCACATGGCAACCGCTTTACCAGTTACTCCAAGGCTCCCTTCATGTAACTATATAGCTATTACTAATATATATAAACTTGTTATGCATTGTAGAATGCAGGTTTAATGGAGATTGAGAGTGGTGGGCACAACTGTATAACGGGTGTATATACGATTTTTCTACTGATGGGAAGAGAGTACAAAAAGGCTTGTTAATTCATATTGGAGACTGAACTTTAAACCTTCTGTATTGGAGTCGTGTTCCTGCGTTTGTTTTCAGCAAAAATAAAACAGAAGTTACCCAAGATACGGGCTTTACGAGATTCCAATAAGATTTGGGCAACTAATTGAACAATTTGTGCGTACTCTGTTACATGAAAAACAATGTTTGTTGAATCTACTAAGCCTGTAATCATTTTCCCGCTTGAATATACTCGAAGCTGAGAATGGCCTAGTCCAGAACAAAAAAGTCTATGATCATGGAGATTGCAATGGCCTCTCCAGAATAGAATGATTAGAAGTTCCATCTGATGGTCATCAACGGTGATTAACGGAAAAAAGAATGATAATAACGGATCAAAAAATCAGTTAAATGGAGGCTCAATTATGTATGCTTCCTAGCACGACCACTTGAAGGAGCAGCATCCTCTTTCCTAGTACCAGATGCCTCGGGCTTCCTTGCCCAGGCAGGTGCACTGTCTGGCTCATAACGATAATCATAAAAGAGTTCTTCCCCAGCGCAAATTCTTTCATTGGCGAAGATACCAACTCTGTGATCTCCAGCCACCATCATGACCTATCAAAGAGTTAATTCAGTAATACATAAACGGAAATTCTACCATGACCTTGGAAGTATTTATGTAATTTAACTACCTTAGCATAGCAATTTGGAACAGGAGAATGGTTCGCAAACTTTAGTTTATCACCCTTCCGATGTGCATCAAGCACAAACTGCAGCAAGAAAAAAGATAAGTGGTTCATATGACAGTGGATGAGACTGTTCATTTTGGGGACTAAAAACCAAATAGCAGAGTATAGAGGGTGTCATGTCTCATGCCTGATCAGTAAGAGTGAAGAGAAATGTAGATTTTTCACCATCATAAATCTTTGCAGAAGGAAAAAAGACAAGTGATTTATATGAGACCGTTAATTTTAAGGACTAAATACAAATAGCAGCGTATAGAGGGTCACGTCTCATGCCTGATCATTAAGATTGAAGAGAAATGAAGAATTTTCACGATCATAAATCTTGCCACGCTTGTCAGCTTCACGGTGTGAAATTAATTCACCTGTGTACTCCCCAAGGTATTCATGCTTTCCAACAGTGTTCTGAAAGTAATGCTTAAAAATGAGGCCCAAAGAAACATGTTTCTGCTTTATGTATCCCATCAAGGTGTCAGATCTTACCTTCAAGAAAGCTCCCCATCCAGAAACATCAGATCTTCCAAGAAGAACCTGTAGATGAGGAATATAAGGCATCATAATCAGCGTAGAACTGAAATTTGGTAACCTTCATTCTTTAACTTAGAACACCATAGAGAAGGTGGGAGAGGAGAAGGAAGCAGTACTAATTACAGCAAAAACTCAGATGATAACACTAGATATTTGCAATAAAGCAGTATAATTGTTTATCGCAAAATGAGTACCACAAGATGTTATCATTTAGAGTGGGCCATCACAGCAAGGTACTAGAGAACGAGTGAACATGCCTTTTTTGCCAACCGGACCAAGCCAGAAACATTCTTAAGAATCGACTCAACAATCTAGCCAGCAAAGAAGTTGAACATAAGGGAGAAAGGAAAGAAACTCATCTACTTCAAGAGCGCACACAGCGTTCAAAAGAAAAATCCATTTCAGATAGAGGACAGAGGACAGTAATAGAACCCAGTAAAAGAATGCCTAATGCCCACTGGATAAGAAACTTCAACTCAAAAAATTGATAACCTCTTTAGGGAAATAGGGAAGACCGGTAATAATTACTTGTCTATGTGGTAAAGCTTCACCAATTTCAAGAAGAAAAAACAAATATAAGTACCCTTTGTTGCTGTTTGAGAAGTAGCTTCATATTCCTGCATTCATGACTATCACCTCTTTGCGGAGGAACCCCAAGCGTACCATCACCACAACTGAGAAATCCAAATAACAAGCACGTGAATTGTTTGAGAAAAAAAGATGATTGCTAAAACTAAGTTCGTTCATTTTGATAACTAAGACTATTGTTAAAGTCCACCCAAACCTTGAATAAGTCTCACTATTTAATCAGTCAATAAAATTGGTAATTACTATAGGAATAAAAAACAAGACAAGAGTTATATGAATGGCCGTTTAACTATGCGGGAAAGGTTTGGCGCCTCAATTGGCACACCCACAACCCGAAATGTACAATTATAAGGCTTTGGAAAAAAATGGCGAGATCTGAGGAAAAAAATATAAAGCCACAACACTTTCCACAAGGAACAAGATGATTAGCAAGTACTAACCCAAGAAACGTATTGCAAATCTAAATTAACAGCTTCCAGGAACCAGAAAGTAACAGAAAATAACAGCATGACTAACAAAGTACCTGATCCAACAATTTCGACAAACATCAGGATCACATTCCCTTCCTGCAGCAAAGCAAGGGCATTGACGGCTTCTACACTGACTTTTGGCACAATGACAGCCGCGAAACCTGTTCTTGCAACTCTTTGGACATCTAGGAAATAAGAATAGCAACACATTCAAGGATCATAGTTAATCAAAGCACTAAAATCAGTGATTAAAAAGAGTATGGCAAAAGATACAGAGTCTGAGGTGGTGAACTCCACAAGAGTTTCCCCAGTTCTTGCCTCATGGCATCTCATAGCAATTTTTTTTTTGATAAGTAAAAGCAAATGTTTAATGAGCAAAAGTCATAGCAATTTCAAGAACAATACTGGCTTACCCACAGTATTTTTCACAGCAGGTCCCATTTATAATGCAGGGACACTCCTTTCCACAAGGGCCTTGACAGCCACATGGATTAAACTGCCGACAGGGTTGATCCTTCCTCTCAGAAATCCGTTTCCTAATTGCATGGTATCCAGCGGATTTCCATGTGTATTTTAATCGGCGAACTCTGCCTCTTCTACGTAAAAATCTGGATCTTCTTCGAGGTTCATTACCCTAAAATATATCATGAATTTTATAACACCACAGAATTTACCTAAGAGGGATATGATTCAACCTCCCTTAACTAGAGCAAATAAAGAAAAACATTAATGAGAAAAGCAAGCACTGACCATGATATCCATCCCATCACCGTTGGAACCACCTTCAAGAATGCCATCCATCCCATCACCTGCTCCTGAGAATAGCTTATTCCCGGAATTGTTCATATACTGGAAAACCTCCCAGCACGTCTTCTGACCATTCATGAGATTTCGAGCAATCAAACAGCTGTATAGCATATAAAGTTCATAATCCAGGTTAACAATCAAAGGTGTAATAATACAAACGACAAAAGCACTCAAATTTATCATCCAAATGAAAAAGATTAGTATGCGTGACCGATGAAACACAGAGGAGTTCCTCAATAGGTTTTCGCAGTCAATGGTTTGAACAACTCAACTGGCATTTCTCTTATTACAAAGCTTTTAGACTGTCTCAGTTCATCTTGTAAGTTTGGACCAATTTCCATTCCCTAAGTTTCTAATTTCTGAGAGTAACGAAAGCCACCACCTTATGGGTAAATATGATATCTATCCGAACTAAAAATGAAACAAGTTGCATGTGATATTAGCTCAGGAACTATGATTTCCAGCACAAACTACAATACCCCCAGGATAAATTTATATCATCTCTCGTTTAAGGATTGCAAATTAGTGACAAGAAGCTTGCTTTATGCGTACTTTGAGCAGTCAAAAATTTCTTGGAGCACACCCGGTGGCAACCAAATGATCAAGGTTGTGAGTTAATAACAGACCAAGTTGGACAGGTGAACTCATATGATGGGTAATGCAGATAGTCTTCCTACACCATCAGGATCAAACCAATCCATAACAATAAATAAATAAATAAGCTTGCATTTTCATTAGTTAGGAGGAACTGCAAAACGGGATTGGATCCCACAGCATCAAAAAAGCAATCCAAGCCAGCATGTCTCTTTATCTTTTTTGGACAACAGTGTTATCCATGCCAACTTGTGTAAAGCAAAAGGCTAGCACAAGGCATGCAACTAAAATACAGAACATAATATTCGTTTTTAGTCAGAAGGCAGGCGATGTGTCCGTGAATAATTTCACATCTTATAATACAAAATGCTAAAATTTATCAGAAATGCAGCACATATACAGAAGCCAAATAAGCAAGAGCAGAGATATAGCAAAGCATAGTTTTGGAGTGTAACAACCTGCTTCTACCAAACATTTCTAGACCCTTTTCAAAGAGAGCCTTTTCAATGGGTCTCCAAGATTTAGTACCATCTATTTCTTGTTTGCAGTTATTCTCACCCACATATTCATTTTTCCTCAATGTGTCATCGCAATTTGTCGCAGGTATTTCACTGGTAGCTTCTATCAATTGGCAACCAAAAGCCTTGCCTTGCAAAGAATTTTTACTGTCCAAAACTGGAGAGTTTTTCTTCCTAGACCTTTTAGCACTATGAGATTGTGCTTTTTGTGAAGATGGACTCACATCTTCATTTTCCTTTCGTGAAATAGAGTGAAGATTCAAATCTTTGGAACCTAGATTTCCACTTGCAACAGAGTCAGATTCTAATACTGCGATTTTCTTCTGTCTTTTCTTAATGGCAACTAGAACATGTTCAGCTATTCGCTTGCTGTTCCTTTTATTGCTGCCATCTTTACTGTCAGATTTGCTTTTTGATGGAGATAAAGAGCGCTCATTAGAAGTGACATCATTTATGGGTCTAATCTCTGAATCACTGCTCTCAGAGATGTTTTTTGCATTTGGAGCACCTTCACCTTGTGAAGACTTTGATCTTCTTGACACATGCTTCCTACCTGGCATCTGGGTATTATTAGCAACATCCGATGGCAGGACAGATTTTTCTCCATGACTAGCGCACTGAGGAGAGACCACTGTGGCATTACTTTCGAACTTTCTGGCCTAGATGAATAAAAAAGCAAATAAGATTTGGAGGTAGTATGGCCCAAAGAGCGATACTAAAACCAGCACAGATACCTAATTTGAAATGCTAGATTTTTCGACATAAGAAAAATAGCAGGACACCAACTTGATCCTCAATCTATAGACATTGTACAATAGAAGAGAAGACAGATACCAGGCTGAAGCAATTTGGTCCACAGGGCTCCATATCTGCATTGGAGCAGTACCATGGTAATTGTTTTTCAGCCTAATTAATGTAAAAAGACATCATAAGCATCCCATTTCGAGTACACACAGTTCCAAGGTAATGAAACATCTGTCGGAAGACCAATAACGTACAGGAAAAATAAGATCCTGTGAACATCCATGTAATCTACAATCAAAGACCTGCAAGTGTGGCCAAAATGAGGAGAACGTATTATAAATAGGAAGAAATAATAAACAAAACACCAGCGAGAACAGAAGATTCGATATAATATACAATGTGTAGTCTGGTAGACAAAAAATAAGAGTAACCAAAGATATACTCACAAGACATCGACGACAAAATAGATTATCAAAAGAATCTAGAGCGGCATCAAGATCTTTGGCAAGATATAAATCTAAAGAACTTTCCATGTACTCGTTCTTTGAAGTGCCTGCATTATCCTCCTTAACAAGATCTTCGTATCTTGCCTGTATAAATGTTTGACGGTGTTTTATCTCTGTAAAGCCAGCAAAAACCAAAAAATGGGAAACAGCTGGACCAGTGTTCGCACTATGACCAGTTTTCTATTAGATAATGGGTGCTTAATAATGTGTAACAAATATCAAAACAAAGTGTGTACCTTCACTTCACTAGGTTTTCTAGACAAGCACTGTCCAAGCAAATCCAACACAGTATCGGTCAAGCCAACTTCTTTGATAGTCATTCTGCGAATAAGAAGGCAAAGATACATTACTTGACCATTGTATTTGTGAAATAAAGATCCAGAACAAGTTTTACATTCAGAGGTAGATAAAGCAAGATTTAGATTAAGTCTGCGAGTTACAACAGCAACAGAGACAGAATGAAAAAATTAGAAACTTTGCAAAGCCCTTCAGTGTTACTTATAATGTTCTTGATACTTCCAGATCTTGAGAAAATTCACTGTTCCTCCAAATTGGAGCCTGTTGAAATGATTTTCATTGTCTCTTCAGCAAAGAGATTCAGTTTTGTTAAGAGAAGGCATATCCCTCTTCTAATTGGTCAAGAAGACGAATGGCATTATAGTTAAGAGAAAAAACTAACAGAGGTCACCATACTTGGCATCATTGGCAGTGATAAATACAACAGTCATGATAGCATGAGATTACAGAAGTGCACACCACCTTAATATTAAGTACATCCTAAAGAACAGTGCAACAAAATGGAGAAAGAAAAAAAATAAATATGGCATAGACATACATAACAGGTACATCTTTCCTATGTGAATACTGAACCACATTAGGGGAAAATATTGATCCAATCCTCTAGTACTAACCCTTTTGGTCCACCCAATGGACTAGCTAAAGAATGTTTACTCCTTCAGAGAAACATGACACCATTGTTTTCATGTGGAAAAAGTTTCTCCTTTTACCAGAAGAAAAAACTACTAAAGGGCACAATTGAATTCAGGAAGCTTTAATTATACCAACCGCAGCATATAATCTTCGGACTCTGCAAACACCTTCTTTTCTTCTTCTTCTTCAAGTACTTCTTCGTCGCTATCACTACAAATTAATGTTTCCCCACCATTCTGGTCATAATAAATTCTTCTACGACCAACCACAGATTGATCCTCTGTCATTCTCTGATTTCTGCAAAACTCATAGTAGGACCAGAAAATTAAAATAACAAGAAAACAACTGGCAATAGCTACAATGAACACTTAGACACTACACCTATCAAAATGGTGAAGCGACGTTGTTACTGGCAATTTAACATTTAGGGTCCCAGGTATTTCCTGGTTTTGAACAAGATAAAAAAGAATAAGAAAACGAGATAAAGACATTAAAGACGGCCCTATAGCTGAAAACCATTGCAATAACCCACATAAAGACATGCATCATTTTTTTCCATT
Organism: Anisodus acutangulus; assembly: GCA_029783415.1. Taxonomy (NCBI): domain Eukaryota; kingdom Viridiplantae; phylum Streptophyta; class Magnoliopsida; order Solanales; family Solanaceae; genus Anisodus; species Anisodus acutangulus. The sequence continues at coordinate 11,052,358 of CM056509.1, forward strand.
CTGCTTTCTGGGAGGCATCTTCCTAGAAAAAAAGGGACTAAAGTTGATTGTGCGTAAGGCAACATGGAAATCGACACCACTGTCTCTTTTGGAGTATATGGAACAAATGGAATAGGAGATTGCTTCATAATTGTGAGAATGATGTGGGAAGCATTAAAAGATCCTTCTTATTTCATTTGTGTTTTCAATAAAGAGAAAACACCATGTTGTATAGTTGATATAACTTGGTGGAAGAGAGCATATCACTCAAGCAGAGTCGCTAATCTTGTACATATTTTGGGACACCAAACTTGGTGTTTATTAATGAAAAATTTTATTTATAAGAAAAACAAAGTTCTTGTGAAGAGGGAGGAAACAAATCCAACAGATAACCACTTAAACAACATTGAGCCATTGACATACTGAGATCAAGTTCATATATTCAGATACACAAGAATCAACTAAATCCACTACTGCATTGAAGCTGATCTATAGCCTGTGGGAATTTTAATCATAAAGAAGATGGTCCTGAAGTAAAGAATATTAAAGTACTAGCTAAGATCATACAAGAGATTAAGATCAAAGCTGCTATAGACTACAAATTAAGAGGATAGGTGGTTCGACATTGCTGTCATTACAGAATACAGACATGGGATAAAAAATCCTATTCTGAGCATGAGATTAACAGTTAACAAACTAATCAAAGACGAGGAATAATGATTAATAGCATTCTCAAAACATGTACAGTTTTAGAGGAACCTTTATTAATATAACTGGGGTGCATGAAACCACAAGCTGTTATGGACGCAAAAATTAAACTTCAACAGCAGGTGTGTACTTTTTTTTATAATGGTAACATAACAGCAGATGTGTACTTTGTGAAGGCATAACACACCTATCCAAAAATATCCACATAGTATATGGAGGGATTCTTTTTACTTCCGGAAGTTTAATTGGACGTACGGCATTCTTGACTGCAATACTTGATCCTAAAAGAATTGCAGAACTGGCGTATCCATCTTCTTCAGAGCTATTACTATCATCATCTCCATTACTGGTATCAATGCCATTTTGCATATCAATTGCATCCTTCTGCCTTTTCGATAGTAGATCAACACTTCTGTCAGCACCAAAAATTTCAAGACATTTTCTCTCTGTTGCCAAATTATAAAGATCCTTTGTCAGATTCTCCAACTTTTCTGTATTTCCTTCTACCCTTTTCTGAGAGGAGAAGAACACAAGTCTCATTATTTATCAAATATAGTAAAAGCACCTTTAATCAAAATCCAGAACTAATTGTTGGGCAGAATAAACAGAAATACCAAAAGAGCACCTTTATATAATTAGCCCGTTCAGAAGCAATTTTTCTCTTCAAAGAATCAATAGCTAATAACACTTCATCAGGTTCTACAGTCGCTTCTTCAGGAGAAACAATCTGTCAAGAAAGTATGAGCTCAAAATACTTAGAATGATAATCTTCCAATTTTACAATAACAACAACAATGCCTTAATTGCAGACAAGCAGTGATTCGTTATATGAATCCTCAATAGCCATTCCACTCCATTTGGACACGGACCTTTTCAATTTTATATTGATAAAAATGGAAAACAGAATTATGGGTGGCAAGAGAAATAACAACTTCTACCTCTGTCCAAATTTATGGGGCACCCTTTCCTTTTTAGTCTATTCCAAAAAAATGTCACATTTCTATAATTAGAAACATTTTAACTGCAAAATTCCTCTTTTGCCCTTAATGAAATGATTAGAGCCACACAAATGTTCAAGGTTTGTTTTAGACCACAAATTTCAAAAGTCTTCCTTTTTCTTTTAAACTTTGTGTCAAGTTAAATGGTGTCACATAAATTGGGATGGAGGGGGTAACAAATATAAAAATGCAGATTAGATAAATGTTTCCCCTTCCTCAAAATTTGAAGTGAGAGCCTCCCACATGTGACATAAGCAAAAACACTCGAGTACAAGGTACTAGTTAAGAGAGACTCAGATACGAAAATAACTCTATGCCATCCAAAAGTAGTATATACTGAAAATTAGGGTTCTAAATACAACAAAATGAATAGTGTAATAGATATTGTCTTAATTAAATGTTTCCGAAAAATTTCAACACTAAAAGATCAAGATCTACAGACACAACCACAATATTGGTATTGTACTTGAGTACACGGTACAAAGGGGTAAATGCAATTAAAAGAAGTACAATAAAAGGAATATGGGCATTTGCTGCACGAAAATCAAAAAGAAATACAAGAACCACTAAAAAGAGACCCCCAAAAAAGGAAAGTGTCCAAAAATAGTTTTACTTTTAGTGATTAAAGTACCATCCATCCAGGAAATTTTGGATGGCAAGGAGACATGGTTGAAATCTGTCAGTCCCCTGTCTTTGTGCTCTTTATAGTACCTACTTGGAACTGATTTCTAATGTCTTTGACATTATCATATCAAGAAAAAGGTACCATCCATCCATCGATGTACATTGCATTTCTTAAATTATGGAACAAAGCTCTATGAACAAAGAATAACCATTGACAGTGCAAGATTCACATTGTACTGCAAGCTACAGGTTCAAATTTAATCCAGTCAACCAAAACAAAACAACGAATTAGCCATGAACTTCCATAATGCAGCAGTGTCTCCATCAAAGCATCAGACCCTATAATGTGAAACAAATTCACCATAATGGCAGAGCAAGTAACTCGAACTGATCAAAAACATAGCTTGCAATACATTTTTTTCATTTGATAATGCATAGCTGGTAAAAGTTCACCATTTTTTCTTTGAGGAAAATTAACAAAGGAAAAGAAAATATAAAATCTTCCCAGCTATGCTTATAAAAAAAATTCCAGCTATGTTCCATCAATACGGGTTAACTACCAGATGTCATTATGGTGAATTTGTTTCACTTGTGAACTTTACTTAAATGGAAAAAAGTACTTGCAACTACGAAAACTACAACAACCTCCGTGAACAGACACTTTGTCAGCTCATTTTTTATATAACTCCACTTCAATAATTAAGAAAAAAGGTTAAAAAGACTGAAGAAGCACCATTGCCGATTAAATCTAAGTATATGCCTTGGAGGCATTCAATGGAAAAATAATATTGATCCATCAGGGGAGAAAGGGAAAATGAATAAGTTCGTCCAAAAAAGAACTGTTTTTCTGCACCTACAGTATCGTCACCGCAGTAGAGTTTAACCACCAAAAAAAGAAACAGTGGGTTCCTTCGTTTCGATGGTTACTTCTTAAATGGTGAGGTCTTCTCTATACAACGGAGCCTTTACTTTATACTTTAATTTAATATTTTATCAACTAATTGGTGTCACAAAAAAATATTTTAACATTTCAGTTCTTACGGCCTGTTCAAATCGATTATTCTTTATGTAGCGAAATGGTCTATATTTAAACTTTGCGCCTTAAATGGGCTCTAGAAATACAATGTAGCTGGCAATTCACCATAAAAGTTAAAAAATCAACAATCATAGAACAAACATATCATCTACCCACCCACCCAAAACCTTTCCCCCCTCGTTCAATTTCAAAGATACTAAATAAACTTATGATCTTATATATCTTCAGTGCAACGTTAGAAAATACCGAAATGTAGTTGAAGAAAACATTATATTTGGAGTACAAAAAATAAAATTTACCCAGCTATGCTTACAACAACATACCCAGTGAAATCCCACAACGTGGGGTCTGGGAAGGGTAAAGTGTACGCAGACCTTACCTCTACCTTGGTAGGTAGAGCGATTGTTTCCGAGAGAACTTCGGCTCAAGACATAGCATAAGCACAAGCAAAGAAACAGCAAAAGCAAAGCAAGAGAAACGGTAAGACCCGGTCATAAAAAAATTTAAAGCAGTATGAAAATGCCGGTATCAAAAGCGAATAAGTCATGATAGCGCATTCCAAAAAAGTAAGCAGTATGAAATTAAAAATAATTCCAGCTATGTTTCCATCAATAGGAGTTAACTACTGGGTGTCATTGTGGTAACTTTGTCTCACTTATGAACTTTACTTAAATGAATACATTTAAACCGTCGGCCTTAAACGAGCTCTAGAAATACAATGTAGCTAGTAATTCACCGTAAAAGTTAAAAAAACAATAATCATAGAACAAACATATCCTCCCCCCCCCCCAAACGTCTCCAACCCCGTTCAATTTCAAAAATACTAAATGAACTTATGATTTTTTATATGTTCAGTGCAGCGTCAGAAAATGCCCAAATGTAGTCGAAGAAACATTAAATTACAGAATGGACTGGAAATACCCAAACTTTAATATGTTCACCATTTTTCTTTTGATAATTTTAACTAAGGAGTACAAAACAATAAATTTACCCAGCTATGCTTATGAAAAAAAATTCCAGCTATGTTTTCATCAATACAAGTTAACTACTGGATGTCATTGTGGTGAATTTGTTTCACTTATGAACTTTACTTATAATGAGTATATTTAAACCCTCGGCCTTAAACGAGCTCTTGAAACACAATGTAGCTAGTTATTCACCATAGAAATTACAAAATCAACAAACATATCCTCCCCCCAACCCCCCCCCCCGACCTCTCCCACCCCGTTCAATTCCAAATATAATAAATAAACTTATAATCTTTTATATGTTCAGTGCAACGTTAGAAAATACCCAAATGTAGTCGAAGAAAACATTATATGTGGAGTACAAAAAATAAACTTTACCCAGCTATGCTTATAAAAAACAACTCCAGCTATGTTTCCATCAATACGAGTTAACTAGCGCGTGTCATTGTGGTGAATTTGTTTCACTTGTGAACTTTATTTAAATGTGTATATATTTAAACCCTCGGCCTTAATCGAGCTCTAGAAACACAATGTAGCTAGTAATTCACCACACAAGTTACAAAATCAACAATCATAGAACATAAATATACTAAATAAACTGATGATCTTTCATATACTAAGTACAACGTTAGAAAAACACCAAATGTAGTCGAAGAAAACATTAAATTACAGAATGGAATTGGAAATTACCGTTAGATCATTTAAACGTTGGGTTTGGGAATCAGATTGGGAGTCGTCGGACACCACCGACATTGCCGCGGTCGAGCTCGATCCGGCAACGGAGCTCCTGGTAGGGATCCCAGAATTGCAAAACCCGGAAGGAGAATTGTCGGGGCGGGTTAAAAAAAACCTAGGTTAGGAAGATTGATTGGGAGGGGGAGGAGGCCTATTCGGGTATATTGGTTTTTTTTTTTTGGCTGTTTAGAATAAAAAATAGTTTTGGTTGGAGCATTTATTAAATTATTTTCCTGTTTGGCTCTTAATTCTATGTTTTTGGTGAGAACTTTAGTTCTGTTCTGTCACTATTATTTTGAATTTTTTTCATCGTGTCAAATCTTTGGGCTGTGGACCAACCTTTTCATTTCTTTATTAAAAAAAACCAACTATGGCATTTAAATGTGCTTTTGAAAATTTTCTTTTTTTGGAACAAATATAAACAGTTTTGGATCGTTTAGTTGGACGCAAAACGAAAAATATTCAAATATAGAATTCTGATATATAATATTTTTTCTGATACTTATTATTTATCGAATTAATTTGACTAATTTTTAAATTTATAATAAATTTAGATCAATTAAATATTTTAAAATTATATGAAAAGTGAGTATAAGTTGCAATTTTTCTCATGTCAATATGATATAAAAATATATTTAAAAATATTTGTCAAAATTAACATAATTTGACTCTCGAAAAGAAAAAAATATTATATAAACTGGGATGGAGGAAATTACAATATTTGATTCAGTGCATGAGCAAAAATAAAGTTCAAGCAAAAAGTTTGCGTGGATAATACTTGTTCAAATTGTATTTTACACTCCCCCTAAAAATATTCACGAAATATTTATTTTACTAAATTATTTTTATTAATGGCATTTTAAAATTTTAAATATAAGGCCAAATCCATCCACAACCTCGTGTGGTCATTAAGATCTTTCGGTTAGACATTTTAATTAAATCTTGTTCCATTTAGACATATGTGGTAGGATTTGACTGTGTCATTCAGACACTTTTCGTTGAATTAGTCAAATATGAAATGTATGTGTAACACACACGCCGATGACATATGACAAAATGATAAATTAAATTATGACATGTGTCAGTTGATCTCGTAATAATATAAAATATAAATTTTGAGTAAAACTATTATTTTAAAAAAGAAAAGAAAAATTATTTTCTAAATCCTACACATTATTAACACACAAAAAAAATCACATTTACTAACAAAATAAATTTTTTGAAATCATTTCTTGGTGTTCTTCACCATTTTCATGTGTGTTTTTGTTCCAACTATGATTTTAATCCACAATTTTAAAAAAAACTCATCCAAATTTGTTATAACTTCAATTAAAGATTCCCACGAAGACCCGAAGACAACCCCAACATTAATTTCTCAAAATTTTCATCAAATAAAGTAACACATTTTAAACCCTCAAGCTTTCTAAATAACCCTTTAATGGTATTTCGATGAGTTGCTTTGATTTTTATTTCTTGTTACTAAGAGAGATAGAGCAAGAAATTTAGTTGAATTAAAAATGTAATTATTGCTTCTTCTTTTTCCGGTAATGATAGCGATGGCGGTGATAGTAGGAGAAAAAAATATGATTTTGGTCTTTCCACGTGCATGTTTGGTCACAATTTACCAAGTAAGTGAAAAGTGTCCAATGACACAGTGGGGGCCCACCTCAAATATCTGAATGGAACAAGATTTAGTTGAAATGTCTAAGTGAAAGATCTTGACTACAACAAGGGGCCGCCGATGGGCTTGGCCTAAATAAAAATATTAGTACTCTTGTTAGTTAGGGACTTGATTATTTAATAATAGGGGTAAAATTAGAGAAGATGATTAATTCTCTCTTAATTTGCTTAATTGAACAAATAAAAGGCAACATCTATTTTTAGCATATTAAACAAGTAAAAAAAAAAGTACAATTGTCATGACCCAAAAATTAGTGGCGACTAACACCTAACGAGCCATTAGCCTCCCTTAGCCGAACCTTTTCTCTTAACTCATTTTTAGCAAATCAATCTTCATAATTAAAAGGAAGCATATATTATGGAATTGAAAGCAGCCAATATTTTAGAAATGAAATGTCAAAATGTAGCCCAACAAATTTGTTTAACTACTAGTATCAGTATACGTGTTTTGCGCGTGACCAAAGCGCGTATCTTATTTGACAATAAATATTATAAAAAATTGGACTTAACTATAAACTTCGTCATTAATCCGTCGCTAAATTGTTCGTAGCTAATTTTTTTTTTGATAATTCGTTATTAATCTGTCGCTAAATAAGATTAACCATAAATTGAACTGTGTAACTTTTCGTCGATAAATCATGTTCATTTAGTAGTGAAATAATTTAATATATAAAATAATATTGATAGCTTTCATTTGTTAGAATAAGTGTAACAAAAAAAGTAATGTCAATTCATTCAGAATATATTATTTTAATTGATTTTGAACTCTTAAATATTTAGGACTTCTTACATAGTTAAAAGAAGGAAAGAGTTAGTATTCTAAATTTTAGTTGATTTTAAAGTCTTAAATATAAAAAAAATTATCTAATATAATCTATTTTTAAAGAATAAAAAGGGCTAAATCCTTTAATCTAATCAATAACGCTATCTTTTCTGCCCAACCTTTGGTAGAACGTATTGAAATTGTTTCAAAGCTTCTTAGAGCATGTTTAGCCAAGCGATTAAAAATTGCTTATTTTGAAAAGTGCTTTTCAAAAAAATACTTTTGGTGAGAATCGATTTGTGTTTGATAGTTCTATATTGCAAAAAATAACAAAAGTTCTTTATTATTCCAAAATATATATTATTAGTGTTATAAAAAGGACTACTACAGCAGTTTTTCTTTATTATTCCAAAAATACATATTATTGGTTTTATAAAAAAAAAAAGGACTCCTATGGCAATAAAGACTCCTAAATCTAACACATGATCTTTCTCGATGAAAATATTCTAATACTCCCTCCAGATAAAAAATAGTGTTCACTTAGCATTAAGTTTTTTGTTCAAAAAGAGTGTCTTGTATTCACTTTCTAAATCAAGAAAGAATTTTAACTTTATTTTTTCAGATTAGTGTTAGGTGACCAAATCTCAATATCTATTTAATTATGGACATTTTAGTCAAATTACCTATTTTTGTCTAGAAGTTAGTAGTAGTTTCTTAAGGGGTGTGCAAATGACTAAATAGGCACTCTTTTTTATCCGGATGGAGTATGACTAATAATAAAGACTCCTAAATTTAGTGTTAGCTCTTTTTGCACGAATATTGTTGCAAATTGATACCTTCAATATAACCATAAGATAAGCAAACCAAATATTTTTTAAAAAAAAATTGCATCATCTTACTTTGATGTAGCTATTTGCTTCACTATCAGTAGTCGTTATTTGCTTCATGCACACGAATTAGTAAAAACAAAAATTGATGTAGCTATTGATCTTACTTTATTAGATAATTACATAGAGAGGAGGTACAAAAAGTTCCTCAAACAGAGATTAGACAAATAGTAAATGACAATTTCATCTATTATAGAGTCTTTAATGAAGAACAAAAAGTTAAATCAATATTTCTAAGACCCTTTGCACTTTTAATAAAATATAGATTAAGGAGCATTTAACTGTTAACATGCTATAGTTTCATTTAGTTATTAAGCATGTTACGAATCATTTATCTTAATTTTCTATGTATGAACTCTATGATACGAGTCCAATGGACTCTCCATCTCCCACATATTATGTGTTGGAAAGGCCCATAGAATAGAGTTAGCGTACGAGTCGAAGCAGCAGGATGGAAATTTGGGCCTAGACGAAAGTAGCAGATCAAGAAATAAAATCTTGGGCGGAGACTCTCTCGGATTAAGTCCGAGTAGTAGGATAGATTTTGCATTGGGCTTGAGGCCCAATTCCTTCCTAACTATCTCTTTAAATTTCTGTATCCGTTTTACTTATGTTTTCGTATAAATATTTTTTGGAAACTAAATAAAGCCCTAGCAGGCATTTGAAATATGTTAAAAGTTACTATTTTATATTTTTCTGCCTTTAAATTGCGTCTCATTTCATTACGATGAATTAGTTCTTTTTCTACAGAAAAAAATGAGTTTCTCTCTCGTGTTTCTTTAAACGATAAAATCTGTGTTCCCTTTTATTAAAATTTGATTTTCATTTTTAATCTGTTTGTTTAAATAAAAAACAAATTATATTTTAATTAGATCAGTTTTGTCCGATTTTTTTCTAAAACATTTTTTTAAAATAAAGTATTTCTTTGCTTTATGCAACTATTAGGTTATTAATGAAAAAAAATTCCAGAATTTTAATGTCTTAAAATAGTTGTATTTGTCTAGTTTCCAAAATTGAATTTATTCAAAATCGAAACCTGGATAAATACAAAGCTTAAGTTTATTTGGAATATTTAACGTTTGAATTATTTCACAAACTGAAAATAATATAAACGACTAAATATTAAGTAATTTTATCATTTCTTTCCCGATCTTTTCTAAAAGCGATGATTTTTTCTCTAAATTATCTTCTTTTAATTAAGCTATGTTTTTTAGCCAAATATTTAAAATTTGTTGGTAACTGCATTTGTAGATTTCCCGAGGTGTTTAATACATTCCTCGAAAATCATCATAACTCTTACCCTTTTTTTTACTACTAAAGAAAGGTTTTTCCCCCATAAATAACCTTTTAAAAATAATTTTATAATTCCTAAAAAATAAGGTGGCGACTATGTATTCGTAACAAAGAGTTAAGTTATTGGTACACTTTTATTGTTTAAAAGTAGACTCTTAACAATAATTACTTTAAGCGATAGGCAAAATTAGACGCACTTAAGATATGTTGACCATGTGTTCGGTTAGGCTCCTTAATTAAACATTACTTAGTTAACTCTAAGGTCATTGGTGTCGTTACACTTTTGACTTCTAATAATTTATTATACTTTCGCCACGTGTTCAGTTACATTCCTTGACTAAGTAAGTATGAACAAATAATTTTAAGAAGATTTTGTGTGCAGTTCAGCGGTTACGCTTCTTGGCCAAAAATATAAATCACGATTTTATAGTAATCAATTAGGTAAATCAAGTGATTGATGCAAATAAAAAAATTTATTCAAGATTAATTTAATCTGAATATAATTTGATAAAAACGGTCGTGTTAGAACCAGAGTGTCACGCCCCCCAAACTAAAGCGAGGCATGATTGGCACCAACCCTTATTACCCGTTGAGTAAAGTTTGTATTAGCTAACTGAAGGTCTGAACTGATCTCGGTAATAGAAATAAAATCAAGAGCGTCTTGATTAAACATTGTCAAACAAACTAAATAAGGAACATAGCTTCAAAGTGTATAAGCAAATCCGATATTAAGTCACGAGCTTCTAATTGAAATATGAATACATAAAGCTTCGGGGTATTCCTCGAAAATAATGTAAATGTCTAAAAGTAAATAAAAGACTAGAAAGGATCTACTACCGTCGGGATAACTCAACGGATCCTGCTAAATGACTCTAGAACGTCTACCTCTAGCCATGTGATTTTTCACATGCACACCCAACACTTGTCACACAACATGGCAAGTCCAAACGGACTAATTATCTCTAAGGGTACCCAGTAAATCTCACATACTACTTTCTCTAAAGACGGAGCTAGACTTCTGGGTTAAGAACGTAATAAATAAGAAAAAACTTGTTTCATAAGAAAACATGTAAATTATATATAAAGTTTTGAAAACTAACATAAGTTGATAACTGAGATGGTAAATTGATAACTAAATGGAAAACTGAGAAAACCTGAGTTATTTTATAATAGAAAAACTTTTTCGAGTAAAATAATTTTTCACATAATGACCATGTGTACGCGAGGATCTGGAAACACGCACGGAGAAGTGTCGGCCTATCTCCCCAACAAACAATATCCCTCTACGAGTGTGTGAGTATCTAACCCTAACTGTTGTGGCACTCACACAATGAGAGGTCGGCTAGGTCTTCCGACTGAGTAATCACATCATTAACTGAACAGGAACTGAGCATATAATTTTGCAAACAATTACACATAACATGAAGTGTAACACGTAAGCATATTTTTTTGTTGAAAAATGAGTCTAAAAATCATATAACGTATACAAGACATCAAACAATATGTTAAAGGATTCTTGCACTACTCTTATGACCGTAATGAATAAGGACGAATAGGACTGAGTACTTAATGACAAAAATTTTACATAGGGTATACTATCAAACATATAGAATACATAAGTTCTACTAGAATTTCCTATTAAAAAAAGCAAGTCTTAACCTACCTTGGTTATGGCTCAAATTTCACTCTTCCGATGTCCATGTGAATAGACGATTTATGTGTTACAGTTGTAATCACTTTTAATTTGTTAAAATCCTTGTTCGGTAACCACAGCTTCTGACATGTACCGAGTTAAATGATTGGTTTAACTTTTGACCAAAATACTTTATAGAGAAAATCAAATAAAAAAATTAATGTTGATGTAATTCTCTTTGAAGAATAAAGATTTGGTTTAGAGAAAGCGAAACAGAAACAAAAACGAAATGTTATGCAATTGCTGCTATTACAGCAAACTTGAGCCCTTAAAGATCAATCCCAATCCTCCAAAACCAAGTTAATAGCAACGTGGGCCTAACCCACTTTTCAAATCAACTCATACCAAATTCATTAATTATATACTTGCTGGCACACAAATTTGTTTTCTAGAGTAAATCTGTAACTAACGAACCAAATTAATGGCTTTGGTCCACTAATTACATTTATGAAGTTACTATTAAACATTAAGCTGGCCAATTTATCTTCTAAAATAATTGCATCGAGCTACAATTATATGAGATTACGTTAAAGATTAGCGATAACTTATGAGTCGTTACACAAAGGACGGGGGCTTAACATCTTCCTCTAGTCAATAGAATTTCTTATTCATTCTTTTATTTTTGCGGATCAATAACTAAGGAGTCAAACCTTCCTTTTGATTAGGGATTCAAATAAAGATAACTTAAAACACAAAAACTCAATTCTAAATAGCAACTAATAAATAGTCTCTATAAGAATCATCACATTAATTGAAAAATTCTTTATATATTAAACTTATCAAAAAAGGGATATTGTGATAACGACCTTTAAACACAAATTACCGCCCATTACCTGTGTCTAGCCCTAAATAGTTTTTCAATAGAGCTATAACTGGGTTAGTAAATTCATATCAGAGATAAAAAATTTAGTTTGAAGATTGTATCTTACAAAAATTCTATTACGAATTTTATATTTTTTTTCAACTGATTTTACTGTACTGATAAAAAAAAATTGAAAAACTTAGTCCAATTGCTAACCCATATGCATGTTTTGGTGCACTTCTTTGCTGTCAATTCAATTTTAAGAAAACAAGAAAAGGAGATAAGAATTAGTTTCAACCACTAACAAGAGTGGCAGGACGGATCAGATTCCTCCTCCATTAGTCATGGAAGTTTTGCGCTCGAGCTCTAAAAATGATATTTTGTAATAAAGAGTATTTCTTACTTTACTTGACCCGTCTTTTTTAAAGTATTACTATTCCTGAGTGCAGATTGTGAATCTGAATTAATATAATTCCAATAGATTATTTTCATTATTTTGTGCCGGAGGGAGTGTAATATTATACTAGCAAAAGTTTCTGGCAAAGAAAACACTCTCCGCACTTTACAATAAACAACTACTATTTGCCAGTAGCAGCTAACATTTCCTTTATTAGGCAAACTTTAGAAATGTTTTTTTTTAAACTGTGGACGAATCATTTTTTTTTTTTGCAGGTAGTACGAAATACTAATGCTTATCAAAACCTCTTCGCTCAAACTTCTTGGCAAAAAAGTTAAAACACACATTTGGAAAGTAATGAAATATTTCCACAATAATTAATTGTACATCTCCTATATCATGGCTTGCATTTATATTCGTCTTCTACAACCACTCTTGTTTCATACACAAATGCGATTGGGGTGGTTGTCCGGATACCAGACGCTACATGTCTGGTTATTGTGTATTTCTTGGTGATAATTTGGTCTCTTGGTCCTTAAAACGACAAACAACCTTGTCCAGATCCAGTGCCGAAGCAGAATACCAAGGAGTTGCCAATATGGTGTCTGAATCTTGTTGGCTACAGAACCTTCTTTTAGAGCTCCATTGTCCAGTTCTGAAGGCGATATTGGTTTATTGTGATAATGTTAGTGCAATTTATCTCTCAGGGAATCCGGCTCACCACCAACGCACTAAGCATATTGAGCTGGATATTCACTTTGTTCGTGAAAAGGTTGCTCGTGGATAAGTACGAGTCTTATATATCCCGTCATGTTATTAGATTGTTGACATTTTTACAAAATGTCTTCCGCTAGTTTTATTTGAAGACTTTCGGGACAGTCTCAGCATACACAGACCTCCAACTTCGACTGTGAGGGTGTAATAGAATATTTCCACAATAATTAATTGTACATCTCCTATATTAGGTATAATTATATTTCTCTTGTAATTAGGATTGATTAGTTACCTAGTTTGTAGCAAAGTAAATATTTATGTAACACTATATATATTGTAAATCATTAATGAATAGAATCAAGAAAGAATATTTCCTACGGAAAATTTTCTTCTTTTGCTTCTTCTTGATCTAGCCATGTTAGAAGAACCAACGAAAGATTCAATCTTTGAAGAGAGAAAAGAGTTAATGATATTAGGTGAAATCATACTACCCTATCTAGACTCCACTTTGTGAGAATTCACTAGGTATGTTGTTGTTGAATACACTACAAAATCCAAAGCTAAAAACATTATGCATGAGATATACAATGTTTTATATATTGTTATACATTGTATAACTAGTGTATAATTGTGTTATTTATTATATAAACATTGTATAAACTGTGTAAATGCATTTATTATACTATAAAATCCAAAGCCAAAAAACATTATGCATGAGAAATACAATATATTATACATTGTGATGTATTATATAAGTAGCGTATAAACATTGTATAAATGGTGTTATACAATGTATAAATGGTGTAAATGCATTTATTATACAGTTCAGGAAAAATATTATACAATGTATATAACTGTTATACAGTGTATACACAATCGTGCTCACCCCTCCCAGTCACCATTAAACCCCGTCCAACCATGTAAAAATCTATCAGTTCAATACTAAAAGCTTTTCGACTTTAATCTTTGATCTGAAAATGAAAGCTTCTCTCTCCATTTTTCAAGTTTAATCTATGAAAATCAATTGATTTTGCCGCAAAGAAAATCAGTAAATGCTCCACAAAAGTTTATAAATAGAGAAAATGTGAGTTCCCATACATAAGAGACATTTGTTCAAACATTTCAATTTTCTAATTTATGAACTTATCATGAGTAGAAGATGTTTAGTCCAATGATAAAAAATAGTATTAAATAAAAAGAGCATAAATGTACCATATTATTGAATGTGAACAAGGAAATAAACTTGATAAGAGCTAAAATTGTGCTATCAAAAATCGCATGGGGCAGAATAAGGTGTTTTCTTTTTGTTTCAAATAGTCTAATTCTACAGATTAGAGATAATTTTTTAAAACATTTAGAAAACTTACATAATCTTTTGTTTCCTATGTTATGCTTTTCTTTTCCCTTTTAAAGATGTAAAGAGATGCAGATTTAGATTCAAGAATAAAGATATGAGCTGAAATAGTAGAAACCTTTAAATTCTGTAGAACTGTCATCCAATTATAATAATAGATAACTCAAAAATTTTAGTAACATAACTATATATAAACCAATACTTAAGATTAAACAGACTTTAGGACTAACAGTAATCATCTTAAAGTTGTCATCCCATCGAAGAGTACTTTTGTTTAGTAGAGTTTGCACAATATTTAATGTGTTTCTTAGTGGTTTAAGATGATTCTCCACATGCTTAGGTGAACAATCTATTCGTGGTTGTTACTAAATGGTATTTGACATACGATTGGATGAGATGATCTAAATTGATTAGTTGATTAATTTTCTTGTTTTACTCCATCAATTCACTATCAAATATTCAGTAGGTTCTGACCACCTAAACATGTTTCTCTCTCTCTCTCTTTTTTATTTGTTTATTGTAATAGAAAATATTCAATCATATAATTTAAAATTAAGAACATGAGATTCGATAAGAATTAACATATTTGACATACTTTTGATCATATTACAACAGTGTGTAACTTGGCCTCTAAGGGATACACACACGAAATACTTATAGCAAATAGTTAACTAATTGAAGTGACACTTAACGTGCGAACACCTATCATTTTCCCACATGGTAAGCGAACTCGTCTCTCACAAATTAATCCAACACATAAATAAATAATAAGAACAGTCGAAGTGCAAAAACATAGATATATGATAATGCGAAATACAACACTACCCAAGGAATTTGGTCTCAATGATAGGTATACAATTTGAATAAAGGTTACAACCACAATCCGAATACACTTCTATTTAGAAAGAGAATTAAACAGAAAATCTAGATGAACTCCATAAGATCCATGAAGGCTAATTAAACCTCGCTGAAGTTCCTGCAACAACTCTACACCCCAAAAAGGGTGTAGCAAGAGTAGTATCAGTACAAATATTATGTACTGGTAGGAATCATAGGCCGACAACAGTTATCTAACATATATATAAGAAAGAAACCGAAAGATAAACATGCTCACAATCAAGTACATGTAATATCACAGACCAAGAATGACCAGTCCAAATATAGAGGATCATAGCCTAAGATGAAGCATCTAAACTCAAGTCTGCCAAGCTTCCAGTATCCCTCAGAATAATCACAATTTAAGTATAACCAGTCCAAGTATAGAGTGTCAAGTCGGAATCCATGAAGTACGTGAATGAAGTAATCACTAAGCACAACCACGTAAGACTTACGGTAATGTGAACCACACTTTATTTCAATAGTCTATAGTCATAGCCTAGGCGGAATCTCTAGTCCCCAAATTCATCAAGTGTCTATGTAAGAGACTAACAAGTACACAACCTCCCAAATGAATCAACATACAAGGAATCAATGTTGAAACATATCATGTAATATAATGAATACAACAACTAAAACCAGATATATGAGGGGATGGAATATGAATGTATATGCAATGCAATGCACTGGTCAACTGTAATCTCCATACACACATGCTCCGAATAAAATATCTCTACGTCTCGACAGTTATGACCCGAGGGACCCACGAAGTCCATGTACCAGCCACTCCATATCACACAGCTTGGAGATGACTCTACCACTTACCACACCGCTAGCCATTCTGTATCACACAACATAGAATGGCTATGCAATCAATATGTCATAAGAATCAATGTTGTTTCTTTCTCACCTGTCACAGTTACGCCAATTACAAGTAATATCAATGTATCACGAAATCACCATCACGCCAAACACATGTGATGTCATATGTATCATGGAAATGATGATGAATGCATGTATGAATGTCAAATTCAATAACAACCATGGGATGAATAAACATAACACCATCCGTAAATCAACTACCAATATGAACTTGTTCCCAAATATGTACAATTCCACGTCCGGAATAATTTTTCTTTGGACCACATAGGTAACAACAAGTATAAATGCAAGAGAAGTCATACAAAATAAGCACGTAGCAAACACCACGATAGGAAGCCTCGGATGTTTCACTTTCCCTCTTACCATTATTAATATCAACTTACAGTTCACAACAATGAATCATGTAGAATGTGTATGAGTGATATGCATGTGTCATTCTAAAGTATAAATCATAATCAAATCCCAATCTTGCCACATATAGTCACATATCACAATATCAATATCAAGGCCTTTCCTTTATACATGATAATACTAAGATAAATGAGAGACAAACTATATCGTAATTACGATATGGCACTATGTACAAGTCTAGTAACCATCAAGAGGAAATAAGTCATAATTAGTCAATAGTAACCAACCTAAGTAATACATACCAACTTCATACCCGAAGGCTTACATGATTTCTCTAACGGAATCTAACTACACATACGCTTCGCTAATCGAAGTCTAACTAGAAGGTAAGACGTAACTTACACGGATGTCGAGCGGGAGTCACAACAAGTCACACCTGAGCCTTGTCCTTCCGAGGATCACGGTCGTACTCGAAGTCTAATAATATCGAAGTCTAAGTTAGAACAAGGAATTCACAACACCCATAACATTATATTACAACTTTGGATCCAAACTGAATAGTGAAGAAGGAGGAAAACGAGTTTATAGCGGTAAACCGGTCATTTCAAAGGTGAACTATGAAATTCAATGTTCTAGGAGTCCAATCCTACTAGCCAATTGCTATATCAACTCAACATCAGGCTAATATCATCATACAAGCAAAACCCCCAATTTTAGGTATGAACCCTAGTTTCAAACATTCAATTTCATCAACAATAATGGAGGACTCGGGCTTAACAAGTACTAAATAGTGAAACACAAGCTTAGAATAGAAAAACCCATCAATTAATTCTCATATTTAAGCTTAACAATTAAACAAGCCCTAATTTGATTGAACTCATCTTCCCCAATTAGATTCTAGGTTATCTCCACCATTAAATCAACATAAAGAAGTTAAAGAAAGGTAAAACAAAGCTAAGGGACCTTACCTCAAGAAGAAATCACTAGAACTTACTTGAAATCGCCCTAAGAGTGCTTTTGATAACTATTTTCGAAATGAGGGAGTGTAGGGTTTTAATGACATTTAAAAGCAATATGAAAATTCTGTCATCCGCTGCAGTGGCTAGAGGCCCGCTGCAGCGGACCCAACACCCGCAATTAATGCATGCCCCTGCGGTCCCTAGACAAATCCCAAAAGCACGCTGCAACGGAACACCGTCTGCTGCAGTGGTCCCTTTCCACTGGAGCACATTGAGGCCTGCCCCAGCGAATACACTAGTAAACCAGAAAAATCAATTCTTATGCAATTTCAAATCTGATAATCATCCGAGACCTCCCTGGCATAAACTAGATATGCACGCCTATGTAAAAATATGCTACGGACTCGCTCATGATCTCAGAATTTTCTCGGATGTCTAATTCTACAAGTCAAATCCCAACAGGCTAAACTAGTTTTCAAACCAATAGCCAAAAATGCTCCCGAGGGCCTTGGAAACTGAACCAACTATCTACCAAGTCATAAATGGCCCTCTGGACCTCATGTAATCGACTGAATTCTGAATAAGGTTCTTTCACACAAAAATCAATTATTAGTCAACACTTTCATACTTAGGATTCTAATTTCTGAACTGCTACTAGAATCGCCTGAAAGTTCCGAAAATCGAGTCTATGGGCTAAAATAGTCAAAGCGTACATAACGACCAAACGGGTCGTTACATCAGATACCAATTAAACAATTGTTCATCCTCGAACAAAGAAATAGAGTACAAAAACAGACGGTATCTAAGGAATCCTTAATATAACAACACGAAAGCCTCCGCTACACGAAGATGCCAAATAGCTACTCGATCACCTTAATGTTCAAAACTTCATATAACTTAGCTCAGAGACCCAGTTTCCATATTTCCAAATTTGAATTTCTCTCACCACCGATTTTTGAATATAAGAACTACTTTTGCTGGAATTATCTGATTCGATATAACCATTCCTATGAATGCAATCGATAGGTCCCACAAATATTCCTCAAAATGACATAAATCTTTAGATATAGACACCATCATAGCCCACTATGAAATAGTAAAATATTCTGATTCCGCTAACCTTTCTTTCACCCTTCTACAGTCGTTATCCGCACCATAATTTCTTAAAAACACATAAACACACGCCCAAAACCATGACTTACTCTTGCTAGAAAAGAATCTCTGCTTTATCGGAGCAGCTCTAAGTAATTCCATCCAACTGATCTTACTCATGGCTGACTTCACTTGTTCCAAGTCTTCTTAAACCTTCAAATAACAATACAAGAAGCATACCACTGAATACCCCGCCGAGCCAAGTCCGTAGGACACCATCTGATCACTCTAAAGATCTCTCGCAACCATAGTACCTCCTTAAGTCATTACCAAGCACCAACGTAACCCATTACACATGTCTGAGTAGCTGCTCTCAGTAAGATATCCTCCGTCCACTCGCAAACCTGGATAAATCTCGGTAAATGTGTCTTACCTCAAATCTAAACTAAAACTCATCGAATCCGTGAAGGTGATTTACTAGGAAACCCATAAGTCCTCCTAGAAATATAAACATAGTCTATTAAGTCTAATCAAACAATTCTGACCCGGAATGAAATCATAATCCCTAAATACTACCAATAGTCACTCGAATTGACTCCAACTTTCATAAACCAATCACAGTCCTACCACACATCTGTCGTGGCCCATTCCAATCTCTTCCTCATGCGTAACCAATCATCTCAGTCACCATCGACTCAAAAGCTGAGTTATATCCAAGTTGTCAACTTAGTACCGAAGAACTACACTTTATGATTGCAACCTTTATGTTTCTCAACTTCTACCCGATAAGCAAATATGATGCAACCCCAAACTTTTCGATGCGAAGCCTGGAGCCTCATTTAATACCCATTTAACCATTGAATCTCCCATTGTATACCTCAATGTGCCTATGACAATTCTGAAAGTATCAAATATGACAACTACCGCTCCAACCCCACACAACTACTCTCAAGTCCTTAAAATCCAAAGTGCTCACCCAAGCTGACCATGTAATAATACTTGCAATATAATGCATTACCACGAATACAGTCTCATCTTGAAAATATAACTATAGCCCTCACATAATAGGGATTTCCACAATTCCTTTTTCTTAAACCACACTAACTCATCCACTGAAGAGTGTTACGAAATTACCCAACTGTGTACCACACCAGCCACTTCCATAAGCCTTAATATGTCGGTTACCTGAAATTTACTTCTCACTAGTTGCTGACTACGAAGCCTCACGGAACTCGTCATATCACTTGATCCATTATATCACTTTGTCCTTTTTTCTGTAGACTCCCTTCTTTAAGCATGCTCACGATCACACCTCATCTGAAATATGCAAGACAACAACACCATAACCCATAATAACTAAAGTAATCCCGACGACGTACTTTATTTTTACCGATTCTCATTTAACTATATCTTCTTTTACAATTAAACTCCCCGATTCCAATAAAATCACAATCATCATCACTGTCTAACCATTTCTCGAATCCTCTCAACTCTAAAATTGAATACTTTTTAAATCAAACATATTACATACACAGTCCTACTAATGTCCTCATGTATCTCCACTAACATGCCTTTGATCGAATTTTCTTAACCTAAATTCTGAAATGTTCTCTACAACTCGAATTAATTCAACCCTCACTATTGCTTTACCACTCTGAACATCCTAATTAGCGAACTAAAATGCCTCTAACCACTCACACACTTATCTCTTTCATCCGATCAACTCAATCGAATAGTGTACCGGTAGTTGCAGGAACTAGCCAAAACTTACACAATAAGTAAAAGGCTCTCAACACTAATCCAATATTAGATGCAACCCCCGATAGCTCCTTGAGTACTAAAAATTTACATTTGTCCAACACTAAAGTCGTTCTTACTAGTCAACCACTGGCTCCTATTGGCCCATGGCATAACCAAACATACCAACTCAACATTGAACCCTTATGTCTATCCTACAATATATGACTGCAAATAACTCTCAAATCAACTATCTCTTGATCCCACGATATCCTTATCATTTCTCTAAACACGAAGACCCAGTGACCATACCCTATACTAAAGGACCAGAACCACTATGCCCATATCTTAAGTCTCCACCCATCACAAGTAGCATCGCTTTCCGATCTAGAATCGATAACCACTTTCCTGAAAGAACCCACAAACCACTACCATGTAGTCACGTCGAAGTCCAACTTAACTTTTCACGATCGAAGACAAAATCCTCTCTCGTACCAATTGCAACCTTATCCTATTAAACACGTCAGATACCAATTTTTCCTTCATAACAACAAAAATTGATCTATCCAAATCCTCTTTCTTACACCTCCGTCTCATTAACACAGAACACTCTTACCAAAATACCCCAAGAAATCTTACTTCGCTACACGTTTCTCACAAAGTCATCTTTCATGTCCCTATTCTCAACTTATCTTTTTTATTACAGGCAGTCACTATACTCTTGCCATATCTGATGATCCTTACCAAACTCACACTCATCTCCGTATATCGACATCCAATACCCTGCCACTGATGAATCGTGGACCTACCATTGGTACACTTATGTCACGCGAACCATCATAATACCTTGACGATGTTGAAACCGTTCCCAACCAATCATATCATCGAACAAATCACTCTTATTAATTAAGCCATAAATGCACATTTGCCACTTTTTAGCAACCTAACACAGAAAACATGGAGATCATGTGACCCTATGTACCATCTCTCCTATTACTCAAGAAAACCCCCATAATAACGAGTCTAATCGCGACCCCACGCAACAGAATTCTCAAGCCATAGCAAAAAACTGAACTTGGTCATGTATCCGAATCAGGATAACACGTCTCGCACCATACCACAACACTCTCAAAACAAACTGATCGCATAAGAAGTTAAGAACGAGTTCCCACCTTCTATGGGTGATTAAGACAAAAAAATTCAAATACCAATTGAAATCAACTAGATACCAATTTTAGTGAAGTAACACGAAAGAATTTGAAGTTTTCTAAATGTCCCATAGCCTCCTCATTATAAGTGTGACGCGCAACACACCCACAAGTAGGACTCTACTAGACATTGCTCTTGTACTTATAGACATGGTAACTTAGTGCTCTGATACCAACTTGTCACGACCCAAATCACTGATCGTGCGAGCACATACCCTTTTGTACTCATGAACACTAATCGAACCTCACTTAAGTTCCTACAACAACTCCACACCCTAAAAAAGGTGTAGCAAGAGTAGTATCAGTACAAATATTATGTACTGGTAGGAATAGTAAGCCGACAATAATTAGCTAACATATATATAAGAAAGAAACCAAAAGATAAACATGCTCACAATTAAGTACAAGTAATATCACATACCAAGAATGACCAGTCCAAATATAGAGGATCATAGCCTAAGATGAAACATCTAAACCCATGTCTGCCAAGCTTGCAGTATCCCTTAAAATAATCATAGTTTAATGATAACCAGTCCAAGTATAGAGTATTAAGTCGGAATTCATGAAGTACGAAAATGAAGTAATTGCTAAGCACAATCACGTAAGACTTACGGTAATGTGAACCACACTTGATTTCAGTAGCCTACAGTCATAGCCTAGGCGGAATCTCTAGTCCTCGAATTTATCAAGTGTCTATGTAAGAGACTAATAAGTACAGAACCTCCCAAATGAATCAACATACAATGAATCAAGGCTGAAACACATAATGTAATATAATGAATACAACTACTACAACTAGATAAATGAGTGGATGAAATATGAATGTATGTGCATGCAATGCAATGCACTGGCCAACTGTAATCTTCGTATACACATGCTCCAAGCGGAAGATCTTTACATCTTGGAAATCATGTCCCGAGACACCCGCGAAGTCCATGTATCAGCCACTCCGTATCACACAACCTGGAGATGACTCTACCACTCACCACACTGCTAGCCATTTTGTATCACACAACATAGAATGTCTATGAAATCAATATGTCATAAGAATCAATGTTGTTTCCTTCTCACATGTCACCGTCATGCCAATCACATGTAATATCAATATATCACGGAATCACCATCATGTCAATCACATGAGATGTCAAACGTATTATGGAAATGAGGATGAATGCATGTATGAATGTCAAATTCAACAATAACCATGGATGAATAAACATAACAACATTCGTAAATCAACTACCAATATGAACTTATTCCAAAATTTGTACAATTCCACGTTCGGAACAATTTTTCTTTGGACTACATAGGTAACAACAAGTATAAATGCAAGAGAAGCCATACGAAATAAGCACGTAGCAAACACCATGATATGAAGCCTCAGATGTTTCACTTTCCCTCTTACGATTATTAATATCAACTCAATGTTCACAATAATGAATCGTGTAGAATGTGTATGAATGATATGTATGTATCAATCTCAAGTATAAATCATAATCAAATCCCAATCGTGCCACACATAGTCACATATCATAATATCAATATTAAGTCAAGTCCTTTCCTTTATCCATGATAATACTGAGATAAATGAGAGACAACTATATAATAATTATGATATGGCACTACGTACAAGTCCAGTAACCATCAAAAGGCAATAAGTCATAATCAGGCAATAGTAACCAACCTAAGTAATCCATCTCAACTTCATACCCGAAGGCTTACATGATTTATCCAATGGAATTGAACTACAAATATGCTTCACTAACCGAAGTCTGACTTGAAGGTAAGACATAACCTACACGGATATCGAGTGAGAGTCACAACAAGTCACGACTGAGCCTTGTCCTTCCGAGGATCACGGTCGTACTCGAAGTCTAATATTATCGAAGTCTAAGTTAGAATAAGGAATTCACAACACCCATAACATTATATTACTCATTTGGATACAAACTGAATAAAGAAGAAGGAGGAAAATGAGCTTATAGCGGTAAACCGATCATTTCAAATGTGAACTATGAAATTCAATGTTCTAGGAGTCCAATCCTACTAACTAATTGCTATATCAACTCAACATTAGGCTAATATCATCATACAAGCAAAACTCCCAATTTTGGGTATGAACCCTAGTTTCCAACATTCAATTTCATCAACAATAATGGTGGATTTAGGCTTAACAAGTACTAAATAGTGAAACACAAGCTTAGAATAGAAAAACCCATCAATTAATTCTCATATTTAAGCTTAACAATTAAACAAGCCCTAATATGGTTGATCTCATCTTCCCCAATTAGATTCTAGGTTATCTCCACCATTAAATCAACATAAAAAAGTTAAAGAAAGGTAAAATAAAGCTAAGGGAGCTTTCATCAAGAAGAAATCACTAGAAGTTGCTTGAAATCGCCCTAAGAGTGCTTTTGATAACTATTTTTAAAATGAGGGAGTGTAGAATTCTAATGACACTTAAAAGCAATCTGAAAATGCCATCATCCACTGCAGCGGCCAGTGGCCAACTACACGAACCCCCACCCGTGCCTGCGGTCCCTAGCCAAAATTCCAAAAGCACGCTGCAACGGAATGTCGTCCGCTGCAGCAGTCCTTTTCCGCTGGGACGCACTGAGTCCCACTCCAACGAATACACCAACAATCCAAAAAAATCAAGTCTCATACAATCTTAACTCGAAATTCGATAATCACCCGAGATCTTTTACGACTCAAACCAGATATGCACGCCTATGTAAAAAGACGCTACAGACTCACTCGTGGTCTCGGAATTTCCATCGGTGGTCTAATTCTACAAGTCAACCCCCAACGTGCTAAACTAGTTTCCAAACCAATAGCAAAAAATACTCCTGAGGGCCTCGAAAACCGAACCAACTATCCTACCAAGTCATAAACGATCCTCCGGACCTCACGGAATTGACCGAATTCTGAAAAAGGTCCATTCACACAAAAGTCAACTATTGATCAATACTTTCATACTTAAGGTTCTAATTTCTGAACTTCTACTAAAATCGCCTGAAAGTTCTGGGTGTCGAGTCTACGGGGGTAAAATAGTCAAAGCGCACATCATGACCAAATGGGTCGTTACACTAACATAGGACCTAAAATTTTAATCGGCTTTACATAAAATTTAATAAAACATATATGTCATATGTAACTACTAATATGTGTTAAGAAAACAAATACCAAGCCTTTGTCAGGGTTCTCAAGATCAATGTTTGACTAAATCTAACCTGTTTGTATATCGACGTTAAATTCCAAAAAGAATCAAGTCCTACATTAGCAATCATCAACAACAAAATTAATTCATGATATTACAGACATGACAAGAATCGAATTTTTTTTTTATTTTGGGTGGTTTCTTTTAAGTGATAACATACTTTGTGATAAGGAGGAATAAATATTTTACGAAGTCCATACCCACATCTACAAGATAATATATGTCTATAAAACAAAAATAAAGTTAACCAATATACATTATTCATCTATTTGTTTGAACAACTTACTTTTGATTGAACCAGATACCTTAGGAGATTTCAAACCCATGTGCTCCAATGTGTCATTTAATAAACAAGAATTATTTTCATGACCCAAAATCCCATTTTGTCGTGAGAGCACTTACCCTAACCCCTAGACGAACCACAACCAATCAAATGGAATAAAATAAAAGTAAATGCAGAAAAGTAATGAAACAACAGAAATACTATCAAGTCTTGGAACTTAATACATAATCTTGAAAGAAATCCCCAAAACCTGATAGTCACGAGTATAAAGCTCTAAATTAGAATACAAGTCTGAAAATAATATACTAGTATTGTCTGGAAATATAAAAGACAGAATCATAAATAGTAAGAAAGGAGTTCCAGTGTCGGAATGGAATCTGCGGCTCACCCTGAACGGAGTTCTAGTGTCGGAATGGAATTTGCGGCTCATTGTAACAATGGAGAAGTAGGAAGACTTTGGCTAGACCCCCACTGAGGCCTCTCCTCCCGGACTCCAAGCGTAATCTCCAATAAGTTGCGCTCAAGCTGCTCCCTCATCGTCTGACTCAGTATCTGCACATAGAGTACAACAAGTGTAGAGTGAGTACGAGAAGCACGTGTACCCAGCAGCATTGTCGACCGATCCTAACTATAATGGTAGCGAGGATTGATACTTTCCGATACTTCTCTACTAACTAATTAGTTAGGTATAAAATAGTTTAGTTAACCAAAAGTCTAACCGTAGTTTCTAAGGTCCAACCAGTACAAGAATATAAAAGTTCACAAGTCTTTTCTCAATCTCTAAGTATACACTAAAACAGTTATACCAAAATCAGTCTAAACCCCATTCGGGACATCTAGACCCATAGTCTCACAACTCAGTCTCACCATAGGTATAAGTCTTATAAATCATGATTTCAGTCATCAAAAGTCATAAGATCATAAAGTCTACCAAAATCAACACCAAGTACACATAGCACCAAAGACATATCAGAATATGAATGAATATAATGCAAATGATATGTATGTATGCAATGGTCAAATACACACGCTCCTGCAATAGGTGTCACGTGACCCATGTGGACTCATGAGGTCCATATACCCATCTAATCCCATCGAATCCTAGTTTTGTAGTTGTAGTGTCATCATCAGTCATCACTCTCATATTTATGTACCATATCCAATAACCGGCTTTCAAGCCCCCTTTCATCAATATCTCAACAGTTTAAATGCCAAATATAGTATGTATGAATGATATGGATATGAGTGCACCATGCAACAACATAACTAATACAATCAATATTATCAATTCCTTTTCAAGTATTTAGACGAGATGTAGAGTGATGAATGCATGAAAAGTTAAATCAAGATAAGTTATCAAACATGGATACGAGCCCAAATAATTCACAAAATATACCAACCTAAGCAGATTTATGCACCGCTCTCATGACCCGAAGGCTAAACATATAATCTCCATCATGCATAACATACTATATTACTTTAATTACCCTTTTAAGTTCACCGGTACCCGTACCAGTGCTCGTCATCTCACCAGTACTGGACCTCCAATTCCCCATTACTCCCATTATCATACAATATACCAACACATAACGTTATATTAGAGTCTAGTAAGTCTCAACTTGCCTGTTCCGGAGCCGAAGAATCACACAACAACTTTCCCCTTCCTTAGAGCATCACGAGCCCACTCTAATCAATTATATTAACTAAATGAGATTACTAGTCTAGAGATATCCATATTGGTATTATAATCTAGAACTTCCAAGTTAAACTACAAAGGGACCCCGACCTATAATAACAAAATACAAATTTTATTATCCAAATAGTACAATAAAATTCTAGATAATCATATCCTTAAGTTAATTTGATAACTAAGCCCAATTGGGTCTTCAATTTAAAAAATTGGCAAAAGCCCTAATTACAAACCCTAGAAACATCCCCAATTCCCAAAAAGGGTTTCTATCATGAAATTGATCAATTAAATATCACCCTCTAACATATATTACACTAGCTCACAATATTAACATCAATAAATCAATAACCAATCCCCAAATCCCAAATCTTACCATCTTATTCTCGACATAAAGCTGAGTCATCACTTGCCCAATTAAAGATTACACTTAGGATATAAACTTAACTAATACATAATAACTAAAAGGGGAAATTACACTTCTATTGAAGAATCCACTTGAAAATCCTCAACCAGCCTCCTCTTAGTCGAGCTCTAATCCCAAGAAAAGAATATTTGGGGAATCTAGGTCATTAAATATTCAGACTGAACAACGATTTTGCTTCAGCAGAATCAACTCCACTGGCGCGGATGTGCTTCGGCAAAAAAAGTACACCGCCAAGACGAGGTCACTTAAAATGCTCGATGTACGCTAGGGCGGAAGGAACTCCGTAGAGGGACACTCGCCTCTGCGAGGAAAACATCTGCAGAAGCGGAAACTCAATACCTGGTCAAATCTTGTATCTGCGAGCAGAACCTCTGGAGAGGCGGACACACAAAAATGGACAAGGAGTCGCTGGTGTGAACACTAGAAACCAGCAATAGCCCCAAATCCTCTAACTCCCCATCAAACATCCGAAACACTCTCGGGACCTCCCGGATACAAATTAAACATGCATTACTATCATAAAACACATTCCAGACCTGCTCGCACACTCAAAATTCCCAAACAAGGTCTCTAAGGCTTAGGTTTGACCAAAGTCAACCCTTAAGTTCTAGTTTCACAATTTCATAACCTATCACCCAAAATGCACCCGGTTGTCTTGGGAATCGAACCAATGGCTCGACTAAGTCATAAATGTCATTCTAGAGCTAATGGAAATGACAAAACTATGAAAGGAGCGTGTTTACCCAAAAGTCAAATATAAGTCAAATCACTCTATTCTCTTAACTTAGAAATTTTCAAACTTACCAAAAAGGATCCGAAACCTACCCAATCACCTCGGGAAGCGTACCACCCATCCCCGTAAGTCATAAACAAGAAAATAAAGACTCGAGAAGGTTAATTTAGAAATTTTTAAACAAAACAACTTTTTGAGTCATTACAGTTATTCACAAATCATTCCCGACCAGTGAATACATCCGTGAGCTTCACATTAAGGATGTTGGTAGCCAATACATTTTGTATTGTGTCTTTTCGACCACGAGACATATTTTGTTGTTCAATAGGAACATCCAGGCACATGTGTGCCATCTATTTCTCGTACACAATCCTATATACAAGTTAATTTAACTATATGTACTTATTTCCAATAATTAATTATAATTTAAAATTTTAGTATGCTACTTACGTAAATCTAAGATAATACCGATAATTGCTCCTTATCGCCAGTTGGATAGTTTCACCAGATGATTTTACAAGGATTGGATAGAGCTTCAAATCTGCTTGAAATACAATGTGGAAGAATTGATGAACAAACTCAATTGACCTATAAAAGTGTATCCAATCTTGCGAAATCGTTCATTAAAACCAACAATTTCTAAGAATATCAATAATTGTTCTTAAGCAAATATATTTTTGGTTGAGCACAACAAATTCTTCGAAGAACATGACATAGTTCATAAAATTCATGCTTGCTCATTCTTATCTGACTTACACAATGAGCATCACTAAATACTATTCATGTAAACTTTTCTTTCTTAGTGTTTGTTAGTATAAGGTTCTCTAGAAATGTTATTTTAATGTTTGTAGGCTACAATAATTGCAACAAAAGTTGTGGTTGTAGCTCCAACGTTTGCATCATCTTTTTTTTGTTAGTCGAATTCATCTATTGCAATTCAACTTCAGATCTTCTACTTATAAATATGATGGAATTAGGAAAACACTAAGAAGTCTAAAACAAAATACCAACAAATACGGAAACATCAAATATTTCTTTTCAAAGACTAATTTATATTTTAACAATGATCAATGCAACTATGTTTATGGCATAACAAAGAGATGCATTATAAGGAAATATACAATAGCACCACCGTGAGACCCCCACAAAGAAATTAGGAGGAATTCTTTGTTGAAAATTTGCCTTTGGCGGGAGTTGCGACCGACCAACTTTAACGGCTTAAACACTAGTGTTACGTATGTTGGAGAATTCGGTTCTTCACACATGCATGATCTACTAAGTACGTAGATAACCCATTAGGGCCAGAATCAAATCAAATTTCATTGAGAAATGAAAGAGATATTGGTCCACGAAGCGAGGTGTTTGAAGCATGGAAAGTGTGGTGTTGTGTTCAATTCTCCCTCATCGGTAGAGGAAGAAAGAATTGTTGTGTATATAAGACTCGAAATTGGTTTGGGGTTTGGGACCCCAAGGGGTATCCCATGTGTTTAAGGAGGAGGACCTAGATGTGCTTCGGTTGAGGAAAGACCACACGCGCCTTGCCGCCAAAATCGATCAGATTCAGGGTTCACGAGCATGGGCCTTGATATTATCTTTTGGGCGAGAACTTTTCAGAATGCAGTTTGATCCCGAAGCTTGATGTATGATTTGGACCAGAATTCTTTTAGATGTCTGATTCGGTCCCTGAGTTTCAAAGATGTCTACAGTTTGGTCCCTGAAGTTTCAGGAAATTCCTGAAATTTCGACGAGCGAGCAACGTCCAGCACCCAATTGACCATTTATTTTGGTTGAATTACTCTCCTCCTATAATGGCCAAATCCGTTGGTCTTTCACCATTTATTTTGGTGGCTTTACTACCTCCATAATGGCATTATTTGGCCATAATATATGAAGCGATTCGCGGACCCTCCCTCACCTATATAAACACCTCTTACACCATTGTTGAGGTACAGAAAAATATACTTGATATACACAAAAATATACAATCAGAAAATCAGTTCTTCCTATAACTTCCAAGCATCATTTCATTATTCAATATTCTTCACGGTTGCTCTTGAGTTTCCTTTGCTCAATTGTTTCATTGCTATTTTATCTTGGGAGACGAATTGTCTGGGACGTATAAAGGATACATACGGGGCAATATTGTCTTAAGGACAGAGTGCCACACTCGACTCGGCTAAAAAATCAGCGATTTAAGTCTTCTTGTTCAACAAATATTGTAATTTCGTTTGTTGTTATATTGTAATTTTAGTTTTCTAGTTGAATTATAATTTCAATTCTTACATAGCGATTACTTGTAATTTCCATTTCTTGCAAATCCTTGTAATGACAACTTAAGATAATATTTTGCTTCAGCTAAGCAATAACATGGGTGAAATATGAGATGTTGTTATCTTTGTTGCCTCTGAGAACAGCGTTCTTTCCCTTCCCGCCCCTTTGCCCATTCTTGGCCAGCGATAACCCAGCAGCTTCAACTGGCTGCTGCTGCTTCTTCTTCTGCACTCTTGCATTCAAGCGATAACAACTCTTTGCCTTCCATTGTTGGAGCTCCCTCTTCTTCACACCATGATCGCATGAAAAGTTCATGGGATCGATTTAAGAGATGGCGACAAAATATGTTGTTCTACTTACTTGATGGGCATGGGCAGGTTCCTGGAAGATCTCCACAGGCGGAGATAAATGGACTCTTCGCTTTCTTTGAAAGCGGGTGAAGAGGGCCTCGGTATCCATGTAGTAGTTAACGGCATGAAGATGGTTAAGTGATGCGTGGAATCATAGCGATTTCATGTGCGAGAACTATATCTTTGAAGCTTCTTGCGAGACTCTACGGTATATTCTAATGGCACCTGTAAGAATTTGGAGAAAAGCTGCAAAAGAAATACAACGCCTGAATCTGGTACTAATAAGTTCATCGTTGGGAAATTTCTAAAATTCCAAATGGTGGGCGACAAAGACGATGATGTCCCAAGTCCAGAATTCCAAATGAGTTTACATCATCACGGATTTGGAAGGAATGAAGCCAAGCGAGCGAGTTTTGGTTGCATCAGCGATTGAAAGATTACCTCCTTCATGGAATGAGTTTATGAGTTACTTGAAACTCAAGACAAAGGAGATGACCTTTGAAGAGCTTGTTATCAAGCGCAAATCCAGGAAGATAATAAGAAGACCTTGCCAAAGGAGTAGACAACATCTTTGAGGCAAAGGCAAATCGTTGAGGCCAAAGGAAAACAAGCAACAAGCGGAAGTTCCACAAAGGCTGACAAAGCCCCCGCAGAGCGTTGAGAGGTAATGTCATCAACTTTGTGGGAAACCTGGTCATAGGATCAAGGAATGCCGCATGACTCAAGTGAGCAACAGCGAAGCCAGTCGAAGGCAAGGCTCAAGCTACGTCGTCAGAACACGCTCCTGGATGACATGATTGAGGATCTCTCGGCCGTGGTGCTAGAATCCAGCTGGTTGAGAATCCGTGCGGTGGTGGGTGGACACGGGTGCAACAAGACACATCTATTCCAACAAAGATGCCTTCTCCATTGCTCGGTCTCAGACAAGCATGTTCATGGGCAACAAACGCCGGACGTGCTAGGGGTTGGAAAGGTAGTCTGAAGATGACTTCCAGCAAGGAACTCACTCTGAAGGAAGTGATGCACGTCCCAAAGATTAGAAGAAATCTAGTTTCTGGACCTTTATTGGTTAATGTTGGTTGTATGCTAGTGTGTGAAGCAAATAAGTTTGTACTCACTAAAAATGGCACATTTGTGGGAGGAGCTTAGTTTGTGAAGGCTCTCTTCAAAGTGAATGCCATGTCGTATTGCGTCAAGGAAATAAAGTTAAACGCTTCTTCTTATT
Organism: Anisodus acutangulus; assembly: GCA_029783415.1. Lineage (NCBI taxonomy): Eukaryota > Viridiplantae > Streptophyta > Magnoliopsida > Solanales > Solanaceae > Anisodus > Anisodus acutangulus. The sequence continues at coordinate 11,084,290 of CM056509.1, forward strand.
TGCTTGAGTCTTCTAATTTATGGCATCATAGATTGGGGACACGTTAACTACAAGTCTATTCAAGGTGGTAAAGATGGAGTTGTTGCCGTCTATCGCGTAAACCCTCAACATAAGTGTGAGGTGTGCGTAGAGGCAAAACTTACTAAGCTTCATTCGATCAAAGTCAGAAAGAATAAATTTCCTCTAGAACTTATTCACACGGATATATGTGATTTGAAGTTTGCACAAACTAGAGAGGGGAACAAGTACTTTGTGACATTTATAGATGATAGCACAAGGTATTGTTATCTTTACTTGTTGAAAAGTAAGGATGAAGCCTTTGAGCGTTTAGACATTACAAGCGAAGTTGAGAATCAACTTAGCCTCTGGATTAAATCCGTTCGTGGCGATAGAGGAGAATATGCGCTTTTTGAGGAATACGTGCCCAAGAAGGCATTATTCATCAAAGCGGCTCCACATACTTTTAAATCAAGCGGTGTGGCGGGAACGTAAACAGCACATTAAAAAATGATGAATGTCTTGCTTATCAATTAGGTCTTCCCCCAAAACATGTGGGAGAAGCAGTCCTTACCGCTTAATATGATTCTTAGAGTCCCACATGAGGGTAAGGACAAAACTCCATATGAATCATGGAAGGAAAAACCCACCCACAAATACTTTAAGGTGTGGGGTTGTTTGGCAAAGGTTGAAATACTGCCCAAAGCGAGGTCAAGATTGGGCCTAAGGCTGTAGATTGCATATTCATCGGATATGCAAATAACGATAGTGCTTATCTTTCTTAGTGCATAAAGTCGGATATTCAGGATATCCCCGAGTACAATAATGGAATCAAGGAATGCTCTATTCTTTGAAAGTACCTTTCCTAGAAAGGAAAGACATAACCTCTGCATGGCGAAGTTATGCACAAGCTCTCAAGAACCGGGAGTCCTTGACTGCCCGGATACTGAATAGTTCAGATCTGGCAGATCTCAGGGTGGTTTGAACATCCAGAATCTAGTGTTCAGATTCTCGAACTTGGGGACTCAGAGATGGATCTAAGAGGCGAAGTAAAAGGGCCGGAAGGATAAATCCTTTGGTCTGACTTTGTAACTATATGGTTAATGATGAACCTAGGACAATTGCTCAGCGTTGTCAACTCAGCTTACCCGCTGGAAAGAAGGCTATTAGTGAAATAGGCTCCGTTGTAACCGTCGTGGGAGTTGGTTGATTTTCCTCAGGAAATAAACCATTGGGGTGTAAGTGGATACTCAAGCGGAAATACAAGCGGATGGGTCTATGAGCAAGTACAAAGCCAGTTGGTAGTCAAGGGCTGTCGGCAAAGCGAAGGCGACTACTTTGATACCTACTCCCGGTATCCCAATGACATCCGTCACTGGTATTCATTGTGATCGCACTTTGCGTGACCTTGAGATACACCCAAATGGGCCGTCGAGAGGCCTTCCTAAGCGGTGATTTGGAAGAAGAAATTTATATGGACCAACACGAAGGGTATGTGGTTCAAGGGCAAGAGAAGAAAGTCGTAGACTTGTCAAATCTCTGTCTGGTGAAAGCAAGCCGAAACAATGGCACGAAAAATTTGATAGTACTCTCACTATCGAAAGGGTTAAGCCATTAATTAGTGTGATAAATGTGTTTACGAAGGTAACTACGACTCATTTGTTATGATATGCATGTATGTAGGCGACATGTTAATCACGAGAAGCGATCTGAGGTAATCCTAGAGACTAGAACATGTTGAAACAATGCTTGACATGAAGGATATGGGTATCGCGGAATGTCATCTTAGGGATTAAAATATCTAAGATGTCGGCGGACTGGTCTTATCTGAGTCTCACTACATCGAGATGTTTTGAGAAAGTTTGAGATGTTAGGCAGTTCACCGATAAAATGTCACCAATGGATACAAATCAAAAGCTTGATAAAAATCTTGGGTGCACTTTTTGTATACCGGGAAGCGATATGCCCGCAATTGATCGGTAGTTTGATGTATATAACAAAGCGCACCCAACACGATATTGCTTACGCAATCGATAAATTGGCTAGGTTCACCGTAATCTGAGTGATAATCAACGGAAAGCGTTGAATCGGGTATTCTGATACCTGAAATACATATTAAATTACGAAATGCACTATTGAGATATCCGGTGTACTAGAAGGGTATAGTGATGCAAAGCTGGATATCGATATAGAGAACACCAAGTCCACCCGGTGGGTATATATTTACAATTGGTGGTGGGGTTGTGTCTTGGGGAAATCCTCTAAAGCAAACTTGCATCGCCCGATCCTGATGGAATCGGAGTTTATCGCTTGATAAAGCAGGAGAAAAGAAGGTGAGTAATGACTTCTTAGAGGATGTTCCATGTTGGAACAAACCCGTGCCTTCGGTAATGATCCGCTGCGATAGTCGATCGACTCTAGGAAGGGCCGCAGGAATACTATGTACAACGGCAAGTCTCGTCATATTCGGCGGAGGCATAAGGCAGTTAGCAACGATCTACCACGGGTATAATATCCCTTGATTACATCAAGTCAAAGGATAATATAGCGAGACCCGTTGACAAAGGGCCTACTCAAAGGATCGGATGGCTTTTGTCTAGGGGAATGGGCTTAAAACCCAAAATATAAGGACCAATAAATGTAGCCCAACTTCTGACTGGAGATCCCAGCAATTTGGTTGATGGGAAGCGAAGTTGTAAAGGTTCGATTGACCGCTTGATTGGAAGTATGAGCACTTAGGATAGTGATTTCTGAAAGAAACACCAAATCCAGCCGTTCGCGATAGGCGTTAAGTGCTATCTGCGGTATGGGTAAAGGTTAAGTTTCAAAATCAGTAATGATCCTCAGCGGTTGAGGTTAGGTTCTTGGAAACTTTTAATGGTTCCTAACACTTGTGAAATGGGGTATAGCGAGGATACCTTGTAGGAGACCACCTATTTAAGTGCCGGGGCGGGCGCCTCAAAATGAGCACTTAAGTCAAGGCGTTGTCCATGGCCAAAATGGACAAAACATTCTGAAGAAGAGAGTAAGGGAATTTGTTGTCTTGGTACCATTGTCTTGGCTTACACTAAACACTGCGGTTCAAGACATCACGTTCACTTGCTAGCGATGAAGTAAGTCAGATGGTATTCAACTATGGAAGGTTCAAAGCGATGCTACCTCTCCTTATGCAACATCGGTCATTGAAATATTGCTGGAAATGAAAAAGGCACCATATGAGTGCGCCAAAATCTCTTTCAAGAGGGATTGTTGGAAATTTGCCTTTGGCGGAGTTCTGACGAGCCAACTGACTTAAACACTAGTGTTACGTATGTTGGAGAAATTTGGTTCCTCATGCCACGATCTACAAAGTGCGTAGAATAGCAGTAGGGCCAGAATGCGATCAAATTTCATTGAGAAATGAAAGAGATATTGGTCCGCAGTAAGTGTTTGAGCATGAAAAGTGTGGTGTTGTGTTCAATTCTCCTCATCGGTAGAGGAAGAAAAGAGATTGTTGTGTATATAAGACTCGAAATTGGTTTGGGGTTTGGGACCCCAGGGTATCCCATGTTTAAGGAGGGAGGACCTAGATGTTCTTGATTCGAGGAAAGACCACACGGCATGCCTTCCCTTGCATCCGTCAGATTCCAGGTTAGAGTTCAGGAGTTCTCGGGTTCCGCAGGTCTGGGCGTGGGCGTGGGCTTACGATATTATCTTTTTGGGCGAGAGAACTTTTCCGGAAAGTACAGTTTGATCCCGAAGCTTGAGATGTCTGATTTGGACCGAGAATTCTTTTAGATGTACTGATTCGGTCCTGAAGTTTCATGATGTCTGATTTAGTCCTGAAGTTTCGAGAAATTGAATTTGTGACAGAGCGAAGCGTCCGGCCAATTCAGCCATGTTGGTCTTTCACCATTTATTTTGGTGGCTTTACTACCTCCATGTAGGCCATTATTTGGCCATAATATTTATTATAAGCGATTAAAGCGGTTTCCCTCACCTATATAAACACCCTTACACCATTGTTGGTCTGAGAAAAATACACTTGATATACACGAAAATATCTGATCAGGAAAATCGAGTTCTTCCTATAACTTCCAAGCATCATTTCATTATTCAATATTCTTCACGGTAGCTCTTGAGTTTCCTTTGCTCAATTGTTCCATTCTTTGTTTTATCTTGTGAGGCAGATTGTAAGGACGTATAAAGGATACATACGGGGCAATATTATCTTAAGGACAGAGTGCCACACTCGACTCAGCAAAAATCAAAGCAGTTTCCGGTCTTCTTGTTCAACAAATATTGTAATTTCAGTTTTGTTGTTATATTGTAATTTTCAATTTTCTAGTTGAATTGTAATTTCAATTCTTACATAAGCAGTTACTTGTAATTTTCGTTTCTTGCAAATCCTTGTAACCCAACATTCTTAAGACCAAACAATGCTTTTATAGTCCGAGAATTGAGACATTCACTAAAGATAATGTTAAGTAAAAAGGCCCAATACAAAATTTAACCTAGAGAAATCAAGAATGTGTATAGCCTCATCAATTCTAAATTAGCATACTGTTGAGTGATTTGAGACTTCACATACGTCTATATTATGTTTGTGGACTTATCAGCATGCTGGTGTTTGAACCCGAGGAGCTTGGGATTGATTCGACACATTTGAACTTGAATTACAACAGCTAAATTTCTGGTGTCTGATGCCTCTTTCACGATAGCGAGGGCACCAATCGCGATTGTGATGCACTAGTAGGATAGGAATCGCAAATATGAGGGGCTCGGAAGCAACCACTAAAGGGCGAGTTGGTCAGACCCCGATCAATCCTTGTATGCGACTGCGAGAAGACCAGATCAAGATCGCAAAGGCCTGACAAGTTGACTTCCACAAACGCGAGGAACAATATCGCTACATGTATGTATATATATTTTAAAGAAAAAAATTCACACGAAGATTAATGGAGACTTTTGGATTTGGAGGTGATTATCTCTTGGATTTGAGCAAAGAAAAGGTGGAAGTTCGTCATATTATTCTAGGTATGGATTCCTACACTTCATTTTCATAGAACTTGAACCATATAATCACGTAAATCATGAAGGATTAGTTAGGTAAATTAGACGTAATTCGTAAAGGGAAATAATTAATTTGATAGTAAACGATATCAGAATAGGATTCTGATTATTGATTTGAATTCTCTAACTTATGGGTAACGAATTAATGAGTTCAATTTCATAATTCGGACCAATAACCCCGGGGTTAGATTTGAGTTGATCAAGAGTTGACTTTAATCCCTAGGTGTTCTAAAATTATGAGCATAGTTCCCTAGACTAATTTGGGTCTTTTAGGAGCTTGTTTGGTTAAACTTTGGCACTTCAAGTAAGGTTTTAGCAATCGAAATTCAGGCAAGTGAGGCTTTAAATCTTTATTTGCTTGCTTTTATTGAAAATCATGTTATATGTGATGCTTATGTGCATTTAAATCATTTGATTCGTGTGAGCAGACAAGCATGAACTAGGTTGTGTATTTATGAAGTATCTAGTTAGACCAAAAAGGTTACTTATCATGTTTTTACACTGTTTGATACTCTTATTGATATGAGCATGAGGTAATAGCTGATTAAAGGTTTAGCATTTATTGTTACTAGATAGAACACACATTGATAAAGTCGGGTAAAGGGCTAGTCTTATGGTGTTGATTATAGAGCATGCATTGATGAACTCGAGTAAAAGGCTAGTCATGCGGTGCTAGTAAGATTGGGTAAGACGTGAGATGATGCACTGCTTAAGACAGGTAAACATGTATCAACACTTTGAAGATGAGTAAGACATGAGGTTGATATATCACCTGGGCCGAGTCAGACATGCAACCTATGTTCTATAACATCTTATTATAGTTTTCATGTTGTGTTTACACTTGTTAGCGGTATTTGTAGATCCAGTTCAAATGCTTTACTTGTATATCATTGTTATCTATTTAATGCTTAAATTATGTCTATATGCATTACCAACAATTTCTAAAGACTTGCCTTAGGGGTAAGCTGAGAGGCTGAGTCGATGATCTTGCTGGGTCTTAGGCTCACGTTTGTTGTCGTTTGGATGTGTACAAGGGGACCAACTGTTGACTGTGTGCTTGTAAAGTGACTCTAGCATTCATCAGGAATTTCGATTGAGGTGAGCCTCTATTAGATTATGTAGACCACTTTCTCTTAGCGGATTTAGTATTTTTATTTTTGTGAGTTGCCTCTCATATCTTGTAACCCGTATATTTGTAGTATCATGACATGTATACTTTAGGGGTGTATGAATAGGTTTATGCTTTACTTTGACTTCCACACTTATCAAAATATTCAAACAGTTTAAGAGAATATTATTTTTCTTTACTTAATTATTACATGCTTTAGCCTAGAGGGTTCATCTTATGAATAGTAGCTCATTCGGTGCCTGTTTGTAATGACCCGTCCGGTCATTATGAGCTTTTTTGTATTACTTCCTAATAACATCCCTCGCTTAGTACTCACTGGTATGTTTACGCATGGAACTTACGGGTAAGAGTGACCCTTGTCCACGGTGAGCGATATAATAATTAACTCAAATTATTTCTGAAAATGCTGTCTCCACCTCATCGAAGGTTGTACCGCCTCAGCGAGCCTACTCCCGCACCTATTCCGTCTGCTGCGGGGAAGTCCCCAGATTTAATGATCTCACCTCTGTGGAGAATCCTCCCACATGAGTAGTATCACGCTCGCGCCATCAAAAATCACTGGGCAGACCTAATCTCTTATTACCTAAGACCCCCAACTCTGAGCTTCATTCTCCCCAAACTTATTCCAGCACCTTGGAGGCTCGGTGGGGGCAGATGTTGGAGGATTCCTCCATTTAATTCCTTGAGGTAAGATTCTTCAATCCTATTTATGATTCCTAAAGCTCTTGGTTCATGTTTCAATGGTGGATCTTGGGTGGAGAAGAGGCCCTTCTACTTTTATAACCTTAAAGCTTGGTTATATGATTTATTAGCTTAAAACTCAAATACTAGGATGGATTTTCTGAAAATAAGCATATATTGGTAAAAGAAATCGGCTATTTAATTAATTTAGAACTTGGAATTAATTTCTAAAATGAAATCAAGAGGAAGATTTTCGTATAAAAATGGGGATTTTGCCTAAATAATATAACAAAGGTAGATGAGTTAGTTAAGGATCAAAATGGATTTTAGCCACCGAGCTAGTATCCGATGGGATCAGATGGGTATATGATCATCATGAGTCCCCATGGGTCAGTGACAACTACTGCATCATCGTGTGTTTGCACTCATACATATATCATTTGCACTCATACATATATCATTTGCACTCATACATATATCATTTGCATTGCATCTCATTTATACTCTTGATGATTATTCAGTGTTGTGTGTACTCAGGGTTGATGTTTAGTGTAACGACCCGTTTGGTCGTTATTGCATGTTGACCCATTTACCCCCGTTGACCCATCCTCGAGCCCTATTAGTATGATTGTTACCCGTGGGGATAGGTGAAATGATTCCCGAGGTAATCAAATGAGTTTCATGGTGACTTATGAGAATTAGAACATTAAAGTGAAAATCCTTTGACCAAAAGTTGACTTTTGAGTAAACAGACCTTTTATAGGAATTTGTCGATTTTGAGAGGTCCATAGGGTCGATTATGACTTGGTGGGATATTCAATTTGGTTCCCCAGGCACTCGGGAGCATTTTAGGCTATTGGTTGGGAAATTGGTTTTTGGTCGTTGGGGGTTGACCCAGTAAAATAGACCTCCAATTGGAATTTCAAGACCACGAGTGAGTCCGTAGTGGGGTTTTATGTGTGAATTCATAGATGGTTTATGTCTGGGAGGTCTTAGGTGATTGTTGGATTTTGGGGGTTGAATGTATGAAAATTTGGCAGTTTCTAGTGTCTAGTGTCCCCCGTAGCGGCACTAGAGGCGTCATAGAGGACCCGCCACAGCTTGGCCTAATCTACTATGATGTGTTGTGGAGTGTTGGTTAAGTCACCGCAGTGGATGGGAATCCGTTGTGGCGGACTCATCATAGCGGATAGAGGGTCGCCGGTGCCGACCCACTGCAGCAGACTACGGGGACTAGTTTCCTTTTTAATATTAATTTAAACACTTCATTTCCCATTCCCTAAAATTATTTCTCCAAAGTGTTTCAAGGGTGATTTGAAGTGTTTCTGAGTGGATTCTCATTGAGGTAAGTATCTTCAACCTTGCTATCCTTTATTTATCTTTTCTAAGCTTGAATCTATGATGGAAATATAGAAAACTAGTTGAAAAAGAGGAGTCTCTACCTACATAGTGTTAATTGAATCTTAAGCTTTGAATGTGAGATAAATTGATGGGTTTGACTAATCAAAGCATGAAATTTGATGAATTAGTAACCAATACGCATTAATCTTCCATTATGGTTTAATGATTAAAAGGTTGAAAGTTAGGGTTAATACCCGAATTGGGATTTTTGACTTGAATGATGAAATTGAACAATAATAGAGCTAATTTAGAAATTAGGGAGGAGAATTGAACTTCTAGGATGTTGGGTTACCTATTCCATCTTTGGAATACCCGTTTTACCCTTATGGGCATGTTTGCTCTCTTTTCCTTAGTTGATTCTGATTCGAATGAATGTATAGCAATATGGGTACCGTTGTTTCCCGTTTCTAACTTAAATTTTGATAATGACTAAACTATGAGTATTTTGAGGCTCTCCAAAAAGGCAAGGAGAATGTGTGATTGTTCATGGCTCCCGTTCGACTACCAGGTATGGTTAGACTCTGATTACGAAGCATATGTAGAGTTAGAAATTGTTAGAGAAAGCATGTTAATCCTTCGAATATGAAGTTGGGATGGAATACTTAGGTTGGTACTGTTGCTTGACTATGGTTGGTTACCTTACTTGATCTAGTGGCTCATCGTCACGTGTATGATACTAAACTTGACTGTATATAGAGGAAGGATTGATTCATTCTTTACATGATGTTATGTGTCCATGCGTGTCACAGTTGACTGATATATTACCATTAGTGTTGCTATATTCTTATTGGCATTTGACATCATTCATACATTGATAATCATACATTTGGATCAGGTTGAGCGCCACAATATATACTAGGGCCGTTGGGCCGGACAAACTGACCCCACTCGAGCCCGCCTTGGTCCGGGCCCCGACCCCGCCAAAAATAAATAAATAAATAACGGGGCTGACTCAACTGGACGGACGATGTCTCGCCCCCACAGACCTGAGTCTGCCAGCCCGCGAGACCGACCTCCCGCTCGACTCCCGCCCCGACTCGACTCCTTCGCCCCAGTTCCAGACCCGACCGCTCCTTTTTCCCCACTTGCAAAATGGTCGCTTGCACCAACGACTCATTTTAGATTATGGCCAAGTATTAACGGCCATTTTAGGCCCCCTCCCAACCCCTACCCCTTAATATTTATTTTTAACCCATAAGTTATTATATTTACACTTTAACCCAATTTTCCAACTATAAATAACTCATTTTCTTCATCTTTCTCACAAATCTTCCTACAATCTCTCTAATTTCTCAATATATCTCTCTACAAGTCTATATTGTTTGCTAAATATTCAATTTTATTTATTCATTTGGGAATTGGTAGTGAAGTTGGCAACTAGCTTCGAGGATCTTCCATCGAGCAAAGTTTCAATTTTCAACCTTCGATTACACGTCGACGTTACATCGCGCTTGGTACATTCTGCTCCTCATTAAATTATTATTGTCCTGTTTATTTTATTTAGATCACTTAATTTTATTGTCTTTAATTATTTATTTATTTATTATCATAATTAAAATGGAAGGATTAAAAGGTATGTTTAAGGGTAAGGGTAAGGGTGCTTTTTCTAGTATAGGGCAAGGGCAAGGGTACTTCTTCTAGTAAAGGGCAACCAGTGCAAGTGCGGTACTTCTTCTAGTCATCTTATTCCTACATGATGATTTTTTTGGTACTCAACATTTTCCTACAATACCATTAGATTTAGACCAGGAGCTATTTTCTGAACCTCAAGAAGACTTTAATTTAGACGATGATCTAGATGATATACCCACTAATGTTGATGACAACACACCCACTAGTGCACCTTCAACTGAAATACATCTTATTCCCCTAGTATGAGATTTCAGGTCCAAAGAAACGACCATTAAAATCAGATGCATGGACATTTTTGATAGGGACGAGAGAATCAAGTAGCCATATGTAAAATTTGTAAAAATGTTTTAAAATTTAAATCGAAAAGGTCACGGTGGGACGGGGGTTTAATTAGACATGTAGTAAGTGCTCATCCAAACTATATGCCCAATACCAGGCTTTAAAACCGGTGCGCAACGCTCGCCTCCATCTGACAAGCGTTCACATACTGACATCGTTCCGACTCAAGTACAGGTCAAATTAACCCTATGACGGGGAATTGTAGGCTATAAATACAATAAACATAGAGATAGGGAAGCAATATCAAAATTAGTTGATGTGAGGGTTTGCCTTTTTCATTTCTTCATCTCCTGCTTTATTCATTACATTAGAGATATATATAATCCTCGCTTTTAACGGTTTTCCTACATCAACTCGTTAAGACAGATGTATTTAAATTCGCGCATGAATATCAACAATATTTACGTTTTTCATTATATCATTTTAATGGCAAAGTATCTATCACGTCTGATATAGGTCGTAGTACTAACGACTATGATTATTTAACTGTAACTTGTCATTGGATAGATTATAAATGGTCTATGCAAAAACGTATTTTAGCGTATAGATATATAGATGATAGGCACACCGGGTACTTTTATTGCGTAAAATATTTATCAAGTGTGCGATTATTACGGAATTAATGATAAAATTATGACTATTACATTAGATAACGCTTCTAATAACAAATACGCAATTACAATTTTAAAAAATAGTTTAACTCCATCTTTTCTGCACATTTTCATATAAAATGTATGCTATATATAACTTAATTATAAAGGATGGTCTATCACTTTTTGAAGACATTCTTAGTAAAATACACTTGCTATATAAACTTTATTTTTAAAAGTAATAAAGTACAACGAGAAAAGAATATAAAACATTTGTCATGATTGTGGATCACCTTTTAGAAAAATTCCACAAGAAGTATCCACTAGGTGGAATTTTTTATACGAGCAACTACTTGTTGCTTATGACTATAAATTACCTATAACTTTATTTTTTTAACTCTCATAATAAAAGCCACCGATATGATTTTAGATAGTGATTGGGAAAATTTCCGAATCCTTATTGTATTTTTAGAGAAATTTTTTTCAAGCAACAAAAGAATTTTCCTAAGATATATTATCCTACTATTTCAACTATGTTATTTTATATAACTCTAATATTTTTATTACTTAGTGAATATATGGAAACCAAATTTTATAAGGCAAATGCTATTAAAAATGTTTCTCAAAATAAAAAAATATTTTATTCTTATTCCCTCTATTTATATTATTGGTTCTCAGATAAATCCTACTATTAAAATAGACGGTACTAAATCACTAATTGAAACTATTTACGATTGTATAGAAGTACTACCACCTCCAAGTCCCAAAAATCTAAATCACCCACCACCTATTGAACAAACTAAAGAAGAAGTATTGTCTAGCGAGAACACCAATGCAAAATATATATAGATTTTATCAACAAGAAAATGCTAGTAACTTACCAGTTCCATACCATCTTATTTATCTTCAACACAACCTCACAAAAGACATGTTGTTTCTCGCTAGTATTGAAAGCCTCGTAAATAGAATGTGCGGTCGCATTCTCTACTACTAACCAAATTAGCGAAGTTGTATATTTTTGTTTTGCGTGGTTCTCAGACAGTACAAGAAGTTATCAATGAAGATGGACATGAAGACTTGTCAAATACCGAGGGGAATGAGAAGACCTTTTCCGACACTTTCATTGATGGCTCGAGATGTTTTGAACATTCAAGCGTCGCCACAATCAAGTCCTGAAAGCGCTTTTTCGCAGATATCAAATAGGAGACCACAGACACTCATTAGCCGGAGACACTTTGGAAATTGCGGTGATATTCGTGAGATTGATACGAAAGGAGCGAGAAGGTGCGGTCAACCGGAGATCAACGAAGAAGATGATGAAAACTACAACGAAATCTTAACCGAAGGTAGTGGAAGCGACGTGGATCAATTTGACCAACAAATACCAATTCCAACCGAAGAACCACATGAAATCATCAAGCAATTAGAACATGTTTTTTTGAGAATGTAATTTTTTTAATTGTAATTTTATTATGTAATTTGCAACTTTTGGACAACACCACAAATTTGCAATTTAGATTTTAGACAATTGTATTTGTATTACAAAAAAATCATATGTCTATTAAATAATATAAGAGGCACAAAAACAGCCTTGGGATGTTTTTATTACACTATCTTGTTTTGTTTATTGAGTTTTTTTTATACATATGTTATTTAAAAAAAAAGAAAATGAAAACCCGCCGTATCCCGCCCCGCCCCGAGCCCGCCCCGACCCGATACCGACGGGATGGGGATCGGGACGGGACTTGCTCTAGTCCCGCCAGACCCGACCCCGCCCCTTCTCCCGTCCCGTCCCGTCCCGTCCCGTCCCACCCCGACCCCGCCAGACCCGAGCCTGGCCCACTGGCCACTCCTAATATATACACATATATTGGATCGGGTTGCACGTTCTGCAACATATACATATATTGGATCAGGTTGCTCATTTCGCAACATATACTTATATTGGATCGGATTGTGCGCCACATGAGGTACATGGACTTCGTGGGTTTTTCATGGGTCATGACTATCGAGACGTAGAGGTATTCCGCTCGGAGCATGTGTGTATCATTTGTTTGCATATGCATTCATATTCACATATTCATACTTATTGGATTTGGACTTAGTATTTGTAATTATGATGCTATTACCGGACTGTGTAATCTTTATATATGATTGTGAGCATACCTATATTTTAGTCTCTTACTTTATATATGTTATCTAACTGTTGTCGGCCTATGATATTTACCGGTACATAGTGTTTGTATTGATACTACACTGCTGCATTCTTTTATGAGTGTAGAATACATGACATGGTCTACTTCTTCTCCTCGTGACTAAGTTCCAAGGCTTTGTTGACGAGCATCTAGGGTGAGGACTAAGATGGATCCGCAACCCGAATGTTCCTCTTTATTTATTGTCTTATTTACTATTCTGAGATAGTATTGTATTTTTCAGACATTGTATTTGTATTCAGACTTGTAGTATGTAGTAGTGGCTCTTATACAGCCTTAAACCAGATTCCTTAGGATTGTTGTATTACTTCTGCACTATTCCATTATCTATCCTAGACTTATTATGTATATTTGGAGGTTTAGGTTTTACTTTATTTTGTTTGATTAAGGGACGAGTTCACCTACTAGGTGGGAAAAGAGTAGGTGCCCGCGCGTTCCTCGATATGGGACATGACAAATTGGTATCAGAGCCCTAGGTTACTCGATCTATAAGTATAAAAGAATATCTAGTAGAGTCTTGCGGATCAGTACGATGAGCTCCGTACTTATCCGCGAGAGGCTTTGGGACATTTAGGAAACTTCAATTTCTTTCATTCATTTTGTGCTACTTCATCCAAATTGGTATCTAGTCGAATCAAATTGGTATCTGAATTTCCTTGTCTTACTCTCTCACGGATGGTGGGAACTCGTGCTTAAATTCTTATACGAGTGGTGTTGTTATGACGTGGCTTGGTATGGTATAAGATGTGTCATTACGCGTGACCAAGTTCAGTTTCTAGCGATGGCTTGAGGGTTCAGTTATGTGGGGTCGTGGTTAGACTCATTTATTATGGGTGTTTCCTTGAGAAATGGGAGAGGTGGTACAAATAGGGTTAAATGGTCTCTATGATTTCAGTGTTGGGGTTGCTCGAATATGGCAAAAGTGCATTTATGGCTTAACAAGAGTGGTTTGTTTGATGATATGATTGATTTTGGGTAATGTTTTCAACTTCATCAAGGCATTATGATGGTGTATGTGGCACAGGTGTACCAATGCAGGTTAATAATTTATCAGTGGTAGGGTATTAGATATTGATATGCGGGGATGAGTATAAGTTCGAAAAGGATCAATGAATTTGGCAAAAGTATAGTGACCACGTGTAATAAAGAGGAGCAATTGGGAATAAGGACATGAAAGACGACTTTTATGGGAAACGTGTAGCGAAGTAAGACTTCTTAGGGTATATTAGTAAGAGTACTTTTTGTGTTATGAGATGGGGTGTAAGGATGAGGATTTGGATAGATTAATCTCTGTTATTAGAAAGGAAAAAATTGGTGTCTGACGTGTTTGACAGGATAAGGTTACAATTGGTACGAGAATGGATTTTGTATTCGGTCGTGAAAAGTTAAGTTGGACTTCGACATGACTATATGGTAGTGGTTTGTGGGTTCTTCCGGGAAAGTGGTTATCGATTCTAGATCGGAAATCAAGGTTACTTGTGATGAGTGGAGACTTAAGATATTAGGTAGCTATGGTCGTGGTCCTTCAATAAGGAGTATGTTTGCCAGGTCGTCATGTTTAAAAGAATGATAAGGAGATCATGGAATCAAAAGCTAGTTGATTTGAGGATTACATTGCGACCATATATAGTAGAATAAACATAAGGGTTCATTGTTGAGTTGGTAAGTTTGGTTATGTTGTGGGCCAATGAGAGCCGGTGGTTAGCTAATAAGAATGACCCTCACATTAGACAAGTGTGAAATTTTAGAACATAAGGAGCTATCGGGTGTTGCATCTAATATTTGATTAGAATTTAGTCTTGTACCTATTGTGTAAGTTTCGGCTAGTTCCTGCTACTACTGGTGTACTACTCGGTTAAGTTGACCGAATGAAAAGGATAATCGCGTGAATGGTTAGAGGTGTTCTGGTTTGACAATTATGACGTTCAAAATGGTAAATCAATTATGAGAGTTGAATTAATTCGAGTTGTAGAGAACATTTCAGAAATTAAGTTAAGGGAATTTGAGCAAGGACACCTTGGTAGAGATACGTGAAATCATTAGTAGGACCGTGTATGTGATACACTGGATTTAGAAAGTAATCAATTTTATAGTTGAGTGAGGTAAGGGAACTCTAGGGTGTAGAGTGTGTGGCATACTATTATCTCCAGGATTGACTATGTTAGTTTGCAAGACTTATGATTACCCGGTATACTATTGATTGAGTTCGAGTAATGGGTAGACGGTGGCAGTAATTGCGGTCTGATTGAAATTGAGGAATTGAAGAGTCAAGAAAAGGTATAGTGATCGAGAATCGGTAAGAACAAGGTACATCTTCGGGATTACTTGGATCATTATGGATTGTGGTGTTGTTGTCTCGCTCATTTCAAATGAGGTATGATTGTTGAGTATGATTTAAGAAGGAGGTATACAAGAATGGACTAAGTGATATGATGAAGTTGCGTGAGGTTTCATGATCAACAACTAGTAAGAAGTGAATTTCAGGTAATCGACATATTTAGATGTATGGAAGTGGATTGTGCGGTACACAGTTGGAAAATTTCGTAGCACTCTTCAATGGATGAGTTAGTGTGGATTAAAGGAATGAAATTCTGGAAGTCCCTTAATGTGAAGGCTAGTGTTGTATTTTCGAGATGAGACCGTATTCATGATAGTGTATCATGTTATGGGTATTGCTAATTGGATAACTTGGGTGATCATTGTTGAAATATTAAAGGCTTGGGAACAGTTGTGCGAGGTTGGTGCAAGAGATTGTGAGATGTGATGCTTTTGGAATGGTGATAGACATATCGAGGTGTTATAGTAAGAGATTCAACGGTTGAAAGTATATTAATTGAGATGCTCAGAGTTATGAGCGAGTTAAAGAGAAGCATGAGGAGATTTTGATGTATTTAGAGTTGATGGGATCTATCAGATTCGTGTATTCGGGTGAAGGTCGAGAAACATGAAGATTGCGATCATAAGGTATAGTTTTTCAATACTAAGTTGACCACATGGATAAAATTCATCTTTTGGAATCTAGGATGACGGACATGATTGATTATGCATGAGAAAAGATTAGAATTAACCGCCATAGAGGTGTGATAGGACTACAATTGGTTTCTGAAACTTTGGAGTCAGTTCGGGTGACTATTGGTGGTATTCAAGGATACGTGCATTCATTTCGGGTTAGAATTGTCCGTTAGAGCCTGGTGGACCATGTTTATATTTCAAGAAGGACTTATGGGGTTCCTAGTAAATCGCATTCATGGATTCGATGGTTTTCAGTTCAGATGTATGACAGGTTCACCGAGTTTATCAGGGTTTATGAGTAGACTTGATGATATTTAACCAAGATGAGCCATTTGAAAAATTATAATGGTTTATGTTGGTGCTTGGTAATGATTTGAGGAGGTACTATGGTTGTAAAAATTCTTTAGAGTGGTCAGATGGTTCATTACAAGTTGGCCTCGATGAGGTAATCAATGGGTATGCTTCCAGTATAATTATTCAAAGATTTAAGAAGGCTTAGGCATTGGATTTTGGCTAAAGTAGTTTCAACACCGAGTTACGGAATTAACAGACTTGGAACTAGCGAAATCGACTTTAAGCAAGATCAGTTTTGATGGAATTGCGTAGAAATCTCAAATGGAGCAAGGATTCTTTTCTGGCAGGAGTAAGTCATGGTCTCAGGCTGGTGGTGTGTGTTTATGTGTTTCTAAGAAATCGTTATGTGAAAAACAGCTTTAGAAGGTGTAAGAGAGGGGTTAGCGGAATCAGAACCTTTTACCGGTTCAGAATGGGCTATCGTTGTATCTATATCTAAATGATTATGTTGTTTGATAATTGTGGGACCCATCAATCACGTTCATAGGTATAGTTTTATCAAATCAAATAATTCCAGCGAAAATAGTTCTTATACTCGAGGATCAATTGTGAAAGAAATTTTGAGTATGGAAAATATGGAAAGATCGGATCTTTGAGCTAAATTAAAGGAAGTTTTGACTGATAAGGTGAACGGGCAGTGATTTGGTGAGATAACTATTTTTGTTAGCTTTCGTACTCTCTTTCTTTGTTCGAGGACGAACGACAATAATTAGTATCTAATGTAGCGACCCGTTTGGTCGTTATTGCATTTTGACCCATTTGCTCCCGTTGACCCATCGCCGAGCCCTGTTAGTATGATTTTGACCCGAGGTAATCAGGTAAGCTTCAAGGTAACTTATGAGAATTAGAACCTTAAAGTGAAAAACCTTTGATCGATAGTTGACTTTTGAGTAAACAAACCTTTTACGGGAATTCATCGATTATGAGAGGTCTGGATGGTTGATTATGACTTGGTGGGATGTTCAGTTCGGTTCCCAAGGCACTCGGGAACATTTTCGGCTATTGATTGGGAAGTTTGTTTTTGGACATTGGGGGTTGACCTGGTAAAATAGATCTCCAATGGGAGTTCCGAAATCATGAGTGAGTCCGTAGCAAGTTTTTATGTGTGAATGTATGTCTGATTTATGTCTGGGAGGTCTCGGGTGATTGTCGAATTTTAGGGGTTGAATGTATGAAAATCTGGCAGTTTCTACTGTTCGGTGCCCGCCATAGCGGACTCGCCACAGCGTGGCTTGATCTGCTATGGCGTGTTATGGCATGTTGGATGAGTCGCACAGTGGACGAGAATCTGTTGTGGCAAACTCATGGTAGTGAGTAGAGGGCTGCTAGCGCGGCCCGCTGCAGCGGACCAGTGACCGTTGCAACGGACGACGGGGACCAGTTTCCTTTTTAATGTTAAGTTAAACCCTTCATTTCCCATTCCCAAAAACTATTTCTCCAAAGTGTCTCAAGGGCGATTTGAAGTGTTTCTAAGTGGATTCTCATTGGGGTATGTCTCTTCAATCTTGCTATCCTTTATTTACCTTCCCTTAGCTTGAATCTATGGTGGAAATCTAGAAAATTAGTTACATAAGACGAGTCTCTACCTACATAGTGTTAATTGAATCTTAAGCTTTGAATGTGAGATAAATTGATGGGTTTGACTAATCTAAGCATGTAATTTGATGAATTACTAACCAATAGGCTTCAATATTCCATTATAGTTGAAGGATTGAAAGTTAGGGTTTATACCCAAATTAGGGTCTTGACTTGCATTATGAAATTGATCAATACTAGAGCTAATTTAGAAATTGGGGAGGAGAATTGAACTTCTAGGACATTGGGTTACCTATTCCATCTTTGAAATACCCGTTTTCCCCTTATGGGCTCGATTTCCCTATTTTCCTTAGTTGATTTTTGATTCGAATGAATGTCTAGCAATATGAGCATCGTTCCCATTTCTAACTTAGATTTCGATAATGACTAGACTATGAGTATTTGGAGGCTCTCCGAAAAGGCAAGGCATAGGTGTGATTGTTTATGGCTCCCGCTCGACAACCAGGTAGGTAGGTTACGACTTACCTTATGATTAAACTCCGATTAGCGAAGCATATGTAGAGTTAGGAATTATTGGAGAAAGTATGTTACGCATTCGGGTATGAAGTTGGGATGAAATACTTAGGTTGGTATTGTTTCTTAACTGTGGTTGGTTGCCTTACTTGATCTACAGGCTCGTCACCACGTGTATGATACTAGACTTGACCGTATATCGAGGAAGGATTGATTCATTCTTGACATGATGTTTTGTGTCCATGTGTGGCACGATTGACTTAATATATTCTCATTGGCATTTGACATCATTCATACATTCATGATCATACATTTGGATCGGGTTGCGCGCCACAACATATACACATATATTGGATCGGGTTGCACGTTCCTCAACATATACATATATTGGATCAGGTTGCATATTCCATAACATATACTTATATTGGATCAGGATGTGCGCCATAACATGTACATAGACTTCGCAGGCCCCCATGGGTCATGACTATCGAGATGTGGAGGTATTTCACTCGGAGCGTGTGTGTATCACTGCATTCATATTCACATATTCATACTTATTAGATTTGGACTTAGTATTTGTAATTGTAATGCTATTCTTGGACTGTGTAATCTTTATATCTGATTGTAAGCATGCCTATCTTTCAGTCTCTTACTTTATATATGTTATCTAACTATTTTCGTCCTATGATACTTACCGGTACATAGTGTTTGTATTGATACTACATTGCAGCATTCTTTTATGAGGGAAACGTACGTGACAAGGTCTACTTCCTCTCCACGTGACTGAGTCCAGAGTCTTTGCTGACAAACATCTAGGGTGAGGACTTGGATGGATCCATAACATGTATGGTCCTCTTTATTTATTGTCTTATTAGCTATTCCGATACAATATTGTATTTGTATTCAGACTTGTAGTATGTAGTAGTGGCTCTTGTACGACCTTAGACCAGATTCCTTGAGATTGTTGTATTACTTTTGCACTATTCCTTTATCTATCCTAGACCTATTATGTATATTTTGTGGTTTGGGTTTTACTCTATTTTGTTTGAACTGTGATTAAGGGACGGGTTCGCCTACCAGGTGGGAAAAGAGTAGGTGCCCGTGTGTTCCTCGATTTGGGACGTGACATTTAGTAGACTTAGTGATCTTGTAGTTATTAAAGGAACAAGTACTGACTGTGAAATTATCCTCTAAAACAGAAATGCACATGTGTTACATTAGCTTTGATATGTGTTAGTTGTTGTTTAGATGTAGTGTTTGAGAGAACTGTTGGTGACTTGAGTGACCGTCTTGGCTAATTGTGCAATGTGTAAGAGTAATTTGGTTAAGGTTAATATGTGCGCTTGTGTGTTTCCTTAGTAGTTGTTGGTAACAAAAAGAAGTGTCTAGTAGGACTCGTGGCATAATCATTGTGGTGTATTAGTATAAGTGTTAGGTGCACGAATGCGTAATTTCCATCACTTGGGTGTGCAAGGCCTTTATTTTGACTTGTGTAGGTAAAGTGACCTTTAGAAGGATTATCACTGGCATGAACGTGAACATATATTGTCGTAATGAGACTAGAAGACTAGAGCTAACAACTAGTTAAAGAAGTCGTGGTAAACTTACTTGCCTAGCGGGTTCAGTCGGGAAGTTTATAAAATAGGATTATGACCTGGGAAGATTGTTAGATCACTGGGTGTCAAGGTAAGACTCCTTATGTGCCAAGTGGGCTAATTGTATTTGATTCTTTGCGTGTTGAGTAGATAGTATGCGTGTAGATCATCACTTACGTGGATAAACTGAATTAGATAACCGATATGATATTCAGAATAGGACCTACCTGTAGAGTAACTTGGTACTTATATCTGTTACATGACTTCCATCATTATTGACCTATGATGCCTATGGGAGTACGTTGTGTACTCTGCTACGCTTGTTGCATCTTTTACGTAGATGCATGTACTCAGTCTATTTAGGTTGCAGCTTGGTGCACGGGAGAGTGAGGCAGACCATACAGTTCGGTAGCCTTGATCTCCATCTAGTCAGGTCGTCCCTTTTATTCAGGGCGGCGTTATATTCTGTCATTATTGTATCTTAGAGTTCTTGAACTAGTGACACCAGATTTTAGGGTAGAAACTCTTGTATTTGGTAACCTTTGTAATATTATAAAAGATTTGGTTGTATTAAGGTATTGTTCATTACTTCTGCATTCTCAATTTTAATACCCTTTTGTATGATTAAGGATAGTGGTTCTCCTACGGGTTAGTGTAGGTGCCCTCACGGCACAAATGGGATTTTGGACCGTGATAAACTGGTATCAGAGCTCTAGGTTCACTGGTCTCACAAAGTAGAAGAACAATGTTTGGTAGAGTCTGGCGGATAAGTACGCAGACGTCCGTACCCATCCTCGAGAGGCTACAAGATATTTTGGAATTTTCCCGTTCTTTCACTTATATCGTGCTACCTCATTCAGTTTGTTATCTGGTTGAGTCCAATTGGTATCTAGTCGATTCCAATTGGAATCTAATTCTGACACTCTATTGGAGTGGATCATGCGTGGAAATCATGTTCTAAGGTTATCGAGAAAAATCTAGAATTTGTCCAAGTCTACAGCTTTGTTCTGGTTCAGGCACTTTGCCCCAGCGTAATATCTGCTCGCGTTTGTGGAGCCGCACCAGCAAAAGGTGGGCCGCCGAGGCGTGATCCCAGCTGTTGACTAGAGTTCGCCTCGGCGGTTGATGCCCCGCCTCAGTGAACTCGCTTTTGCGGAAAAGGTTCCACCGCAGTGAATAATCGTTCCATATCTGAAGTCCACCTACGCGAGACTATCCTTGTGGAAGCGTGCCCGCCATAACGGAGCTCACTCTCACGCCAGCAGAATCATTGGGTAGAAACAAGTGAGGTCTGCCCTATTTTTCCTTCTCCACCGTGTGAAATACCAATACATATTCATAGCAATTCAAATCATAGAGAAACCAGCAAGATGATGCGCACATTCAAATACCAAATTATCTGACAATCACAACCAAGACAGAAATGAAAATGAACTACAATCATCCAAATATCTCTGTCTAAGCATTCACCAACCATGAGCAAAACAAAAATAACCAACAAGCAAGTAGCCAAACATAAATATCCAAAATATCCAACCAAAAACTAGGAAATTAAATTATTTGAAATAGAGCCCCACATAGGCTAGAAACTAGTACTAACAGGAGCTCAATCTTGCCTCTTTGAACTCGCCACCTCCTTTAGTGTTGCTGCTTATGTCTCCATCCTCAGGTTTGCGCAGGAAGGAGTAGTCTTCATCATCATGCTCATCCTTAACCGGGAGGGGGTCATTGTAATACAAATGCTTGAACATGCCTTTGATTCCTATCCACACCTTCACGAGAAGCTTGCTCATAGACTTGTTCTTCTTCTTATAGACTTGTGTGGAGCTTACCATGATCTTTGGCTAATTTCTTGTACGTAGTCCCCAGAGTACCAACAGAGGTCTTGAGTCCCTTCTGTACCTCAAGGTATTGCTTCATCTCCTCTTAGGTAAAATAGTCGGCAGAGACACCAGAAGTACTAGCCTAGTGAAAGGCCTAGGAAGTCCAACAACCAAATCTCAAATCTCCTACAATTAAGAACCCATGGCACCAAACTACCCATGTGGATGTGATTGTCGATCTGTAATCATCATCATCCCCACACACGTTCAAGTCCACCTTCCTCTTCTTGCTCTTCACCAAAGTACCCACTATTGACACCTTCAGGGGATGAAAGACCCCCTCAGGATCAATCTAGTCGTCGTTAGGTTGATCCATCACTCCCGCCTTTTGGCATAACTCAGTAATTAGTGAAGGAAACATCAGACTCTCCTCATCTCTAATCAGATAATCCCTCCACTCCAGAATGATTTGATGGCCCACATTCACCGAGACATCATCTAATATGCAGACGATCATGAAGGCGCGAACGTACACATAATCAGAAAGGTTGCTCGAGGGACGCACCCTGTGAGCAATGATGTTCTTCCACCTGCTAGCCTCTGCTGTGAAGTAAGTGTTCTGAATCCCAATTTTCTTATTCGCCCAAGTAATCTTGTTCATGTACTTCTCCGCCACAAGATTTGAGACTAACCAAACTTTATTTCCACAAACATTCTTGGCATACATACCCTCAACGGAGTGATTGAGTAGGATGTAGTGGGCATTAATCACCTCAGCCCCAATCGGTACCATCTTGCCCCGTATTTTTAATCACGGGATTAGGCTCCGTCAACCTCACCCGTTTGAGGTTGGCATAAAACTCTCTCACCTAGTCTTCATTCGCTTTGCAAGGAGTTGGAGCGAAGCAAGTCCAACCCATGTGCTCTAGACGAGCATAAAAATCAGGAAAATGCTCTACCACGCTGGTCATATCCATACCCATCTCCTTCAAAAGCTTTTGTCTCTTAAATTGGCATAATATTGGCTCTCACAGTCCATAGACATGAATCGGATTATGTCATAGTCAGGCGCGAGCTCCTCATCAACAAGTCCATAGGCCCGCGAAGGATTGTCGATCGGGTTTTGGTCTATTTCCCCCAAATTATACTTGCATTGATCAAATTCGAGTTAGTTCAGCGATACAGTAAGGTACATCATGTTATTATGTGCCTAGTGAACCAAAGAAACCAACGGAATTCGACCCAAGCTGACCTATGTGAAGCTACTGTTTTGGGACTATCACTGTCCAGTTTCCACTTTTGCGGAGTACGTCTCGATGTAGCAGGACCGCTCCGGCGGAGGGATGTCCGCTACAGCGTAATTGTTCAAAATTCCAGTTGTTCACTTTAGCGAAGATTTCTCACGCCCCAACTCACCCTCTTCAGCGAAACTAGTATGCCGAAGCGAGGTCGTGGTTCCCAGCCCAAAATCAAACTCCAAACTCAAAAATCTTACACTATTTTGGCCGGAAAACCCTTCCTTTTGCGATCCTAAGGGACATAGAAGGTAAATAAACCCCTATTGAGCAACGATTTCAACAAATCTATGAAAAATTCAACCACCAAACCGCACAACCCGTCACCCGAATCCCGAACTCCAAACTCTCTTTATGTAATTTTAAAAAAACTAGTCTGTTTATGTACAAGAAAATACGATTCTACTAATGCATTTTGTGAGGGGTTACGAAGAACTTATCGAGTGAGATAGCCTTTAATTGTTGTTCCGGGTCAAGCAAGCTTTTGTGCTTCAAACTCTTGTCGTGCCCTTTGATTTTGGTTCCAGGTGAGTTTGGAAATTTGAGTATTTAGGGGAGTAGGGAGAAGTTTTGGGGGTAGTGGGGAGGCTTAGTGTTGAGAACGTGGGGATTTGGAGAGGTAAGTGGGAGTGTAACGTTGGGGCAGAGAGGGGAAATGGGGGGACCTTTTCAGTTTTGAGACTCTTGGGAGTCCGATCTTCCACCACAACGGACTGTCATGTGCCCCAGCGAACGCACAGGTACGGTTGGTCTATCCACCCCGCGAAATACCGACCTTTGTAGTCAATCCGCCTCAGCGACATGTATTACGCAGGTGCGTGTGCGCCCCTACGAGGTTATGTTCTGCCTCTACGCATACTTCTTTGTGAATTTTGGCCGATTGGATATGTATTTACTCGTGCCCGTGTATGTGCGCCAGTGCTAAAGTCCTTGATTGAGCAATATCCCTCCCGCGTAACAGTTGTTACGCATAGTTTGGAAATATACCTTCCGACTCGTATACGCATTGTTCATAAGGTGCCAGGACACCGTGATTTTATTATATTGTATGATCCACTAGATAGATTCTACTTACCCATACCGCATGGACAAAATCTACTTTTATGCGGAGGCATAAAGCTAATGGATAACTTGTAGAGTCTTGAAATTTATTTATTTTAGAGTCGCCACATACTTTATATGGAAAAATTGGAAAATCAATATTTAAAGGATTTTTCAAAAGTGAAAGAAAAATCCAATTTTAAACCAGAGTTCAGGTATTCAAATGACCACCCGGGGAAGGTGTTAGGCACCCCGATATTAAGGATCCCTAAAATACGGTCGACCTCCGATCTTATATAATATATAATTAAATAAAATTGCTTAGTGTTTGAAAATATTGTAAAATACATTGTCATTTAAAATCTTCCGCCAAAAGATAGATTTTTCACACTCTTTTAAAAATTGAACACAAAATCCTCTTTTTAAAATTTCCTTTGTTTTATACAAAAAAGAATAACAAAGTTGTTTATTTCTTTCTAAAATCTTTCAACTAAAAAAATAGGTAGTAAACTACACAATATATATTTATTTTTAAGGAGGTCAACCTTTTAAGAGTTTGTTCCCTACCCAAACTATAGTTAATAAAGGATTCCTAAGTTTATTTAAAGGATAGACAAATTATTATTCAAGCCTTCTTTTGAAATTCATACCAAATTAAGGAAAGTCACATTCTTTTTTTAAGCTAAATTATTCTCATTTATTTGCAAAATATTAATTTGAAACGGGTTTAAAAGCATACAAATAACCGAGAAGAAAGAATAATCTTTAATTAATTATCCGAAAGAAATATCTTATATTATAAAATATTAGCGACTCTATAATTAGATTCTACTTAAGGGGTTCCAATAATATTTAAGAGTTTCACACATAATATACAATAAGAAACAACAAATACGAAAATGAGAACGGGCTAGTGGGTATACCGGCCCACTAGTTACAACGTACATTAAAGTGAAGCCTATTATTTTCTATGCCATTTTCACCCATGGCCGGGCCTTCTACCATTTTTACTATGGTAGGCCTTCTTGCAAATATTTTATGCCATTTTTTCACCCATGGCTGACCCTTCAAGCTCACGGACTCGATGAAAGAATGTGGTGTTAGGCCCTCAGGCCCAATGACTCAACAGTGTGCGAAAACAGCGAGAGGTGGGCCCCGGTGGGCCATGTTCATGCAAAGAGAGGGAGAAAATATACATATGAGTTAGAAGGTACCCAATTATATCAGCTATAAATAATTATTTATGAATGAAATTAAACACTTATCCTATATATTTAACTAATTAAAATTAGACAAAACAGTAAGCCCAAAGATAATAACTTAGATGACTTAATTCAGAATTGATAAAATAAAAGATGGGCCTCAGCGTACGAACAGACGTGAGCAAGGGTAGAAAGCAGGCCCAAATTTTATCATGTCGGGATTGCTTTACAAATGTGGCCACAGGATTTTAAACATGGCAAAAATCGGTTAATTAAAACAAATTGATGCTGAAATTAAAACTTATTTTTAAATAAAAACTAGAAAAATGTAAAATCTTTAAAGTTTTGAGATAATTTTGAGAAATAAAATGAGAGGCTATTTGATAATCTATTTAATCACTCAAATTTCCTTAATTCAATGGAGTAAAATATTTACTAATTTAATATAATTAATTTAGACAATTAATTAAATAATGATCCTCTTTAATTTATAGAAACTGATAGGTATTTCTTGAAATATCTAAATATATGAAAATGATATTTAATAATATATTCGAACATACTTTGCCAAATAAATGGCAAAATGTCACCGAGATAATTTTCGTAAAATCATTTTCACTCTGTAAAATGCATATTTTACTCCATTTATAACTAGGAACTTTAAATACTTAAATGAAAGTATTGGAGGGTAAAAATTAAGTGTAAAAAAATATGGTTGGTGGGAAGATGCCTTACTATGATATCTTCAAGCCTAAGCTTTCCAATGGTTCTATTTTATTTCCAAAGATGGTATAATTATAGCAAATGGGTTATGGTAACTAGTCTGGGTTGCTCGCAACAAGGACTACATTGTAAGTCAAAATTGGTGTCGTATATCCTTGATTGTAGAATTCAATACCGTGCTAGTTATCTTCATACGTGATTGAGAAGAATTCCCGAGAGGCCACGCCCTCAGTTCTGCAAAGTTCATTTTCACTACTCTCCATTCGAGGATGAACGTTTGTTTAATTAGTATATGTTGTAATGACTCGTCCGGTCGTTATGAGCTTTCCATCTTACTTCCTAAAAACATCCATCGCTTAGTATTCACCTGCATGTTTACGCGTGGAATTACGGGTAAGAGTGACCCTTGGCCACGGTGAGGGATAGAATAATTAACTCAAATTATTTTCAGAAATGCTTGTCTCTGCCTCAGTTAAGGCCATACTGCCCCAGCGAGCCCGATCCCACGCCCACTCGGTCCACTGCGGCGAAAGTCTGAAGATTTAATGATCTCACCTCGGAGGAAAATCCTCCTGTAGGAGTGGTATCGCGCCCGCACCAGCAGACATCGATGGGCAAACCTAATCTCTTATTACCTAAGATCCCAAACTCCGAGCTTCATTCTCCCCAAACTTATTCCATCACATTGGAGGCTCGGTGGGGGGAGATTTTTTAGAATTCCTCCATTTAATGCATTGGGGTAAGATTATTGAACCCTATTTATGATTCCTAAAGCTCTTGGTTCATGTTTCAATTGTGGATCTTGGGTGGAGAAGAGGCCTTCTACTTTTATAACCTTACAGTTTGGTTATATGACTTGTTAGCTTAAAACTCAAATACTAGGATGGATTTTTTTAAAATAAGGTAAAAAGAATCGGATATTTAATTGATTTAGAACTTGGAATTAATTCCTAAAATGAAATCAAGAGGAAGGTTTTCCTATAAAAATGGGGATTTGCCTAAATAATTGAACTAAGGTAGATGGGATATTTAAAGATCAAAATGGATCTTTTGAAGGGTTCCTTTTCACACTAGATATCATGTACTCCTTTTGAAATAACTTTATATGTTGACTCTATGTGTGTAAACCTAGGATACCTACATGATTGGTTGTGTTATAGATGTCCAATACCTGTCTGGAAGCAAGTCGTAGACTAGGAGTTCGTGGCGCCCGCTCGCCAATGAGGTAGGCTACAGTTTCCTTTTTTGTAGACTCTGTTAGAAGTATGTAGTAGTTATAAGTATTAAGGGCTATTGGACATGTTTTGGGGTCCCGCCTTAGAATTTGTGATAAACGCTTGGGTGGGTACCAGTGTATAACTATGAATATAGGTGATTTGGGGAATCAGCCTTAAGCAGATTCTGATTGCTGCTATTTGGGCTTGTCGCCGCTACTTGAGATTATTGTGCTCATTCATCACACAGTTCCCTCCAAAGGAAAACCCAATGTATATCTATGAAATATATATGTTGCGTGGGCTTGTAGCCATATTGATGTGACATTCTTGATTTGATTTGTCATGCATTCATCACTCCACATCTCGTATAAATACTTGTAAGGAATTGAGAAATGTTATTTATATTGATTATGCCGATGCATGATGTACACATATCCATATCATTCATACATTCTGTAATGGTCATTGAACTGTTAATATATTGCCGAGAGAGGATTGGGAAGTTACTTATGAGATATGATACATAATACGAGAGTGATGATATATGACGACATTTCAGCCACTGAGCTGGTATCCGATGGGATCAGATGAGTATATGAATATCATGAGTCCCCCATGGGTCACGTGACAGCTACTGCAACAACGTGTGTATACCATATGCATATAGCATTTGCACTCATATATACATAATTTGCATTGCATCTCATTTATACTCTTGATGATTATTCAGTATTGTGTGTACTCGGGGTTGATGTTTAGTAGACTTAGTGACCTTGTGGTTATTGAAGGAACAAGTACTGACTGTGAAATTATCCCCTAAAACAGAAATGCACCCGTGTTACATAAGCTTTGATATGTGTTGGTTGTTGATTAGATACAGTGTTTGAGAGAACTGTTGGTGACTTGAGTAATTTCATGGCTAATTGTGCAATGTGTAAGAGTAATGTGGTTAAGGTTAGTATATGCACATGTGTGTTTCCTTAGTAGTTGTTGGTAACGAAAGGAAGTGTCTAGTAGGACTCGTGGCATAATCATTGTGGTGTATTGGTCTAAGTGTTAGGTGCACGAATGCGTAATTTACATCACTTGGGTGTGCAAGACCTGTATTTTGACTTGTGTAGGGAAAAGACCTTTAGAAGGATTATCAATGGCATGACTGTGAACATATAATGCTGTAATGAGACTAGAAGACTAGGGCTAACAACTAGTTAACAAAGTCGTGGTGAACTTACTTGCCTAGTGGGTTCGGTTGGGAAATGTATAAAATGGGATTATGACCTAGGTAGAGTGTTAGATTACTGAGTGTAAGAGTCCCTATGTGCTAAGTGGGCTAATTGTATTTGAATATGGTTGATGCTTTGCATGTTGAGTAGACTATATGCTTGTGGATCATAACTTACGTGGATGAATTGTATTAGATAACCGATATGCTATCTAGAATAGGACATCCTACCTGTAGAGTTGTTGGAAATTTTACTAATGAAGGATTGCGTTTATCCCATCTTTAATAACTTAAATATGTGGGCCCCACATGTCAAAAACGTCATTTCTTCGCACATGCCTAATCTACTAAGTGAGTAGATGATGTTAGTGTCAAGTATCGTCAAATTTCATTAAGAAATGAAAGAGATATTGGTACACAAAGTAAGGTGTTTGAGACATGAAAAGATGGAGTGTTTTGGCCAAAATGACAAAGCTCCCTCATTGGTGAAAGAATGAGAGTTTATGTAATATATAAACTCTAAGTTTGAGTAAGGGTTTGGGGCCCTGAAAGTTTCGGAACGTTACAACAATTCCAAAACCAATAGACGTAACTACAGACTGTTTAATTGCTCAAAACGTTACAAAGGTAATAAAGAAATAACAGTTACAAGACGTAACTGTTGGCCTTTCAATTTGTACGAACGTTGTAAGCACCTGGTCAATTGCCTCACTTTCTGCTCCTATAAATTGAACATCTCTGGAAGACGCTAAATTGGACACTACGATATCTGAAATATTCGCTGATCTACGAATTACATTACTCAAGGTATCCAGTCTTATTGGAAGGATACAGTGATACAAACTGGATATCGGACATAAAGAACACCAAATCCACCAGTGGGTATGTTTTTACAATTAGTGGTGGAGCTGTGTCTTGGAAATCCTCTAACTAAACATGCATCGCCCGATCCACGATGAAATCAGAGTTTATCGCTTTGGACAAAGCAGGAGAAAAAGCAAAGTGGCTTCACGACTTCTTAGATGATATCACTTGTTAGGATAAACCCGTGCCTTCGGTGATGATTCATTGTGACAGCCAATCGGCTTTAGGAAGGGCACAAAGTAATATGTACAATGACAAGTCTAGACATATTCGTCGAAGGCATAAGACCGTTAGGCAATTGATCACCACGGGTGTCATTTCCATTGATTACGTCAAATCAAATGATAACTTAGAGGATCCGCTAACTAAAGGCCTACCCAAAGATCAAATATTCCGCTTGTGTAGGGGAATGGGATTAAACCCATACAATAAGAATCTTTATGGTGGTAACCCAACCTTACTGACTGGATATCCCAAGAATTTGGTTCAATGGGAAAACTAAGCTATAGAAGTTCAGTTTAGAGCTTCACTTGAAGTAAGAGCACTTCAGATTATCATTCTTTAAATAAAGATAACTCCAAAGTCATTTCCGTGATAGACACTAAGTACTACCTACATGATGGGTAAAAGATAAGTTTCTGAAACTTTTAATGATTCCTAACACTTGTGAGTGGGGTAGAGCAATATACCTTATAGGAGATCACCTATTTAAGTGCGAAGACAGGCCGCAACAATTGTACGCACTTAAGAATTCAAGTGTTGTCCAAGGCCACAACGGACAAAACAATAAGAAGAAGATGAATAAAGAGAGTTATTGTGTTGATATCATTGTCTTGGTTTACACTAAACACCGACGGTTCAAGATATCACGTTCACCGCGTAGTAAGTAAATCCGATGGTAATCAACTAAGGAAGGTTCAAAGCCGAAAGCTACCTATTCTGATGCAATATCTTTCCGCTGAAAGATTGCTGAACTTTGGCACCCTGTGTGCACCAATTCTCTTTCAAGAGGGGATTATTGGAAATTTTACTAATGAGGGATTGAGTTTATCCCGTCTTTAATGACTTAAACACGTGGGCCTCGCATGTCAAAAACGTCATTTCTTCGCACATGCCTAATCTACTAAGTGAGTAGATGATGTTAGTGCCAAGTTTCGTAAAATTTTGTTAAGAAATGAAAGAGATATTGGTACATAAAGTAAGGTGTTTGAGACATGAAAAGATGAAGTGTTTTTGGCCAATATGACAAATCTCCCTCATTGGTGAAAGAATGAGAGTTTATGCAATATATAAACTCTAAGTTTGAGTAAGGGTTTGGGGCCCCAAGGGGTAATCCATGTGTTTAGATGTGAGAGGACCTAGGTGAACTTGAGTTCGGGGATAAGCCCCACCCGCGCGCCGCCGCCACCCGCCTGTCCGGTCCAGTCCGGGCTTGGGCTCGGGTCACGGGCTGTTGCTTTCTTCTGAAACTTTCTTTTTGGTCCCTGAAATGTTAACTATTTATATTCTGGTCCCTGAAGGTTTCAGAACGTTACAACAGTTTCAAAGCCAACAGACGTAACTGCAGACTATTTAATTGCTCAAAACGTTACAAAAGTTACAAAGGTAATAAAGACATAATAGTTACTGTTGGCCTTTCAATTTGTACGAACGTTGTAAACACCTGGTCAATTGCCTCCCTTTCTACTCCTATAAATTGAACATCTCTGTTCGATTGGAAGACATATAAAAAGACACAACAGAACGCAGAAGCAAACAACACACCCTTCTCTCTGTTAGTCAGAAAACTCAAACAAGCAATAGCAATCTGTTCTTATTCATCTTCTTCGCTAGAATCAACAGTATTTGATTTGTACTGTTGATTAATTGTTGTTTTATCTTGGGAGACTATTGCCCAATATCGTAAAAGCATCTATACGGAGTAATTTTGTCTTAAAGACAAAGAACCATCTTTCGACTCAACGTTACTTTGTTTAACCTTTCGAATACACTTCAACCCCATTTCTTTACCTACAATCCGGTTCAATACCAACAAGAGTAACTTGGTACTTATATCTGTTACGTGACTTCCGTCATTGTCAACCTATGATGCCTACAAGGGTACGCTGTGTACTAATGCTATGCTTGTTGCATATTTTACGTGGATGCATTTGCTTGGTCTATTCAGATTGCATCTTGGAGCACGAGAGAGTGAAGCAGACCATACCGTTCGGTAGCCTTGATCTCCATCTAGTCAGGCCATCCCTTTTATTCAGGGCGGCGTTGTTATATTATGTCATTATTGTATCTTAGAGTCCTTGTACTAGTGATACCAGATTTTGGGGTAGAAGCTGTTGTATTCGGTAACCTTTGTAATGTTATAAAAGATTTGGTTGTAAAAAGGTATTGTTCATTACTCTCGCATTCTCGATTTAATACTCTTTTGTATGATTAAGGATAGTGGTTCTCCTATGGGTTAGTGTAGGTGCCCTCACGACACAAATGAGATTTTGGATCGTGACACTGTCACAACTTAAATGTCAAATTTAAACTGTGGAAGATCCGTTGAAGACAATGAAGTACGAGTTAAAGGGTTTGTACCTTTCTAATCGTGGAGAGAGAAGATGGATTAGGGGCATTGAGGGAGGGACCAAAAAAATGAAGAAAAATAAATTAAGTTGACTACTATGAAAAATATATTATACTATGTGAATTTAGAAAAGATAAAAGAAAAATATAAACTAAGTTGAAAACAACTATGTCAATGAGAAAAAAAAGAGCAAGGTTATTGGAATTAGAGCTCGAAACCCAGTCAATAACGAGGGGGAACTTGAGAGATATGACCAAGTAAATTATATAGAAGTTCCTCAATACATACCAGATTTTTGTTGAGGCTTATAGGTGCAAGTGCAACCATACCCTTAAGGGTAGGTCCGTCCCCGAAGAGAACAAACAATTTTAATTATTTAGCTTTCAGATAAATATTTCTAAAAAATTAGATATTGATTCAAACATCTTAAGACCCCTTTGTCCACATATGTTGTTTCAAGAATTTTAAAACAATATTTGGAGATTGTTTCAAATGAATGTGTGTATCAAACATACCTATTATTCCAACTTTAAAATTAAAATATGAAAAATAAATTTAAAGACTTTTCAAGTTTTTCTAAAAATTTCACCGACAAAACTTCAACAATATTTTTATGTCTAAACACAACTAAAACTTTCTTTCAAATACTTTTTAAGTTAAATCTTCACATAAAATTTAGTAGTCATTTGGATTTTAAAAAATCTTTATTATATGAAAAAAAGTTAAAAAAGAATATTAAGACGTTAAAGTTATGTTTGTACATACATTTAACTTGAAAAAAATAAAAGTTTTGTGAGGGAAAAAATATTTCACTTAAAAACGGATCAAAATAATCTTTTTAAACTTAAAGTTCATCTTCAATTGTTTTTTTCTTAAATGAATCCAATATATAATAAAAAATACAATACAATTTCCTTTGTAACAATATTCATATCCAAACGGCCCGCCCTTAAACGAAGTTGGTGGGTTGGTAGCTAGAGCAAAATTTAGACAGGTTTTTCAAGTTTCTCGAGAAGTGTATTCACGTGCCAGGGCCATTAAACAATTTTCCGTCGGGGATATAGGCACACCGTAAACCCCAATCGACGATTGAAAGAAGAGATGGCAAAGACAAAGCATCAAAAATCCAAACCCAACAAACAATCCCATGTATGAATCCTTCATTCAAAATTATCTAAATTTCTTATCTCTACTGTTTTCTTTATTTGTTAATCAAATATATTTGATGAAAGCATAACGGTTGCCACATGTTAATATCAGGTAACAAATTAACGGTTTTCTATTTGTTTGGTAAATATGCGATTTTACTTCATATGGTGTAATTGTGGAAATTGAGTGTGCTTGCCAATAATTTACTGAGTCTATGTGCTGCTTTGTCTTTGTTACTGTCCTTATGTTGATTCACGCCAATGTGACAGGCTAAAAAGCACGGAAAGCAGGCGGATATTTCTGAATTTCGAGCTCAGCTTGGTGCATTGGGCTTAAAGATTATTCAAGTGACGGCAGATGGGAATTGTTTCTTCAGGTTTGTGCTTAGTAATGAAAGACACGATATACATTGTGTTGACCGTGTATATCAATTAGGAGGATTTTGTATATAATTTACTATATTTGTAGAATTCTTGTACAAGTGTAATTATGGTAGTAGTATTACATTAGGAAAATGTATTAGTCTTCTATTAGAAAAAAGTAGATCTATTTTTTATAATTAGATATTGTATATCATGTATATATACCTCTTCATTAATGAAATTAATCAAGGTATTATTCTCTTGCATGATATCAGAAGTTTAGGGCAAAAATTCCTTCTCACCTTCCACCGCCCTCTTCTCCTCTCGGATTCTGAGTTATTCGGCCACCGGCCGACACCTCCTCTTTCCCAAAATTTTCTTCAAAATCCCTAATTCTCCTCTTGTTCTTTCTCATGTCTACCTCAAAGAACATGTTTCATCCTGCCCTTACAATCTCCAACATCAAGAATCACATCCCTAGGAAAACATCTAATACATGACGTGAGCGGAATTATTTAAAGTTCACGCACACTCTAATCGAGTCCTTCATCACATCATCCTCTCGGACATAGGCAAGGATAAGGTGCCTACCACCGATGATGACACTGAGTTATGGGTAACTCTTGATGCTATGGTACTCCAGTGGATTTATTCCACTGTTTCTACGGACCTCTGGCAAACTATTATTGAACCCGACGCCACAGCGATGGACACTTGGAATAGGTTGCGTGATATATTCCAGGATAACAAAAATTCCCATGCCGTGACCCTTGAGCAAGAATTCTTCCACATCAATATGGAGGATTTTCCAAATGTCTCCGCCTATTGTAAGAGGCTCAAGGAGTTGTCGGATCAACTCAAGAACGTTGGCGCTCCCATCACAAATGATTGTCTTGTTCACAGATGGTTGCAGGCCTCTCTGAGGCTTATAATGGCGTTGTGATGCTTTTTCATCAAAGTAATCCTCTCCCGCCATTCTACTAAGCACGTTTCATGCTCACTTTGGAAGAAACTGGTTTAGCTAAAAAGGCGGCAACCGGCGCCAATTCCGCCACGATGGTAACCACGTCCGATGACCCTCACTCCTTCTCGGACAATTTTGGCCAAAATCGTAACAACGGTGGCGTCAAAAAGAGCCAAAATCAGAAAAATGGTGGCAAAAATCGCGGCGACAGTGGTGGCAGACCAACGGGTGGTGGCGGCAGGCAGTAGAGGCCAACTGGGCCAATACACCGATGGAATCGCCCAGCAGGCCTTCGCCGTGCCAACCAGCGATTTACCTGATATTGAGGCCGCGATGCATACACTTGGATTTAATCATCCGGACGCAAATTGGTACATGGACACTAGAGCCACTTCTCATATGACGTCAGCGCCAGATAATCTCTCGTCTTATTTCAATTTGAGCCAAAATTATGACATTATTGTTGGCAATAGCTATTCAATTTCTATTCGTGGTTATGGTCACACAAATTTATCTCCCCCACACCCACCTTTAGCCTTGAAAAATGTCCTTCATGCTCATCAATTAAAAATTTGGTGTCTGTTCGAAAATTCACAATTGATAATTGAGTTTCTATTGATTTTGACCCTTTGGAATTTTCTGTGAAGGATTTCACGACGTGGATACCTTTAATGAGATGTAATAGTCGGGGAGAGCTTTATCTAATCACCACCACCACTTCCACGAGTCAAGCCACACCATTAACGTTTGCCGCTCTAGCACCTTCTTTATGTCATACACCTTTGGGTCATCCGGGGGCGTTTGTCATTTCTTCTCTTAACAATAATAAGTTTATTGAATGTAATAGTACGCGTAGTACTAATATTTGTCCATCTTGTCTGATTGAGAAACATGATAAGTTACCGTTTGTAGCCTCAAATTCTAGTACCTTGTTGTCTTTTGATATTATTCATAGTGATTTGTGGACATCTCCCGTTTTAAACTCTTTGGGCCACCGCTATTATCTGTTATTTTTGGATGATTATTTTAATTTTTTGTGGACCTTTCCTT
Source organism: Anisodus acutangulus (assembly GCA_029783415.1). Lineage (NCBI taxonomy): Eukaryota > Viridiplantae > Streptophyta > Magnoliopsida > Solanales > Solanaceae > Anisodus > Anisodus acutangulus. The sequence continues at coordinate 11,119,815 of CM056509.1, forward strand.
TGTCTAAAAAGTCTCAAGTTTTTTCCACATTCCTAAAGTTTAGAGCATTCGTCCATACCCAATTTGAACGGAAAATTAAAAATATTCAATGTGATAATGGAAGAGAATTTGATAATGGGCCGTTTCGGAAATTCTGTGACACTAATGACATATTCTACTTCGAGTCCAGGGCCTGTTACTCATAGCCAACGAGGAATTTTTAAACCTAAAAGACATTTAATCTCAATTCTAATATCACTAAATCGCCTTTGCCACGTAATCCAGTGTCTACCCTTCATGATCCAAATTGAAAAATGGCCATGGATGATGTATTTAATGCTCTTATTGAAAATAAGACGTAGAAGTTGGTGTCCCGTCCGCCTGGTGTCAATGATTTTCGTTCTATGTGGATTTTTACTCATAAGGAAAAATCTGACGTTTGTTTTGAGAGGCATAAGACCCGTCTTATAGGTGATGTCAAAACTTAACAAGTTGGCGTGGATTGTGGAGAGACATTTAGTCCGGTGGTCAAACCGGCAACCATTCGCATTGTTCTCGGTCTGGCTCTCTCAAAAGCATGACCTATTCATCAGCTAGATGTGAAAAATGCTTTCTTACCCGGCAATCTCAAGGAGACAATATATATGCATCAGCCCTTGAGTTTTAGGGACCCCGATCATTCTAATCATATCTGTTTGCTCAAAAAGTCCTTGTATGGACTTAAACAGGGCCCACGGGCGTGGTATAAGATGTTTGCTGATTATGTGTCTACTATTGAGTTTTCTCACAGCAGGTTTGATCATTCTTTGTTCATCTATCGTCATGTTACTTCTTTGGCATATATTTTGTTATATGTGGATGATATTATATTAACTGCCTCTTCTGATAAACTGCGCAAGTCTATTATGTCTCTTCTCAGTTCCGAATTTGCTATGAAAGACTTCGGGCCCTTGAGTTATTTTTTGGGTATAGCTGTCACACGTCATGCATGTGGTCTATTTTTATCATAGAGGAAATATGCGGTTGAGATTATTGAGAGAGCTGGTATGTCATCCTGTAAGTCCTATCCTACTCCGGTTGATACAAAACCGAAGCTGAGTGCTAACTCTAGCACACTTTATGAGGATTCCTCCCACTATCGTAGTCTTGTAGGGGCTCTTCAGTAGCTTATTTTCACGAGGCTCGATATTACTTATGCAGTGCAGCATGTGTGTTTATTTATGCATGATCCGAGGGATGAACACATGCATGCTCTTAAACGCATTATACATTACATACATGACACTCTTGATTATGGTTTGCATTTATATCCATCCTCCGTCTCGACTCTTGTGTCTTATAAAGATGCTGATTGGGGTGGATGTCTAGATACCAGACGTTTGACATCTGGCTATTGTATGTTTCTTGGTGATAACTTAGTTTCTTGGTCGGCAAAACGCCAAGCTATTTTATCACGATCTAGTGCGGAGGCCGAGTATCGAGGGGTAGCCAATGTGGTGTTTGAGTCCTGCTGACTGCGTAATATTCTATTAGAGCTTCACTTTCCTATTCAGAAAGCTACCTTGGTATACTGTGATAATGTTGGTGCAGTCTATCTCTTTGGGAATTCGGTCTAACATCAGCGCACTAACACATATCGAGATGGATATTCACTTTGTTCGCGAAAAGATAGCTCGTGGACAAGTACATGTCTTGCATATCCCTTTACGGTACCAAATTGCTGACATCTTTACTAAGGGTTTTCCCTTAGTTTTGTTTGAAGATTTTATGGACGCCTCGGCTAGGGGTCGGTGGGCATGACACCGAGCGCCCCGAGCCCGCCGGCCCCGCCCCGACCCCGCCAAAAAAAAAAAAATTACGTGACTCGAACTCGGGACAGACGATGTCTCGTCTGAGACCCGAGCCCGCCCAGTTCGCGAGACCCGAGCCCGCCCCGAGCCCACCCCGCCCCTTTTAGAAAATGGCGTTGCACCAACGGCCATAATCTAAAATGGCTGCACCAACGACTATAATCTATTATGGCCAATAACGGCCATTTTAGCCCCCCCCCCCTCCCCAACCCCCTACCCCTTAATATTTATTTTTAACCCATAAGTTGCAATTTAGATTTTAGACAATTGTATTTGTATTACAAAAAAATCATATGTCTATTAAATAATATAAGAGGCACAAAAACAGCCTTGGGATGTTTTTATTACACTATCTTATTTTGTTTATTGAGTTTTTTTTATACATATGTTATTTAAAAAATAAAATAAAAAAAAAATGAAAACCCGCCGTATCCCGCCCCGAGCCCGCCCCGACCCGAGCCCGACGGGATCGGGACGGGACTTGCTCCAGTCCCGCCAGACCCGATCCCGCCCCTTCTCCCGTTCCGCCCGACTCCCACTCCCGACTCCCGCTGCAGCTGCACTCCGAGCCGCCATCGACCACTCCTAGTCTCAGCGTACGACAACCGTCCGCTATGACTGCGGGGGTGTGAAAGACACGATATATGTCAATTAGGAGGATTTTGTATATAATTTACCATATTTGTAAAATTCTTGTACAAGTGTAATTATGGTAGCAATATTGCATTAGGAAAATGTATTAGTCTTGTATTAGGAAAGGTAGATTTATTTTCCATAATTAGATATTGTATATCATGTATATATACCTCTTCATTAATAAAATTAATCAAGGGATTATTCTCTTTCATGTAAGATTGCCCTTTTTCTACATATTGGCCGGTTTTATTTAGAGTTGTATCAGAGCATTGTAAACTAGCATATCTTTACACATTGTTTGATTACAAAAATGGGGAAAATAATCTCCACATAGAATCTAGCATAAGTTATGCAATGTTGGTTTCTCTTTTTACACATAAAATATAGCATTGCTAATACAATGTTTGATTCACTATTTTTCTTTTTCTGCATAACTAGTACATGTATAAGTTATGAGGGGAATCTTTGTATTATTTTATGCAGGGTAGAAGATAGAATAACTAACACATGAATAACTAAACCCTGCACAATTAATCCATGCATTACCAATATCCGCATAACTAATCGCTGCATTACTAATACATGTATAACTAATCGCTGCATTATTAATACTTGCTCAACTCTAACCAGCAACCAAAAGACATAGTTTGGTTTAGAGATGCACAAGACTTCATGTGAATCTATTTTAACGTCCCATCTCGTTACCCTTGTATTTCTAAGTAATGAATTGATTATTGAATACCCAGTACGTTCTTGGGATTTCCATGATTACATGTTATAATAACTGGAACTGGAATAAAGGCTAATCAATCATTGTGTTTATGCAGGGCATTAGGTGATCAGCTGGAAGGCAATGAGGAGGAGCATGAGAAATATCGGGATATGACTGTAAAATTTATCAGGGTACGTGTTTCCTTAGAAGACTTGATTGTGCTTCAATATATTATCAGGTGACATGGAATTATTTTCACGCAATCTTGTCCATTGAAGGCAAGATACACTTGTGATACGCCTAGGAACGTTTTTTTGTACCTATCATGTTATTTGTATTATGGTTGTGAGAATCCCGTACGGAAAACATATAAATTTTGGATGGATTACAGCATAATTAGCAAAATCTGAAAGATAAAAAGAATAAGAAAGCCTAGAATGCTTGGGATACGAGGTAGGACAGATTAAAAGGTGTGAAACTCGGACTGAACTAGGTATTCAGACACATGATATTTCACAACTACTACCCGGGGTTTCATATGAGATCCTGAAAGAGGAAGGGTAGGAGCAAGGTTGAAGTTGTGTAGTTTTGGGGTTTCAAAGAATAAGGTGATTTAGGTTTTAAAAAATAATTTAAGGAGGAGTGCGATCCAATCATATTCTCTAAAGGTTCTCATTTTTCTGTGGTATCTGCATTTGATATGATCTCCATATTCGTATCCAGACTATATAGTTTAAATCTTTGTTCACAAGGGATACACTTTTTCAGTTTATTATATACTCTGAAAAACCTTAATTAAGACGACCAAAACCTCCTAATTTAGTTGAGGATTGAGGACGTATTCTGAGGTTCTATATAATTAATTCAAACTAGTTTGCTACTGAGGCACAAATGATTGATACGATAGATGGATTTTGTGTAAAAAATATGCAACCACATAATCTCTAACTGTGTTGAGACTCTTACTCGGATGGGATCAATTACAGTTCTACCGAGGAGATTCCATTTTGACAAGGCGAGAAGTAGCAGCCTAGAAACTTAAGTTTCTTCCACAGCTACTGTTTTTATTCCCCTCTCGAGTATCTACCTTTATTCTCTTCTTTGAGCTTATATCCCATTATTTCTCACCAAAGTTGCTACCTCCGCCACTCTTCTCTATATTATATTCCGACAGATACCACATTCTGTCTGGGAAGAACTGAGCCATGCTTGTGACATTTTTGTTGAATTTTAATATATAGTTCTATCCTTCGACTAATGTACGGGGTGGGTTGGAGAGAGGGTGGTGGAATCTCTGTTTGTGGGACCCAATAAAAAAGAAAAAAAAGAAATAAGATTGGTTTGTTTTGCAGCTTGCACAGTTGAGCAACCTGCATAATCAATTTGCAAGATTGCAAATTGGCAAGTAGGCGTACAACCAATTTTAGTTGATTATGGTGAGCAACAAAAACACTATAAATAGAGAAACTGCTTTCTCATTTCATCACACCAATTCAGAGATAAATATGGAGTGTTGAGAGCAGTTCACAAGCATAGATAGAAAAGTCTATGAAAAAAATAGAGTGCAAGCTGTGTTAGAGTGAGTTGTATAAAATAAACAGGGTTGTTTCTTTTGAGTCGGTAGACTTTTGAGACTACCAAGGGTGTTAAATTTCTCATTGTAGTGGTATTGTAGTGCTCCTTTTGAGTATTACATTCTCCACGTTAAAAAGACTTGGTGTCCTTGTTATTCTCTTGTTCTTGTATTTAACGTGGATATTATTCCTATGTGGAATTATTATTTCTCAACATGGTATCAGAACCATGACAAATAATGGTCAACTGTCTTTCTAGTTCCCTTGTCTCACATTTTTTAGTGACAAATGGTGTTTACGTATGAAAGCCATTCTTGGCTCTCAAGATGTGTGAAAAATTGTAAACAAAGGGTATACAAAACCGGATAATGTGAAAACTCTGCCTCAAAATAGAAAAGATGTCCTAGCAAAGACAAGGAAGAAGGATCAACAAGCCCTCAATCTCATCCATCAATGCTTGGATGAAGCCATGTTTGAGAAGGTGGCGGATGCAACCACCTCAAATGAAGCTTGGAAGATTTTACAAAATTCTTTCCAAAGAGTTGACAAAGGGAAGAAGGTAAAAATCAAACTTAAGGGCTGATTTTGAAGTTTTAAAAATGAAAGAATTCGAATCCATTTTGGATTATTATTCAAGAGTGATGTTGTTGTGAATTAATTAACAAGGTACCAGGAGGTAGTAGACGATGTACATGTGGTAGAAAAGATCTTTCGCTCTTTAACACTTAAATTTGATTATGTGGTGTGTGCTATTGAAGAGTCTAAAGATTGAGACTCTAGGATGACGGGCAATTGAAAGTTCGTTACAAGTCCATGAAGAAAAGATCATAGGAGACAAGAAGAGCCACTGGAGTAACTTCTTAAAACTAAGGCATCCTTCAAAAGTTATGGAGATAAAGAGAGCTATAGAGGGCATGGACGAGGACAAAGCTGTGGCGTCGTGAAAAAGGAAAAGATTATGGTAACAACATCAACAATGAAGATAAAAGCCACCAAACATTCAGGGGTAGGGGTCGTGGACAAAGAAGAGGAAGAGGTTGTGGTTACTTTCAAGAAATGAATGGAAGAAGCATGAGAAATCTAAAATTAAGTGTCATAATTGTCACAAATTTGGCCATTACTCTCGGGAATGTCGTAGCAATGTCGAAGAGAAAGCTAACCTTGTGGACGACAACAAAGAAGATGAGTCACATTTTACTAACAGTCAAGGAAGAAGACGAGCATGATTGTAGTTCGCAGTTTTTGGACAATGGAGCAAACAATCATATGTATGGATACAAAGACAAGTTTGTGGAGATCAATAAAATGGTGAAGGGTAATGAGTCTTTTAAAGATACCTCACTCAAAAGAATTTAATGACTTTTGTTAGTTTCATGGAATTCGCCGCGCTGTAACGGTACCTTACTCACCACAACAAAATAGGGTAGCATAGAAAAAGAATTGGACAATTCTTAATATGGCTAGATGTATGCCCAAGAAATTTTGGGCCGAGGCTGTTTCTTGTATAGTTTATTGAGAAGCGGGTCTCTAATAAAAAATGTTAGAGATCAAACTCCTAAAAACACATAGGCGGGAGAAAGCCAAGTGTCAAGCACTTGAGAATCTAACAAAGGAGAGCTAAGTTTGATGATTGAAGTGTTAAGCATGTATTTATTGGCTATGATACGAGTTCAAAAGGCTACAAATTATACAACCCAAACAATTACAAAGTTGTGGTCAGTTGTGACGTTGAATTTTATGAAGAAACATCATGGCATTGGGTGGTGAGTCATCTCCAAAGTATGGAAGAAATCATGTGTCCTTTCTTCTGAGCCTCCCATTTACCATCTTTGAGGTATCTCCAAAAGACACATTACCCCTCATTGTTTTATTGATCTCCACAAACTTGTCTTTTTTTGGTAAAGTAATAAAATGTCATTAGAAAAGCATCAAGAAGATGCAAGGTTACAGATGAGCAAAAAGCTGCTTCAAACAAAACATGAAGCAGACTAAACAAAATCTGTAAAACAGTCTAAAGAAATCCCTACATCTCTACTGTACTAGAGACATGGAGTTAACAAATTCTAGAAAGTTATCCACACTGTTTACAGGGAAAAAACGTGCCAACTGAAAAGACTGTCGCTTCCCAGATTGGGTAAAAATGTAAACCTATAGCTGCAGAAGTAGGAATAATGGCACCGGAAATAATATTGTTTCCGTAAAGTAGAGACCCTAACTAAACACCTAGACTTTAAAGTGGAATTAGGAGTTGAGATTCTATCAAAGCATCTACTGTTTCTCTCCTTCCATAGGGTCCAAAAAATTACTGCTGGGATCATTCTGCAGATCCTTTTGATGGATTTATCAATTCTCCAAAGTATCCGGCTAGCATAGGCATCTTTGATGTTGAAAGGCATTACCCATTGGAGTCCAAACATAGAATAGAAGAAATACCAAAGGCTAGCTGCTGCAGGGTAGTGCAACCACAAACTTGTCTTTGCACCATACATATGATTGCTTTCTCCATCGTCCAAATACTACGAGCTACAAGCTACAATCATTATATTTCTCTAAATTGGTGTGATGAAATAAGGAAGCAACTTCTCTATTTATAGAGTTTTTGTTGGTCATCATAACCAATTAAAATTGGCTGTATGCCCACTTTGTCAATTTGCAGGATTTATGCAAGTTGCTCCACTGCTCAAGTTGCAAAACGAACCAACAACAACAACAACAACATACCCAGTGTAATCCCACAAGTGGGAAGTTGCAAAACGAACCAATCTTTACTTTTTTTTTTCCGTAAGTCACACAAATGGACATTTGTTTTGGAGTTTTTTCTTCTGTTTAAACTTCGATTGCAAAATTATTAATTTATTAATTCTTTTTGGGACATTTGGTATCGAATTTTTGAACTAATTATTGTTCTGGTAGTCTTGATGCTTGTTAACCAAATGCTCTCTTTATATGGAGATATTACTTGTTTTCAACAAGCTCTTTCGATTCAGAAATGTGTAGTCATAAATCATAATTACTAGTAAACTCAATTGCAACCTGTTTTAGTTATGAATTTTTATCACAATCCTCACTAATAGCCGAAGCTGGAATAGATTGAAAACAACCTACAATATTTTAGTTGATTGAGGAAAATTGTGCTTTCTTTAAGAGCATCCTGTATTTTCAGGAGATGTTATTGATGTGACTGTGGTGAAGTTTAAACATATGATTATTGATGCCATATGATGAACCATAGCACAAAACATTACTTTTGTCTTAGTTTTTATATCCTACATCTGCTGTTATGTCATGTTCTCCAGTACTTAGAACACCGAATCTGATTTTAAACTAATAGTGGAGCTATATTTAACAGAATAGCCGTGATACGTTTGAGCCTTTTATTGAAGATGATGTACCATTTGATGAATATTGTGAGTCCATGGAGAAGGATGGCACTTGGGCTGGACATATGGAACTACAAGCAGCTTCTCTTGTTACTCATACCAATATATGCATTCACCGAGTATGTCTCCTCCGCCTACTTAATCCCTCTGATACCTATAAGCAATTCTTGATATTATAGAACACCTAGTTTTTTAAACATCAAAGTTTCTCACTTCATAGTGCTCTGACCTGATGTTCAAGGGATCTTAGACTGACTGATTATTTAAATCCGATGTGGACAGCATATGTCACCTCGCTGGTACATACAGAATTTTGACAACCATGAATCTCGGATGCTTCATCTGTAAGTGCGGAAAGAATATGAGATCTCAGTTTTTCACTTGCTTATGCTTTTTTATGATCTGGAGCCCCTCCACTGCATGATTTTCTTTAGTTGTTTATCAGGAATGTCTCTTAGCTGGGATAGAATTGTTGAAGAATACGACTCATTTCATTGGATCATTTAGAATTGACATTTAGGGGAGATGAATTTTAGTATATTAGCTATTGGAGAAGAAAGGACCTCTATGTGGAATAGACAATCTAGTACTTTATTGAACTTAAAAAAGTTTTATTTTTGTTCCGGGTTTACTTTCTCTGGGACCAGTCTAATTTTGTATTTTCTAACTACATCCCATATAGAGAAAAAGAGGATCTCATAGCTGTAATTGATAGCTTAACTGGAGGAGGATGAGCAAGTTCACTATAGTGCTAATCTACGCTATGCCCCAATGCTTGATATCTAGTTCTATATCCTCTTTTTTGAAGCTTCTGTTCTGTCAAAACTCAGCTGAATGTTGCAACCTTGTTCCTCCATCAGTACTCTCCTAGTTGTTCTCACACTTGCTGTTTATTTCTTCACTTTAGAGTCTTCATTTTTTTTTTGGTTGTGGAGGGTGGGGGTAGATGGCAAAATTCTCATTTTGCCTAGTAAAAACAGGTATATGTAGATCATTCTCTTTTAGCTGTTACAAGCGTTCTGAAAAATTTCATGACAAGTGATGTAATTTTCTAAGTACTTGATCCTACTGCATGGACATCTCCGTCTCTCCTTCTCTTTTCTTGTGCATGCACACATGTATTGCTTACAGGAAGCGATGGGAGAAAACCAAGAAACTAATTTTAAATACTACGTTTTCTTAATCTGTGCTATTTTGCTTAACTTTTCAAGTAGTTGTAAAGTTCACAAGAGTCTATCTCTTTGGTTGTTTGAGAGATTTAAGGTTATATTCAGTATATCCCTTCTTTTATTTTGTTCCAAGCCAAAACTTAAATCCTATATGGATAGACACGGTCTTGCGAAATAGCTGACAGTTCAAGTTTTATAAGCAGCTTGGACACCCCTCCCCCCTTTTGTTTTTCCTCAACATTAATGTCTCCTTCTTTCTCCATTGTGGAGAGTCTGGTGTATCTAGCTCTTTATGTACCGTAATTGACCGACCGTTTTGGTCCATTTTCATCCATTACTTCTTAGCCCCTTCATCTATTTTGTACATATTTGTTGCCTGACTTGCATAATTACTGTTAGTTCTTATCATGACGGAGAGCATTACAATAGCGTCCGGCTGAAGGAAGATTCTTGCACTGGACCAGCTAGCCTGATTATTATCAAGGTTTACAGCATTTCAATTTTTCGTATTTATTGTGATAGGATTAGCAATATTATAACAATGAGGATTTCTTGCATGAATTCTAATAACCTTCAGTTATTTAAAAGGCTGATGCTGATCTTTCAGCAAAATCTCGTGAAGCTATAGCTGCTGCCAAGTCTAAGGGAGACACAGGTCGGAACATTGTTCAAGTAGGATCAGTCAAAGTGGTTATGGCTGGAAGTGGGTGTGATGACAAAGAAAAAGTGGAACAGGTCATTTACCGATAGTTCTTTCCTTGGTCGATGATGTGGTACTTGTTGAGCGTTAAAAGAAACCTACATATCTCTGTACTTGATATCTGTTTCTTGTTTATCTGTTCTTCTCTAGGTTTTACAACAAGTTGGTGGTGATGTTGATGCTGCAATAGAATTTCTAATCGCGGAACAAGGATCCGAGGATCAGCTAAATGCAAATGATATTACTTCTTGTCTGTCAAGTACTTCACAAGGTAATGGCCAGTCAGTTCTTTCCACTTGCTTTTAAAGTGATTATACCTATTTCATCTCGCTGAGATTGCAGTCATGGTAAATTTTGGTTTTCATAATCATCAGGGACTCCCAAGCACATGAATTTTTGACAAATGAAAAATAGAAACAGGATGGCTTGTTATTTGACAAGACTTACATACTCGTGTCAACCTTTGCGTATGTAGATATTCAGATTTTAATGAACTTTATTGGAAAAATACGGACTTCTGTCCATATGGTAGTGGGTTGCCCAGGATTGACAGTGAAACATCTTTGGCGACACATTTTTCCTTTCGCCTTTTGTCTCTACTTCTATTGGGTTTAAGTTTTGACACCCAGTTATCTTATCCAAGTTGACTAACCTAGTTTAAATTATAGATTTTGTAGCTATGTAAGTAATAGTCGGACTTAACTTCAGGACTAGAAATAATAGAAAGAAATTTAAAAACTTGTGGTCAAGGAGGAACTTGTTTAGCTATGTAAACTAGTTCGAACAAAAGGGGACAGATTTAAGTACTATGTAACATCTAGTCAGAATTTTACCTTGTAGAAGCTAGAGAACCATTCATTTAACTTCATGCTTTGCTAGTTGACTTTCTTGACCTATTGGAAAAGCCAAAGCAAGTTTCCCCTTTCTTTCTCTCCTTCCCTTTCCCTTTTTTTTGGGAGGGGGGTGGGAGGGGGTTTTGGTTCTTTTATTGGATATTTGTTGGATATGTGTTCCAGCTCCACCTCTTCCTACTGCTATAAATTCGTCTGCATGTGCCTACATGAGAGGGCATCTTAGATAGTGAGAGATGTGGGATTTAGGTAGAAAGCTTTTACTCCTGTACACTCTGTAATGTTTGACGTGCCATCATATGCACAGTTGTCCCTTTTTGTGACTGCCTAAATGCATAGTAAAAGGAGACAAAATATCTTTTTGATACCTTGGGTTCTAGATATGAAGATGAAGTATTCTTTTTCATCTACTTCTCATTATTGTCATAACTTTGTAGTTAGGTAGATACTCTTTCTACGTTCTCTTTGATAATGGTTCCCACTCTGGGGAACCCATCCTTCTCATGCTTTGGTGCTCAGTGAGCTGGAGTATGTATTCTTAGCCCCCTCTCTGTAAAGGTGACCCCTTTCCCTGCACCAGTTACTCCAGTAATATTTAGGGCTTGCTGGGTTGGGAAGAAACGCCTTTATGTTACGAAATCCACTTAATGCTCCCAGAATTTTGTTGTGATTAATAGATAGGCAAGCTACATTCCCAGAAACAAACACTTGAAGTACCTTTCTATTGCGTCTATCATGGACGGCGAAAACTGGTATAATTATGTCTTTACTTTTGGTGCCAGCACTTTGTCTTCTCATACTTTTCATTCTTTCTAGGGTCTCCAGGAGAGCATAATATCAAATCTGGAGACTCACCTTGTGAAAAAGGTTCCTCTGACTGTAGTGTAAAAGGAGCTTCTGATAAACATACCTCCCAGGAAGATGAAAAGGTAAAACAACCTGAGTCCTTTTGTATCTTTTTAAAATGTGTTGGTTTTTTCTTATATGCATATCTAATTTGAAACTTGACTTGGATTTAGTTACTTGAGACAATCAAAACTGTCTTCTTTTGATGCTGTAGAAAATTCCAAGAAATAAGGCCTGTCCCTGTGGTTCAAAGAAGAAATACAAGTCTTGCTGTGGATCAGTTGCTGGGAAACAACCCACTAGCTATACAGTGTATGGTTGTCAAAGACTACCTTTATTTTTGGTTATTCCTGAGTGTTTGTTGAAGCCTCGTTGAAGTTTATTTTGTTAATTTGTTTTTGCGGTAATTGTTTTTCTACAGCTCAATGCCGTTAGCTTGTTGTAACTTCTGGGATGCTATTGGAGTGCTTGTTCTATGCATGTGTTTATCTTATTCTACTATGCATATGTTTGGACTAGATTGTATTTGTACTAAAGTCTACAAGGATATCTTGGAGAGCTTCCGATATGAAATTTTTGAATACTGTGTTCTCTGAAGTCATTCATGCTGCATGGAGGACATATTTTGCTTGTGAATTGTAAATATGGCTTCTAGCACAGCCTCTGTGCTAAAGATATATAAGTGGATTTGTGGGCTCTTCATATTATGAAGTTTGACAGCACAAGTATGACAATATAGCAATAAATCTAAGAGGCACGTATCTATCTTTCCACCTGTTTTCTCGTGGATTAAATTAAAAAATAACCCTATTATAACGTTAGGTTTGAAGTCAGAATAATCAATTGCAGCATCTTCTGTTTCCTAACTAACTTAATGTTCTGGGCACTTGGATTTCTGATTCTCTTTATTTTCTCATGCAATGGTATATCTTTCCAGCAATCATACAATTGATTATGGAAAGGGTCGGAGAGACAAAAAGCAAGGCAAGAAAGTTCCACCTGTCAATATTACGAGTTCAAAACAATCCGATGCAAGACCACCCGACATGGGCGCGCTTTGTATATAGTCAGTAATTTGAGGTACTTTCTGGCTATAATTAGTTCTGTCCATGCTCTATTATTTTGTCATTCTTTCTATCTTTATGGTCACTGAGCAGGATTTTGGTTTATGCGGCATATAGCTTCAAAAATTGAGGCAACACTGGTTATCCTGATAGTTCAATTTTTTTGGTTGATTCCCTAGTTAGTTTGGTGAGTTAATATTTCAGATGGTCACTCAACTAAGGATACTTCACTCATAAAGTCACTCAACTTTGTTTTCTAACCCAAAAGTCACTCAACTCACAGTAGTTCACTCAGAAAGTTACTCAACTTTGTGTTCTAACTCAAAAGTCGCTCAACTATTGTTATTTCACTTAGAAAGTCATCCAACCTATTTAAGTGATTTTTCATTAAATTTTGTTAACATGGAATTTTTATTTAAAGCCAAAATTTTAAGAAATAAAAAGATATTCATTTTAACTATTTTATTGACCTGCTCCACTTTACCCAACTTGCTAAAAATATATTAACCAAGAGCCAACGGATTACATAAATTGAATAAAGAATATATTGGAAAATCAATATCTTAATCACACAAAATATGTTGAAAAATATGTTGAAAAATATATTGGAAAATCAATATCTTAATTCATACAAAAAGTTGGTAGGGTGTTAGCCTCCCGCATTTTTTTTTTTGGGATGGAGAGTAATTTAATTAGAAAGTACCACGGGCCAACGTATACAACTTACATAAATTGACAACTCAGTGTTGCAAAAAGTTTGTGAATTAAGATATTGATTTCTCAATATATTTTTTGTCAATTTATGTAATCCGTTGGTTCTTGGTCAATATATTTTTAGCGGGTCACGGTCAATAAAATGGTTAAAATGGGTATCTTTTTATTTGTTTAAAATTTATCTTTAAATAAAAATTCCATGTAGCAAAATTTAATGAAAAATCATTTAAATAGATTGGATGACTTTCTTAGTCAAATAGCAATAGTTGAGTGACTTTCTTTGAGAATGTAACATTTGTGTGTATTGACCGAGTCAATGCATAGGTTGCACTGAAATCACATTTACAGCAAAAGTGAGAAAACTGATCCAAAATCTGAAAATCTAACAAGAACCTAGGATTTCAATTATGGATTTCAGTCTCTTTTAGGTAAATCTTCTTGCACCCAAAACAAAAAAGTTCAATGCAATTCAGCTTGATCTTCTGTACTTCACTACTACTGACTTCAAAGCACCTTGAATTTCTCTCTTTCCATATTGTCCACCAAATGCAAGCTGGGACAATCCTCCATCTATCTCTAAAGCACATATTCCTGCCTCCTCCCAACTATGGAGTAGTTGAGTAATCCTATTAGGCATTACCCAAACAATGCCCCTAAGATTAACAAAGATCCTCCAAAGCGGCATTGTAATCCTACAGTGTAAAAGTAGATGACTAACTGTCTCACCTTCTTCACCATATAAGTAACATCTGGAACAAAGAGAGAATTTTCTCTTCTTTAAGTTTTCTTGAGTCAGTACTGCTTCCCTTGCCAACATCCATGTGAAACATGCCACTTTGAATGGTATCTTCACTTTCCAAATATGCTTTCAAGGCCAAAGTTGCACCTGCTGGTTACTCTGGCTCAGAAATTTGTAAGTTGAGCTCACTTTGTAAATGCCTTTGCTGTCCATTGTCCACCACAGTTTATCTGCTCCTTCATGTGTGCCTTTAAACTCTTCAAGGGTCCTAAAAGAACTTTATCAATGTGTTGATTTTCCAGTCATTGAATTTCCTCCTGAACTGAGGATCCCATACCTCAACTACTTTATTGTGTTGGTTCACTGACAGCCCATGAATGCTAGGAAAGAGATCCTTCAAAGTAGTGTTCCCCAACTACTTGTCCTCCCAAAAAGAAGTTTTGTGACCATTATTCACTTTAATGGTGGTGTGCATCCACATGAAAGGCCAAAGAGCTCTGATGGACCTCCACAGACTGACACCATAAGGGGCGTGCACCTCTTTTGTCATCCAACTATTTCCTTCCCAATATTTTTGTTTTGATCATTCTTCCCCAATATGGTTGAGGTGTGTGTGAATACCTCCATAACCATTTAAATCTTAAAGCTTTTGTTCTGCAGCTTTAAATTCCTGATGCCTAATCCTCCCTGCTTCTTCCCCAGTAGGACATTACTCCACTTGACTAGATGGAAAACCTTTTTGTCTTGATCACCCTTCCATAGAAAGTCCCTCCTAATCTTTTCTAATCTTTGGATCACTCCCTCAGGAATGGGAAAAACAGACATCATGTAGGTAGGAAGTGCATCCAAAACTGAATTTATGAGTGTAACTCTGCCCCCTAGAGATATATATTGTGACTTCCACCTAGACAACTTCTTTTCACATTTTTCAATCACAGAATTCCAGATACTCGGGAACTTTGATTTGGCTCCTAAAGGCAAGTAAGTAGATGGAAGTGCCCCTACTTCTCCACCTAGGATCCTGGTCAGTTCCTCCATATTATTCACAACGTTAATTGGATATAAGTGACTCTTTCTCCAATTGATGTGCAAACGAGAAACCCTTCAAACAAAATCAGAATAGCTCTCAAAATCCTCAATTGCTCTTCATCAGCATCACAAAAGATTAAGGTGTCATGTGGATACTGCAGATGAGTGATTTCCATGTCGGCATTAGTATTTGCAATTGTGGCAACCTCAAAACCTTTGATCCAATGATTTGTTCTTGCCACTTTGATCATGTTATTCAGGCCTTCCATGACTAGTATAAACAATGACTAAGACAGCAAAAATATCACTGGGGAGGGTAGGATGTACGCAGACCTTACCTACCTTTATGGGGTAGAGAGGTTGTTTCCGATAGACCCTGCTCTCAAAACGATGAAGGATTGCAAGGCAAATAAGACAACAAAAATATCAAGATACAAAGCAAATGAAGCAACACATATTAATACATACCTAAAAAGTAGGGATCTACACAATGCCTAAATAATACTACTAAGAAAAGAAGAAGGGGAGATGAAGAGGCTAGCCCCCTACCTCTCCCACACAATGTGACAAAACTCAACTACACACTAACCTTCTACCCTAATTATCGACCTCCAAATCTTCCTATCTAGGGTCATGTCCTTAGTCAACTGAAGTAGTGTCATGTTCTGTCTAATTACCTCCCCCAATGCTTCTTCGGCCTACCCCTACCTCTCCTAACACCCGCTACTGCTAATCTCTCACACCTCTAACAGGCGCATCCTCACACCTTCTCTTCACGTGTCTGAATCATCTCAGTCTCGCCTCCCTCATCTTGTCCTCCACGGAGGTCACTCCGACCTTGTCCCGTATCACTTCACTCCTAATCATATCTCTCCTAGTATGACCACACATCCATCTGAGCATCCTCATATATGCTACCTTCATTTTCTGAACGTGGACGTTTTTGACTGACCAACATTCTGCCCCATACAATAATGCTGGTCTAACCATCATCCTGTAGAATTTACCTTTCAGCCTTGGTGACACCTTATCGCAAAGCACCCCGGAGGCAAGCCTTCATTTCATCCATCTTGTTCCAATACGGTGTGCGATATCATCGTCAATCCCCATCTCCTTGTTTTATCCCCCGTCTCCTTGAAGTTCTACAGGCTAAAACACAAAAACACATCAAAATGACACAAACTCACTTAAAAACAAGTAAAACTTGTCGTCCAAAGGCATCAAATGTGCTGTAATTCTACGACACATCAACACCCCCAACTTAAAGTCTTTGCTTGTCCTCAAGCAAGTAAAACGACAAATACAACTAACACATTAGCTTAGATATCACAAAGTAAGAATGTCTACCGTGGTTCTGGCAAATAACTACCAGCACATACTGCGTATCAACAGTGACTCCCTCCATATCCTCATTACTACACAAGATTTATAACTCGAAATTATTGCAACTCACGTTGAAGCTTCAATCAATGACATTATGTTATTAGAGGAACCATTGTGCACATGAATCTCAATTTCCGGAAAGTCAATCAATTTTAAGAACCTACCAACCCTTATGCCCTCACATAGACCAAAGAAAGTCCCAATCACACATATATACAAGTACAAATGGGACAAGAGACTACAGGGAAGAGAAACACTCACACTCACACTCATAAAGAATTTACACACTACACATGCAAATGCCTTATGCTTGCCTTTATTTTCAATGCCGTCGACTTTGGACAGTTCAATTGTGATCACACTAGGACTTTTTCTGTCTTGTAGGCTTAGGGACGAGTGGGATAGATATT
Organism: Anisodus acutangulus; assembly: GCA_029783415.1. Taxonomy (NCBI): domain Eukaryota; kingdom Viridiplantae; phylum Streptophyta; class Magnoliopsida; order Solanales; family Solanaceae; genus Anisodus; species Anisodus acutangulus. The sequence goes on from CM056509.1 coordinate 11,136,851, forward strand.
TGGATGATAATGACTCACCGTCCTTGAACACTACACTTCACTCACCTTTATGGCCTTTCTCCCCTTTCTTTTGATCTTGCTACTTCGGTGTGGGTTATCGAACTACATTAATTTCTCTTTTTGTGCAACATTTTCAGCAATTCTTTTTCCAACCAATTATTTACATCAACCACATTGACTCATGTATTAGGTAACACACTTTCACCCCAAACTCAGGCTTAGGCCTCATTTTCCACATATTTCACATGTCACACCCAACTTAGGCTTTTAGCCTCTCTTTCATCATTTCGTAGTGTCAAGAAGGGAACGGGTGCAAAAACAGGGATATTTCGAACAAAGGGTAGAAGCTCATTAGCAGCTAGTCAAGGAGTAGGTTTAAAGGCTCAAAATGGGAGACTAGGGATAATTTATGTACACGGGTTAGTCTCTTGAAAGGCAAAAGGGTTCAAAATCATACAAATAAAGCTTAAGATCATTTCAACAGCCCCCGACTGTCCTTAGAAACCAAGCATGACTAACCAGGCAAGTTCTAGATTGCAAGTATAGTAAGTGAACAAATACTAACAACTCACAACACACCGGCATAAGGATTGTTCTGCTAACTCGATTTGACCTCCAATTAAGCATTCAACACACAAGGAACCCAATACTCACAATGTCATAAAAAGAATCATGCATGTCAATTAAGCAACACATTTCGAGTACACATCACAAAAATTAAGATGAGAGTATTTAGATTGCAAAACATTATACATGCCATAAGTTACTCAAACCACCACCACCTAAATCACAATTACTCTATTCTATCTAAACACCAACCTAAACATTCCATGTTCAACGGAAATAAAACCCCTCAGGAAAAGAACCATGATAAAGAAAAGTCGGGGGGTGGGGGGGTGTCCTAGACACATATATACAACAAAAAAAAACAAATACCCCACCCCAAACCAAAAAACCATGCATTGCCCTCAATGCGTCAAAATAAAGTATAGGTGAGGGTAAGGACTCCCTGAGGCTGATCATCTCGAGACTGCGCCGCCTCCGAGGTACGAGCTGCAACATCAGCATCAGTGGTCACTGTCTCTGAAACAATGGGCTCAACAGGCAGGGTAGGCTGGCCAGGCAAAGTCGACTCTGCCGGTGCGCTACTGGAAGAGGGACCAACAACATCGCTGGAGTGACTATCTAACGGTGAATTATGCACGGCTATGAGCAGGTGCTCCTCCTCTCGGCGCAACCTAGTCCTCGTCCTCTGTCTCCTCACTAGATGGATCCACATCATCCCACTTCCGTTTGCCTTTGTTATGTGTCGGGGAGTCATCATCATCTATCAAATTCTCAACATGTATCAGCGACGATATATCCACCTGTGTCGTCGGAGTGGGTCTTTCAAGACAACCTGATCCCTGGCCTGCACTGCCTGAACATCAGCCCTCAACTGATGAAGCTCCTCCCGAAGTGTCCCCATATCACCACCCGGTCCTGCTATCTCGAATGCGGCCAACCTTGTCTCAAATCCATCGAGTCGGGCATGTAGTAACTCATGAGACCGCTCGGTCGACTCTGCAAAGGCACTACAGCTTCGCGAATCTCCTTCTTGACGAATTTACGAATTTGTCCGATAATAATAGTTGCCTGTTGATCAGCCCTTTCCGCTTTTATGGCAAATTGTCTGAAATTTTTCTTGGTAAACACAAAGGGGTCAACCACCCTCGGCGCTGCTGGTGAGTGAGTGGCTGGAGTTTGACATGCTGAAGAAGTAGATGCAGTTTCAGTGGATGGAACAGTAGTTGGTGGATGGCACAGTATCAGTAACCAGGGCAGTAGTAGTGGGAGGTGCCTCTGTGGTGGCATCATTTGTGGCCCCGAAAATAGGCTCGGCCTGAGTCTCCTCATGTCCTCCAAGCAACTCTGGCAATATGTCATCAATATCCTGAGATTCCTTGAGGGTTTCATCTTTGCTCTTCCTTAGGTCATAGACATGTGTAGCCTGAATATAGTGGCATTCAAATGTTCCATAATTCTACGGCAGATCAACCGACAATTCAATTTATACACTTATGGCATCATATAGTCAAAAGAGGATCCATTGTTTACTCTCTTTTGTACTTCCTGTATGTCGAGGTTAATTTAAAAATGATCTATTAATCTATCGTTGGACCTCTTTGTCATAAAGAAGCAGTTGTTCTAGTTCCTAATTAACGAATTGTAAAAAACTGAGAAGAAATTCAGTGTGAAATCGACAGTTATAAATAGGATTTATGTACCTTTTGAGTATAATAATTGAAAAGATGAGGATATAGTCTATGTATGAATAAACTATGGGAACATCTCTCGGGAATTTCGTGGTTACCAAAAGAAAAAAAAGTACGGAAACTTTTTTTCTGTCTCATGTTGGTACCTAAGCAGGCTATGTATCAGAACAAAGTTCACCGAAGAGAATGTAACCATATTTCAAGTCAAAAAGTTGACATTTGGTCAATTCACACTCTAAAGGTTGTTAATGCAGTCGTCAATTCTTAATCTTTACTCTTTTCCCTGAGCTGTGCTCAATGGTTTTATTTGTGAAGCAGGAGGATAAAAATAAAAGTCACTGTCACAGGTGCAGATCGAAGCTGATAGCGTCTGTCTTTTGGTTGAAACAGTTAGGGGTGGGTATAAATACCGATAAAGCCGAAAAACCGGACCGAACCGAATTAATTCCGTTTTACGGTTTCAGTTCTAACGGTTCGGTTTCGGTGTTAAAATTTTTAAAATTTGGTATTCGGTTCTGCTCGGTTTTCGTGTTCCGATACTTCGGTTAACCGAAGAACCAAAACTTTTAATATATATTTGTTGTAATGTGTAGGTTGAATGCAAAGCAGTACCCCTAATCAGATCTAAACTTGTAATGCTTAGTTGAGTGCCACATATACCCTATTTTGGAGTCTTTATTGTAAACTCTCACCTCCTATTTTCCATCTTTACATTTTTTATTTCCTTTTATTTTTAATATTTTACCTTGTTTTGTCGTCATGTACAGTTATTTGATGGATATTTCACGGTATTTAAAGATGAAAAACACATATATGTTGCAATTTACAATCAAGTTTGTAATTGCTAGGCTGCTGCATTTGCATTTTGCTTGATATAATTGTTGCCTTCTACCTTGGCTGCTGCATTTGCATTTTTAAAGCATGAACAGAAAAAAGTTTTTTTTTAATCAGATACCGAAGAACCGAATTAGAAAAACCAATTAGTTCGGTTCGGTGTTCGGTATGCACCATTGAAGAATCGAAAACCGAAAAAGCGAACCGAAGTTTCGAAGAACCGAACAAAGAACGGAATGCTCACCCTTAGAAACTCTGCTTTGATTAAACAAGTGCTAGTTTATATTTCTTTCATCCAAATGGTCCCATTGATATTGTAGCTAGTTTAGTAATCTTGTTCATTGGATGTATCAGGCCTGTATTCGCTGTTTTCGAACAAATAATACCGTGTAGGTTTTCCATGTTCCTACTATCTTCTCCTCTGCATTAGAATATGGATGGGATGTCAATCTTTCTTATGCATGGCTCTTAAACATGATCTATGGAGGCTTTATCTCCTAAAGTACCGTACTTTGTATTTCCTAGTTGCTGATTATTCCATATTCTGCTTTGGAGGACTATCAGATGTTACAGTGCTTTGTGATCCAAGGACTTGATTCATTGGAAGTGAGAGAACGTGGAGGTGAGAATCCAAGAGGAATTTGAAACAAATGATCATTGATTTAAAGAGGAATGGACTTCCATTCATTTTCAGGAATACCTTGGTATTGGATGGTGCAACTCGCGGGTCCTGTTTTACACTCTTCAAGACTTCCAGATATGTGATTTCCGGTCCTATCTCAATTACTCAGTTCCTTTGGTTGTTTGGAGTGAGAAATGGAACAAGCGAAATCATGGAGAACAGTGGACTTACGCAGCAAATCCAGTATTTCTTTGAGATATTGAACTAAATGAGATATGAGAGTATCGGGAAAATTGAATTGGTTGCAGGTAGAATGCTTGTTGGTGCCTTAACGGCAGTTTTCCCCTCTTAGACTGGTGGTATTGTTAGGTTTTTAATGGCGTCAATTATTATTATTATTATTATTATTATTATTATTATTATTATTATTATTATTATTATTATTATTATTATTATTATTATTATTATTATTATTATTATTTTTCTTTCAACTGTTGTTATGTTTAAGTTTTGCTTTAAATATAGGAAATTTGGAATGTTTTCTTCAAGTCATTGGTGTAGTTGAAGTTATTTTGGCAGTGTATCCTCCGATATCCACCAACGATTCTAGGATTTATATTGCACAAGGTAGGGTAAGATTTCCGTACACTCTGCCCCCTCCCCAGACCCCATATGGTGGGAATATACCGGCTATGTTGTTGTATCAACGGTCTAAATGATTTTTACACTGTCAGTGGAGTTTTACTTCGTGACGGATCACTTCCCTTGCTATGTTTTGCTGGCAACAGTTTCATGCTTGCTATAAAAAATTACCTATAGCTAGCAATTAAGTGATTTGATAGCGTAAAATTTTCTATAAACTACCAGTGTTATTCTAGTTAAACTCATATTTCAGACGCTTAGCAGATATGTCTTCAATGTGTTGATTGTGCTTTTGTCTAACACTTGTCGTTTAATCGAACAAATTTGTCATTTAAAAGTCTTGTTTAATTAAGTTACAAGCTCATTTATTATCCTCATGTATCTTCTCGTGTTTTTATCATAGAATCGTTGGTTCGAAGGCATTAGATTTACATTCGATTTTAATAGTTTCACGGTTTTTTTATTTTATTTTATTACATAGGGGCTAGGAGAAGGGATTGCAACGTGGGATTCGAACTCTCACCAACAAGCTGAAAGTTCAGGTAGTCAATCAATTGAATTGTTAGATCCCTACTTTCACGGGTTAATTGAAATGGTGGTGTTACTGAACTTGCCTGAACTTTTACACAAACTTACAGTCGGTCAGTGATAAATTGGATATTGTATTTGTATCTTTAAGTTAATTTATAATTATGCTCGATTTAAGTCATTTGATGCATATAAAAGTTTACCTGCACTCGGTGTTTACATCAAATTAATTTATGCAAGATATGTATCTTGTATACACAGACTTATGCATTACCCAGGTGTTTATTTACTCTTCTCTTACTTACTTTACTTTTAGAAAAAAGAAATGTTAAACAAAAAAAATCTTTCTAAAGTTAAGACAACAGATCAATCAACTGCGAGACGGAGCCGGAAGTAGCAGTTGGAGAAGTGAACGTTCTTAATCTTCCTTTATTTCACTAATTCATATTAACACGGGACCTAAAATAAATTAGATAAGTGTTACACTTTCTTGAAATAAAGGAGGACCCCTTGTGCGCAGCGTGGTACTGGTCTAACCTTTGAAATCAATTGAGTCACCATGATTTACCTCCTTCACAGACCTGTCGGACCGGGGTGTGGGGGCTCCTGGGGTGGGAGATTCCACCTTTTGGAATAAGATAAGTGTTACACTTTTATCAAAAGAAAGAGGTAAAGTTGACAGTTCATGCTTTAGATGAAATTAAGGATAATTTTAATAAGACAAAGCTTCTTCTAAATTCCGACATCTTGGAGCGTCCCTCCGTTCACCTTTCGTTCTCATATGAATCAATGTTTTCTATATTGATATATCTAGATCTCGCATATAGCGGGAACTTATTGCACCGAGCTGCTCTTTTTTTATATCTAGATCCTCCCACCCCAATAGGTTCCCTTTCTTTTTAAAATGACATTGCCAAAAGTCGAATCAAAGGCTTGACACGAGAGGTTTTCCTAGCCCTAGTCTTTCTCCGTCCAAATTTTTTTCCAACTAAAATGATTCAAGACCTGAGCTGAAAGAGACTCTACAAAAAAATTTAACTGCTAATTAGGGCTGGGCAAAAAATTCAGAGAACCGAAAAAACCGAACCGAACCGGCAATTCGGTTCGGTTTCGGTTCAGTTAAAACAAATTAAAAAAATTGGTTTTAGTAAAAAATCGAATCTAAATTTGTAATTGATTCGTTTCGGTTTCTTTGATTTATTGATGCACCGAACCGAAAAATCGAGGCATATTTGTAATTAACCATATCCAATATAAATTAAATCCCTAACCGGCTAACCCCTAATTCCTAAATCGTTTTGCTGCTCTTTTCTCTTCTGCTCGATGTGTAGAGAAAAAGCCCTAACCCTGTAACCCATAAATCTTCAAGCCCCGACCCATAAATCTTCACGTCTCGTTACTGCCAGTGCCACCACAAAAGGTAATCCAATCCCTTACTCATTTCTTTCTCTCGAGCTTCAAGGATTTAATCAAATCGTTTCGAGCTTCAAAGCTTTAATCATGCCCCGACCCGACGTCCCGTTACTGCCAGTGCCACCACAAAAGGTAATCCAATCCCTTTACTCATTTCTTTCTCTCGTTCTGATTTCTCATCTGTTTCATGCTATGTTTGAACCATGTTTGTCGAAACATTATGGAGAAGCTATGAATTAGGCGTTTTATATTCACTGATGTTGTTAAAGTCATGTTCGACTGTTCGTTGCTCTAAGTTTAAGGTCATGTTTGTATTCACTAATGTTTGCACTCACTGATGTTTGTATTCACTGATGTTTGTCGACCATATTTGTATTCACTAATGTCTGATATTTTGTATTCATTATGTATTTGACAAAATGCTCATGAACTCTCTAATATTGTAGAATGGAAGACATTTTGGATGATGGAACAGAAGAGGTGATACGAAACGACGAGGGAAAATTGAAATCAAAAGTTTGAAACTTTTTTACTAAGCTACCTGGAGGAAAGAAAACCAAATGTCATTTTTGCCGAAAAGATTATGCTTGCGATAGCTCGTTAGTTGGGACAACTAATTTAAAGAACCACTTGGGTAGATGCAAAGTGTACAAAAAATCGAAGCTTGAAGAGGATGAGAATAAAAAAGTATTAACTCGTGACAAGGGTAAGAACAATGGTAAAGTTGTATTTGTGGGGTTTAATAAAGATGCTTGTAGAGCCACACTTGTGAAATTGATTATTAAGGATGAGTTAGCTTTTAGATTTGTGGAGAGTCAGAACTTTGTGGAGTATATGAGGGTTTGTTGTCCCAGATTTGAGGTGCCTTCACGAAGAACGATTGCACGGGATATTCTTCAGTTGCGTCAGACTGAGAAGACTTTGATTAAAAGAATCATGAACTCAAACCAACAGAGGATTTGTATTACAACAGACACGTGGACATCAATTCAAATGAGTAATAACTGGGCATTTTATTGATTGTGAATGGGTGATGCATAAAACTATACTCACTTTTACACCAATTTCTAATCATAAAGGAGATGGTATTGAAAATATTATAGAAAAATATTTATTGGATTGGGGTATTGATAGGCTATTCACAATTACTGTGGACAACACAAGTGCTAATCAAGTTGCAATTGCTTATGTGAAGAAGAAACTGACAAATTGGAGTCCTAATGCGATGGTTTTCAATGGTGATCATATGCATGTGAGGTGTGCTGCACATATAGCGAACTTGATTGTTCAGGATGGGTTGGTAGAAGCGAATGACTCAATAGCTGCTGTTCGGAATGTGGTGAAGTATGTAAGATCTTATCCGACAAGGTTGCAAAAATTCAAGACATGTGTTGAGCGAGAGAAAATATCATATAAGGGACTTATGATTTTGGATGTGCCAACCAGATGAAATTCGACATACTTAATGTTGGAAAAAGTTATGATATTTGAAAAAGCGTTTGATAGGTTAAAGGAGGATGATGACCATTACAAAAGTTGGTTTGATGAAGATGAGAATGGAAGAAAAATGATTGGGCCACCAATTTTTGTGGATTGGGATAATGCTAAGAGGTTAGTACATTTTTTGTCAGTTTTTATGATGTGACATTAAAATTTAGCAGCACAAAATGTGTGAATTCTAGTGATTTTTTTGAATGAATTGTGGAAAGTTTATTTTCATCTTAGCTCACTATTGGAATCTAATGATCTGTTGATGAAAAAATTGTTAATGACATGAGAGATAAGTTTGTGAAATATTGGGGTACTTCTTTAGAAAATGTGAACAAGCTATTAATTTTAGCAAATGTGCTTGATCCTCGGTGTAAATTTGAATCTATAAATTGGTGCTTTGTAAGTATATTTGATAGTAGAAAGGTTGGTGAAATTAAAGCTGATATCAAAGAGTTGTTACGGTTATTTGAAAGTTATAATGATGATGACCCAAATAGTGGTGTGGGTAGTAGTTCATATGTTCAGTTTAGTGAAGTTTGTGATAGTGGCAGCAATAAGAACATAATCAATTGATCCTTTTCAACTATTTAAGAAGATGAAAGCAACTGAAAATGATGATTTTGGGGTGAAGAATGATGAGAAATATTTGTCAGAGCGGAATGAAAGTCCTAATGATCCGAGTTTTGATCTTTTGAGTTGGTGGAAGATGTATTCGTCTAGATATCCGACTTTGTCAAAGATATTTTGGCAGTTCTTATGTCTACCATGGCTTTCGAATCGACATTTAGCACGGGGAGGGGGGGGGCATTCTTTACCCTTTTAGGAGTACATTAACTCATAAGACAATTGAGGCATTAATTTGCACGCAGAATTGGCTTTGCTCAACTCTTATAGGAGAACAAATTGTGCAACCAACCGAAGAAGAAACTGAATTTTATGAAGAAGTTGAATTGGGTAACAATACTATTTTTTATATATTGTTTTTAATAGAATGATTATACTTTAATATTTAGTTTATTATATTGACGCTTTGACAAATTGTATGTAGACTTTGAGAAACTTTCAATCGTACTGCAATCACAAGAAGTAGAACAACCACAAACAGTTGAGGACTTGACAATGGATTGATATTGGCGTCATAATGATAAAGTTCTCAAATCTACATTCCTTCAAATTAGTTTTTGCTGTTAGTATCTATCTGCATTTGACTCATAGCAGTCTTAGTTTATCTTTGGCTATTGATGAAAGTTTATTTTTGGCTGCTGAAACGCTGTTGCTGATGCTGAAATTTGTTGCTGCTGAAATTTGTTGTTGCTTTTTAAAAAAATAGAAACCAATTGCTGATGAAAGTTTATTTTTGGCTGCTGAAACGTTGTTTTTGTTCATGTTCTGTTGCTGAATTTTGCTGAAATTCCTATTCTGTTTCTGAAATTTGTTGTTGTTGCTGAAATTCCTACTGAAATTTGTTGTTGTTGCTGAAATTCCTACTGAAATTTGCTGTTGATGTTTAAAAAAACAGAAACCATTTAGACTTTATATTTGAATTGAAAAAAACTGATATAAACCGATACGTTCGACGATATAAACCGATATATCATTTTTTTTAAAGTTTGATTCATTTTTTATTTAAAAAAATAATTTTTATTTGGTTCATACTTTTTTGATACAAAACTGAACCGAACCGATATACGCCCACCCCTACTACTAATATTAAGTACTTTGAATGGTATTATCAATTTCTCACTTTAACTTACCTAGTGATGTAATAAGGACTCTAATCCGTGTAAAGAGGAAACACTGGACAAATAAGCTTACTAAGCAGCCTTACAATGTTGAATATATATTAGGAAAAAAGTTCAAACCCTCTGCTATGCAAAACAAGTTAATTTTACCATCCATTATACTATTTGCATAAAAATATCACATGGTGAGGGTACTTTTTGTACGGATAGTGTAACATAGGGTAAAATTGATATTTATTCCATAGTAGAGGGTCATATTCCCTATATATTATGGTAGAAAATTTTAGTGTCGAAATAAAAAATGTTAAGGTGATTTTTGTTATATGTATTAATGTGTACTACTATAACATACTCCATATATTGTATAATTATAGTAGATATAAAATACTTATTGTATTAGGGTTTTACATTGTACACTATATATATTTGTATTAATGAGAAAGACTCCCAAAGGAGATCAATACAATCTCACATGGTATCAAGAGCCAAAACCTAAACCCTATTATTTTTCTACCCGCAACCCCATCCCTTCTCTGTTTATTCAACCTAACGGAGGCTGCCTCTCAATTACAGCAAACAACAATATTGTTTGTTCAATTCCCGAAGAGCCTGTAATTTGTCTTCTTCAGCAAACAACAATTTTGTTTGCTCAATTCCCGAAAAGTACCAACTTTTCTTTTTCATCCTTCACCTAATTCTGCCTCTGTTTTTCTTTTTCTCTTACCCGAAAAAAAATCAAAAGCATAAGTATTTGTCTTCTTTTGTCTCATCTTGTCAAAAGTATATCACTCCTTGTCTGCCTCTGTTCTCCTTGTCCTTTACCTGAAGAAAAATCAGACGCATAACACTTTTTGTCATTTTTTTCCTTGCCAGAAAAAAAATAATTTCATGGCAACGTCGACTCCGCACTGCCCAGCACTCAGGGACATGCAGTCAGGAGCAGCGGCCCAGCAGCAGTTGGGGCTACAGTCGCGACCCAACCTCTGGTAGCCTAACAATCCAAGTTTTGGGAACTAATTTTGGGCCCAATTTCAGGCAACCAACCAGTCCACCCCAGGCCAGTCAATGGGCCATTGTAATCCAACCCTATTTTCTAGAGCCCAATAGTCCGCTCCAGGCCTCTCCCAATCCAATTTGGGCCCGGCTCTCGTCACATTGACCACTGGGTAGTCCGATAATGCGTGGTATATGGATACGGGCGTCACGTCTCACCTCACCAACAATTCTGGTAATCTTTCTCAATTGCGAAGTTTAAATACTCCACAATCTATTATGGTTGGAAGCGGCCATCGCATTCCAATTCAATGGTTTGGCCACACATTAACCCCACCACCGCATTCCTATTTCTCCCTTAATAACGTCTTATATGCTCCTAACATTATCAAAAATCTAATCTCTGTTAGGAAATTTTCCACCGATAATCTGTATCAATTAATTCTGATCCGTTTGATTTTTTCGTAACGGACCTCCGTACTGGGAAACTCCTTATGAGAAGCAATAGTGAGGATGCTCTCTATCCTTTCCTATCTACATCCGCTGCTAGTGTCAACCCTCTCACATCTCTAACTGCCCATGTCACTCCTCCCACCGCTTTAGCAATAATTTCTCCGTCAACCTGACACAATAGACTTGGACACCCAGGAGCTCATGTTTTTAATTTTCTTAGAAACAATAATTTAATTGGTTGTCATAATGGACCATTTACCCAACCGTGTTTTTTCTGTCCTTTAGGCAAATGTGTTCGCCTTCCGTTTCAGTCTTCTTCAAGTGTCACGTACTCTCCCTTTGACATGAAGATTTATGGACATCTCCCATTACTAGCTCACTGGGTCATAAATTTTATCTCATCCTATTAGATGACTTTTCTCACTTTGTATGGGTCTATCCGCTTAAATTTAAGTCTGAAGTGTTTGCCAAGTTTCTTGCATTTCGTGTCTATGTCAAAACACAATTTGGAAAACACATAAAATCGCTTCAATATGACAACATCCGTGAGTTCAATAATTTTGCGTTTCACAATTTTTGCTCTACTAATAACATGGTTTTTTCGGTTCTCGTATCCCATACCTCCTCCCAAAACGGCAAGGCCAAACGAATCATTCGCACTATCAATAACATGGTTCATACGATCCTATTTCATGCCTCCCTCCCCCTCCATTTTGGGTCTATGCTGTGAAAATGACGGAATATATTATAAATATTTTACCCACACAGACTCTCCAAAATAGAACACCCACCGAAAATCTATTTCTTAGGATCCCCACTTATGATCACTTACGAATTTTTGACTGCATGTGCTACCCGAATCTTACCTCCACGGCCCCTATAAACTCATACCCTGAACCACTCCCTGTGTGTTCTTATGTTTCCCGCCCAATCATAGGGGATATACGTGCTATGATGTGTCTTCCCGCAAAATCATTGTGTCTCGTCATGTCACGTTTAATGAAGCCATCTTCCTTTATGAAAATATCCAAAAATTTCAAAATACAAATTTACGTTTCTAGACGAGTCTGCCGTCTCGCCCATCTTCAGCAACTTACTCCATGGTGACACCATTGTTCCATCCTGGCCGGAACCCATTACTCCGTCGTTGTCGATTTCTGCAGGAACCACCCATGCCTCGGCGTGTCTCCCATCACCGGCGGCAATACAATTATTCACTACATCCCCTGTTCCGGCAGCCACTGACACTCATTGTTCCGGTCGACCCACTAGCACAGTACATCAGTCGCCACTACTAACACCCGTCACTGCCACCTCTGGCAGTGACTCCGACCGAGTTCCCTCGTCACCAGTTCCAACCTCATCCACTAGAAATCGACCTACTGTCTCCATGTCACATCCGATCGCCATCCAGAACACCCACCGACGACCATTGTGTCACCACCACCAGCTGCAGTCGATCCTCCTTCCCAAACCAACCCCGACACCCAACCCGTCATCGAAACTCCAACCCTTAACAATCCTAGTACTCAGACCACCACTACCATACCAAATCACCACCACTCAAGTCCTAACCCACCACCGACAGCCTACCCGACGTCGTCTACCGCGCACCACCCTGATATTCCCAAATCTTCGAGCCCACCAAACCCTTTCGTCAACCAAACCCAATACAATGACCCAAAACCACCACCACGACAAAATTCCCATCCCTGTTCCGTCGATAAAACCCAATATAGTGACCCGTACCCACCAACTCAACAAAACACCCATCCACCCACGCACCCAATGGAAACCCATGACCAACACAGGATTTTCAAACCCAAAGTCCAGTTTAAATTGTCCACACAAACCATTTTCCCTATTCCCAAAAACCCAAAATTGGCCAAACTAGACCCTAATTGGAATGCGATCATGTGTGAGAAATTTAATGCTTTAAGGAAACAACACACTTGATATTTGGTTTCTAGACTGGAGGGGGTGAATGTGATCCGATGCATATGGCTTTTTCATCACAAATACAAAGACAGTGGTGATCTAGAGAGGTATAAGACAAGACTTGTGGCTAATGACACTAATCAGCAGGAGGATATTTATTATGGTGAGACAATCAGTCCGGTTGTAAAATCGGCTACCATTCGCACAGTCCTGAGTATTGCTATGGGTAAGCACTAGCTGATTCATCAGCTTGATGTGAAGAACGCATTTCTACATGGGGATCTGAAAGAAACTGTTTACATGCACCAGCCGTCTGGTTTTGTTCATCTAGCAGCCCCTCAGTATGTGTGATATCTCCGTAAGTCACTTTATGGTTTGAAACAGCCCCCTAGAACGTGGTATGATCGCTTTGCACAATACATTATGCGAATTGGGTTTTCGTGCAGGAAGTGTGATAGTTCCCTATTTATTTTTCATAGAGGTAGTAACATTGCTTATTTGTTGTTATATGTAGATGTCATTGTTCTTACTGCCTCTTCTGATGTGTTGAAAAATGAGATCATTGCACTACTTAAAATCGAATTTGTTATGACTGACTTGGGGAAGTTGAGTTATTTTTTAGGGATCTTAGTGACTAGATCTGCAGACACTATGTTTCTTTGCCAGCGTAAGTATGTAGAAGAGATTGTGTACAGGGATAAGATGGCAAATTGCGAAATCATATCCACTCCGGTTGACTCTAAATCAAAGCTTAGTGCAGTTGATGGTGATCTAGTGGCAGATCCCACTCTTTATAGGAGTCTAGTAGGTGCACTTCAGTACTTTAGTTTCATCATGTCTGATATTGCTTATGTTGTTCAGGAGGTATGCTTATTTATGCATGCCCATAGGGAGCCTCATTTTACTGCTCTTAAACGTATCATTCGATATGTTAATGGTACACTTGATTATGAATTACATCTATACCCCTCAGCACCGACTAGGTTGTTATCATATACGGATGCTGATTGGACAGGCTGCCCGGACACGCGACGCTCCATCTCTGGCTACTGTGTGTTTTTAGAGGATAATCTTATTTCTTGGTCTGCCAAGAGGTAAGCCACATTATCCCATTAGAGTGTAGAAGCAGAGTATAGAGGAGTTGCAAATGTTGTTGCTGAGATCTGTTGGCTCCGAAACCTTCTTTTAGAGCTTTAGTGTCCCTAGTGTAAGTCGTCTTTGGTTTATTGTGATAACATATCAGCCATATATTTATCTCATAATCCGGTTCAGCATCAGCGAACCAAGCATATAGAGATGGATATACACTTTGTTCGTGAGAAGGTTGCTCTAGGTCATTTTAAGGTGTTGCATGTGCCTTCTTCATATCAGTATGCAGATATCTTCATGAAAGGTCTTCTTAGACAGTTATTCCTCGACTTCAGATCCAGTCTCAGCGTTCGAGCTCCTCCCGTTCCGACTGAGGGGGTGTATTAACGTGTACTACTATAACATACTGCATATATTGTATAATTATGATAGATATATGATCCTTATTGTATTATGATTCCACATTGTACACTATATATATTTGTATTAATGAGAAAGACTCCCAAGAGAGATTAATGCAATCTCACAATATGCCTAATCTTTAATGTACAAAGTAATCGATAGTTGTGCTAGGTAACATATATTCGATAAATAATCCAAGTGAACGCAATATAACTGTACACCATCTATATTACTCTCTCTGTCCCAATTTATATGACACAATTTTTTTTAGTCAGTCTAAAAAAGAATGACATATTTTCTTATTTGATAATAATTTAACTTTAAACTTTACTTTTTACGCTTAACGAGATGATCTATAATCACACAAATATTTTTGGCTTGTTATAGACTATGAGATTCAAAAGTCTTTATTTATTTTTTATACTTCGTATCCAGTCAAATTATATCATATAAATTGAGACGGAGGGAGTAAAATAATTATGGTGGAAAGTCAGAACATAATGTAGCCTGCTATGTTTGACTAAAGATGCGCCCTAGGTAGTTTAGCCCTTGCGTGCTAGATAGCCCTAGCTGCAGGCTCCTTTAGTGGCTAACATTGGTGTTGTTTGGCTAGAATGGTAAGGGGAGGGCAACTAGAGAGGCATCCAATTTTGGTAAGTTGCTTGAGATTAATCCTACTCCCTACCTATATTGCTACTTGGCATTTAGTCCAATAGGTACGCCATAACAAATCAATGACTAGACTTATTTATTCATTTTGCATTTCCGTATGCAACGAGATGATAAAATTAGTTGACATCTTAGTTTCGCAGTTAATGATAACTAGGTCCTACGTTTGGTGGACAACTTCAAATAGTACATGGTTTATTAGCACATGTAAGTGTTAACCTTTTATCATGGATGTGGGTAGTCTTGAACTCTTAACCTTGCTTGCTTCTTAGATAAAACTTCAAGTTTTATTGCAAGTTTTGACTTTTGACTTGTGACTTTGAAGGTTTATCTATGAAGCGAGTGGGGGTCAAAAGTTTAAGACCCGAATATTTATAACGCTCTGGTAGTTCAAGGTCGAGATAGTGTTGGTCAACCAATTAATGTGGCTTGTGAGGTACATTAATTATTAGAAAATAATAGAGTTAGGGCTGTAGCTATGAGTGCTACAGACGGTCGAACGAGAGAAATGTAAGTGATTGATAAAGAAGCTCCTACAAGTGTTCCGGTCGGGGGAGCGACTATGGAACAGATTTTTAACGTGCTCGGAGAGCATGTTGATAATTTAGGGCATGTAGATACTAGTATAATGTCTCCAATTCATAGATTTGCGCCCGCCTTTATACAGTTGGATACAAAAGTATCTATTTTTGAAATAGAAATTAAAGTAGTAGATATTTTAAGAAAATCGAATAGATAGGCTTTTTCGCTTCTTCGTCAAGCTTTCGAGCAACTCTTTCAACTGCCGCCTAATCCCCCAACATGCTCAAGAATCGAGAGCCGTCGAGGGACTGCCAGAAGGAGGTTACAACTAGAAAAAAGATAGGCCATAAAAACAAGGTGCAATAGGCTCTCCGTTCCTAGTCACTATTATGTCCTCCGAGGGACTGGACTCCACCAAGAGGTTGCACTACTGGAATATAGCAACTATAAATAAAAGCTTGAATCAAGTGGAAATGCGTCAAGGGCATTTATTTCTCAATGGCAGTAGGAAAGCCTACTTGAGTAGTGCATTGGATCTACAGTTGGACAGCTTCATCGAGACTTCACATACGTAGATTGCCATGTTTATATCAGAACGAAAACATTTTTGTTTCCATACTGGAATCTTTAACTATAAGAAGGGAATCGATTAAAGCCAAATTTTTGCTCGTTGCATACCTTGATCCACTACTGTACGGATAGCGTTTGCTGATGCGGTTTGAGCACCAAACGGTGTTCCTCTTCTCGTACATTTCAATCCAGAAGTACCAGTAGAGGACCAAGAAATTACTCGACCCCGTACATCTGTAACAGTGACAATGATATTATTGAAACTTGCTTGAACATGAATAACTGCCTTTGGTATTCTACGTGAACCAATACGTCCATTCCTACGCGAACTAATTTTCGGTATAGCTTTTATCATATTTTATCATCTCGTAAATATGAGTCAGAGATATATGAATTTATCCATTTCATGTAAAAACAGATTCTTTATTTGTACATCGACTCTTTTGGCAAGTCTGATTATCCCTGTCTTTGTTTATGTCTCGAGTTGGAACAAATTACTATAATTCGTCCCCGCCTACGGATTAGTCGACATTTTTCACAAATTTTAGGAACCCCCTTTTCAAGATCATTGGGTGTAATTTCCTCTTCTATTTGGATTTTCGTTGTCAGTTGACGGGTTTTACGACATTTTGATTTTTTGAGCATCATATGAAAAGTTTTTCTATTTTTAAATGACAAAAAATAATTTTATAACTCTAGTGTAACAAATTAAAATTTTGATGACATTTTGAAATTAACTCACCTACCTATACAAGTAGGATACTTTCTTAGTCGCTCTTGTTTCTATTGAACAATCAATAATTTAGAAGCAGATGCACCATTTTTGTGCCCCTCTCTTCTGTTTTATTTTTGTAGCAAAATTTATGGCTTAACACATAGACAATCCCTTAAACTTGTTCGGATATTGATTGTTCAATAGAAACAACAGCGTCTAAGAAAGCATTCTATATGTATAGTTTAAGGGGTGATTATGTATTAAGCCAAAATTTATTTAATTATTCTAAAATAGGTATCTACAATGTCATCATCCAGCTTGCTTGCTCCAATTTGAAAGTCTTAAGCTACTCTCTTTCTTAGAAAATCGCATTTGCAATCCTTAAGAAGCAATCGGAAGATTGATGTATCGTCACATGTTTTGTAGTTGATTCGTGGACTTCCCATTAATATGAACAAATAAATTAATTACCATACAATTTTCTACTTTTTGATTCTTTCCTTCTATTATTAGCAATCAAGTGGTGTTATAAAAAGGTATGAGAGTGCAAAAAAATCAGTAATGCTTGACAATCGTATAACCTAAGATGACAAGACGTGAGAGAACTTCATTTCTTGGACAGTTATCAAGTTTCTATACTAAGAATTGATAGGTTGGACTAAAGTTCTTCTCTTTTCCTGGACTAGAGAGACAATAAAAAGATGTCAATTTTGACATTACAATCTATAAATAGATAAAGTCATAAAGATGTAAAAATCTCAATAAGAGCTTATAAATATAGGTGGCAATTATTAAGAAAGTTACTTCCTATGGAAAGATACTTGAGAAAGAGCCAAGGTGCAGTGACTTTTCTTTCCTAAGGATGATGATGACAACTTCATCAACACTTTGATTTTTTCTTCTCTTCTGGAGTTTCCACTTTCTAGTACCTCTCTTAGTTTTACTTTCGTATCAATTTTTTAGTTTGGGAGGGGTGGGGGCTGGGGGTTGGGAAGAATACTAAATAAAGATCTTAAGATCATTCATGAGCAAACATTGCTTAAGTTCGCTAAGAAAAGAAATTATATGTTCTTGAGTGCACTATTTCAGAGTATTAAATTCATGATTATGTTCTTCATTTGCTAAACAATAGCACACTGGTTGGCCTTCCTCCAGATATATCTAATCATGGTATTGTTAGCCAACAAATATCTATAATCTTTAATAATAGGTCTAACTTTTTAAGCTGATGATATTATATGTCCTCTTTATTAATAATTTTAATTGTAATCACTATAAGAATGTAGTGATACGACGACATTTATTTGGTGACACTTTAAATAAATGTCGAGAAATAAAGGATTTCTTGATATTTATGAACAAATGTCGTTAAAATGACATTTGATGTCAAATGTCATAAAAATGACGACATTTGGTGCAAATGTCGTTAAAATGCCATTTGATGTCAAATGTCATAAAAACGACGACATTTGGTGCAAAATGTCGTAAAACAACGATCAAAGTGTAAAATATCTTAAATAACGATATTTATAGCAAAATGTCATTATTTTTAACGACATTTAGCGAAAATGTCGCTAAAACAATGACATTTGACACAAATGTCAAATATAATATGACATTTATTGCAAAATGTAGTTGTTCTTAACGACATTTGACGAAAATGTCATCAAAAATATATTGACATTTGATATAAATGTAGAATTTACACACTTAATGTTGAAAATATTAAACCGTTTAACTTATTCATCACTCTTTATAGGGTAAAGGTAAAAATTTACTCATATATTATACAATTTAGAGCAGATTTATCTTCCGTTAAAACATGTTTCATTTTTACCCTCACTGTTATTAGAATGACTCAGTTTTGCTCTCATGGACTAACGACAACATCACTTTCAAAGAATTTATGCCCTGAACTCGGGCATAAAGGCTTTGTTGATCATAAGAAAGTGACTCTCCAGAATCTGGAAAGCATGAGGGGAGAGTTGCTAGACTACTTGAGGAAGGACGTCCTTCTCCTTGGCGATGTGATCCAAAAAGAAATCACCAGCCTATCCGTTAAAGAAGCCCCTATTGAGCATGGATTCCCCCAGCTTCTTTCTTCGCCGACTCTTGGCACGAGAGCCCTATATCCCTTCCCCAAGCGTGGAAGAACTTGATCGAGGGATCAATTGACTCCGAAACATAAAGTAACAAGACAATAACCCCGTGCCCAATAGTTATAGTTTGAGATGAGAAATGAACTGAAAGCCACTCACCTTTACTATAAGGAAGGAGAGGAGCGGAAGGCCGAACGTAATAGCTAGGCGGATTTCAGCGCATGCTGCATTGAGAATCTCCAAAGAAATTAGAAGCACCTATGATAACGTATGATTATTCCCATTTGTGACTGACGGTTGCTTGCAAGAGGTGGCGATCGACAGTGTTCCAAAGCGCCATAACGACGTGCGTTAGAGCGTTATGGTTGCCAATCAAGATACTCGCCTTTACTATAAGGAAAGAGAGGAGTGAAAGCCGCTTGACTGCAAGGAAATGAGCGAAAAGCAACTCTCTTGACTATAAGGAAAGAGAGGCACTCCAGCCACATGCTCGCAGCTACCACGACCGTAAGCACTCCACTCGTTCGTAAGCCCCTTTAGAGATAGGGGCGAGCCAGGAGCTTAGTTGTACAAAGTTTGTTTGTTCATACATGCAGTGGTTCCTAATAAAAGAAAAAGATTGTTGGCCTGCCTATTCCGATTGTAAGCTTCGTTGCCCGAACACGATTGGTGTTGACCACACTAGGTGCTACCGTGGTAGCTAGAGAGGCATATAAATGGCAAATTTTGACCATTTATTAAGTTTAAGGACCAAATCGAATCATTCATAAAGTTCAAAGGAAAACTAATTTAGATCCTACACCCTAAACAATTTATTTAAATCCAACCAAAGGTAATTAACAGTGTTTTAAAAGGCAGTTTCAGGACTCGCTTTGTGGCTCGCTTTGGGGTGAGGCATTGTCAAATGCCTCGGGGCTCATGTGCGAGACTTAATTCCTGTGAGGCTTACGCCTTAAGCGTCCAACTGTACTCCCTAAACACGCCTTATGTCCAATGCTTGGGGCTCGCCTAACAGTTCTTACACAAATTATATATTAAATTCCTTAATTAAAATTATTGACCCTCATAATTCTTTATAACAAATGAATGATACTTAATAGTTTATTATCTCTAGAAATAAGAAGATTGTGTGTAACTCAAATAACAAGTCGTAGTATTGCATATTTACTATTTGAGAACATCGTGAGTGAATATCACTTAATATTTCTTTTATAGATACATAGCTGAATTGTACATTTCACTTGTCATTGGTCTTTTGTCCTATGTATCAAAATTATCATATTTATTATTTCGCTATTTGAAAGTAATTTTATTTTTATTCATGAAGGAGTTACGTTTTAATTATAATACTAATAAAGTTTATTCATTATTTGCTTATAGGGAGATAAAATGAATAGTATGTGTTCCCGTTCGAAATGTTTGCCGTTTTATCGGCTGACAAAATTGAGTGACAAATTGATTCCTTAACTAAGCGATTTGGGCTGGAAGCGGAACTCTAACTTCCAGCAATGGGTTCCCAACTACTCCAGAAAGTGTTAAGATGGTGATTGAGTAAACTAAGTGGTAAGAAACATAAATACAACTAGAGTGCAATAAAGGCGATAAAGATAGAATGAAGATATGAAAAAACATTTTTTTGATTGATTGGATGTGTCCTTTTATGTACAAATGATCATATATTTATACTACAAGAAATAAAACGTGATCCCCCTATGTTAGCTACTAAATTACCCACTAAATCCACTAGCCAACTATGAGGAGGTGGTGCCGATATTTTCTCCTTGATTCCCTCTTGCACGATTTATAGCACTTCCTTCTAGCTGCTGCTGGTTGCTACCGTTTCTTGAGGTGTAGGTTGCTCTTTGACTTGGTCTTCGAGGCTTCCAAATATGTGTGGGTCTTAATCGTCTAGGCTACTGTAATAGCCGATGAATCTTTTTGAGCCGAAGACTAGGACTAGTAGATTCGGCTACAAGTCAATTCGGTTATCGACCTAGCATTCTGTCGCCTGCTTATTTTGATATTTCCACCTTCGGCTGCCACTTGATTCGGCTACACACTTAAAGATATTTTTTGAGTGTTAACAGTATGATAGTAATATTGTTTTAAGAAATTGTAATTTTTTCGTTGTTTCAAAGTTAAGATGTTAGAGTTGATTTGCATTTCATATTAATTTTTTTTCATTGTATTGTTTATACTTGTAAAATTATGTTATATATAATTACAAGTTGTAAGTATGCGTATAATGGATTGCTTTGATTAATTTTGTGTGATGATCAAAAGTGTGTGTGCGCGCACACACACACACAATATATATATATATATATATCATTTATTTATAATTTTCTTTTATTTTTATGTAATTTTACCTATTTAAAAATATTTATTGTAATTATATTAATTTTTGAAATACTAACAACCAAATACTCATGGGGCTTACGCCCTGTGTCTCAGGGCTTACCCATCGCTGAGGCAAATGTAAAACGCCCCGTTTTACGCCTCGCCCTTTAAAACACTGGTAATTAAGAAGTAACTAACTATGAATAACCTTTCAAAGAGGATAAATACAAGCCAAAGTACATCAATTTAATAATTAAATGTATGAACTCTTTTTTCTTTAATCCTAACTTAATAATGACTTTTAATTATTTTTTGGCGTATACTACTTGATTTATCCAAACCAAATTTGAAACTAAAAATATAGTTAAAATTATTTGTTTAAGTTAGTTAAAAGTACATTATACAATTATAATAATAGAAATATTATTCGTCGTTATGCTATATAAACTAGTTACTTTTGTAACGATATGGATATATTTGTATCTTTGTCCTTTTTTTAAAAGTAATTTGTATTAGTATAAGTATAACAACGAATGATATTTAAAAATAGTAATTATTTTTAATTATGATTTAGCTTTTTTATTCATTTCTCTTTTAATTGTTGTTGTGGTCAGACTTTACTATGAATCTTTTTATCACATTCCTTATTGACCCTCTTTTCCTTCTATGAACTCTGGTATGGAGGAAGGAATCAAGAAAAAGAGATGTTCATATCAATCTATTATACGCTTCTAGCAAGGTAATTTAATCATGTTTACTCCCCTAACATTCGTCTCCCAGTGTTAGTATCTGCTCAACAGATTGCTCAACAATAGGGTGTATATATATATTTCTTACTCCTAATTTTTTTTTTATTATTAATTTTTTTATTGTTCACAGTTCATTTAAATTGTCTGCATTTTTACAGTTAAGAAATATGATTTTTCTAGCATATTTATCGAGAAATAAAAAATCTTATTATTAATTATACCCTTCATTCCTTTTTACTAATCCAGTATACTAAAATACGTTTTCTTTTATTTGTCCAGGTAGCCGATCAAGAAAGATATATTCATTTTTATCAATTGTACCATTATTATTAAATAATTATTTTCCAAACTTATTAGCGTATAGTTAATTTAAGTTTCCAAGATATTATCAAAGTGGAAATTTTTTATTACCTTAAGTGAAGATAAAAACACATAATGATGACAATAAAATGAGAGAAAATTGGTGTTTTGGCGGGGAGATACGTCCATCCATCTTTGATGAATTAAACACTTGTGTTCCGCATGTTGGAGGCTTTGTGTCTTCGCACATGCATGATCTACGAAGTGAGTAGATGACCATAGGGCCAAGAATCGTCAAATTTCGTTGAGAAATGAAAGAGATATTGGTTCACGAAGTAAGGTGTTTGAGGCATGGAAATATGGTGTGGGACAAATCTACCACATCGGTGGGAATATGAAGAATTGCTCTCTATATAAGTCTCTAATGTGGTAAAGGGTTTGGGACCCCAAGGTGTATCCCGTGTGTTTAAAGGAGGGAGGACCTAGATGTGCTTACGTTCAAGGCTAAGCCCACACGCGCGCCGCCGTCGCCCGCCCGTCCGGTCTCGGTCTCGGGTCACGGGCTGTGCGCTGTGGGGACTTTTTGATATTATCTTTTTAGACCCCAAATTGCTTAATATTTACAATTTGGTCCCTAGAGTTTCTGAAAAGTTGATTTTGGGAGTGACAGAAGGCAGAAACTTTCTGCCTACTGTTTGGACTATTTTTGGAGCATTAACCAGGCATTACTTGGCTGTTAACTACTCCATTAACAGCCTTCATTCAATGACCATCATCAACCTCCTTCAAGACCTTAAATCAGCCTCACTAATGGCATTAAACATGCCATTTACAGCCCTTCTAATGGCCATTAACAGCCATGTTTGGGTAGTTGATCAGCCCCTCCTCATGCTATATATTGATGCCTCATTTGGCTCAATGTGTGATAGCAATATAGCACAGAAAAACAGAAAAACACATCACTAAACAGTGATCAAAACAGTGGCAAAAAACTGCTCAAATCAGTGGCGAAAATCAGTGAAATTCGTGACTGAAAAACAGTGACCAAACCCTCACATATACACAAGATATACACAACAGAGACACTATATACACAGAGACAAACCATAAGAGAAGAGAGAAACTCTTCCTTCATTTTTCCATATCTTCAGCAAGTTGATTCATATTTGTTTTATTCGGCAGGCTCAACCTATTGGCTTTGTAGCGTTGAGATTAAAGTGTTGTTTTATCTTGAGAGACTATTGCCCGCTAACGTAAAAGTATATATACGGGGCAATCTTGTCTTAAGGACAGAGGGAAATTCCTCGACTCAACACGCAACGTTGTAACCATCCAGATTTAGTTGTTTCTTGATTTCAGATTATCAAGATTCAAGACACAACAAGCTTGCGGTAGTTTTGAAGATTGGCCTATTTGTTCAGCAAGATTCAATTACAGAATATTGAATATTTGTTTATCCTTTTGAATACTTGTAATAGTTATTTACTTTCCGTACTGCTTTATAAAGTACAATAGAGTACCAACAACTTAAGACAAGATTGTATTGTATTACTATTAGTGTTCGAAAGATGTCGGTCAAAATTTGTGTGACCAAATCTGGATATGGCAATGGTTTTCTGGTAGAAGAGAGTGATGATGATGAACGTGTTCATAGTGTCACCGCTACCAAGAATGGTGGGAACAAGCGCTCACGAGAGACTGAGGATGTCAACTGGGACAAGAGGAGAAGGCTGAAGATGTTCTTCTATCTTGCAGCAGAAGGCCTACATCTGTCCCAGACAAAGGATCCGAATAATGGTAAGAAGGAAATGGTCACTCAGTCTGATGAAGTGACTGAAGTGGGCCAGAATTCGAAATTGGGATAAGTAGTTTTTCTTACTTGTCAAGAATAAAGATTAAATGATGTCTGATTAAAAATGGCTTAAAGTAAGGAGGAATATGAAAATAATTTATATTCCTTACGCTTTAAAATCAGAAGTTTAATCTCATCTTCTTTCCCGTTTAAAGATTGGATTTTGTAAACGACTTAAAAAGATACGTTCTTTTAAGTGTAATGATTAAAAGTGTGTAAAGTATGTTCGCACATAAGAGGGAGAAAGATCCACTAACTGTGCGAAAACTGTTACCACTCTTAAGTATGCGCCAAGAATTATCTGGGCACCAATCATAACGGAAGAAGACTAAAAGCTAAAGACGTTGAGCCTGTCATACTATTTGGCAGAAGATCCTTCATAGGATGATATTGGACACTCAGTCATACAAAGCCTCCAGGCGACTGGAGTGAGCCAAAATTCCTTTGATATGATGATATTGGACACTCAGTCATACAAAGCCTCCGGGTGATTGGAGTGGGGCCAGAATTTATTTCATAGGAAAAGTAATGGGCACCTAGTGTGGTGGGCCAGAGTTTCCAGGTCTTAAATGATCTGAAGGCCTAAAGAAAGGCAGAAAAGAAATTGGACACTCAGTATGCAAAGCAACTGCAGTGGGCCAGAGCATACAGATCACATATGATCCGGTTACGCCCTAACCACGGGCAAGAGGTTGTTCATGTGAAGCAACGCCACCTCTAAAATCAAAGGGGCTGGAGAGGTTGTCCTCAATAGGACTTCAGGGAATGAGATCACTCTAAGATGAGGTGATACATGTCCCAAACTTGGATAAGGGACGTTGTTGGTCAAGCTGGTTTGAGACTAGTCCAACAGGTCTGTAATAACTAAGAATGATACAATATGTCTATAGCCAAATGAATGATATATTTGTAATCCGTGCATACATGCCATCATAGATTAAGACACGTTAAATAGCAAGTCATTCAAAAGCTAACGATGTTGAGATTGTTGCCTTCTTCGACATAAACCCTCAAAATAAATGTGAGGTAGATGAAGAGACAAAATCACCTTTCCAAATTCCGTCAAGGGAATAGAGAAATAAGCACCGCTCTCTAGAACTTAGTCACACCTTTATGGGTGATTTGAAGTTTATACAAAATAGAGGGGGGAGACAAGTACGTTGTGACCTTCATTTATGACGGTACAACATATTGTATCCTTTGTTTGTTGAAAAGCAAAGATGAAGTTGTTGAAGCGAATAAGCGCTATAAAACAGAAGTTGAAAATTAACTAAGCCTACGGATTGAGGAATTCGTAGCGATAAAGGCGGAGAATGTGAAGCATCATTCGTTAACGACTATTCATTTCTCACATCAGTCCAACGGTGTTAGCCAAACGCAAAGTTGTACGCCCAAATTATGTGGGGTGGCTTGGTAAAAGTTGGAATACCGAAACAGGTCAAGTTGTACCTAAGACTGTAGATTGCATATCCACTAGATCTGCAAATAACAGTAGTGCTTATCGCCTCTTGGCGTCAAAGAATGCTGAATTCTTTGAAGATAACTTTCCTTGAAAAGAAAAAAGGAGTAATTGCTCAAAGTTAACAAGAACCCGCGAGGGCCTGACTGTCCGGAATTAGACGTTCCGTATCTACAGTCCTCGAAAGTTGCTGGTTATTCAGAACTTAATATTCCAGATCTGCAGAACTCAGGGATTCTAGATGTTGAACCGAGACGGAGCAAAGAAGGGGACAAAGAGTTGTTCCAGTCCTTCTAGCGTGTATGGTTGAGAATGAACCATGGACAATTAACAAATAATTGTCATCTCCAAAAGAGCTGCTTTGGAAAGAAGCTATAAAGAGAGAAATAGATTCCCTCATATAGAACCATACTTTCGTAATGGTTGATTTTCCTCCGGGAAAAGAACCTTTGGGTTGTGAAAAAGGATACTCAAAAGTGAGTACAAAGTAGATGGATCTACTGACGAGTTCAAAGCCTCGGCTACTTGTACATGTGCTCCCCTGGGAGTAGCTTAACATCATGGGCTATTGCAGTCTTGCGTGGCATGGATGTTGAAACAGCCTTCCCAACCGGAGAGTTGGAAGAAGAGGATCAGAATTGGTTTGCTGAACTGTTGGGCTTCTTCCTGAACTTTCATTTTGGTCCTGAAAGTTTCAGATAAAACAGAAACAATGAATCTGACCACAGAAACATTGACTCTGAAGTTAGAAATCCAACAGTTGTAGAATCAACAGTCTGAAAGTAAAAGTCATATTGAAACAAAGTCTCGATATTAAAGATATGGGTATCACAGATGACATCTTAGGAATTGGATTTCTAAGACATCTAACGGAGTGGTCGATAGTTGACAGTCTCGTTGAAGCCACCAATGGATATGAATCATAGAAATGATTGGAATCATGGTGCACCCATAGATAAGAAGCGATATGCTCAGGTCACGTGTAGTTCAATGTATTGTACACACTACAACGGACATGATATCGGCCTACAAACATATCAGTTGAACTCAGGTTCACTGATGATCTTAATACATGATCAATAGAAGGCATTAAGTCGGATATGACGATATCTGAATTATTCGCTTATCTACGGATTATAGTATTCTGGATGTCCAGCGGTTCTAGGATAACACAGTGATGCAAACTGGACATCAGATCTGAAGAACACCAAAGCCACAAGTAAATGTGCATGGTGGGTCTTGGAAAAATCTCTAAGCAAACTTGCATCGGCCGATTCATAATGGAATCGGAGTTTATCGCTTTATACAAAGCATGAAAGAAGTTGAGTAACTTCATGACACCTTAGCGGACGTCCCTTATTGGGAGAAACCCGTGCCTTTAGCAGTTATACACTGTGGCTAGCCGGTCGGCTTCAGGAAGGACACAGATGACGGCGTCTGGACATATCAGTCAGGATCTGTAGGAGACATAAGACCGTATGTCAGTTAATCATCGCGGGTATCACTTCCTTGTTTACTAACTAAGGGACTACCCGAAGATCAAGTGTTCTGCCTGTCTAGGAGAATGGGCTTAAAACCCAAACAATTCGAACCTTTGCGGTGGAAACCCAACCATACTGATTGGAGATCCCAAGAATTTGGTTCAATGGGAAAACTAAGCGGCAAAAGGTTCAGTTGAGCGCTTCGGTGGAAACAAGAAGCACTTCGGATGATGATTTCTGTTCGAAAACATGAATCCAAAGCTGTTCCCGCGATAGACATTAAAGTGCTACATGCATGGTGGGTAAAGGTTAAGCTTTCAAACCTTTAAACAATCCTCAAACGGTTGAGGTTAAGGTTGGGAAAACTTTTAATGATTCCTAACACTTGTGAAGTGGGGTATAGCAGGATACCTTGTAGGAGATCACCTATTTAAGTGCGAGGATGACCGCCTCAAATGAACGCACTTAAGAATTCAAGTGTATCCACGGCCACAACGGAAAAAAACGTAAGAATGAAAACAGATAAGAAGAGTTATTGTGTTGTTATCATTGTCTTGGCTTACACTAAACACTGACGGTTCAATACATCACGTTCACCGCGCAGTAAGTAAGTCCGATGGTTTCAACTAGGGAAGGTTCAAAGCGGAAGCTACCTCTCCTGATGCGATATCTTTTCGCTCAAAGAGTGATGAAAGTAGGCACCTTGTGCGTGCGCCACAATCTCTCTTTCATAGAGGGGATTGTTGGAAATTTGCCTTTGGCGGGGAGATGCGTCCACCCATCTTTGATGAATTAAACACTTGTGTTCCGCATGTTGGAGGCTTTGTGTCTTCGCACATGCATGATCTACGAAGTGAGTAGATGACCGTAGGGCCAAGAATCATCAAATTTCATTGAGAAATGAAAGAGATATTGGTCCACGAAGTAAGGTGTTTGAGGCATGGAAATATGGTGTGGGACAAATCTACCACATTGGTGGGAATATAAAGAATTGCTCTCTATATAAGTCTCTAATGTGGTAAAGGGTTTGGGACCCAAAGGGGTATCCCATGTGTTTAAAGGAGGGAGGACCTAGATGTGCTTACGTTCAAGGCTAAGCCCACACGCGCGCCGCCGCCGCCCGCCCGTCCGGTCTCGGGCTGTGGGGACTTTTTGATATTATCTTTTTGGACCCCAAATTGCTTAATATTTACAGTTTGGTCCCTAAAGTTTCTGGAAAGTTGATTTTGGGAGTGACGGAAGGCAGAAACTTTCTGCCTACCGTTTGGACTATTTTTGGAGCATTAACCAGCCATTACTTGGCTGTTAACTACTCCATTAACAGCCCTATTTCAATGACCATCATCAACCTCCTTCAAGACCTTAAATCAGCATCACTAATGGCATTAAACATGCCATTTACAGCCTTTCTAATGACCATTAACAGCCATATTTGGGCAGTTGATCAGCCCCTCCTCATGCTATATATTGATGCCTCATTTGGCTCAATGTGTGATAGCAATATAGCACAGAAAAATAGAAAAACACATCACTAAACAGTGATCAAAACAGTGGCGAAAACTGCTCAAACCAGTGGCGAAAATTAGTGAAATTCGTGACTGAAAAACAGTGACCAAACCCTCACATATACACAAGATATATACAACAGAGACACACTATATACACAGAGACAAACCATAAGAGAAGAGAGAAACTCTTCCTTCCTTTTCCATATCTTCAGCAAGTTGATTCATATTTGTTTTATTCGGCAGGCTCAACCTATTGACTTTGTAGCGTTGAGATTAAATTGTTGTTTTATCTTGGGAGACTATTGGCTGCTAACGTAAAAGCATATATACGGGGCAATCTTGTCTTAATGACAGAGGGCAATTCCTCGACTCAACACACAACGTTGTAACCATCCAGATTTAGTTGTTTCTGGATTTCAGGTTATCAAGATTCAAGACACAACAAGCTTGCGACAGTTTTGAAGATTGTCCTATTTGTTCAACAAGATTCAATTACAGAATATTGAATATTTGTTTATCCTTTCGAATACTTGTAATAGTTATTTACTTCTCGTACTGCTTTATAAAGTACAATAGAGTACCAACAAATTGTGTGCGGGATATAACAATTGCAGGGAACGGGAAGTTAGTAAATATTACAATTGCTAGAAAGGATAAACTAAAGATTACAACAAAACTGGAAATCAAGAAAGAAACAAACTCCTTGTGCGATTTGCTGAGTCGAGTGATGGCACTCCGTCTTTAAGACAAGATTGCCCCGTATACCTCCTTTTACGTTATCGGGCAATAGTCTCCCAAGATACAACAACAACTTAACAATTGAGCAAAGGAAACTCAAGTGTTACTCTTGAAGAACTTTGAGTATAGTAAACTTGCTAGAGAGGAAGAAGATGAATTCAGAAATTCTGTAGTATTTTCTAAGTGTAGTGTTCAACAATTGAGCCAAATGCCTCAATTTATAGTGTAAGGAGATGTCCCCTCAACTAGCCAACTAATGACCTTCAATAGCCAATGTAATGACACTTATTGGGGGGAGGGGGGGTTACATTCAGCCAAATAATGACTGAATTCATGTGCCAAGTAATGGAGATTCAATGCTCCAAAACCAGCTCAAAGATCAGAACTTTCCAACTTCCCGTCGCAGCATTCTGCCTCCGAAGCGCCGCGGCTCCAGTAACTGACCAACCAATTAGCGTCGCGACGCTGCCTGGGAGACGTCGCGGCCCTTCACGGCTCCACGGCGATTTCCGACTCGTTTCATCTTACACTTCTTCCTTCGCTTACCAACGTGGAATACTTTGTCATTTGGCCAATAACCGTCCATCATTCTATGTCTCAAACGTATTACATACGTACCAATATCTCTTTCACTAATGAAATTTGCGATACTTGGCACTATGTGTGCACGTGTGTGGAAACGACGTTTCCGACGTGTGGGGCCCCAATTGTTTGAGTTATAAATAATGGGATATACTTAATTCGACATTAGTAAATTTCCAACATTGTGTCCACGTTATTTGATAAAATGCCATTGAGAATAATATATTTGGTAAAAGTGACAAAGGAACAGTTGTTGAGATTAGGGCAAAGTATGGTTAGTCCAAGACAATCAAGCCTAAGGTGAGATTATTGAAGTTAAATTCTTCTTTGATTTAGTACATTAGATTCCTTGTTCCCAATGTTGTTGCAGGGTGTTCTTCATTGAATTGCAAAACATCTCCGGCTATATGACAAGCTCTTCCCCTCTGAGGTTATTTTGGAAACTAATTGTTGTTAGAAAGGTTTCTCTTAGAGACAGATTTCAGTTTGAAAGGCTTCGTTGGAGGTGAAACTTTGCTGAGATGAAAGTTGAAGTGCCACTATAATGTCACTTCTGTTCTTCAATTTATGTATGACTAGTCATATGGAAATTGCTTTTAGATTTTATTTAGCATTAAATTATGATTTATTATTTAATTTGTTCAAAGTACTTGTTATATTGTTACCTTTTTCTTTGGTTACGACTTACGGTATTAAAAGGCATGTATTTTACATATATTTCATGTTTATAAAGGTTGACATTTAGAATAATATTGGCAGGCTATGTTTACCAGAGAATTTTCTAAGGGAAAACTAGCACAAAAGATGTACATGCTCGAGGAAATGGCATTGCCAGGATTGCAGGGCAGCTGAGAAGATTAAACTACTACCCATGATATGTCTTGGTAGTTTAGTTGGTTAGTGTTTTACTTAGTTGTATGTAAGATGTTGCTAACTTGTAGATGGATGGGCTGGAAGTCTAGTCGGGTCCTGAAATGAATTTGTACGTATTTTTATTCCCTGGTAATTGAAAATCAGTTACCAATAAAAAAAGTTGACACTTATGAATGTGCAAATTAAATATAAATAATTGTGTCATGATAAAATAAAATTGATGATTATTATTGATGTTTTTAGAATCGACATTAATTTTAATGTGACATTTATAAAGGCAGCAAGTAAATGTCGTATTTTGTTTACCAACACTAATCTAAATGTCAAAAAATTTAAGTGACATTTTATATATGTAATAAATAAATGTCATTTATTTCTTACCAACATTTATCTAAATGTAGGAAAATTTAAGTGACATTCTTTATATGTCGTAAATAAATTTCGTTTATTTATTATCTTCATTTACATAAATGTCGGAAAATTTTAGTGACATTTTATATATATCATAAATAAGTGTAGTTTATTTATTATCGATATTTACCTAAATGTCAAAAATTCCCGACACTATTTACGACATTTGATCCAAATGTAAATTAAATGTCCGTAATTGAATTTGCGATTTTTTTTTTTTGTTGACGAAGGAACCCGCAGCCGCTACTCTCTCGAGTGCGCACAGGGTAAACCCCGGACTGAGGCAATAGCCTGCAAACCACGTCAGCCGATTAACCACACTTGGCAAGCCATGTGTGACAGACTCAACCAAGAAGGTTTATGCAGGGGATCGAACTCGTGATCTTGCGGTCCCGCGCTCTACTGCTACACCAACTTGGCTACCCTTGCGGGTGAATTTGCGATATCTAAATAGCTTAACACAAGATTTATATAATGTCGTTGTATCTCTACTTTCTTGTACTGAATTAAGCAACTTGTTTCCACTGCTTCATAATTCATGCGATTTAATTTGCGATATTTAATCAACAAGATGCTTTAAACATCCACTTTCATCAAATTTGTGCTATGCGCTAGGTGGCACTCGTCTGCAATATTGTACAGGGAATTGTACATAATTAGTGTCGGTCTAGTTTAGTTTGTGAGTAAGTTGTGTTCACGATTGTAATGGTCTTAAGACTTTACCTTTTATTCCAAATTTACTGAGGAAGTATTTTTTATTATTTTCAAATAATATCAGTCTATTGTACATATACATATTTTTTTTATTAAAAGATAATTTTACATTTCTTCCCCGTTAATACTTTTCATAAAATGTGTCAACCGATGATGGATATAAGTGTAAACCATAATCAAGAGTGCCCTGAATGTAACGCACAATAGTTCGAAAGCTTGCATGTATTCTTTCCTCGGATCATGCATAAATAAATACACATGTTGCACTGCATAAGTAATATCGGGCCTCGTAAACGTAAGACACTGAAGAGCCCCCGTAAGACAATGATAGTGGGAGGGATCCTCGTAAGGTGTGCTAAATTAGCACTCATCTTTGGTTTCATGTCAATCGGAGTAGGAGATGACTTACATGATGACATGTCAGCCCGTTCAATAGTCTCTGTTGCATACGTCCTCTAGGACAAAAATAAACCACCTATATGACGAATTATAGCGATACCCAAAAAATAACTCAAAAGCTCCAAGTCTTTCATAGAAAATTCGGAGCTGAGAAGAGATATGATAGACTTGCGCAGTTTATCAGAAGAAACAGTCAATAAAAAAACATTCACATATAACAGGATGTATGCCAGAGAAGAATTGCGACGACAGATGAATAGAGAATGATCAGACCTGATATGAGAAAACCCAAGAGTAGACACATAATCTGCAAACCTTTTATATCATGCCCGAGGAGACTGTTTGAGCCCATATAAGGACTTCCTCAGCAAGCACACATGGTTTGGATGACCGGGGTCCCTGAAACCTAAGTGCTGATGCATGTATACATTTTCCTTGAGTTCGCCGTGTAAGAACGCATTTTTCACGTCTAGCTGATGAATAGGCCATGCTTTTGAGAGAGCCAGACTGAGAACAATGCGAATAGTTGCCGTTTTGACTATCGGACTAAATGTATCTCCACAATCAACGCCAACCTGTTGAGTTTTGCCATCACCTATAAGAAATGCCTTATGCCTCTCAAAACAACCATCAGATTTTTCCTTATGAGTAAAAATCCACATAGAATGAATCACATTAACACTAGGCGGACGGGGCACCAACTCCCACGTCTTATTTTCAATAAGGGCATTATATTCATCATCCATGACCATTTTCCAATTTGGGTCACGAAGGGAAAACATTGGGCTACGTGGTAGGGGTGATTTAGTGACATTAGAGTTAAGATGAAAATGTCGTTTTGGTCTAAAGATACCCCGTTGGCTACGAGTAATGAGCCCTTGACTCGGAATAGAAGTGGGTCGGACCTGGGTCGGTGTATGGACGTCGGAACTAACTGGACCGAGAGGCGGGTCACGGGTTGGGCCAGCAGACAATAGGCCTGCTGGCCGAAAATGTTGGGTGACGGAAACTGGGCCAGCAGGCAGTAGGCTTGCTAGCTATGACTCAACGGATGAGGAAAATGGGCTAGCAGGTAGTGGGCCTACTAGCAAAATCAGGAGACCTGGGTCGGACCACATACGGTGAGAGTCCATCATCTAGAAAATTATAAGAATTAGACACAGAATCATGCAACTTAGCAAACGAAAATTGGGTTTCATAAAATATGACATGGCGACTAATGATGATTTTATTAGAGGATAAATCATAACATTTGTAACCACGATGATTAGACGGATAACCTAAAAACACATAAGCAATAGAGCGGGCTTGTAGTTTGTTTATTGTAGTAGAGGAAAAGATAGGATAGCATAAACACCCAGACACTCTAAGATGAGAATACGATGGATTTTTGTGATAAATAATTTTGAGTGGAGATTGGTATGCTTATCCTTTGCTAAGGAGTATGTTAAGAAGGTAAGTGACCATTTATAATGCATGATGCCAAAATGAAGGTGGTAATGAAGCATGTGCTAGTATTGTCCAAATAATATTATTAATGATGCGTATTTTCGCTCGGCTTTCCTATTTTGTGAGGATGTGTGTGGACAAGAAAACCGAAAAGATATACTATTAACCTTACAAAATTCTCTAAATGGCCTATTATTAAATTCCCGTCCATTATCACATCGAATATTTTTAATTTTTCGTTCCAATTGGGTACGGATGAATGCTCTAAATGATAGGAATGTGGAATAAGCTTGAGACATTTTAGATAACATAAAAGTCACAAAATAATAAAATAATCATCCAAAAATAACACATAATAACGGTGGCCCAAATAGCTCAATACTGGAGATGTCCACAAATCACTATGAATAATATCAAATGGCAACATAGTACTAGAATTGGAGGCAACAAATGGTAATTTAACATGTTTCTGAAGCGGACAAGAAGGACAAACATTAGTACTATGCGTACTATTACACTCGATAAAATTATTTTTTTTAAGAGAGGAAAGAACAGACACCCCCGGATGACCCAAACACGTATGCCATAAGAAAGGTGCTAAAGTGGCAAACGTTGACGGTGTGTCTTGTTTAGTGGTGGTGGTGGTGGTGATGGGATAGAGCTCGCCCTGACTATCACATCTCATTAGAGGTATCCCCATCGAAAAATCCTTCATAGAAAATTCAAAAGGGTCAAAGTCAACATAAACCCAATTATCAGTAGTAAAATTCCAAACAGACACCAAATTTTTAATTAATTTAGAAGCATTAAGGACATTTATCAAGGCTAAAGGTCGGTTCGGGGGAGGTAAATTTGTGTGACCATAACCACGAATTGGAATTGAATGACCATTACCAATAATTATGCAACAATGTTTACTCAAATTGAAATAAGACGAGAGATTACCGGGTGCTGATGTCATGTGAGAAGTAGAACCGGTGTCCATGTACCAATTTGCATCCGGAGGATTTAATCCAAGTGTATGCATCGCTGCCTCGATATCCGTGTGAGTTGGGGCTGTTGTTGGGCCCACAACAACGAAGGCCTGCTGAGGCTAGGGGTGGCCAGTGGGCCGGGTTCGGGATGATCAGGGCGGGTTTGGCGGGATCGGGTCGGGGCGGGATGGGGGAAAGAGGCGGGATCGGGTCGGGGCGGGGCGGGATCGGCGCGGGGCGGGATTTTTTAATATTTTTTTTACACTTAATTTAAAAAATAACATATATAAACAACTCAATAATTGAACAAGATAGTGTAATAAAAATATCCCAATGCTGTTTTTGTGCCTCTTATATTATTTAATAGACATATGATTTTTTTGTAATACAAATACAATTGTCAAAATTGCGACTTTGTGGTGTTATTCAAAAGTTGCAATTGCATAGTAAAATTACAATTAAAAAAATTACATTTTGAAAAAAACTTGTTCTAGGTTCTTGATAATTTCCTGTAGTTCTTCGATTGGAATTGGTATTTGTTGGTCAAATTGCTCCACGTCTCTTCCACCACATTCAGATAAGATTTTGTTGTAGTTTTCATCTTCTTCTTCGTTGATCTCCGGTTGATCACACCTTCTCCGCTCCACTCGTATCCAATCTCTGAATAATACTGCAATCTCCAAGCTGTCTTCGACTAATGAGTGTTTGTGCTCTCCTATTTGATATCTGCCGATAGAAAAAATGCTTTCAGACGCCGTTGATGACGTTTGAATGTTCAAAACATCCCGGGCCATCATTGAAAATGTCGAAAAGGTCTTCTCATTCCCCCTCCAGTATTTTAGCAAGTCTTCATGTCCTTCTTAATTGAGAACTGCTTGGTACGGTACAAAACCCTGCAAAACAAAAATATCAAACTCGCTAATTTGGTTAGTAGCGGTACGGCCGCACATTCTATTTCTGAGGCTTTCAATACTAGCCGCAGAAACAACATGTCTTTTGTGAGGTTGTGTTGAAGAAGAAGAAGATGGTATGGAAGCCGGTAGGTTGCTAGCACTTTCTTGTTGGTAAAACCTATATACTTTTTTGCATTCATCTTCTACGCTAGACAACACTTCTTCTTTAGTTTGTTCAATAGGTGGTGGGTGATTTGGATTTTTGGGACTTGGAGGTGGTAGTAATTCTATAGAATCATAAATAATTTCAATAAGTGATTTAGTACCGTCTATTTTAATAGTCGAATTTAATACATCACCAATAATATAAATAGTAGGAATAGGAATAAAATATTTTTTATTTTGATAAATATTTTTTAATAGATGCCTTATAAGTTGGTTTATCCATATATTCATTAAGCAGTAAAAATATTAGAGCTATATAAAACAACATAGTTGAAATAGTAGAAAAATATATACCGGAAAATTCTTTTGTTGCTTGAAAAAATTTCTCTAGAAATACAATAAGTTCAGAAAATTTTCCCCAATCGCTATCTACAACCATATCAGCTGGATTTTGATTATGAGAGTTAAAAAAAAAGTTATAGGTTTTCTATAGTCATAAGCAACAAGTACTTGCTCGTATAAATAATTCCACCTATTGGGTACTTCTGAAAATTTTCTATCAGGTAGTTGGCAATCGTGACAAGTTATTTTATGTTCTTTTTTTCGTTGAATTCTATTATTTTTAAAAATAAAGTTTGTAGCAAATTATATTTTACTAAGAATGTCTTCAAAAAGTGATGGACCATCCTTTACAACTAAGTTATATATATGACACGCACAATTTATATGAAAATGATTTGGAAAAGATGGAATTAAACTATTTTTTAAAATTGCAATAGCATAATTGTTAGAAGAAGCGTTATCTAATGTAATAGTCATAATTTTATCAGTTATTCCGTAATAATCGCACACTTGATAAATATTTTCTGCAATAAAAGTATCAGTGTGCCTATCATCTATATATCTATACGCTAAGATACGTTTTTGCATAAACCATTTATAATCTATCCAATGACAGGTTACCGTTAAATAATCATGGCCGTTAGTACTACGGCCTATATCAGAAGTGATAGCCACTTTGCCATTAAAATGATATAATGAATAACGTAAATATTGTTGATATTCATGTGCAAATTTAAATACATCTCTTAACAGTTGATTTAGGAAAGCAGTTAAAAGCAGGATTATACATTTCTCTAATGTAATGAATAAAACCAGGAGATGAAGGAAATGAAAAAGGCAAACCCTCCACAACAACTAATTTTGCTATTGCTTCCCTATCCCTATGTTTATTATAATTAGGGCCTACAATTCCCCCCGTCGTGGGGTTAATTTGACCTTGTACTTGGTCCGAGATAGTATGTGAACCTTGTCCCGATGGAGCGGGAATTTACGCACTCGGTTTTGAAGCCTCGTATTGGGCATACCTAGCTGGATGAGCCCTTGCTACGTGTCTCATTAAACCCCTCGTCCCACCGTGACCTTTTCCAGTTTTAAATTTTAGAACATCTTTACAAATTTTACATCTAGCTATTTGATTCTCTACGTCTCTATCGAAAAATGTCCATGCATCTGATTTTAATAGTCATTTTGCTGGACCTCGTCTCATACTAGGGGGAATAGGAGGCATTTCAGTTGAAGGTGCAATAGTGGGTGTGTTGTCATTTACATTAGTGGGTGTATTATCTAGATCATCGTCTAAATTAAAGTCTTCTTGAGTTTCAGAAAATAGCTCCTCGTCTAAATCTAATGGTATTGTAGGAATATGTTCAGTATCAACAAAATCATCCAGTGTAGGAATATGATTTTGTCTAGAAATAGGATGACTAGAAGAAGTACCCTTGCCCTTGTTGCCCCTACTAGAAGAAGCCTGACCCTTACCCATAAGCATACGTTTAAATCCTTCCATTATAAATTCATAATTATACTAATAAATAATTAAAGTAAATGAAATTAAGTGCGCTAAATAAAATAAACAGAAAATAATAAGTTAATGAAGGAATGAATGTACCAAACGCCGACGTAACGTCGATGTGTAATCGAGAGGTTGAAAATTGAAACTTTGCTCGATGGAAGATCCTCAAGCTAGTTGTCAACTTCACTCCCAAATAAATAAATAAAATTCAATATTTAGTAGACAGTCTAGACTTGTAGAGAGATAGATTGAAAGATTTAGAGAGATTGTAGGAAGATTTGTGAGAAATATGAAGAGAAAATGAGGTATTTATAGTTGGAAAATTGCGTTAAAGTGTAAATATAATAACTTATGGGTTAAAAATAAATATTAAGGGGGTAGGGGGAGGGGGAGGCCAAAAATAGTCATTGCACAATGAACAAAATGTAAAATGGTCGTTAGTGCAACGGCTATTTGTGCAAAGGTCGGTTTCGGGCGGGATCGGGACCGGGTCGGACCTGGCGGGACTGGGGTAGGCCGGGACGGGTCGGGACGAGACCATGTCCCATCCCGGTTCGACTCCCGATACTGCAAAAAAAATTATTTTTTAAAAAGTCGGTGTCGGGGCGGGACCGAGCCGACCCGGCCCCCTGGCCAGCCTTAGTTGAGGGCGAGGCCCAAGAAGGCTAGGCTTCTGCCAAGCTTGGTTCTGCCGAACTTGTTGTTGGTTGCTATTGGTCCTGGCCCAAAATTGAGGAGTCGGATAAGGTGGAGTAGGCCACTGCCAACTGCCCAACCCCACAGCCATGGTCCACTAGCCCAAGGTTGCGTCCAGTGGTGCTGCGACCCAGGCCCTTGTTGGCCACTGTCACCACCCTGTCCTCCGCCACCGCGGCTGCCACCGTTTCCACCGCCACCGCCGTATCTGCCGCCACGGTTTTTGTCATAAGTTTTTCAATTTTGGTCCTTTTTGCCGCCACCATTGTTACGATTTTGGCTAGAATTTTGCTTCTTCTAAGGTGAGCATAGAACGTGCTTGGTAGAACGGCGGAAGAGGATTGCTTTGACGAAGAAGAGTTCCAACTCCATTATACGCCTTAGAGAGGCTTGCAACTATCTGAAGAACGAGACAATCGTTTGTGACGGACGCGCCGACATTCTTGAGTTGATCCGACAACTCCTTGAGCCTTTGACAATAGGCGGAGGCATTCAGAAAATCCTCCATATTGATGTGAGAGAATTCTTGCTCAAGAGTTACGGCACTAGAATTTATGTTATCTTGGAATATATCACGCAACCTATTCCAAGCTTCCATTGCCGTGGTGTCGGGTTCGATAATTGTCTGTAAGAGGTCTGTAGAGATGGTAGAATAGATCCATTGGAGGACCGTAGCATCAAGAGTTGCCCACAACTCTATTTCATCATCTGTGGAAGGCACATTCTCCTTGCCTTTTTTCGGTTTAACGATGTGATGGAGGACTCTATTAGACCTTGCGTGAACTTTAAATAGTTCTGCACACGTCGCGTATTTGACGTTTTCCATCTCAAGAGTGATAGGGATATTGTTCTTTGATATTGAAGACTGCAAGAGCAGGATGAAATGTATTCTCTGTGGTAGACATGATGGAAGAACAAGAGGAGATTTAGGGATTCGGAAATTTTGAAGGGATGGGGGTCGGGCGTCGACCGAGAATTAGGGTTCGAGTAGGGTAGTAGAAGGAGTATATTTTTGGAGAAGGAAAAGTTTGCCCTAGACTGTTGTTACATAAAAGAGAATAATCCCTTGATTATTTTCATTAATGTAAAGCATTTATATACATGATATACAATAGTAAACCTAGCCTATAATTACGAAAATCAAATATACATTTACCTAATACAAGACTACTATCATAATTACACATGTACAAGATCTCTAATAATATTAGAAGAATATACTGTGTATATTCTATCATTTTTTAGTTAAGAAGTAATTGCTTACTTATTTTTTAATGTTTAGTAAGTAAGTGAAAATAAGTATTATATCGAAGACCATTTTTATATAATTTAGAAAAATAGTATGGGGTGGGGATGGGTGCTCACGGTCGGGGTGATAAGGGTGGGATGGGCGGGAGTTTTCGGATGGGAGGAGACAATTAGCATGGATATGCTACTTAAAAAACTTATTTTCAATACTTTCAACATGAAAATTATTTTCTTAGGTTTTGTGAAATTTATTTTTCTAAAGAATATATTCTGATTAACCAAACATGAAAAAATGTAAAAATATGTTTTGAAAATTATTTCATTCCATACTAAACAGGCCTTCAATATCATCTTCAAACCATGAAAGGTTTCTTAAAATTTTAAATCATAGCCTTTCTCCGTTCATATTAACCTGCTTTGTTGAAAAATATAATTACAGAAGAAAAGACAATTAATATAGATTAACTAAAAAGAGGCCCAAGTAATGAGGTCTTTATATGATTCCCCCCCCCCCCCCCCCCGCCCTTCTTTCATCTTCTTGGGTCCCAAGAATAGGAAGGAGATGGGGGAAAAGAAAAAAGGCATAGTGGACATCATTACAAAGTAATGAACAAAGTGCTAGTGCTAACATTATAAATTTATAATAATGACCTTATAATAGTAAATTAATTAATACCACCCAGAGAAACGAATGACCCTAGTTGTTTGAGGTTGTCGTGGCTACCTTTAAACCTTACATTATCAATACTTAATATTACATATGTGCCTCTCTAATTTTTTCAAACATGGAAAGGTTTGAAAATAAAACATCGGACAGTAAACAATACCAATACTTAGTACTAATTAGCGAGGTACCAAAATAAAAGAAAAGATATCTTATGATCAAATAATAATTTTAACAAAGTAAAAATATCCTATACAAATTTGTATTTTATTACCGATCTCATATAAGACGTTCATTATTCGGGCTGAGTCGGGTTTCCCCTAAAAAAAATCAATTAACATGAAATATATCCTTGGACTTACTTTATAAAGATCATAAATCAAACTAGAATGGACAAAGAACTAAATTACAAAGAACTAGACTATAGAAAAAGATTTCAAAAGATTAATATATACTCTAGATTTCTACCTTTTTATATGAAATATACATATGTATGTGTAATTATAATTTTGAATAGGTTTTTATATAGTCGATTTGAGTCAATATATATATATTTTTTTGCTTAAAATCAAAACCAAAATCAAAACCTTTTTGTTCGTTTTTTTATTTTGGTTTGATCTTTTATTTTTCATGAACAACCCTAATCTCATGCATTATATTTGATCGATCCTCCATCAAAAGTGTGGTGCTACTTTGTTTTGAATATTTAAGTTTTCAAATGCACTGATAATTTAAAAATATTTATATAATTAAACTAATTATGAATTAATTGAAAGAAATAATCCCTTGATTATTTTCATTTATCAAAGAGAATATATACAATTTACAATTTCCTTAATAGGAAAATCTTATTCCTATTCTAATCCCAAAACCCTATTCTAGTAGTATAAGAATCTTATACTTATGGTAAGTGTACAATACTAATTAATACAATTATTTTACACTAATTAATCAGCCAAAACCGTGATATACACTTAAGTATGGTAAGTGTATATCACGGTCCAAATCAGTACCAAACCCGTGATAGACACCACTTATGGTAAGTGTATATCACGTGTATACACATCATTTATCATACCCCCGCAGTCATAGCGGGCGGTTTTCGTACGCTAAGACTGTCCTTAAAATCTTCAAAAAGGACCGAGGGAAGACCTTTAGTAAATATGTCTCCAATTTGATATCTGGAAGGGACATGACAAACACGTACTTGTCCACGAGCTACCT
The DNA here is from genome assembly GCA_029783415.1 of Anisodus acutangulus. Lineage (NCBI taxonomy): Eukaryota > Viridiplantae > Streptophyta > Magnoliopsida > Solanales > Solanaceae > Anisodus > Anisodus acutangulus. The sequence goes on from CM056509.1 coordinate 11,178,402, forward strand.
TTTCGCGAACAAAGTGGATATCCATCTCGATATGTTTAGTGCGCTAGTGCTGAACCGGATTACCAGAAAGGTAGATGGCACTGGCATTATCACAATAAACCAAGGAAGCTTTCTGAATAGGACAATGAAGCTTTAAAAGAAGATTGCGTAACCAACAGGATTCAGAGACCACTTTAGCTACCCCTCGATGCTCGGTCTCTGCACTAGAGCGGGACAAAGTCGACTGATGCTTTGCAGACCATGAGACCAAGTTATTACCAAGAAACATACAATAGCCAGACGTAGAGCGTCTGGACAGCCACCCCAATCAGCATATGTATACGAGACAAGTGTAGACGTCGATGAGGGATATAAATGTAAGCCAAAGTCAAGTGTCCCTTGGATGTACCGAATAATGCGTTTGAGCGCATTCATGTGCTCAAACCTAGGATCATGCATAAACAAACACATCTGATGTACAACATACGTAATGTCTGGTCTCGTGAACGTAAGATATTGAAGAGTCCCTACAAGACTGCGATAGTAGGTCGGATCCTCGTAAGGGGAGCCAGCCACAACCCCTAGCTTGGGTTTAGTATCAACTGGAGTGGAAGTGGACTTGCATGAGGACATACTAGCTCGCTCAATGATCTCAGTTGCATACTTCCGTTGTGATAAGAATAACCCACCTGCATGACGAGTGACAGCAATCCCCAAAAAGTAACTCAAGGGCCCCAAGTCTTTCATAGCAAACTCAGAACTGAGCATTGTCATGATAGACTGGCGTAATGCATCAGAAGAGGAAGTCAAGATAATATCATCCACATATAATAGTATTTAAGCCTGGGAAGAACCACGATGATATATGAACAATGAATTATCAGACCTGCTATGAGAAAACTCAATAGTCGAAACATAGTCTGCAAACCTCTTATACCAAACCCGTGGGGACTACTTAAGTACATACAAGGACTTCTTCAATAAATAGGCATGATGAGGATATTTGGGATCCCTAAACCCCAAAGACTAATGCATATAGACTGTCTCGTTAAGATCATCATGTAAGAAAGCATTCTTCACATCTAACTGATGAATGAGCCATGCTTTCGAAAGAGCCAAGCTGAGCACAATGAGAATGGTAGTCGGCTTGACCACCGGACTAAAGTTCTCACCACGATCCACACCAACCTGTTGAGTCTTACCATCACCTATAAGACGAGTCTTATTCCACGTAAAAGAACCGTCAGAATTGTCTTTATGAGCAAAAATCCACATAGACCGAATAATATTAACACCAGATGGACGAGGCACCAACTCCCACGTCTTATTACCAATAAGAGCATTATATTCGTCGGTCATAACAATTTTCCAATTCGGGTCACTTAAAGCAGACACAAGATTACGGGGTAGGGGTGATTTAAGAATATTAGAATTTAGATTAAAATGTCTTTTTGGTTTAAAAATACCCCGTTGACTACGAGTGACCGGTCTATGACTCGGGGGAGAATTGGGTGAATTTTGGGGAATATCGGGACAAGGGACGGATTGGCCAACAGGTAGTGGGCCTGCTGGCCCAACACGGGAACTGGATACATTCGACGACGCAGAGGCAGAAATAAAAACTGGGCCAGAACTGGGCTGGAGAGGCGGCCCAATTGCTGGACCCACGTCGGTGATTTGTGACGGTACAAGAGAACCAGCGGGTAGTGGGCCCACTGGCGGAATTGGGGTGCGGGACATGTCCGAGAAATGGTGGATAATATATGGGGAGACATCATCATCCAAAAAATTATACGAACTAGGCATGGGACTACTCACTTTAGCAAATGGAAATTGGGATTCACAAAAAATAACATGGCGACTAATGATTATTTTATTAGACGATAAATCAAAACATTTGTAACCACGATGATTAGACGGATAACCCAAAAACACACAAGAGGTAGACCGGACCTGAAGTTTATTAATTGTGGTGGACGAAAAGAGTGGATAACATAAGCACCCAAAGACCCTAAGATATGAATACGAAGGAGTCTTATTATATAATATTTGAAGGGGGAAGAATATGTCAAACCTTTGGTAGGAAGAATGTTAAGGAGATAAGTAGCCATTTGTAGAGCATGATGCCAAAAGGAAGGAGGTGCGGAAGAATGGACCAATAAAGTAGGACAATATTATTAATGGTACGAATTTTACGTTCGACTTTCCCATTTTGAGAGGACGTATATGGACAAGAGAAATGAAGATTGATACCATTATTACGATAAAAATCCCGAAACACCCCATGATCATATTCTTTTCCATTATCGCATTGAATATTCTTAATTTCCCGTTCGAATCGGGTAATGATGAAAGTCCATAAAAATTAGAATGATCATCCAAAAAAATAACATAATAACGATGGTCCAAAGAACTTATAATAGGAGATGTCCATAAATCGTTATGAATAATATAAAATAGCATTAAAGTACGAGAATTAGAGTCTACAAACGGCAATCTAACATTTTTTCCTAAAGAACAAGATTGACAAATCGAAGTATTATGCGTACCCTTACAAGAAATAAAATTGTGTTTATATAAGGAAGACAAAATTGACGACCCCCGATGACCTATACGTGTATGCCACAAGGAAGGAGCAAGAGCTGAAAAAGTAGATGGCAAGGCTTGACTCGAGAGACTAGATGTGGGCGTGATAGGATAAAGATCTTCCCTACTATCACATCTCATGAGAGGAATCCCCGTCTTGAAATCCTTCACAGAAAATTCAAAATGATAAAAAATAACATAAACGGAATTATCAGTGGTGGATTTACGGACAAACACCAATTTTTTAATTAATTTAGGAGCATGAAGGGTATTTTTCAAGACAAGAGGTGGATGTGGAAGAGACAACGTTTTATGACCATAACCACGAATTGGAATTGATTTGCCATTACCAATAATTATGCCACGATTGTTGCTCAAATTGGAATAAGACGAGAGAGTACCTTGGTCTAACGTCATGTGTGATGTGGCACCGACGTCCATATACCAATTTGGATCTGGGGGATTTAAACCAAGCGTATGCATCGCGGCCTCAATATCTGTTGGAGTTGGTCTGGGCACCATCTTCCTGAAATGCCTGCGGAGGACTAGGCCCAAGAACACCGGCATGTTGACCCGGCCTAAAAAACTGCATATTTGCCGAGACTGGACCCGATAAACTGGGCCTGGGCTACTGTAAAAACTGGGCCCAGTTTCCCAGGTAAGGGCCTAGAAAATAGCCAATGTATGGCCAGGACGGACTGGCCCAATTCCACTGCATAGGGGCCTATTGCTGGGCCCAATTTTGCTGTTGCGGTCCACTGCCCTGAGGGCCGCCGCCACCGTTGTTCCGGCCGCCACCACTGCTGCCGCCTCGATTCTTGCCATTATTTTTATGGCTTTGACCTTTTTTACCGCCACCGTTGTTGCAGTTTTGGCCCAAATTGTTAACAAAATCATGAGAATTATCGGACCAAGTCATCATTTCCACAGAACTGGTGTCGGTAGCTGCCTTTTTTGCCAAGCCATCTTCTTCTAAGGTGAGCATCGAACGGGCTTGATAAAAATGGGGGAGTGGATTACTTTGACGAAGGAGAGTTCCAACGCCATTATAGGCCTCAGAAAGGCCGGCAACCATTTGTAGAACCAGACGATTATTGGTCACAAGTGCGCCAACATAACGGTGTTGGTCCGCCAACTCCTTGAGTTTTTTGCAATATGAAGAAACGTTCGAAAAATCTTCTATGCTGACTTGGGAGAAATCCTGATCAAGGGTGGCAACACGTGAATATTGGTTATCTTGGAATATATCATGTAATCTATTCCAGGTAGTCATAGCCGTAGTGTCCAGCTCAATGATCGTCTGTAAAGTTCGGTAGAATTAGTGGAATAAATCCACTAAAGAACGGTAGTATCAAGAGTAATCCATAACTGAGGATCCTCCGCGGGAATAGGGGTAGCGGGAGGAATTATGTGATGGAGGACTTGATGGGAGATAGTGTGAATTTTAAAAAACTCTGCCCACATCGCATATTGGACGTTTTTCATCTCAAGAACAATAGGAATGTTGTTCTTGATGTTAGAAACAGTAAGGGCAGGATAAAACATGTTCTTAGATATAACGAAAGAACAAAGGGATTGTGAAGTGAGGAGGTAAAATTTAACACGAAATCAGAGGAAGGGACATGGAAAACGATGCAGTTTCGACTGAGAAGGGGCACGAAAATCGAGATAAAATTTGGAGAAGAGCGGAAGCAATTTAGTCCTAGACTTTTGATACCATGAAAAAAATAATCTCTTGATTATTTTCATTCATCAAAGAGAATATATACAATTTATAATTTTCTTAATAGGAAAATTCTATTCGTATTCTAATCCCAAAACCCTATTCTAGTAGTACAAGAATCTTATACTTATGATAAGTGTATAATACTAATTAATATAATTATTTTACACTAATTAATCAGCCAAAACCATGATATACACTTAATTATGGTAAGTGTATATCACGGTCCAAATCAGTACCAAACCCGTGATATACACCACTTATGATAAGTGTATATCACGGGTATACACATCATTTATTGTATATAAATTTATATTACACATCATTTATTGTATATAAATTTCTATGATATATATTAATCAGTAATCTAAAAGTAATAATAATTATCTTGGTTTCAATATAAAATATTGAATTACAATTATCGTATAAATTTGTCATTTAATGTTCCAATTTGTCATACTGTACCAAATTCTCAAAACTAAATGACCAATCAAATTGTCTGTTTTGCTTTAATTTAATGTGAAGTTTAACCAGCCGTCTTAGCTCAGTGGTAGAGCGCGTGGCTTTTAACCACGTGGTCGTGGGTTCGATCCCCACAGACGGCGTTTGATTTTTTGATGGCAGAAATGTGAGATAAGGCTGTGCCTTTTTAAAAAAAAAAATTAATGTGAAGTTGTAAACCTACTTTGAGCAGTACTATAATTATGGAAAAATGGTCAAATATACACATTCACTTTGTTTTATTAATCAACTTTATTCTTCATTAGTAATTGTAAATAAATATATCCCTGCCGTTTATAAAGTTTACACCTTTACCCTATTTTGGATGAAAAAACTAAAATCAAATTAAATTATCCGATCTTAAAAAATTTACCCAAATCCTTCCCAGACCCAGTTTCATCTTCTTCTCTAAGAAGAATGCGCTCAAATTTGAAATGCAACTTCCTAAACTCAATGAACAAATCCCAACCACTAATTTATTCAAACAAACATTGAATGAACTAAACTCATTTTCTAAGTTATTTTTTAAGCTTCAAGCTCTAACAAAACCAATATACAGTAAAACCTCTATAAATTAATAACCTTGGGACCATGAAATTTTATTAATTTAGAGAGACATTAATATATCGATAAATTAATATTTTATTAATTAACAGAGAGACTTTTTAAATTCAGCAAATTTAGTACATACATATGTATGTTTCATTGATTATATTCGTGCATCAACCAATTCTTTGTAATTAATTAAATATATTCATGTATAATATCAATTCATTGTATACAATTAACTATTATATTCATGGACGCATGTATCAATTCATTGGAATTACTTAAATAATGTATACATGTTTACATTAATTCGTTGCACTTAAATAACTATTATAGCCAATTAAATATATTCATGCATGATGAATGAAACATATACTATATAAATCTCAATATGGAAATAAAATAATTCATAACACCCAACCATGTCTTCTCATCTAAAAGGCATCGCAAAATCATCCATGAATGATCAAATGTGTAAAGCATTATGTGAGTATAAGAGAGACCATCCCACATGCACTCAAAAAGATTTACAAGAGTGGGTTGATGAAAAATATCATTTGAAAGTTAGTCAAGGTACAATATCAAACACTCTCAAGAGATCATCGGAGTACCTTTCAGCCAACTTTGAGAAGGGTAGGGATATTAAGCAACACAAATCGGCGAAATATCCAGATATGGAGAAAGTTCTTTATGAATGGTTTCTTCAGTACCAAGATCGAGTCAACATGACCGGAGAGCTTATTTTGGAGAAAGCAAAGGATATAATGAAGCTTTTGCATCCTCAACACCCTCATGGACATCAATTTTCTCAAGGTTGGCTTGAAAAATTCAAGGTAAGACATGGTATTAAATCATTCCGTCGCTTTGGAGAAAGTGGTTCGGTTGACACGCAGGACATGGAAATGAAACTGGAGGCTATAAGGGAGAAAATAAACCAATTTCTCATTAAATATGTTTTTAATTTGGATGAAACAGGTCTGTTTTACATGTTACAAGATGATCACTCTCTTGCAACCAAGCAACTTGAGGGAAGAAAGCAAGACAAAGAAAGGCTTACAATTGTTATTTGTTGCAACGAGGATGGTTCGGAAAAAATTCCTTTATGGATTATTGGAAAATATGCAAAGCCACGTTGCTTCAAAAATATCAACATGAGCAACATTAATTGTCATTATCGTGCCAACAAGAGGGCATGGATGACTAGTGTGCTTTTTGATGAATATGTTCGCTGGTTTGATCACAAAATGAATGGCAGAAGAATCTTGTTGATGGTTGACAATTGTCCAGCCCATCCAAAAAATATTGAAGGGTTACAGAATGTTTAGTTATTTTTTTTGCCACCTAACATGACATCAAAGATTCAACCATGTGATGCAGGAATAATTAGAGCTTTCAAGATGCACTATCGTAGGAGATTCTACAAAAATCTACTGGAAGGTCATGAGTCAGCTACCTAATCCTGAAAAGATTAATGTTTTAGATGCCATCAATTTTGCAGTCTCCGCTTGGACAACCAATGTTTCTCAAGTGTCAATAGCAAATTGCTTTCGGCACTGCAAAATCCGTTCAAATGAAGAAATCTCATGTGAGACAAACTTTGAAGAAAGCCTACGTGAGCTTGAGAATATGGTCAAGGATGTTGGTTATCGCAATGAAATGGACGTCAACAAATTGGTGGACTATCCGGGTGAAAATGATGAATGTTCAATGGTTCAAAGTTTAGAGGAAATTGTTGTTGATATTATTGAAGATCCTACTAATGATGAAGCTGAAGATGATTCAATACCGTTGGAACCAGTCACGAGAAAGGAGGCTTTGAGCGCGACAACAACTCTTCAAAATTTTTTGTTGCAGCTAGAGAACTCGACACCGGAACTCTTGGCTGCAATTAAAAAAGTTAGGGATGAAATTCAATTAGATTTAAATTTTAAGAAAAATCAAGTAACAATAGATTCATATTTTAGCAAATTACCATAATATTTATAATTGTAATATTTATGAATTATTAATTTAGAGTTTTAATGGGACCTAATATTTATAAAGGAATTTTCCGAAAAATTATTATCTTATTATCTTATCGAATTTGATGATTTTTTACAAAGGTCCAAGTCGGGACCAGAAGATTTTATTATTTTAGAGAGTTTATTAATTTATAGAGTATTAATTTATAGAGGTTTTACTGTATATGAAAAGGCATACTAAGAAATCACATATGCCAATTATGAAAATACATTGCAGGCTAAACAAACATAAAATCTTCAACTATACCCAAACAAGATGAAAAAGAAATAAACCCAATTTTCTGGAAAATGGCAGTGCACGCACCTCTGCTAGAACACCATGAAGGATGACTCAGCATGCTAACCTTAAATAGAGTTCAGAATAAAATTCATCTATTTAATTTCTCGTATACTGTAATGATATTTTAAATATGGATTGAAAATTTTGTAGTTACCTCTTTCTGGAAAGAATTGTTTTGAGTTAAACCTCTATGAGCACAGAGAACAAGGCACTTCCAAGAATAACCCTAAGGAGTAGTATGATTTATCAAATCAGAATAGAAAACTCAATCTCTCCTTCCAACAAACCAAATACAGATTATACCAAATTGGACCAAAACTGTGAATAGTAGCCATTGTTAGAGTCTGAAGCTTAACAAAAAAACTTAAAAATGAGTTTTATTGATTCAATGTTTGTTTGAAGAAATTGGTGGTTTGAATTTGTTCATTAAATTTTAGAAAGTTGTATTTCAAATTTGAACTCATTTGATTGAGAATTGAACGAGATTGCATTTTAATTTTTTGAGCATTCTTCTTGGAGAAAAAGATAAAACTTGGGTATGGATCGGAGCGAGTTAGGGAAGGAATTGGCTAAATTTTTTAAAATCGGATAATTTAATTTGATTTGAGGTTTTTCATTTAAAATAGGGGTGTGAGTGTAAACTTTAGAAACCGCAAAGATATATTTGTTCTCAATCACAAAAGAAGAATAAAGTTGGCTAATAAAACAAAGTAAAAAAATATATTTCATCCTTTTCTCATAATTATTTGGTTGAGCATAGGGACAATAACGTAGGTACTTTTGCAAGATACCCCAGAGTAAATCTAAACCTACGATTCTTTAACGTCAACACGAACAAAAACCTTTGTTGGGAAGGACCACCGTATATGCTTTAATGCATATAATAAATATGTGTTAGGTACTTAGGTTATGGGAAGAGAGTTTTTTTTTGTGCGGATTTCCCCTCAAATGCGTCTTTAATTTTTATCCTTTATTCATGTGGTCTTTAATTTTTATCATTATTATTTATTTTATGAAAATATTCAGATTTATTTCGCAAGGCATAGTCTATATAGTATTTTTTTTTCCCGAAAACTAATTTTTTGCCTCGCATGACATAAATTATGTAGGAATTAAGTTATGCGGTATGGTTTTATAGTAATTTTTTAAATTATGTTGAGTGTTGAAAATTATGCCTTATCTGACATAGTTTGTGTGGATGTTATGATATATATGTTGAAATTAAATGCTAATTATGCCCGTCGAAATATGAAATTATGTCTTTTTTCATATTATGTTGAGTGTTGATAGTTACGCCTTATTCGTCATAATATGTGGGCTGTGTATGATTCATATGCCGAAGATCAACACTAATTATACTGAGCAAAATTCTAATTATGCCGCGCCAAAAATAATAATGAGTAAAAATATTTTAAAAACTCAAATTTAAAGGAAAAAATTAAAGACCACTCCAAAACATGGACATTTGTGCGAATGACCCGACCAGAAATCAAATTTTTTTGCTTCTACTAGTCATAATATCTACGCATTAATAAATGAGTACATCACGAGTCCAAAACAATATGAGTTTATGGCATGTGTATTGATAGCATTAATAATTTTTACTCAATCAGATTAAGTTGATCTATAATACTAATATTTACTATCTAAAATTCAACATGATATGTACATAATAGGCGTGTTTGGTATGGAGGAAAATCTTTTTCGCAAAATATTTCAATTTTTTCATGTTTGGTTAGTTAAATTTTTTGAAAAACATTTTCTCTAAAAAAATAAGCTTCTTAAAATGAGGAGAATGACTTTCCAAATAAAAGTAGAGAAAATAAGTTTCACAAGTGACATTGTGCATTGATTATGTTCCTCCGCACCCTCCCACACACCTCATCTTCATATCCACTCCCGTAGCCTCCATTCTCACCACCCTACACCCCTACGTCCCCACCACAACTTCTATAATATTTATCTATATTATATATAAATGCTTTTAAGATAATAATTTTCTACTTACGTACGAACACAAGAAAATAAGTAAGAAACCTACTTATTTTTCTGATTTTTTTTTTCAATAAAACATTTTCCTGAAAAATATTTTCCAATTCTTCGTATTGAACCGTACAATTATTTTTTACATTGTCAATGCATAAAACATACATATAAAGTAAGTAACTCAAACAGCATTGCTTCATATTTGGTTGCTAATAATGGCAATTAACTCACAATTAACCTGTAGAATAAAAGACATGGTTTCACAAAAGTAATGTTGTCTTTTTTTTTTCTTTTTGGGAAGTGGGGGTGGGGGACCAAAAAGGTTATATCAAGTCTTGGTGTGACAAACAAATGATGTAGTTGGGGTAAATGAAGAAGCGATTGAAACGATAAAGCACCAATAAATAAAACTTTCCAAAAATGGGAAGAAAGCACCATCATCATAATCATCTTCTTCAGGGATCACGTTCACTTTATCATAGTATATAAATACAAATGATAAATAAAGAAAGTCGGTGTTATATTATAACTCAAGAAAGAAAGACAAAATAAATCATACAAATTTTGATTTGTCAACTAATACCCAACTCAGTAAGTGAATGAATGAATGAATAAATTGTGAAAACGATGTATCAAGAAATCAGTGCAAATTATAAGGTCGGTACCACTGCTCGTGATTCTTAAATTGGATTCACCATAGATGAATATCGAGGAGCAAAAAGTTCATCTGAATTCCTTTCATCGTAAAATTACACTGTAAATATATAATTTATTTGTTTTTATTATGTATATATATAGTAAATGATGACTTTTTGGTAAAACTTCTGTCTGCACTTAGATTTAATGAAAACAAATACTTTTTTAAGAAACAAGTATATAGAATACAAGTTGAACATGCATTACTAAAATTTAAACATATAGAGTAATAAATACAATGCCCATTGCCGAAGATGGATCTGTCCATCCTTTAACTCAAGTAACGATTTAAGTTATATATGATGTTACAATAATTAACTTTATACCATTTAGTTACTTTTACCTGTTGTAGAATTTAAGATTATAAATTCAATATTTTAAGGAGATTTTCCTGTAGTATATTTTGGATGAGATGATAGTATAAAAATTTCTAATATTAATTGTGATATAATTTAAAGTGCTCAAAATAAAAGGAATTTAACTTACGAATTAAATTTCTATGATAAATCTCATGATAAGCATTAATTGATAATCTAGTAAAAATGATAAGTAACCCCTATCAAATAAAACTTCATGGATTATTTTTTTTTTAAAAAAATCACACTATCATTAAGTATAACTTAAATCATCCCTCTCCACCTCGATATTTATTATTTTTCACCAACCTCTCCTACTGAAACAGAAACCACTCCCCCCTTCCCCCCAAAAAAACTAGTTACCCCTGCCTCCCCACTTACCCCCTACCTCCCCCCTCCCCCCACAGCCCATCATTCACGTGAAATGGTTACATGTGTGGTGACTGGTGGAAGGGTGAGGGGTAACAGTAAAAGTGGGGAAAAAATGCTGTAGTAAAAGTAAAAGAAACTATTTCACATGAATAAAGGAATGAATAAATTTATCTCCTTCTCCACCTTTGCAGACTTTTGAGTGTTTCGTGGATCCTATGTAAAGGAAAGAATCTAACACTAGTAATTTGAAGTCCATTCCTGTCTTTCCTAAACAATCTTTATATTTTCTTTTTGTAATTTTGACGTTTAAAATAATTTAATGGTTAACAGGACACCCGCAAAATTTAAGTACATCTATAACTTAGAATTCGGAACAAGTTTGATGGGGTTTTTATGCCTTTTCCCTTAGTGAACGTTTGCTAAAGAAAGGTTTAACCCAGCAGTATAAATTATTGTCATGCAACTAAATTTTAATCCATGAAAATAATCTTACATAAATAAATAAAAAAGATTTGCATAAATAGACCTGATCGATCCCTTAAGAGATCTTGTGCACTAATTATTTTTTCATACAAAGAACGTTGAGGAAGTATCAATTATATTCCGAGAAGCACGAGAGAAGTAAAATGATTTGGACCACAACAATTTTTAGGATGAGGACCATATATAAATGAAACAGAATAATCCTTCATTATTTTTATTAATGTAAAATATTTATATAAGCTGATATACAATAGTAAACCTAGCCTATAATTATGAAAATCAAATATACATTTACCTAATACAAGACTACTACATAATTATCACGTACAAGAAGATCTCTAATAATATCAGGGAATATACGTAGTATATTAGGAATATATTATGTATATTCTATTACACCCCGCAGTCATAGCGAGCAGTTGTTGTATGCTGAGACTGTCCCTAAAATCTTCAAACAGAACTAAGGGAAGACCCTTAGAAAAAATGTCAGCAATTTGGTACCGTGAACGGACATGCAAGACACGTACTTGTCCACGAGCTACCTTTTCGCGAACAAAGTGAATATCCATCTCGGTATGTTCCGTGCGCTGATGTTGGACAGGATTCCCAGATATATATATATCGTATTAACATTATCGCAGTAGACCAAGGTAGCTTTCTGAATAGGAAAGTGAAGCTCTAATAGGAGGTTATGCAGACAACAGGACTCAGACACCACATTGGCTACCCCTCGATACTTGGCCTATGCACTGGATCGCGATAAAGTATCCTGGCCTTTAGCCGACCAAGAGACCAAGTTATCACCAAGAAACATACAATAACCAGATGTTGAGCATCTGGTATCTGGACATCCACCCCAATCAGCATCTGTATAACACATGAGAGTAGATACAGAGGATAGTTATAAGTGTAAACCATAAGCTAGAGTGCCCTGAATGTAACACACAATGCATTTGAGTGCGTGCATGTATTCGTCCCTCGGATCATGCATAAATAAACACACCTGCTACACTGCATAAGTAATAACGGGCCTCGTCAATGTAAGATACCGAAGAACCCCCTCAAGACTACGATAGTGGGAGAGATCCTCGCAAGGTGTGCTAGAATTAGCACTCAGCTTCGGTTTGGTGTTAACCGGAGTAGGAGATGACTTACATGATGACATGTCAGCTCGTTCAATAATATCTGCTGCATATTTCCTTTGGACAAAAATAGACCACATGCATGACGAGTTACATCAATACCTAAAAAATAACTCAAAAGCCCCAAGTCTTTCATAGCAAATTCGGAGATGAGAAGAGATGTGATAGATTTGCGCAGTTTATCAGAAGAAGTAGACAATATAATATTATCAACATATAACATGATGTATGCCAGAGAAGAATCGCGACGGTAGATGAACAGAGAATGATCAGACATGCTGTGAGAAAATCCAATAGTAAACACATAATCTGCAAATCTTTTGTACCAGACCCGAGGGGCCTGTTTTAGCCGATACAAGGGTTTCTTCAGCAAACTGACATGGTTAGGATGATCGGGGTCCCTGAAACCCAAGGGCTGATGCATGTATACCGTTTCCTTGAGATCACCGTGTAAGAACGCATTTTTCACATCCAGCTGATGAATGAGCCAAGCTTTGGAGAGAGTCAGACTGAGAACAGTGTGAATAGTTGCCGGTTTGACCATCGAACTAAATATCTCTCCATAATCCATGTCAACCTGTTGAGTTTTGCCATCACCTACAAGACGAACCTTATGTCTCTCAAAACAACCATCAAATTTTTCTTTACGAGTAAAAATTCACATGGAACGAATCACATTAACACCACCAATCAACATAGAAGCAACTAGAATTAGTGACTACCTAACAATATTCATCAATCAAGCAATATTTTCAAATATACTTTTGTTTAAATTTTCTATTAAAGATATGGTTCTTTTGACTCTATAGTCTATTCTCTCCACCACCACGTAAAAACACAACGAATAATATATGATATTTTATAATATATTATGTAATCACTAAGACAACACTGTTTAACCAGTACATAATCATAGGACTATAATAACAGAAGTAAACATAAAGGGAAGGGTTATAATATTTGGCTATATATATTAAAATCGATGATGACGCCCTAGATGATGAAAATGCACCTCAATTTTTTAATTATCCATCAACCAGTTAGATTATCAAATTGCTTTTAAGTTGGAAAGTCAATGTTTAACATCTGGATCTATTAGTTTAATTTTAATGCTTATTAGGGTTTAAGCACAAGCATCAAGATATTTTTTTCTCTTACCTAGTACTATATGAGTATATTCTCAGTGGAAAATACTATTAAGGGAAAGATGTAGTACAAATAATTAAATATTCTATGAGAGGGCAGACAGTTACGTTTTTATTATATTATTACTATACGTCCTTTAGGGTTTAGGTTTAGTCCCTATCACCATAATAGCCATGTCTGACTGCTTTTAGTCATGAGAACTAATCAAATGACACCGACGACTGTGATATTTCATTGTACAGAATTTAATAATTACGAAAAACTTGAACTGCCTACTAATTCTATCACTAATCTGTCGTTAAATCACTATAATTGATTAAATTCTATGAATAATTTATCGCTAACTCGTCGCTAAATAGAAGTGACGACAAATTTGTTATTTAACTACAAAACTTGTCCGTCACTAATTTGTATTATATAATGATAGTAAACAAAAAAATGAAATTTTCTGACACATCCAAATGTAACATTAGATTAGTGTATTTAAATATTTCATGACAATCTAATAGCTATAAAATTAGCTCACTAAAGATAAAATGAGGAATTAAATTCAACTATAAAAAGTTTGTTGCTTTTCAAACAGAAATGTGTTCACATATTCCTTTTCAAATGAATATAGAACAAACAGCTAGCCCTCTCTTGTTTTTTCTGGATTTGCTCAACTAACCATTTCTCATTAATAACGTGGTACTTGGTACATTTTAAACGTTTCTTATAAATCACCGATTCGGTTAAATGGACATCCGAGCACAGAGTTATGACCATTTAAAATTTCACCAATTTACACCTACTTTCTCTCCGTACATTTTATGTCAATGCTTCCGTGATATGTTAATTAAGTTCATGCCGCATTCGACTTCCATAAAAGCTTCATAGATTGATTTCAATGGCTATGATTCAAGAGATAGTAGTAGCCTAAAATAAAAAATAAGAATAATTATATATTTAATTCAATTTTTTCGATTCGGTTCGTATCCAAAATTTAAAAACCGAACCGAATCACTAAATCATAATTATGTTCGGTTTTTCAAAAAATTATTTTTTTTAAAACCGAATAAAAACCGAACCGAACAGTCGGTTCGGTTCATTTTTTTCGATTCTCCAGGTTTTTTGCCCACCCTAATAATTAGAAAGGTTCTTAGAAGTGTTAGGAATTTAGGAGTACGTGACTTGACACTTAACCCATTTTAACTGAGGTATCTGTTGTACTTATAATTCGTTTGGTATGCTACTTGTTAGATTTGTTGAACATATAATTGACTAAATAAGGATCTTCTCTCTCCAAAAGTTTAAATTTTAAGGAGATAATCACACATTTCTAACACATTGTACTCCTAGGTTTTGAATTTAAGTTCCTGAGAGGGGGGGAGGGGGGGAGGGGGGGCATTATCGATGGAACCTATGCTTAGGTAATCCATGTGTCGGAGGAATAGGAGGAGTAATTCGCTATCATTTCGACAATTGGTTAATAGGATACATGAAAGGGCTTCTCAACACGACTAACACTTTGGCCTATATAATTAATTGCTCTAATGTAGGGACTAAATATTACAGTGGAAAATGCATTATATCCACCAGAAATCTGAACAATTTAATTGAGATAATCAGGCTACTCAAATGGCCACGAGTCTTATACGTCTATTATTTTTTTAATGTAGGTCACTAATGCATCTACTTGGGGATTTGCTTGTCGTGCATAGTTACAGAGAGCATAATAGAGTAGCTGATGCACTAGTCAAGAAAGTGCTACAAAGAAGTTATTTGATAAAAATAAATTTCTGCTAGTTACTTTAGTGTTTGCAAATGATTTAGTATGAACAAATATTTTAGGCACTACTTTTCCAAGAGAAGTATATGATACTCCACTTATGGTTCTACTAGTTCTTCAGTCAATTTGAGGGACAACAATTCTCTCTGGATAGTCCATCCATCAAGTCTGTAGAATTCAGTCTGGCTAGATTTAATTCTATCTTGTTTGAAAATTTCTTATGGTTTGTAATATATATTGTTACTTAATCTCTTCTTATTTACTCCGTCAGTTCGTCCCAATATATGTGACACCATTTAATTTGACACGGAGTTTAAAAAATAAAGGAAATCTTTTCAAATGTGTGATCCAAAAAAAGTCTTATATAAATGTATGGTTGTAAATCATTTTATAAAGTTAAATTATTTTTAGATATAAAAAATTAACATTTTTTTTGGGACAGACTAAAAAGAAAATGATGTTACATAAATTGTGACAGAAGGAGTATATTTTTTATATATTATTGAGTAAATAAAAAAAAGTGTTCTTGAGTAACTACACTGATAATAGGCTAATAAAACTACTTTTTTATTTGTATTTTTGAAATTATCACTTTCCGTCATTACTCGATTAGATAATACAGCTTTTAACAAAAAAAATACAAAAATAAAAAAAGGAAGTTAGACTTTACCTTTCCAAAGAGTTGGGAATTCCCAAAACTTTTTTCCACTTTTTTTTTTCTGGTTCCAATCAAGAACCATGGTCAACATATGCTACCAGTCTGTTTTTGTTTATCTTTTGTATTAAGAATCTCATCAACATTTTACTCTTTACAAAGATTAGAAACAACATGGAGCAAATTCTACAATGCGATGGACAAATTCCGTAAGCAATAAAATTCATCTCTAATCCTATTTAATGACGGATTAGCGATGAAGTTCATAGCTAACTCCAATTCTTTTTGAAGTAAATTGTCAAGAAGGTCTCATGTAAGTGTGATGGTAGCCAGTGTTTTGAGACCAATTATTTTGAGGTCTTACTATCTGCTGGGGGAATCCTGATGATGCTGCAGCAGTTGCAAATATCTGATGAGGAGGAGGATAATTGGGGTACCATTGATCTTGAGAATTATTACTTGTTGCCCCAATTTGGCCTACATTGCTGCTGCCTGAAGTCTGTATCTGCGTTGATACATAATATAATTCAGCAATTAAAAATCTGTAATTTTTCAAATAAATTAAATCTATAGAAAGGTGATCAGAAATAAATTAAATTTATTGTGTGTTCGAATATGAATATTATAAAGACAATAAAAAAATTGTTACGTTTCCACCTCAAAGTGAAATATGTCGCATCACAAAATCTTGGGATGCGACACAGGACACAACAATTTGTATCACTTAAAATGTTGCTTAAGGTTATGAAATATCATAGAGAAACCCATTTAATAACATCAATCATAAGGGTTAAATAACCCTTTTATCTCTCCTCAAAAGGAATAGCATTTGTTGAAAGATTTAATAAACAATATAGATCATTTATTAAAGTAGATCTTTTTTTGAGAGGGGGGGGGGGTGTTTTAATACATTTTTGGTTTCATAAAGCAATGCACTTATCTGTTCGTGGTTAACTAAATACTCCATGCGTCTCAAATTATCTTTCGTGATTTTTAAAAATAATTATCTCAAATTATTATCGTGTTAAAAGTTCAAGACAAAATTAATTAGCTTTTTTCCATTTTACCCTTAGTAGTTATTGTTCTTGAAGACTACAAACACCTTAATTATGGGGTGATGTTATTATTGTTAAATACATTGAGGGGTAAAATAGTTAAAGTCTTCTAGTTAACGTTTCTTAAGGAGCGTGTAAAAGAGAATTACAACATATAATTTAATTTGAGAGGGAGGGAGTATTAAAATGACAAAAGAGAGTATTGTACAATAATATGGACAAGTTTTAAAAAAACATGGGATGCATAAAACTAATCTAAGAAATGATCAAAATTGAAAGTCATTTTATTTTGATTTTATAAAAAGATGTTTCATTTTTTAATTGAGAACTTACTTGATATGAGTTGAATTGCCGTGGATACATTTGAACCATATGGTTTTCACCATCTCTAATAAATTGGCCAAACCTTTGCATTTCATTAATATTTGGTTGCAATGTGCCTGGAGAATTTATGTGCGTTTGGCTCAAGAGCTGCAATGTTTCAGTCTCATTATACCCATCTCTTCTTTGGCCATCAAAACACATTGAGCTAGGTAGCTAAAGGAAATTAAAACATGTATAACAAAATGTCAGTAAATTAAATATATTTCAAGAACTACTGCAAAAAGGGGTCATAGATGATAGTACTCGATTTTAATATATACTGACATTTTAAAGAAAAATCGTATAAATACTTGATAGGACGCAAATTAAGGTCGAAATGTCGAAAATGCAGAATTAATAAGTTGTCGCATAAAGTAAGTTATAGATAATGCAAGTATTGAGAATATAATTAGTAGGCGTTTGGCCATAGATATTTTTCAGTTTATTTGAAATTTATGGAGTTGTAATTGAAGATAGAGTTGTGTTCGATTATACTTTGTGCAAAGAATATTTGAAATAATATTCATGCTTGAATGTACTTTTTAAATTTGAAATATTACTTCAAAAGTGAAAAGTGAGTTGAACAATAAGTTATAAGCTGTTTTTCAAATTTAAAATACAATTTCAAGTTCAACTTGGAATCTTCATGATCAACATTGATTTTTAAATAAAATGAATTTTTTTTTCCAGAAAATAAAAGTGAATAATATTTATGGTCAAACAGATCTATAATTAAGTAAATAAAATTATGCTCTCTATACATCTTAAAGATGATCACACCACTTCAATCAAAACAGACAGAAATCTTGAGATTGAATTTCACTGCCGCTCATAATCAAATATAATTTTTACGTGTTTGACTCATGAAAAAAAATTCAGACCCACGCATGAAAAATATTTAAACTAAACAATGTTATGTTTGTATGTACCTTAGGCCTTGACCCTTGGTGGCCCCAATGGACATCCAATTGCAAAGATGAAATTTTTTTACCCCTATTAATATTGTCCCTCGTTTCTCGACTACTTTCCTTTGAGCTTGAACCTCCTAAGCTTAAGTCAAGATTGTGGTCGGCTGCATTATCAGTAGATTCTAGAAAAAAAGCACATTTATCAATGCTTTGCATCCCCTTTTATTTTACTTAATATATATATATATGAACTTGATTTACATACACTAATAGTATAAGTAAATAATTTTGAGACAATATGTGGAAACATCACAGCAAGCAAAGAAAAATGTAATTTACCAGTTGAGTTAAGTTCATTTTCATAAATGCTACGATCAAAGTTGGTAACTGCATCCTTCCCATTAGACTTGATAGCAGCTTTATCATAAGCCCTATTAAAGAAGAAAAATAAATAAAGAGGGTAAACTTTAGCCCCAGCAGTGAAAATTGTTTAAAGCCTTCACCTTCTCTAATTGGAGTAATTTTTTTAGTGCAAAAATGCAATTAATTATTACTACTCCCTCTTTCCAATTTATGTGACACAACTCGAATTTAAAAGTGGAAAATCTTTATTTTATCCGTGAATTGGGACATACATTCTTTAAGTTTATATATTTAGAAACTAAATAAAGTACTACAGATCACAATAGTTAACAATTTAAAAATATTTAAAGAAAATATGAATAAATTGTGGTCAAAATTTATTTTACTCTCGAAAAATAAAAAATATCACATAAATTAGGTAGTGCAAGCCCACACCTGGCAGCTTCAACTTCAGTATCAAAGAGACCCAAATAAACGTACCTGTTCCAAAAAAGGAATTCAATAATGAAAAAAAATCAATAATTTGAAAATTTATTTAATAATCATCTAGGAGAAAAATAAAATGAGGATAAGATTTTTTTTTTCTTTCTAACTTTACTTTTTGCCTAAGAATTGTCCCATTCTAGCTTCCCATCTACCACATTTGTGCAAAGTGACTCCTCTATACTTGGAACTTCCTCTTGGAAAACCAGTACTTTGTCTCCTTAGTACATGCACAAATTCTTCCTTTGTTAAATTGTTCATCTGTTAACATACCCCAAAAGAGATGAAACAAATTATTCAGAAAAAAAAAAGAACGTCAAACAGATATATATGTTTCCAACTAAATTTTGACACCAAAAATGTGAAGCAAAATACTGTTTATGATTAAGGCAAGGGCCAAAGTAAAGTACACCACAATACGCATGCTTTTTAGTGTCTGTCACACTGATCTTATTGCCATATAGGCGAATTCATGTATTCTAACTGAATTTAATATTTTTATATCACGGAATATAAATAAATACTAAATTTTGAACCTATAACTTCAAACATACAATAAGTTTAGTGTCGAATATCTTTAAGATTGATTTCGCCAAATATGAACCTTGAATTGTATTTACATATGTTGATTACATGCATGACTTACCTGTTTTAAGTCTTCGTTATAATCCTCCAAGGTAAAGTTTATGTCCGCCTCCACTCCGCGGAACTTTATTGCTGCCCTATCATATGCTCTGTTACACATTCCAAACATCAGTCTCCAAAAGATTTTATTTACTTCTTATCTTTTTTTTTTTGGTGTGACTGAAGTCAAAATATTTACATTTGATTTTTTTGTATTTCATTTTCAAATAAAAAATATTTAAATGACTTTCATCGCATCAAACACGTTTGCTCTGAGCTTATTTCAAAGAAAAGGAAAATTGCGAAAGCTACAGTCAAGAATTAAGAGCTCACCGAGCTGCCGCATGTGCTGTATCAAATCCACCTACACAGCAATATCAGATTGATCTTCAAGGACATCAGCAACAATAAAGCATCTTGATAAACTTAAAAAATTTCAATCCAAATATTTTTTTTAAACGTACCTAGATAAACTTGCTTCCCACAATCCCTGAACCAAATTAGTAAAGCAATTAATAAATATGGATAAATTTCTGTTGGAAGAATGAACTATAGGAAAAACTGTTAATGAATAACAATATATTATTTTTTAAAAAAGAGTTTGAGTTATATATAAAGATCAGGTTAAAAAATTGATATTATCATTATAGTTTATTCAGTTATAGTGAGTATTTAATCTATTCTCAAGGTTAACATATCACACTCTGATCGGAGGTGGATGTAGAATATCGATGATGGATTCTTTTGAATTCATTATTTTTAACGCGGAGCATAAAATTTTATAATAAAATCTGAAAAAGGAGAGATGATACTAACCATATGTGTGACTCCCACCGGCCAGTCCGCCGGTAAAAGGTAACACCACGGTAATGTGAACTCCTAGATCGTGGTCCACGCCTGCTCTTTTTAATTGGCTGTTGCTGTTGAGACACCTCAATAGGGTTCCCGCTGCCAAGTGGCGGTAGCTCCGATTCACAAAATTTAATTCCAACCCATTGAGCTCTTGGAAAATTCGTGGACCCCGCATCCGCACAAATTTCTGACTCATCATCCACCGGAAAAAACTGCCGGGTAACCATTGGCAGTTCGGTTTCCGAGGGTATGTTGTCATAGTTATTAACCGAAAACCCGAAAATTTTATTACTTCTCTTTTTGTTCTTACCTCTTTCACCGTCTTCTTCCTCCGAATAATTACCATCCTCAACAACTATTGCGGATGAACTCGAATTCGATACCGATCCGACCCGTTTACCTTTCTCATCATCCCCATCAACTTCAATAGGAGAATAACATCCTTGTATTAATTCATCTTCGATTCTTCGATCGGGAGAATCGTTTAAATTCCACATTTTTTCTTAAGGAGATATGTTGACAGAACCAGAATGAACTGTCTCCGTAATTTTATAGTAGCTGGTAGCTCTTATTGCTATATGGCTATGGATGTACACAGACTACGTTTTAGTTGCAACCAAACCTGTAATTATAATTTCATGTATTTTGCACGTTTGTCTAAATAGATGTGTGAAATGGAGAAAAAACGAACTTTTTGTGCTCGAGTAGATTGAAAGAACATGGAACCTACGACTTATAGAGATGTTAATAAGTTGTTGAGGAAAGTTAATTTTAAAAAAAAATAGAGAGATGATGGAAATGTCTCCTCTATATTAACTAGGAGTAGTAGAGAAGTACTACTACTAAGTATTTTACTAGATCTTGTTTGTGATATTTCACCTCTTTACTAGGCTAGTTTGGGAAGAATAAGCAGAAAGCAGCCCACACTAACGTTAAATACCCCACCCAACCACCCCTAGTTTTAGATCCCTATTCTCCAACTCAACTTTGTTTTTCTTTTTTCCTTTCTTCTCTCTCTAGCTACATTTTTTTTTTCAATATTCACGTTGGACCTGACTAAATCAACAGTCGCGCCTGAAAATTCCTTATTGGTGGTGCAAAGCGCTCCAGGGGGACTCAAATCCAAAAATTCTGGTTAAAAATAAAGAACTCCACCATAATCCTTGTTGGTCTCTCTAACTACTTGTCTTATATAGTAATATACACTCATCGTTTTATTTTACTTGGCGGTATTTAATAACAATAACAACAACATACCCCGTGAAAGAGAAAAAAAATATTTTTGTCCCGTACCACAAGTATTTTTTCTATTTCATTTTATATGTCTTAGTTTTATTAATTGGATACAAAATTTAAGAAAATAAAGAGCATTTTTAAATTTTAATGTTTAAAAGTAAACAATTGTGTGATGCATTTGTTAAACAAGAGCAATATACATGTGATATACACCCAATATACAGCAGTGTATATCACAGGCAAAGCAAAGGACTGACTGTCACCAAAGAAAGGCTCTTGCAAAGAAAGAATGGGCTCTCACCAAAGAAGGCTCTCGCCAACAAAGGGCCCATTCTCGTGTGTATTGAGGACAAGACAATCTTGTATATATGGTATATATATTTATAGTATATTGTAGTGTAAAGGTTACCTTAATTAGTGTTATACACTTACCATAATTAGTGTTATACACTTACCATAATTGTATAGTTAGAATTATGGTAGAATAAGGTTTTAGAAATAGAATAGGAATAGGATTCTCCTATTATGGAAATATGTAACTTGTATATATAGCCTTTCAATTAATGAAAATAATCAAGGGGATTATTTCTTTAATTGTATCAAGAGACTAGGTTTTACAAAAAAAATTCTCTCCCTAAATTTTTTGACCTTCTCGGCCGAGAACCCCCGCTCGGGTTTCTCTCCCAAATTTCGTCTTCCGCTCTCAAAAACCTCTCTTAAATTTTCCCTCCTTCTTTGTTCTTTCAATATGTCTAAGAACAATTATCACCCTGCCCTCACAGTTTCCAATATCAAGAGATGTATCCCTATTGTACTTGAGATGGAAAACGTCCAATATGCGACGTGGGCGGAGTTGTTTAAAATTCACGCTATCTCTTATCAAGTTCTTCATCACATCATTCCTCCCGCTAGACCCCTTCCTGCGGAGGATCCTGAGTTATGGATTACACTTGATGCTACCGTTCTCCGGTGGATCTACGCCACTATTTCGGTGGACCTTCTACAGATGATTATTGAGCCGGATATCACGGCTATGGCTGCATGGAATAGATTGCGTGACATATTCCAAGACAACCAACATTCATGTATCGTCACACTCGAGCAGGAATTCTCTCTCGTTCGAATGGACGAATTTCCGAACATTTCTGCATATTGCAAGAAACTAAAGGAGTTGGCGGATCAACTCCGTAATGTTGGCGCACCAATAACGAATAATCGTCTAGTTCTACAGTTGGTTGCAGGTCTTTCGGAGGCCTATAATGGGGTTGACACTCTCCTTCGCCAAAACAACCCTCTTCCTGATTTCTATCAAGCCCGATCCATGCTTACTTTGGAAGAAACAGGATTGGCTAAAAAGGCAGCTACAGGAGCAAGCCCAGTCGTCATGGTGGTGTCCTCTCCTAGTTCTTCGGGTTTTGTTAATAATTCGGGCCAAAACCATAATAATTGTGGCGGCAAGAATAATCGCAAGAATAATAACAAAAACCGTGGGGGCAAACACAGCGGTTCTAATGGGGATTCCGGTGGTCAGCAAGCAGGCGGTGGGTCCCATCCAGTGAACAATAGCCCACCACCCTGGCCCAAAGAAGGCCCATGGCAATGGCCGGGCGGCGACCCTTACAATCACGCAGGCGATCCCAATGGCCAGCTGGTCGCCGCCAGCCCAGGCCCAACGCCCAGAAGGGCGCCCACCGTCAGCCGCCCAACAAAGAAGAATTTAGCGGCTACGCCAAAGACCATCACGCATGTGAGTTCTTGGGCCCCGAACTCCGCAAGCCCATCATGCAGCAGGCCCCACTCAGACTGATATCGAGGCAGCAATGGACACGTTGGGGTTGATTTAACCGGACCCAAATTGGTACATGGACACCGGGGCAACTACTCACATGACTTCCGAATTAGGTACTCTCTCCTCTTATTCCAATTTGAGCACCCCTCGGGGTATAATTGTTGGTAATGACAACTCTATTCCAATTCAGGGTTATGGTCAGAAAACGTTGTCTCCCCCCAATCCACCCCTTCTCTTGAAAAATACTTTACATGCTCCTAAATTGATTAAAAATTTAGTGTATGTCCGAAAATTCACTACTGACAATTCCGTTTTCGTTGAATTTGATCCTTTTGGTTTCTCTGTGAAGGATTGCAAGACGGGGAGTCATCTCATGAGATGTGATAGTAGGGGGGATCTGTATCCTATCATGCCTGGTTTTAGTCCATCGAGTCAAGCCTTGCCGTCAGTTTTTGCAGACATCTCTCCTTCCATGTGGCATGCTCGTCTGGATCATCCGGGATCTTCTATTTTATCAGTTTTAGATAAAAATAGCCTTATTTCTTGTAAGAGTACGAGTCGTACTCCACTTTGTCAGTCTTGTTCATTAGGAAAAATTGTTAAGTTGCCATTTGTAGACTCCAATTCTCATACTTCAAAGCCATTTGATATTATTCATAGTGACTTATGGACATCTCATGTTCTTAGTTCATTGGGTCATCGATATTATGTTCTCTTTTTAGATGATTAATCTAGATTTTTGTGGACGTTTCCAATTGCGAATAAATCACAAGTGTTTTCCGTCTTCATCAAATTTAGAGCATTCATTCGTACTCAATTCGAAATAGAAATAAAAAATATTCAATGTGATAATGGGAAAGAGTATGACAATAGGGAGTTTCGGGAATTTTGTGCTAATAATGGGATAAATTTTCATTTTTCATGTCCTCATACATATTCACAAAATGGGAAAGCCGAACGCAAAATTTGTTCCATAAATAACATTGTCTGAACTCTCTTAATTCATGCCTCCATACCTCTTTATTTTTGGCATCATGCTCTACAAATGGCCACATATCTTCTTAACATAATTCCTTCTAAAGGTCTGACATACTCTTCCCCCCTCAAAATCCTATATAATAAGAACCCTTCTTATTCTCATCTTCGAATTTTTGGGTGCTTGTGTTATCCGTTATTCCCATCCACCACAATTAACAAACTTCAGGCTCGGTCTAACCCATGTGTATTTTTGGGTTATCCGTCGAATCATCGTGGTTATAAGTGTTTTGATTTATCCTCCAAGAAAATCATAATTAATCGCCATGTCATTTTTGATGAAACCCAATTTCCTTTTACAAAAGTTCATACTCCCGAGCCTAGGTCGATAATTTTTGGATGACCAAATATCCCCAGATATTATTCGTAATTTTTCGGACATCTCCCGCACCCAAAATACTCCAATGGCCCATCGCCTACGGCCCCACGCCCGCCAGTAGCAACATCTTTCACCATCGAACATGCTTCCAAAGAATTGGGCGATCCCATTCTGAACCTGGTCCAGACGACGAGTCCATTTATCGATTTGGGCCAAGAAAGCCCATCGCCGCCACCCGCCCCGAGCCCAGAAAATTCCCAAAATTCCCTCAATTCTTCCTCGAGTCATAAACCGGTCACTCGTAGTCAATGGGGTATTTTTACACCTAAAAGATATTTTAATGTACATTCTGATGTCTCTAAATCCCCCTTGCCCCGCAATCATGTGTCCGCATTAAATGACCCTAATTGAAAAATTGCTACGACTGATGAATATAATGCTCTTATTGATAATAAGACGTGGGAGTTAGTGCCCCGTCCATATGGTATTAATGTTACCAGGTCTATGTGGATTTTTGCTCATAAGGAGAATTCAGATGGGTCCTTTGCTCGACATAAGGCGAGACTTGTTGGTGATGGTAAGACTCAACAGGTTGGGATAGATTGTGGTGAGACGTTTAGTCCGGTGGTCAAACCGGCTACCATTCGCACTGTGCTTAGCTTGCCTCTTTCAAAGACTTGGCCAATTCATCAGTTGGATGTCAAGAATGCTTTCCTACATGGTGATCTCAAGGAAACAGTCTATATGCATCATCCATTGGGTTTCAGGGATCCACACCGTCCTCATCATGTATGTTTGTTGAAGAAGTCCTTATATGGGCTTAAGCAGTCTCCAAGGGCCTGGTACACGAGGTTTGCTGACTTTGTTTCAACTATTGGGTTCACTTACAGCAGGTCAGATAATTCCTTGTTCATCTACCGCCGTGGTTCGTCCTTAGCCTACATTCTATTGTATGTAGATGATATCATCTTGACTGCCTCTTCCGATGCCTTGCGCTAGTCTATCATGACCATGCTCAGTTCCGAGTTTGCTATGAAAGACTTAGGGCCTTTGAGTTATTTTTAGGGGTTTGCCGTCAAACGTCATTCAGGTGGCTTGTTTCTGTCTCAACGGAAGTATGCTGCTGAGATCATAGAAAGGGATGGGATGTCATCCTGTAAGTCCACTTCCACGCCAGTTGATGCAAACCCTAAGCTAAGTGCCGCAGCAGGTGTACCATACAAGGACCCGACCCGCTATCGCAGTCTTGCAGGGGCCCTACAGTATCTTACCTTTACCAGACCGGATATTACGTATGCGGTTCAGCAGGTGTGTTTATTCATGCATGATCCCAGAATGGAGCACATGAATGCAATCAAACGCATCATTCGGTATATTCAGGGGACACTGGACTATGGGTTGCACTTGTATCCTTCATCCACATCCACATTGTCTCTTACACGGATGCTGATTGAGGTGGTTGTCCCGATACCAGACGATTGACTTCTGGCTACTGTATGTTCCTTGGCAACAACTTGGTCTCCTGGTCAGTAAAACGACAGGCAACTCTATCACGCTCAAGTGTAGAGGCAGAATATCGAGGGTTAGCGAATGGTATCCGAATCATGTTGGCTACGTAATTTGCTTTTGGAGCTTCATTGTCCCATTCAGAAGGCAACCTTGGTATATTGCGATAACATTAGTGCCATCTACCTTTCAGGTAACCCAGTTCAACATCAACGCACCAAACATATCGAAATGGACATTCACTTTGTCCGTGAAAAGGTTGCAAAGGGTCACGTTCGCGTATGCCATGTCCCGTCTCGTTATCAAATTGCAGACATCTTTACAAAGGGTCTACCGTCGGTTCTCTTTGAAGATTTTAGGGACGATCTCGGCGTTAAAACCGCCCGCTATGATCATGCGGGGTGTGTTAAATAAAGCAATATACCTGTGATATACACCCAATATACAAAGAAGATATATCACAGCAAAGTAAAGGATCGACTGTCAAATTTCAAAGAAGGCTCTCACAAGAAAGCCCAAAGTTGGGCTCTCACCATCAAGGCTCTCATACCGCAGGGCCCATTCTCGTGTGTATTGAAGACAAGACAATCTTGTATATATGGTATATATATTTATAGTATATTGTAGTGTAAAGGTTAACTTAATTAGTGTTATACACTTACCATAATTGTATAGTTAGAATTATGGTAGAATAAGGTTTTAGAAATAGAATAGGAATAGGATTCTCCTATTATGGAAATATGTAACTTGTATATATAGCATTTCAATTAATGAAAATAATCAAGGGGATTATTTCTTTCAGCATCAAAATAAGACACATAAATTAAAATAGAAGAGTATGTGAATGAAAACATAAATATCATTCTCCTCTATTGGAAGCTAAATAATTTTTAAATATAATAAGATATCATACTTTTTAGAATAGATTTTGGAGTATTTTCTTCTTTCTCTTGTTCAATCATTCCTATATACTTTTCCTCTTGTTTCTTAAACCCAATTTTCTATTTTTCTACATATACAAATGTATTTAATATTGTCTGTATATATACATTTAACCTTTCTCTTTATACTCTTTGATGAAAGGAAGAAGACTGTGTACCAGCAACTTTTTCTGGTATCAAAAGTCTATCTGATATTTTTTATAGGCCAAAGAATCTAAAGGTTAAAAAAAACAAAAAACAAAAAATAAAAAAGATTAGGGAAATATAGAACCAAAAAAGAAAGAAAGAAACATCTCTTTCTTACGCAACTTTCCGACGTTAACCAAATCGAAAAGCATTCCCTCCACACACAATCACCAACCTATTTTCTCCTTTTGTTTTTTGTACTTCCTACTTATGGAAATTGAAAGCACCAAGACTTATGGATGACATACTACTCATTTGCTTTTTTAAGGTATAGTAATTATCATTTCGTGTTCAGTAAAAAATGTTCAAATATGTCCCCATAGTATTCGTGTTTAATTTACTTTATTCATTCTCTTACCT
This sequence comes from Anisodus acutangulus, assembly GCA_029783415.1. Taxonomy (NCBI): domain Eukaryota; kingdom Viridiplantae; phylum Streptophyta; class Magnoliopsida; order Solanales; family Solanaceae; genus Anisodus; species Anisodus acutangulus. Next base: position 11,206,665 of record CM056509.1, read on the forward strand.
TTAGGAGTAGTTTGGTTGACAGAAGTTGTACAGGAAATTAGTAATATATGAATTAATTATGAGAAGATTTATAAATTATTTTATGTAGTTATTTATGTAGTTATGAGAGGCTTATGCATGTATTAGTTACGCAAGTTTCTAAATTGTAAATCAAACACTATATTAATTTTATACATGAATAACTTACCTCTAACCAGCTACCAAACATGATATTACTTTATGCAGAATTTAATACCTGCATAACTCCAGTCGCTCAACACTATTGGTAGCCTAAAGCCAAACTTCGATGATAGGCCTTAATATTATTTTTTTAAATTATATAATATATATATTTTATTCAAAATTTATTTCTTTAGCTTTTTGAGATGTAAAGTTATGAATAATCGTCTTATAATCAATTTTTTATAATAATCCCTTTTCAATGAATAATATACCTATTTCATTCAATCTCTCTTGAAACATGGTTGATCTTAAATAATATTTTATCAACTTTAGTTTTGAAAAATTTCTCCTCATGGAGGCAACTGTTAACATTATTATATAGGCAATATAAACATTTAAAAAAGAATCAACTCTATTTATCTGATTGAGTATATCAATTAGAATATTCTCATCTACTTGTACTATCTTCCTTAACACTTTTTAATTCGGAAAATAAGTCTAAACCATCAATATAAGAGTGACTATTATATTTTAAAAAACATTCAAGGTTAAGGCAATGCCTTTTAAAATTATCATTATCTAGTATCTAATTATTTTTACCACGGAACTAAAAATCTAATTTTTTTTCATAAGCTTCAAATTGAAAAAATAATACTAAAAATTGAAGAAACAGAACATGATTTAAGTAACTTGATCTGAAAATGAGAACTTGTTGCTTCAAAAACTTTCACCAATATAATGCTTGAAAAAATACACATAACAAATGATTCACCCTTTTATGGTAATAATGTAATAAACCCTCTCACGCGCGGCTCACACTCGACAATCTATAATACGATAATACATGAAAACACTAATAAATAAAGGGATTATGTTACCCTTAATAAGGCATAATTCTAAGAGAGTTGTTGTCGGTATTGCAAAATTTGATATTGTTGGTAAATGGAAATGTTGATATAATTGTATTGGGCCTATACTATGTCAGCATGGAAGACAATCCCGGGAGAGATGGTTCACCGAGGCTATAGACGAGGGAGCTATTGACTTTGTTGACGAAAGTTAAGCTTAACGATTGGATTGAGTAGAAGGTCTCAGTTAATTGAGAAGACGAAAAATATAGACGGAGAAGGAAAGAGGCACACCAAGAAGGTTCAATCTGAAAGAGAATAAAAAGGCGGGGGGGGGGGGGGCTCATTTGCATAGAGGAAATAGGTTCCTAAAGAAAGCAAAGCCACCTTCGAACGGACTCACCTCTGAATGCAGGAATAATAACATGGACTAAATGCCCTGTCTAAGACAATGAACTTACGCCAAAGAGCGACCGCCATAATAGCCACACCTAATAAAGGTGTCTTGGTTCCTTGTAGTGAAATGAATATGAAAGACCTCATCATCCAAATAATTCTAACGAAAGATTTTAAGGAAAAGCGATGAAAACGTCATCACTTTCACGATATCAATATGATACATATCAATATTTTTTTGCCACAACACTTTTGCTCTTGTTTGTTTTGAAAATAATATTGTTAAAGATAAATTTTTTGAAGCCCGGAAGGAACAAAGAAAAAATATAAAAAGAGGAAGTTTTATGTTGATGTAAAAAGGACTGAGTATTGCATAGCCCAAGACATGAAATGAAAAATCTTAATTTCATTGAAAAGGTAAAAAAAATTAGTGCTTACTTTTTCACTTCCCTTCCATAATTTCTTTATTCTACACGTTACAAGTTTATTTTGAGGTGCCCTTTATGTAGTAAAAATCTGTAATATTTTTATTTTTACAAAATATTTGGTATAAAGTGAGGCTCCCGAAAGTTGGAGGCCTAAAGTCCAAGCTTCAGCAACTTTATCCAAATGTCACCCCCACATAACTCACCTCCAAATCAATTACCAAACGACCCCTTGGTTGTCTTATTTGTGCTATTTATTAACAGATCCTTAGCGCGACACTAGTAGATTTAGCCTGTTCAAATTCCTTGAAAATATGGTTCAATTTACTATTCTCTCCGTCTCAATTTATGTGGTTTCATTCATTTTTAGTCTGTCCTAAAAGAATGTCATCTACCCTTATTTGACTATTTAATGACAATATCTCTATTTTACCATTGTTGGATCTCACTTAATTTTGAAGACGTACTTATTGTGAAGAAAAGTCAGTAGACACTAAAGTAAGGACAATTTGATAAATATAGCAAAGTCTTTCTTTATTTGTTAAACTCTATGTTCGATCAATGATGCCACATAATTAATGGGACTGAAGGAGTATTTAATTTTTCATTAAGGTTTAAAATTATCCTCAAATTAAAACTTTGTTATGATTCAAGTGTAAAAAAAATGAAATTATTTTCTATTAACTAGGTAATATTAGATTAAAAAATTAACAAAAGGCAAAAATACTTAAGAGCCGTTTTTCCATAAGAATTATTCATTTTTTTTACGAAATAATTTTTCCCTTTATTCTAAAATCAGTGGTTGTTTATAAAAAAAATTCAATCCAACTTAGAGTTGGATTCCAAATTTGAAAAAGTACGTATTCGTAAATTTTATATAAAGTTCTCTGTCCTCTACTTTTGCAAAGCACAACCAAAAGCAACTTTATCTTCAACTTTATAAAAATATTTGTAAGCTCATAGCTTTTTTACTTCTTAATTTTCTTTTTCAAAATGCTATAAAATAACATCTCTATCTTCACGAGATGAGATAAAATCTACATATATTCTATCATTCTCAAATTTCACCTGTAAAATTATATTGGATATGTTATTGTTATTATTATTGTTATTGTTATTATTATGATCAAACGCCTACTTAATTTCAATTAATAATGAAAAATTTGACCCTTTACTTTCCTCTTTATTCATCCATTTTCACGTCAGATAAATCTCTTTCTCTATACTCCATTCATCTAAAAAAGATTGTCCAAGTTTGACTTAACACAAAATTTAAAAATAAAGGAATACTTTTGAAATGTATGATCCAAAATAAATCTTAGATATTTGTACGATTATAAATTATTTTATAAAATTAAATTATTTTTAAATATAAAAATATAATAATTTTTTGAGACAAACTAATAGAAAAGTAGAACAATTGTTTTGGGAAAGAGGGAGTATATTAGATTCTGTTTGACTGCTGGATTTATTTTTACCTGGTTGAAGTCAGTGCATTTGTTTTTAACATTTGGGTAAATTAGGAGTGGACAGAAATTTGGATGGGAAATTATTATTGCGAGTCAGGGCCACGGGAACAGGGGTAGTAGGGTTTAGTTTCAGAAAAAGGAAATTGGAATAATTGCAAGAAAAGGAAATACTTTCCAATACTCCAATCCAAGAGTACGGGACTGGGTCCCACACTTTGTCCCATTTTTCTGACTAATGGCTTTCTCACCATGCACCTCGTATTTATTAAACCCAAACTTTCACCACTCTCACGTTTTTAGCGCGTGCTATCACTTAGGGATCGTTTGGTTACCGAATAAAATTATGCCGGTATTAGAAGTCAGTAATACAGAGATTAGTTTCGGGAGAATTTATGTATTATTTTATACATAAATTAGTTATGCAGAGTTTAACATTTATACATTAATTATTTCATCTTTCATTCTGCATTAATAATAGATAGATTATCGTAACCTATATATGGTTAGAGTTATGCGGATATTAGTAATACATGAATTGGTTATGAGGGAACTTATGTATTATTTTATGCAGGTATTAATTATGCAGAGTTTAGTTATTCATGTATTAATTATTCCACTTTTTACCCTACATAAAATAATACATAGATTTCCTTATAATTTAGTAATTTACACATGTACTAGTTATGCGAGTTTCTAAATTGCAAACCAAACACCCTATTAATTTTATACATGAATAATTCACCTCATAACTAGCTATCAGACACTGTATTACTTATGCATGATTTTAATACATGAATAACTTACTCCTAACCAGCTACCAAACGATCGCGTAATATTAATTATGCTGGTTTTTATATTGCGAAACAAACATTGTATTAGGTATGTTAAATTTTATATATAGCAAAAGAGTGATGTCAGTATAATATTACTTATAAAGAATTTAATATATAAATATTTTAGCTCCTAACCAACTATCAAATGACACCTTAGAGTTCTTGCCTCCAAAATTTCCACCAAGAAAATAGTTGTCACCCGTAATGTGTAGTACCCCTGACAAGGAGAAATTGATAAAACAGGTCCCTTCGATTAGGGTAAGTCTAATATAGTTCATTAAATACTTCTAAGTAGTTTTAGCTTTCTAAGTTGGTAAAAATGGACACTTTTTATTAAGTTGGTAAAAATGGACACTATTTATCTCTTAATTTTTTTTTTAAAATTGATTGTATCAAATTTAATGAAGATTGTTAAAAAGGAAAAAAATTAATAGGAACTTAGATTTGAAAGTATAATGTGTTTACCGTTTTTGTTGTTTATCTATTTGTTTTTGGTCTCTAGTATAGAGTTTTTGAGGTGCAAATTCGGTTATTTTGATTTACTTTTCGTGTTGCAATTTTGAGTGTTGCACTTTTTGAGAAAGGATGAAACTTTTCTTATTTTCTGATATAATCTTCTTTTTTCATATTTTTTGTGAAATCTAATAGCCAGTTAAAAAATGACAAGAAATTTTTGTAGTTAAATTATTAACTTTAAAGGTGACACTCCATCTCAAGAATAAAATATATTTTAAATGGGAAAAAGAAAGACATTGGAGATCTGTTAGTTTTGAGATGAAACTTGAGCAAGTTCTTCAACAATAAGGGATCAAAATCTAACAAAGGACAAATTCATTCTATTTATAACAGTTTAGGGGAAAATCTAAGCCAATCCACTAATTATAAGAGCATATTTAGAATTAAATTCAAATGGAGGACAAAACCTATTCTATTTCTTATACTTGTGACATATTATGTCCTTTTATGAAATTTTTTATGTTTTAGCTGGAGATATTTTTTACAAATTTTAATTTCTCATTGGAAAGTGCATTTTCTAATTACATTTCAATAGTAGCTAAACTTTAAATACCGGTACAAAAAATAATTAATTTTTACTAGGAACTTTTACCTAGCAATGCAAAATTAGGTACCTAATTACCCTGTTTAACAATAAAACTACATTTTGAAAACTAACAACAGATTTATGACAAAATATATACAACCTCATAAAAATCTCACAAAATTTGGAAATTTGGAGATCTTCCTAAATCCTAGCCGTCAGTGTTCTGCCGCCCACCACTGGTGCTCTGTCGTCATCTATCGCTTCTCCACTGTCATCCATCGCTTCTCCGCTAAAAAATTATAGAAGTTTCCCAAATAATTAGATGACTAAATTTGCTTTTTGCGTTTTAAGAAAAATTTCACCAGAATTTTTTCTTTCATTGGAGTTCTCTCCTATGACTTCTACAACTTTTCTCTCCAAATATACTCGTATATCATTGTATTTATTGCATGCCATATATATGTCAATTTATAGAGTTGACATAGGCATGACATACAATGATATATATTCACATGCGCATAAAAGTACAAGATATATACAAGCCATACACATAATATAAAATAACATATAGACTTGTATGTTATTATACGTACTTTTATACCGTGTGTATATAAATATATGTACGGTGATATGTAGGATATACAATGAAATTACACTAGATATACAATGAAATACACCAAATATACATTAATTTTCACATTCAAACCACCACCATAAATGTAACGACCCGGCTGATCATTTTTAGCCTAAGACTTCTATTTGACTATTTTATCCTTCCCTTAGACTCTATGTGGGGTTTGTGATACGCGAAAATGGGTGGCACGGATCCTGAGGTCCATTTATATGGGTTTCAGATGAAAAACCCAAAACTAGAACCGTAGAGTTGGATAGTTTCACTCAAGATTGAATTTTGAGTAGATGGATTCGTTTTCTAGTTCCGTCGCATCAGGTAGCTCCCGAGATAATCGTATATATTTTGTGGTGCTATTTGTGAAATTTGGATATTTGGCTTTCCCAGATGATTCTTTAAAAAGGTATGCCTTAGCTCGATTAAATGGAAAATCCAAGGATACGGGTGAGTTCGTAGCACTGTTTACTTTGGGAGAGCACATTTGGTTTGTGTCTGGGTGGGTGGGTGGGGGGGGCTCGGGAGTGTTTCAGGTGTTTGGTCACTTGGTGGAAGATTGAGTTGGTTTCTTATGATCTGGTGTCTGGTGTCCACCTCTGCGACACTGTTGTTCGCTTCTGCGTGTCCGCCTCGGCAGGAGGTTGGCTCACAGAAGCAGGGTATGGTAACTGTTGAGTTTTCGCTTTGGTGGAGGGGATTTCCGCAAGGGCGGGTGCGCCTCTGCGAAGTCGGGATCGCTTCTACGCTGAGGTGTGGTGTCAAGTGACACCGCCTCAGTGAGGTTGATTTACACCGGAGCGAGTCTGCGCCAGTAGAGTCAATTCCGCTGGGGCGGAATCGCTGGATCAAGTAGCATATTTAATTCCTAGGTCAAGTCTCATTTATCAAAATAGCATTCCTTGAAACTGGAGCCGCAAGGAGAGAGTTTTCTGAATATTAAGAGTGAATTCATCCTTGAGGTAAAGATTTTCATCCTTTATGATTTGGTTCCATGATTTAAGGTCCTTTAATGGTGTTATAGAGTTCATGAGAATTGGGTAAAATGAATTGTGACTTTCATTTGAGATTAAGAGAGTTAAATCATTGATCTAGGGGTGTTTTATGGATTATATTACTTTGTTATTATGAATTAGTGATGAAAATTGAAAGATAATCATGTTGTAGATGTTAATTTGATTATAGAACTCTTTTGAGCTTGGGGGGAAATTCTAGGGTTTTCAATTGGAGTTTTTTGTATATTGATTAATTTAAGGTCTAAATGAGTATAGGTTTCCAATTAACTTAAGGATACGATTATTTAGTATGTATTTATGCTTTTTGAATATTAAAGTTTGAGTCGTAACGACGTGGGCTCAGGGTTGGTTTTGAAAGTCTTGCTTTGTTAAGGGTTATGTCCTTGTATGTTGTGTAAGTCTTGTATTAATGAATAGTATATGCATGATTAGACTTCGATTATCATGAGGCGAAGCGGAAGGGCAAGGCTATCACATAGATTTGACCGTTCGAGGTTCTAGTTCGACCCAGAGGTAGGCTACAGTTTACTTTCACTAGATTCCGATAGAAGTACGTAATTAGTTATAAATATTGAGAGGTATTGGGCGTGTTTGGGGGTCCCTCTCCAATGGTTGTGATGAACGTATGAGTGGATACCAGTGTTGAACTGTGATGATGGGTGATTTGGGGAATCAATTTTATGTTGGTTCCGAATGTTGATTAATTGGGCTTGCCATAATATGTGGGCTTGTCACCATAGTCGTTATTGTATGTTTATTCATCACACCTGCTTTCGATATGATATCCTGATTTCTACTTGGATTGTTATGTTGTTGAATTCTTGGAAGTATATGATATTCATCTCTATACTTGGTTGCATCTCATTACATCATGATTTCTTTCCTTATATTATCATTTGCATTCATACACTCATGGTTCTGTGATATTGATATGAGAGTGGTATGGAAATGCTATGGGTTCAAGAGACCGAAAATGTGAGAATACTTATGAGATTATGGAAACATTGAGATGATGATGCACCGTGGGGAACAGAGTTGCACGCATGTAATAATTATTATTCAGCCAAGTACTGGGCTCCGATGAAAAATTCCGGAGGAGTAGATGGACTTTCGGGTCCCCCATGGGTGTGCATTTCATAATAAAAACTTGAACGCATGTATACCAGAGGATAAATGTACCTAGCATATACATTGCATTCATATCATACATATATCATTTCATGGATTATTTGTTGTTGGATTGGTGATTGATAACTTGATTGGAATTCCTGGATAAATAAGGATTGTTATTTGCTCATTGATACTTAGAATACGGTGATAGAATTCTTCTGAAACTAGATAACTTACGTGATTATGAAACCTCATATGAACAAAGTGACATGTTGATTTTGTGAACCATTCTATGAATAATGGGACAATATTTGGGTTATTGATCTGCTAGTATTGGGATATTTGATGTCAACTTGGTATTTATCTCTTTTTATATATCTTCCGTCACTATCGGCTGATGTGTCTAGAAATTATGACATATTTGATACCAATTTTATGGATTATTGTTGTCCTTTATGCATTTGTAGTAGTCGTTTCTTATATTATTTTGGTTTTTGTAGGATTTTTGCATTGGGCCATTAAAAGTGAGGAAGTGTGCTGAAACATGTATAAAGTGCCAAAAAAGGAAGAAGTGCTGAGAAGACCACTTTTGTGGACCGTAAAATCAGACTGCAGGCCACAGAATAATAGCCATGTCACAGAAATAGACAGTGAGAAGAAGAATTCTGGAGTTTCGAAGTGCGACCCAAACTGCAGCCCGCATTTCTATTTTGTGGACCGCAATCTGGTCTGTGAACCACTGCTTCAATTTAAGTTCAACTCAGATTGCGAAGTCTCAAGACACTTCTGTGGACCGCACTTCCAACCACAGTCCAGACAAGAAACCAGTCTGCGAACCTAGGTCTACTTTGCGGACCGCATACCTGTTCTGCGGTCGCAAAGTGTTTAGGTGGTGGCATTTTTGTAATTCTGTGTATTCCAAAAATTGAGTCCCTATTTATTCCAACCTAGGGTTTTGTGATTTGAGACATTGATTCCTACCTTGTACCCTCGATTCTAACAACTTTTACTTTATTTTTAGTGTTGTTTTTCTTTGAGGAGACATAATATACTATTCATCTTGAGTTCTCATTCCAAATATTCTTGGTGCCTTGCTTAGTCCATTGTGTAAAAGACAACCTATTATTTATACAAAATCATTGTAAGCCTTCTTTTATATTCATTATGTCTCTATTCATTTATTGCTTTGTTATGCATTTAATATTTAATATGAGTGGCTAGACTTAGGTTGGGGTTGTGATAAAATAATGGAATGTAATAGTTGGGATAGTTCATAAATCATGAAATAGGTGTATTAATGTGGGATGCAACTACCACTCGCTCTTAATGTTTAAGAGTTAGTTGCAAACACATCTTTATTGCCTATTGTCTCTAGTCAAACTTGAAAAAGGAGACTAGAGTCTAGGAAAATGGTAGGTTGATTAGGACTTGGGGCTTTAAACCTCATTTAATGATTTCCAACTTTAATTAGGAGGGAATCAACTAAGGTTATTAATGAGTGTTCATATATATCATACTTTAGAGCTTGAGAAAGCCAAAAGTGAAATTAGGTGGGTCAATTGAGAAATTCCCACCTATATAATAGTCCCTATTGCCCATACCACACTAAATGCACCCACTTAAGCAAAAATCGAACACCACTTTCATGAATTAAGTCACAACCCTAACATTCCCAATTTCTTGACACTTTCACTATTAATTGACTAGATAATTTGAATAGTTAAAACAAACAAACAAACTTGTTTACCATAGGAGTAAATTAATTAGTAAAGTCATAATACAATGCGGATAATATACTTTCTCATCGTATTCCTTGTGGGATTCGACCTCAACCTAGTTGAGTTACTATATTTGACAATGGCCGCATTATACATATTAATGTGTAATTTGAGCGAGTTCAAATTTTGGCGCCGTTGATGGGAAATGCGGTCTTAAAATTTTCTATTTGTAGTACAATTACTTTGCTAAGAACTTTATTTTTAGATTTATGTTTACTTGTTGTTTTTGTGTTGTAGGTGCTATGACATATTTATCTGATGATGAGGAAAAAGTAGAGATGGCCACATTTGCTAATGTCATCTGGCCATCTCAAATTCCGGGAAATGCAAGTTTCTATATCACCTCCACCATGCTCTACACGCTCAACAATAAGGGCCTATTCGGAAGATTGGTATCCGACGACCCGAATAGACACTTGAGCAATTTTAATGAGGTGTGCCTTGCATTCCATCATCCCAACGTGTCCGAAGAAGCGATGAAGCTAATCCTCTTCTCTTTCTCTCTAACGGGGGAGGCTACTATTTGGTTGGATGACTTGCCTTTTGAGTCCATCACTACATGGACCGAGTATGTAGAGGCATTCATTGAGAGGTTCTTCCCGCCAACTAGTATGTTCCAACTCCGAGATGAAATCTTGACGTTTCGTCAATTGCCGGGTGAAGCCTTGCATGAAGCATGGCTAAGGCTAAAAAATAAGCTCAAACAATGCTACAACCATGGATTGAGTGATGATGTCTTGCTACAAATATTCTATCGGGCGCTCAATTCGGCCAACAAGTCGGTGGCTAACAACATAACGGAGGGTGCCTTGATGGATAACTTTTTTACTATGGTGAGTGATCTTCTTGATAAACTAACTAAGATAAACCATGCTTGGCATAGAAAATAACCGGAGGTAGTTGGGGTGGTCCCTCTAAGGTGATGTTTAAAGAATGAGTAAGAGAGAGACGATACAATGACACAATTGACAACCCAAATGGCGGTCCTTACCAAACATGTGATGGAGAAAGGGACCAAGAAAGTGAATGCGGTTACTAGCATGGGTCCTAAGAAAAGTGCAACCGAGATAGTACCCTATGATCATGAAGGGTACAATGAAAATAAAGAAGATGTGAACTTTATGAACAACGTGCAGGGGGGAAGGGTTTCCATCCTAATTAGCAAGGATCAGGACAATTGTGGTGATCTAGTAATCAAGGAGGGAATTAAGGTTGGAGAAATGATCAAGGCAGCTCTAATTGGAGAGAAAAGAATGAAAGCGTGGGGGTGGGGGGTGGAGAGAGAACAATAATAATGGGTACCAAAATCGTAGCACCAACCCCTATGTTACACCTAGAGGGTAAGCTTACCAACAACCTACCCAACCTTCTCTTTACCATAATCATGAGTCTACTAACGATCCCGTTAGTTCAAAACTTGAAGAGATGATATCTAGGGTGTTGAAAAATCAAGACAAGTACGAGGTCAACATAAAGAGCTCAACAATTTTGTATCCTCATATTCAACATCTATCAAGCAACTAGAGAGCTAATTGGGGGAAATATCTTCCATACTAAACCCAAGACAAAAGTGTACTCTTCCTAGTGATATAGTAGCCAATCTAAGAAATGAAGGGGGAAGGGTGTATCATTGTCTAGCTATCTCTACTAGAAGTGGGAAAGTGCTGGAGGAACCAAATATACCGATAGATGTGGTAGATAAAAGGTTGATTATGATTGAAAAGTCAAGAAGAGTGATGACAAGATGGTAGATAATTTTATATTGATTAAAGAAAAGATTGATGAGAAAGAGAAGGTTCTTTAAAGTGAAGAAGGGAACGACAAAGAAGAGGGGGCTCCAAAAGCCTTGAAGCCTATTCCAAGGCCTCCTCCTCCCTTTCCACAAAGATTTTCCAAGAGAATTAAAGATGGAAAGTTGAACAAGTGCTTGGATATTCTAAAGCAATTGTCGGTCAATATTCCACTTGTTGAAGCATTGGAACAAATGTCGGGGTATGCGAAGTTTATGAAGGATTTGATCACAAAGAAGTGAAGAGTGTGTTTTGAGACAGTAGATGTTACGCACTGATGTAGCGCCATCATTTCTAGCTTCATTGAGAAGAAGCAAAAAGATCCTGGTGTTTTCACCATTTTGTGCACCATTGGAATGTTCCAATTTGCAAAGGCCCTTTGTGACCTTGGAGCAAGCATCAATTTGATGTCATTTGCTATTTTTAAGAAGCTAGGTTTGGGCAACCCCTGACCTACAAGTATGAGGTTGCTTATGGTGGATAGGATGGTGAAGTGGTCAATGGGAATCATATATGATGTGCTTGTGAAAGTTGACAAATTTATCTTCCCTGTCGACTTTATGATATTAGATTGTGCAGTTGATTATGATATTCCCATAATCTTAGGATGGCCATTCTTAGTGACAGGGAGAGCAATATGTGATGTGGAAAGTGGAGAATTAAAGTTCTGTATGAATGATAAAGAGGTTACCTTCCATGTGTGCAAGTCCATGAAACAATCTATGGATATATGGGTGATTTCAGTGATTCAAGATGAGCTAGAATTGAATGTCGAGGTTGATGTCATTAAAGGGGCTCTGATGGCGGTGTTGTTAAACTATGATGATGAGGTAGTTGAGGGGATTGCGGAGACCGTGCTTTCTCTTGAGTTCCAAGGGTCCTATTTTTATTCCCCTAGGCGTTTGACTTTGGACTTGGAAAATCATGGAGTCCCTCCTCTCAAGCCTTCTATTGAGGAACCGCCAACCCTTGAGCTCTAGCCACTTCCAAGACATTTGGAGTACAAGTTTCTTGGGCCAAATGACTCTTTGTCGGTTATTATCTCATCAAAGCTCAATGAAAGCCAAGTGGAAGCTCTATTGTCTATCTTAATAACTTAAAAAGGGGCAATTAGGTGGACTATTGAGGACATTCAAGGGATAAGTCAAAGGGTGTGTACTCATCGAATCCATCATGAAGAGAATATTTTCTCAAGTATTGAGCATCAAAGGTGGCTATACCCCTCAATTCAAGAAGTTGTCAAGTGGTTAGATGTCGGGGTAGTGTAACCCATTTTTGATAGTGCATGGGTGAGCCCCGTGTAATATGTGTGAAAAAAAGGAAGGATCACGGTGGTCCCAAATGATAAAAATAAGTTGATACCAATGAGGACGATAACCAGATGGAGAGTTTGCATGGATTATCGGAAGTTGAATAGTGATACAATAAATGATCATTTCCCTTACCTTTCATTGATAAAATGTTTGATAGGTTGGCGGAAAAATCTTACTATTGTTTCTTGGATGGGTACTCGGGCTACAATCAAATTCAAATAGCCCCAGAAGATCAAGAAACGACCACCGTCTCTTGTCCATATGATACATTTGCCTTCCGAATGATGCCTTTCGATCTTTGCAATGCTCCCGCCACCTTCCAACTCCGCATAAGGGCCATTTTTGATGATTTAGTGGAATATGTTATGGTGGTATTCATGGATGACTTCTCTGTGGTTGGGGAGTATTTTGAAAGTTTTTTTGGAGAATCTCTCCCTAGTATTAAAAAGATGTGAAGAGACCAATTTGGTCACGAATTGGGACAAGTGTCACTTTATGGTCACAGAAGGTATAGTCCTTGGGCTCAAAATCTCCAAAGATGTTTTGAAGTAACAACGCCAAAATTGAAGTGATAGCCAAGTTACCTCCTCCAACAACCGTCAAGGGTATACGAAGTTTCTTGGGGCATGCCGGGTTCTATAGAAGGTTTATCAAGGATTTTTCAAAGATCACTAGCCCGATGTGCAAGCTCCTAGAAAAAGATGCTAAGATTGAGTTCATTGAAGCACACCTCAAAGCTTTTGAGGATTTGAAAGAGAAGTTGGTTTCGGCTCTAATAATTGTGACTCCAAATAGGGATATTCCTTTCGAATTGATGTGTGATGCTAGTGGAGTAACTATTGGACCTATGTTGGGCCAAAGACATGGAAAAATCATTCATCCAATCTATTATGCATGTAGATCTCTCAATGAAGCTCAAAAGAACTACACGGTGACAAAGCAAGAGTTGCTTGCCAATGTCTTTGCGTTTGAAAAAAATTGGTCTTACGTATGAGGTTCTAAAGTGGTGGTGTATTCCAATCATGTAGCCCTCCAATATTTAGTGGAAAAGAAGGACGCGAAATGACTTTTGATTAGGTGGGTACTGCTTCTACAAGAGTTTGATTTTGAGATCAAAGATAAAAAATGTTGTGAGAACCAAGTAGCGTACCATTTGTCAAGGATTGAAGAGACCAGAAGGATAATGAATGAGTTGGAGATCAATGATGCTTTTTCGGATGAGCAAATCTTTGCATCATCTCAAGATATCATCCCTTGGTATGTCGATTTTGCTAATTATTTGGTGAGTGGAATTATGCCGGATCATCTAAACTCTCACCAAAAGAAGAAATTCTTAAGAGACTTCCGACACTACTAGTGGGATGAGCCTTATCGTTTCCGCATTTGTGCCGACAACATGATTCGAAGGTGCATGCCCGATGTTGAGACATTGCCTATCATGAAAGCATGTCATACTTCACCGGTTGAGGGTCACTGTGATAGTCAACGCATGGCCTCCAAAATTCTTCAAAGTGGATTTTACTGGCCAACAATTTACAAGGATTCTCATGAGTTTGTAAAGAATTATGGCCAATGTCAAAGGGAATGTAATGTCTCTAGAAGGCATGAGTTGCCTATGTCTCTTATCTTTGTACTGGGTTGCTTGATGTGTGGGGAATATAATTCATGGGGCCATTCGTGAGTTCGTTTGGAAATAAATATATACTTGTGGCAGTTGATTATGTGTCCAAGTGGGTTGAAGCCATATCCCTTCCGAAAAACGAAGGAAAGAGTGTCACCACGTTCCTCAAGAAGAATATTTTCACTCGATTTGGGACCCCTGGAGCTATCATAAGTGATAGAGGCTCTCACTTTTGCAATAGAGTGTTTGCCTCTATTCTTGAGAATTATGAAAGCATAAGGTGGCAACTCTTTACCACCCCCAAACAAGTGGTCGAGTGGAAGTGTTCAACCGGGAGATCAAGAGCATTTTGACAAAGACGGTGAACCTTATGAGGACATATTGGTCAAGGAAGCTAGATGATGCTTTATGAGCGTATAGAATGGCATACAAGTTTCCTATTGGTATGTCACCATACAAGTTAGTATTTGACAAGGCATGTCATCGTCTGGTAGAGGTGCAATACAAGGCACTTTGGGCATTGAAGAAACTCAACATTGATTGGGAGAACGCTTCGTAGTCAATGGTGGATCAACTCAACGAGATGGATGAGTTCCGTCTCCAAGCCTATGAAAGTTATGTTCTTTACAAGGAGATGATGAAGTTCCTCCAAGACAAGAGAATTTTAAAGCGGGAATTTTCACCTGAGGACTTGGTCTTGCTCTACAACTCTAGACTCAAGTTGTTCCCTAAGAAGTTAAAGTCAAGATGGTCCGGCCCTTTCAAAGTAATGTATGGTGCCACTAAATTGGAGAGAACCAATTCATTTTGACAATACACAACTCTCATAACTCATTTTCCATTATATTTTAAGAGCTTAGAAAAGGGAGAACAAGCTATGGAGGCTAGGGTTTCATCATCCACCTCCTTAAAAGTGAAGACTTGAAGCTATTAATGAGCAATTCTTACTTGATCTCTTTACTTCCCTAAACTGTATTGTTATATTTGGTGTGGGTAATGACTTTGGACAACAAAGTTGTAAGGACTTGTTGAGTAGTATTTGTATTTAACTCTTGTTGTTTTTGTATTGATTATTTCTTGCTATTTATGAAACAGATCTCTTGCTTATTTAATTAATCTCATTCTTAATGTTTCCAAAGGGATTATCTAACCATAGGACTTGCCCATCTATCATTCATTAAACTTGAGAGAGGAAATTACTGTTTTAAATAAATTGATTATCATGATTTGGGGCTTTAAACCTTACCTAATGGGTTTTACCTAGAGATATTCTAGTGTAGCATAAAATTGTAATGCGATTAATGTTCCTTAGTTTGATTCGAGAGAATAAGCTAAGATAGACCCGCTAAATAGTCGAGAGGAATTAGTGAGTAATTGAGATTCCTAGGCTAATTTGCTAGACCTATAATTAATTAGTGGTATATAATTACTTGCAATGGATCATTAATGAGTTTAAGTTAAATTACTATGGTCCAAAGCCCCGAATTTCCATCGCTTGTGCTCCCCATTACTTAGTTTTATCTTTATTCCTTTTAGAACAAAATTAAATATTTGAAAATCATTTAGCTTAGCTTAATTGGTGATAATTCCATAACTAGCTTAATTTCCCAAGTATATTATTCCATGTGGATTCGACCCTGACTCCTAATTGGATAAATTATATTGTGATGACCGTTTACACTTTCTCTTTAAGGAGTGGATTTGGACGTCATCAATTTTGGCGCCGTTGCCGTTATAATGTAAAGCCGGTCACCTTTACAAGGTGAACGTCCAGAGTGTCAAGAATTATTTTGGAAGTGTTGATGATCATAAGGTGAACACAATCATCACCCTCCACGAGCCATGAAGAAAATATGGTAACAATCGTCGTGCCACGACATTAAATCAATGGCAAATGGAAGGCAACCCAATGTTTTTACTTTGCTTTCTTATTCGCTTTTGTGTTTTAATAGTTTGTTAAGTGTGTAGGATCTGGAAACACAAGAAAATGGAGAGGAAAATTTGAAAGATGTGTAAAACAAATTGAAGGAAGAAGTGAGACCATTGTGCGGCCTCTTCTGCAGACCGCATTCGTGGTATGCAGACCGCATAATGGATCACAAAACTCCACAGAAAGTTGGAAAATGAGACTTAGAAAAAGGAGGAACTGTGACCTAATCTGCGGGTTGCATTCCTGAACTGCAGACCGCACTTTGGTTCGCAAAATTACACAGTGTACCTGGGAGTTTTCAGATAAAATTACGGAGCAACGAATCCTTTTATGGACCGCAGTCCGGTTCAGTGACCACATCATCTAGTTTCAAACAATGTAAGTGGGCCACAATCTAGTTCTATGGACTGCAAACCGAAACTACGACCTGTGTTTGATCGCAATTCGGCACAAGTATAAAAGGGCTGAAAAGCCCTAACATTTCTCATTCTCTCTCTCTCCCTCGCGATTCAAAATCAAATACTCTCTTTTCTCTCTCGACCGTGACACTCATTTTCACATACAACTTGCTCGCACAAGGTCTCATTTCCCTCACATCCAGTCGCCCCCGTGTCTCAGTCAACTACAAGGTATGTTTCACATCTCTTTTCTCATTTTCCTCGCAAGAATAGGTAAAAAGGGTAGGGTTGCTCATGAAATTTAATTGTGGGGGTTGAATGATCATTGTATGGTATGTGTGTGAGACCCATGTAACCCTTAATTTATGTAATTGCCTTTCGTTGCCCTATTCTCCACTATTGAGAAGAAATCGCAAATAATGTTGATTTGTAGTTGTTGCAATTTTGTGAAATTGAATGCATGAAGGGGTTGGGCTCGAGTTTAATTGCGTTAATCTTTAATTTGGGTCCTTGATTGTGTGGTAAGGATGTTAATTGCTCGTAATGGTAAACGTTTCCTAAACATGCCTATGATAGTTGAAATTGATTGAATTGAAGTCGTAGTAAAGTCTGAGTACCTACGAGTGTGAATTACGAGCATGTCTTAGGTTGGTGATATGTATGTTGTGCTGGTATGGATGTACCAACACTGAGTTTTGAAAATCGAGGCAAAAACCTTGAAATTAATCTGAATTGCGTCGATTGGGCGCCATTTTGCAACCTGCAGAATGGTTATGCGGACCGTAAAATGGCACCCCAGTCCGTAGAATTGCCCAATGAGTTTGTGCATTTGAATGGCAACTCTGCGATGCCTTTTGCGGGCCGTAGAATGGTTCTGCGGACCGCAAAGTAGGCCATAATTTTGCCAAGTGATTTTAAAATTTTTGGGCAAGAGTGCGATCGCGGTATGAAGATCACAGTCTAGGTTTGCGATGTCGCAAACCTGGATTGCGGTATGCAAAATAGGTCTGTGATCACTGAAGTTGTTTCCATTCCTATATTTTTATTCTTTCTTTTTCACTTTGTAGTCTAACTTCTTGGTTGTTTTGCATGTTTTATTCTTGTGATTACTTTATGTAAAATACAAAAATATTTTGCTTTGCTTTTCATACCATAGTACAAGACTCATCATGTCTCTTGTTTGCAAAAATGGCTCCCAAGAAAATGCAAGCACAAAAGGGTATCACAATCAATGAGCCGACACCCTCATCTAGATTTTTAGGCCTACTACGACCATGGTGATACCCTAAAGTCAAGAAAAACTCACAGTCCGGACTCACAAAGCAATTGTCGGACTGGACAATAAGAGAAAGAGCCCCATCACAGTCGTTTCTAGTGATGAGGAGTTTCAACCTTCCCATGCATGGCACATTCATCCTCCCAGTCTGATGATGAGGATGTTGCGGCAAAGGAGGCCCGAGCAGTCAAGTTGAGGAAAAAGAGGGCCGAAGAGGTCAATGGGTCTAGTGTGAAAGATTCAAAAGAACAATATCAAAAGAGTAAGGATCGTACCTTCATCGCGGATAAATGAATTTCTATGAATGGGTTGTGGGACCAATTTATAAGACTGTGGGATTTGATAGTGTTTCATAGGTGGCAGTGCTTCCTCAAACCATTGCCTCAATACAATGAAGAATTGGTGCGCGAGTTCTACACTTCCTATGCTGCATCCGTGCCCAAGAAAACAAAGGGGAATCCAAAAGCATTGCTCGAAGAGGTAGAGGTTCGTGGTGTGAAGGCCATGTGGAAGCATCCTAATTGATAAAACACTTGATCCAAACCTCTCATGTGACCACAACGAGTTTGCTATTAAGATTTCGGGCTGGATGGATGATGAACATCTATGGACAACTGCAACAGTGACAAATAAGACACCAAAATAAATTGGTGTGGGGACGAAAATCTACAAGAATATCTTGAGTACAGAAGCCAAGTTTTGGCTAAGCTTTATGAGTAACCAATTGCAGTTGTCATACAATGAGATGGACATTCGATTGGAAAAGATTTTGTTGACTACTTGTTTTATGAGTTAGGTTCATGTGAATATCGGCATTGTGATTGAGAAATAGATTGGTAAGAGAGCTCAATAAGATAGGATCTTATTCTCATTCCCCTGCCTGATTACAGAGTTGTGTTGTAGGGCCAAGGTTCCTAAGTTGCCTCGTATGGATAATGTCGTCGACACCTTGTTGACATGTGATATTTTGAGGGTTTAAGCCGAGGAAAACCAAGTAAGAAAGAAAAGAAAGACCACCAGTACGTCGGTAGACACCACACTGGCTGATTTGGAGGGATCCGCATCTGAGCTGACAGAGACACAAGACAAAACATAGGCCGACCCCACTTCATCTATCCTTTCCACAGCCGACACATCTACTCCAGCAGGCACTCCAGCTTCAGCAACCCTTATTCCTTCAGCACATTCAGCTGCTACTAGATCAGAGCCCTTTTTATTGAGGGTTGTTATAGTAAGGATAGGACAAATTGCGGGTATTGCCAATTCTCAGTCATCTTGTCTTGAGATGAGTATTCTAGAGATGATCCAGACTACCTTAACGCCGATTAGAGATGCCTTAGGTGTGGTACAACAGAGACAGAGAGAGCATGGGGATGCACTTGTCCTCTTGATAGGCTGGGTACATATATTGGAGGCCGATAGTGGCGGTGATATCTCTTCACTTTGGGCGGATATAGATAGCTTGAAGAGGAAAGTGAAGAGATTAAATACTGCTAAGATCATCGACCTCTTCAGTATCCCACTTCAGTCACCGAGTGTAGAGCCATATTAAGTGAGTAGGATCGGGGTGGAAGGCCAGAGAAATTGTACAAGTGAGACTCTTGGCGATTCCCACATGCAGGCATATGTGGATGAGGATGATGATGAGATAAATATAGAGGGGCTTGAGAAGCCCTGCATTGTTGAAAGAGTTGATATTGATAAGGACCTGCTATTGATAGAGTAGGTAGTTGTTGATGCGGTGGTGGCACGATCTCGTGAGGAGACCTCGATGATTATCACGAGTGGAGTGGCCTAGGAGCCACAGGAAGATGTTGAGATTGGAGGTCTTACTCCTCCACCAATTGTGGGCACCACTCCACTAAGTATAGAGACCCCACCACCCCCACCACCTCCACCACCGTAGAGTGAGCTTGTTATGGGCGATACAGAGGCACCCATTCTCGCTCCACAGTCACAGGGAACTAATGCACCAGCAGAAGCAACTTCTGTGAGTCAGACTCAGGAGGGCGCTTAGTGCACCTCAGAGAGACCCTCAAATTTTTTGTCCTTACACCTTATTTGGTTTTATGCATTAAGGACAACTCATATTTTTAAAGTTGGGGGTGGGTTACTTTGTATATTTTTGGAAGAAATGACAATTAGCTTGTACATATGTGTTCGTATTTTCTTATGTTTCGTATTTGGTTATGTTTCATATTTTGTTATGTTTTGTATTTTGTTATGTTTTGTTCCCCTTGGTTTTTCTTTGCCTGATTCTTTTTCAAGGGTGTATGTTCGGTAACCATGGCTTAGTGATAGAATAGTTTGACTTGATTGGTGCTTGTACATAGTTTCTAGCATGTGTATCTCTTTTTGGTTTTGATGACACCCCTCAAAAAATTGAATTTTGAAAATAAGAGTAGCATTATCCTTCAAATAATTGTTTTATGAAATCATGCCTCATTTTGTGACTCTATGTCTACTTGTGTTTGAATCTCTTGAGATGATAGCCTTGTGTTCGATAGAGAGTATAAAATGTAGCGGTTATTGTAGTTCATGTGCATAGAACAGTAAGAATTTGATTGCTATCTTGTATTTGCTTGTGTCATCTAGAACTTGCCTCATTGGTTTGACACCGCGAAACTAGAGTTGCTTGGTTGAGGAAATAATCTCAGGCCTTCACATGAGAATGATCCTCCTTGATTAGACTTCTTTGACATACCCATAAGTGAGAGAACTAGTTTTTTCCTTTGAGATATTTGATTTTTTTCTTTGGCTACCACATTAAAAATCGAAACCCTTTTCAAAATAAACCATCTTTTGAACCAAATCCCTCCCTGAATGCATGAAAATGATGAATGAGGCCAAAATCCTAACTTGGGGGAAGGGAAAAAGATTGTGATGTGAGTGGTTTTAAAAAAAGAAAGAAAAAAAATTAAGAAAAAGAATATAATGAAATGCAAAAACTTTAAAAAAGAAAAGAGAAAATGAACCATAAAAATAATGAAATGAAATGGGGAATACTTGAATAAATGAGGGGGAGAAGGAAGTTGAAAAACACAAGAAGGAGTTGAGCTATGAAATAAAAAACATGTAGTGGAAAGGAGGAAAAAGTCACTTGTACCCAAATGAATACCCTACCTATCCCTAAGCCTACATTACAAGCTTGAGAAAGTCCTTAGAGATCCGAAACTGAGCACTCTTTGAGTAGTAGTGACTTAAAATAAAGGCATGCCTATGGCATGATACTTGTGACACTTGACATTCTTTGTGAGTGTGAGTTATTTTGTTTGTCCCTTGTTTTGAAAAGCAAATCTTTGAGTGAGTATGAGACTTCTTCTTTGTTGTGAGGGCACATTGAATTGCATGAACCTTGTGAGATGAAAACTCCTCTAGTTGAATATTTCGGTGCATCTAATCACTAGTAGCGTCTAGACATCTCTTGAGGCTTGATGTTCATGGGCTCATTGATAGTAGATATGCACTCTTGAATCTTTGTTTTGATAAACATGAGGGGTTGTCAATATTGTGAACCACATGTTTGTAGACTTGTAAGTAGAACCAACCATAGTCATCTTTATTTTGTCATTAGTCATACCTTAGTGATGTTTAAGTTGCTTGAGGACAAGCAATAATTTAAGTTGAGGGTGTTGATGTGTCTAGAAATTATGGAACATTTGATATTAATTTCATGGATTATTGTTGTCCTTTATGCATTTGTAGTAGTCATTTCTTATGTTATTTTGGTTTATGTAGAATTTTTGCATTGGGACATCGAAAGTGAGGAAATGTGCTGAAACATGGATAAAAATACCGAATAAGGAAGAAGTGCCAAGAAGACCACTTTTGCGGACCGCAAAACCAGACTGCAGAATGGTAGCCATGTCACAGAAATAGACAGTGAGAAAAAGAATTTCAGAGCCCCGAAGTGCGACCCAAAATACGGTCCGCACTTCTATTATGCGGACTGCAATTCAGTCTGCGAACCACTGCGTCAGTTCGAGTTCAACTTAGATTGCGAAATCTCAAGACACTTCTGCGGACCGCAGTTCAGTTCTGTTGACCGCATTTCAGTTCTGCGGACCACACTTCTAGTCACAGTTCCAGACAGTCCAGATAAGAAACCACTCTGTGAACTCTAGGTCTACTTTGCGGATCGCAGACCTGTTCTGTGGTCATGTTCTACAGTCGCAGAGTGGTTCGGCGGTGGTATTTTTGTAATTCCGTGTAGTCTGAAAATTGGGTCCCTATTTAATCCAACCTAGGGTTTTGTGATTTGACATATTGATTCCTATCCTGTACCTTAGATTCTAGCTATCATTACTTTGTTCTTAGTGTTGTCTTTCTTTGAGGAGACATAATATACTATTTATCTTGAGTTCTCATTTCAAAGATTCTTGGAGCCTTGCTTAGTCCATTGTGTAAAAGATAACCTATTATTTATACAAAATCATTATAAGCCTTATTTTATGTTCATTATATCTCTATTGATTTATTGCTTTATTATGCATTTAATAGTTAATATGAGTGGCTATACTTAGGTTGGGTTTATGATGAAATAATGGAATGTGGTAGTTAGGGTAGTTCATAAATCATGAAATGGGTGTATTAATGTAGGATTCAACTATCCCTCACTCTTAATGTTTGAGAGTTGGTTGAAAACACCTATTTATTGCCTATTGTCTTTAGTCAAACTTGAAAAAAGAGACTAGTCTAGGAAAGGGGTAGGATGATCAGGACTTGGGACTTTAATCCTCATTTAATGATTCCTAACTTTAGTTATGAGGGAATCAACTAAGGGTATTAATGGGTGTTCATATATATCACACTTTAGAGCTTGAGAAAGCCTAAAGTGAAACTAGGTGGGTCAATTGAGAAATTCCCACCTAGATAATAGTCCCTATTGCTCATACCACACTAAATGCACCCACTTAAGAAAAAACCCAACACCACTTCCATGAATTAAGCCACAACCCTAACATTCTCAATTACTTGATATTTTCACCATTAATTGACTTGATAATTTGAATAGTTAAAACAAAAAAACAAACAAACTTGGTTACCATAGGAGTAAAGTAATTAGTAAATCCATAATACAACATGAATAGTAATATAATATCTCATCGTATTCCTTGTGGGATTCAACCCCAACCTAGTTGGGTTACTATATTTGACAATGGTCACGTTATACTATATTAAGATGTAATTTGGGTGAGATAATCAGCCTATGACATCTACGGGGGTATATTCTGTACTCATGCTACATTTACTGCATCTTTTCAGGTGCAGATACAAAACCCACTACCAGTTCGCGAGCTCGAGTATGAGTCCTCGCGGGCATCCTTCAGTATTCAGGGTGAGATGCTACCTCCGGCATGCCTTGGATGCTCTATCTTTATCTTGTCTTTTACTTATGATCGAGAGACATGTTCAGATACTTATGTATTTAAATTTAGTTTTGGCCTACGTGCCTTATTCATACTTGTATCAAATTATTAGTGTTGTTGTATGATTGGCTAGATTTTAGGGGTTATGTTATTTCTCAGACTTTATTCTGCATTTATATCATGAGACAATTATGTATATTATGTTATCTTTCCCTTTTCCTTATGTATCATGTGAATGATTGGGAGTGGTTCGCCTACCGGTGGAAATGTATAGGTGACACCATAGTCCCTAAAATGGGTCATGACAAAGTTGGTGTCAGAGCTTTAGGTTAAACGGTCTTGAATACAAGAGCAATATCTAGTAGAGTCTTGTGGATCAGTGTAGAGACATCCGTACTTATCTTCGAGAGGCTATGGGACACTTAGGAAATTTCACTTTCTTCATTCCTTTTGTGCTAAGTTGAATCAAATCGGTATCTGACCATTGTTCATATTCTCTCACAAATGGTGAGGACTCGTGCCGACGCAGTGAGAGAGGAGGCATCGGCGCCCACACTTGCAGTGCTCAGTCATGGTAGAAGATGTTCTCGAGGCTGAAGTATAGCTTGAGGAGATGCACCAGCTTGAGGTAGGACACAGAGAGATGGTCAGACTCATGCTAGATCAATTTCCCTTGAGCCAGTTGTTGAGCCTCAGGATGAGTTAGTTGAAGAATAGATGGGGACAGACCAGGATCAGCCTGGATTTGTTGCTATTCCGGTTATATGAAACATTGGTCAGATTGTTGAGTGTTTTAGATGATTTTTCCTGAGGGATGAGGGTATATCCGACTACTATGGGTGGTTCTCATACCTGTGTGGGAGATGGATAGACTCAAATTTTAGAGTTTTGTACTCTCGGGGTTAAGCCAGTAGCGATGTCACTGCCCCGTATTTATGAGGTCACTGCTCCAGAGTTTGGTCCCCAATAAATTGTAGGGACATTTATGACCCGCGATAAGCGGAAGATTTGGGAGTACTTTTTGAACATAAAGCCTTCGATATTCTATGGTCGTACTGAGAAGGATTTATATGAGTTTATTGTGAGCAGCCATGAGAGGTTGCATACCTTGGGTATTGTTGAGTCGCACGGAGTTAGTTTTGTGGCCCTTAAGCTTTTGGGAGATGTAAAATAGTGGTGGAGAGCTTATATTTACTGTCGACCAGCGGGGTCACCTCCATTGTCATGAGTTATATTTTATCGAATATTTTTGAAGAAGTACATGCCTCTTAGCTTGCGTCTGAACAAGCGTGATGAGTTTCAAAGGAATGAGCAGATATGTTCTTCAGTTGCAGATTATGAGACTCATTTTCATACCTTATTGCGCTACGCACCGCCATTGCTATATATATTAGCAAAGAGAGTGAGATGCCTTGTGAGAGGTTTGAGTATTCTTCTTTAGTTGACTACCTTACAACTAGTGGCTACTGGGGATTATTTTGAGACTGTAGCTGAGCATGCGAGGATGGTGGAGTCTGTGAGGGGCAAGATACGCAGATATGAGCCCGATAAAAGGGCAAGGCGACAAAGATAATTCACTGGATCTAGTTCTCGTGGTTATGGGCATCAAGGTAGATAGCAACAGTCGCATCATGGTTGACTGGTGCAGGTAGCCCTTTAGATTACAGATGGTGTCTCTGCGGGGCAGAGCGATTATGGTTGGGTCCAGTCTTCGAGAGGTTCTCAAACTCGATATTCTAATCATGGTGGTTCAAATTCTTCTATCTCTATTCAGCAACCCTTAGTGGCCAGGACTTGTTACACCTGTGGTGAGATTGGGAATTTCAAGAGAGACTACCCAGATTTGTATCGAGTACATCCCGTGCACCTAGGACCCCAACACAACTATCTTGGGGTAGTGGTCAAGTTAGCCAAAGAGGATCTTAGTTAGGCCGTGGTGGCCATCAGACTGATCATGGTGGATCCTAGTCAGAGAGAGATCGAGATCGTTCAAGCCAAGGTGGCCATCAGGGTACTCAGTTCGAGGTAAGACACATTCATTTTATGCTTTCCCTGGTAGAGTCGAGGCAGAGACATCTCTTAACATCCCGTAATTTTGGGCGATGGTTTGCGCACCTAAACGTATGCAAGTAGACCCGAGCCTCGAGGAATTTATGTTATATTTACGAATGCTAATAAAGAGATTAGTATATAAAATGATTAAATCCCAAAATAATTTTGAACGTAATGAGTGTGACGAAGGGGATTAATAATAATAGTTGTATATCCCCAAAGAGGTTATGGACTAATGTCATATCATAAAATTATGATATTAAGTATATGAAGGTCTTATAAGTTATTACGATTTAAGTGAATTGGGATCACGAAATTAATTATGTGTGTGATTGATTAATTGTGGGATTAATTAATTGTGGTGGGCTACAAGACTAAGTGGAAGTTATGCACGTGTAGTCTATAAAGGATTCCTAAGTGACTAAGTTAATGCAGTGTGTGTGTGGCGTTAATTAGGCTCTCCACCGCCAAATGAATTGGCTAAGTGGGAGACGTGATGATGGGAAATCATTTTGTTGACACTTAAGGAGTTTATATTGTTGCTTTCAAAGACCAAAGGAACGACTAGTAACACCTTTAACATTTCATTTAGTGAGAATTTATTTGACATAAAGAAATGAGACCAAAAAGGAGCATGACCAGCGAAATCACTAGGGGTTAAACAATTTATTCTTGAATTGTTGATGTAGAGCAGAATGCCCAACATTTATGCTTGAACAAAACGTAGTGAAAATATTGTTTCAAGGCTACGTTCCATCAAGTAAAAGGGGCTGGTTCCGTTACTATTTAAGGACAATATTCAAGGTATGTTAAAGCAAATTATTTCTTTCTTTTGGCATGTCCATGTAATGAAATAAAATGGTGATATTGTTCCATAAATTATTCTACTCTTAGTGTTAAGGATGTTATTATTATTCATTCATATGTTGAAAGCATGTCTAAATATGTTCCAGAGTTCTTATTGACGCATACAGAAAATATGTTGATATTCACAGTGATAGCCGAAGGTACAAGGATATTATGTCACTCAAAATGTTTTATTGTCACTCATGCATTTTCATTTGCATTATATTCATATATTACCCTGGACTCACTTGTGCTATGCACACTACTATATGGTAAATATTTATGTAGGGGATATGGGGAAAGGGAAAGGCGTTATATACGCATACCACATGTAGCTGGTACAAACTATCACGAAAGAGCCCGAAGAGGCCAATATTGATGCCCTTGTGTGGCCAATACGATATAACCTGATGCCCACAGAGGCGACTATGGACAGGAAGATGCCCTTGTGTGGCCAATATTTATATGTATATCGCATTTGTATTGTGCATAACATTTAGGCACATGAATTAGGGACCTCAGAGGAATTTACTGCTGGTCAACTGTTTCTGTTTTAGTTATTATTGTATTCCTGTTATGCTATTGTTCATGCATGACATACTCAGTACATCAGTTGTACTGACGTTCCTTTTGTCGGGGAATGCTGCGTTTCATGCCCGCAGGTTCACGTAGGCAAGGCGACGATCCACGTTAGTAGGTTGCTGACTCAGCGGATTTTTGGAGCACTCCCCTTTATTTCAGAGTGTCAGTCTAATGCTGGTACAATATATTTTTGCTTGTATACATGGGCATGGCGGGGCAGTGTTCGGACCTTTTGATGTCTTGTAATAGTTTAGAGGCTTGTAGATGGTGTCCTGTGTGTAGTAATCTTGTATGGCTTTGTCGACCTTGGTATATACATATAAGTTGGTTTTCTGATTGAGATTTTACATAGTCCTTTTTTGACTTGGTCCGTATTTAATTATTATTAGGTGTTGATAGTGTGATTGGTCATACCCGGCAGATAAGATCCAGGTGCCCGTCGCGGCCCTTCGGTTTGGGTCATGACACATCTGATGGAGTTATCACATGTATCATCTCAGTCTGTCATCGGTCTGCTACAATGTTATTTGATCCGGGGTCCACATTCTCGTATGTGTCTGCCTACTTTTTTGTTGATTTGGATATGTGGTTGTAGATCGAGTCTATCGACATAGTTTGTTTACCATTATGGGTTATGAAACTTGGGTAGATTTGGTCATTTTTTTTTGTAAATAAAAAATTCTATTCAAACCAAAAGTGATAGTTACAAAACCAAACAGGGCAGACCACCCGTTTCTCAATATAAAAAGTAAGACTCAACTTACAAAGGAGACTAACTATAATACTTGCAAATATTGAGAGCAAAAACCAAAATAGACACCTTATAATTAGGGAAAATAACATTCCCAACAGTTAAGTACATCAATCTAAGACTAGTTCAAGAACCAACAAAAGAAATGCAATTTACAGCCAGTCCACTCTGCAGCATGAACTCCATATCAAAATAGTTGATTAAGGTGAAACAAGTCTGGTTGCCATCTCTTTTTGTCCCTCCCTCTAATATGGATATGAATAGCTATTTCCTTGCACAGTCTGTCAGGGTGGAAAATGCCATTGTGGAACCTAAATTGATTTCTTTCCCTCCAAATAGTAGCAAGTAGCATAGCAAAGACACAGCTTAGTATAACCTTTTCCCCAGATTTCCTCTTTGCCTAAGTGCATACCTACTGAACCTCTCCCTGCAAGTTGCCAATTGTTCTATAGAATCCTAGCCAGTGTATTATCCTAAGACAAACACCTCTAACTACATTGCAGTTGAAGAACAAAATGTCAAGAGTTTCATCAGTAAGATCACAGAAAGCATAAGAAGGAGGGACATACACATCAAACTTGAGAAACCTATCCACATACATTTTCTTGATAGAGAACTTTTGGTGCTCAATCACTATAGCAAGTTTGGTTAGTAGATCCCCTTGTAGAGTATGTGCTAACATCACATACTTCCTAATTTCCAAAATTTTCCTAAACACCCAAGTATCATTACCAAGGATGTGGCAAGTATCTATAATATTAGCCTTCATATAGTAAATGTGTACCCACAAATAGTCTTTCTTCTGAACAACAACCCATAATTGTTTCAATACAGCTGCCCTGTTCCAAGTGATCAGATGGAGAATGTTTAACCCTCATGCTGCCTTAGGAGAACAAACTTTCTCCCATGGCACAAGAGCCTTTTTGGACACTTCAATAACACATGTCTAGAGGAAAGATCTGCAAACCACCTCAATACGCTTCATGATTTTCTTTGGCAAAATAAACACTTGTGCCCAGTAAGTTTGGACTCCAAAGATCACAACCTTTATGAGTTGGAGTCTGCCTGCATAAAAAATCAATTTGGCAAACCAACACCTCACCCTATCAGTAATATTTTCTACAAGTGGCATATATTGAGCAACAATTAACTTCTTGGAAGACAGAGGTACTCCAAGGTATTGGAATGGTAATGCTCTTTCACAGTATCCCAAATGATCGGGTATCTCCTATTTAAGATGATTAATAACCCCAGACATATAAATAGAACTTTTTTCAGTATTGGCCTGAAGCCCAGAAGCAGCAGAGAACCTCAAGAAAGCATCTTGTAAAAGAGTTATAGATTGCAAGTCAGCTTTACAGAACATCAATAAGTCATTAACAAAACATATATGCATTACTCTCAATTTCTTGCACCTAGGATTGAACTGGAACAACTTATTATCAGCAAGTACATTGAGCTTCCTTTGGAGATATTCCATTGCAATAACAAAGAGGTAAGGGGACATGGGGTCCTCTTGTCTTATACCCTTTTTCCTTAAAAAGGTTCTATTAGGCCCACATTGATAACCAGTGAATACGTAACAGTAGAAATGCACTCCATTATTTACTCAATAAATTTAAAAGGGAAACCTAATTCAGCAAGCACTCTCCTCAGAAAGCACCATTCAGTTGAGTCATATGATTTCCTAAGATCAACTTTCAAAACACATTTTGCAGATAAACATTTTCTTGTCTACCATTTCAACACTTCATGACTAAACAATATGTTATCTATAATGCTTCTACCCTTTATTAAAGCAGTGTGATGGGCTTACAATAGAGTTGGTTACACCTTTCATTCTATTGGTTAAGATTTTGGTTATGATCTTATACACAGTATAATAATAAGCTATAGGTCTGTAATCATTAACTTGGGTAGGTGCACTAACCTTTGGAACCAGTGTTATTGTAGTGCAACTGAAAGCTTTCAACAGTTTGCTTGATGAGAAAATCTCTATTACAACTTGTATAACATCATGTTTGAACAATCCTAGTGTTGTGTAAAGAACTCAACTAGGTACCTATCAACTCCTGGAGCTTTCTCAATAGGAATATCCTTCACAGCATAAAGAATTTCCTCTATAGTAACAGACTGGATGAGTAAGCATTTTTGTTAGTGGTTACGGCATGACCCCTTTCTTATAACCTCTACATTAGGGCAAGAAATTTCCTCTACTACTGATCCCACGAGGTTAGTAAAGAAATTAATAAATTCTTCTTCAATCTTCACAGGGTTAGTGATTTTGGTGCCACTAATATCATACATAAAAGTAATAGAGTTCCTGCTAACACTCATTTTCAACTAAGCATGGAAATATTTGGTATTAGCATCCCCAAAACTAATTCAATTTGCTTTTGATTTCTGTCTAAGAGCTTGTTCCTCCACCTTACTTCTCAAGTAAATGTCACCCAATAGCCATCCGGAACTGAATAATATCTAAACTCTACTTAGCTAGCTGAAGTCTCCAAGTATATAAGCCATTTGAGTGTTCAAATCCTTTAGTGCTACCTTTAGTGTTTTTAGTTTCTACCACAGTTGAAACAATGTAGTACTAATATAGTGTTGTTGCCACACAATTCCCAGTATGCCTCTAAATTCAGGATGGTGTAAAATAGCATCGAACAGTTTGAATTACTTAGGGTGGATATTAATATAAGGCATAGATTCAATATAGATAGGGGAGTGGTCAGAAGCCCCAGGATTAAGATAATCAGCCTCAACATGCCCATAAACTTGTAGCCACTGAAAATTCCCTAGAGCCCAATCAATCTTGGAATACCCCTTATCCCCTACTTGTTTCTTATTACAAAAAGTGAAATGCCAACCCTTTTATTTCAAGAGGGTGAGCTGCAATGAGTCAACACAATCCCTAAAAACCTTTGTTTTATTATCAGTGACATGAGACACTAATCTATCCTCAGTAGATAGCATTGTGTTGAAATCACCAACCAATAACAAAACACTTTATATAGTAGATCCCAGTTGATTCAGAGCTCTCTATAGTTCCTGTCTCTCCTATGCAATATTCTTTGCATAGACCACAGTAATAAAAGCAGAGAAAGAGTTGGCATTGTTCTCCACTTTGCAATGAATAAACTGCTCCTTAATTTGAAGAATCTAAACCTAAATATTAGTCTTCCATAATAGCCAAATCCTTCCATTTAGAGCCATTGGGTAATTGCAAGTAGTACTCCACCATTGACCTATCTTCTTTAAAATATTCTGAGCTTTATTCTCATTCACTCTTGTTTCCAGGCAATCAAAGAACTCAATCTTATTCTTTTGCATCATACTTCTTCAACATAGACCCCTAATGTTCAAGGGCTGGTTGAGACCCCTAATGTTCCAAGTTGCTACAATCATGGAGGGTTGTGAATAGGTGCAGAAGCACCTACCAGACCAGCATCAACATTCAAAGTCTTGTCCTGTAGCCCATCAAACCTATTAGCAGTCTTGACAATATGAGTAGTAGGAGGTTGCAACTATTGAAACTTACTAGCAGGCTCAGTATGAGGGATTTCCTCAGGTTTCTCAGCTCTAGCAACCTCAGTAACACCAGTTCTATCTTCATGTACCCCATTATCCTTGGCTTGCCAACCCTGTTTCCATTTTCTCATTCTTCTCATATTTCTCCTCATTTTCTTCGGGACATCCTTAAAATCTTCATTATGGTTCTCCCCATCGTCCCCTATCCAACAATCCTCCATCAAGTGCCCAAATCTCAAGCAAGAGGTGCAGAATCTGACTTCCATTTATATTCAATAGGTTGATGTATGGTACCACTTGGAGTGAAAATTTCAATAGCGTCAAGGAATAGTTGCAAGACATCAGCTTCTACAAGTAAACGAGCATAAGAAATTCTTTCCATTTCAGTTGTGAATTTATCTGTGTACATAGGGTGACCTACTGCACTGGTCACCTTGCGTAGTGACAAACTAGACCAATAACCAATAGGTAATCCCCAAAAAATCACCCATAATGGAATAGTAGTTAAGCAATTAGGATCAAATTCAAAGTTTATCACCCAATTCTGCACAATAAGAGGTATGTTATGGAACATATAGGGTCCCCCTATCAACACTTTATTACAATCTTCAGCATTTTCAAATCAGAAGATGAAATAGCCTGCATCAAGGGCAAGAATTTGAGGCTTTGTTATGTAATTCCAAGTATGAGTAACATAATTCTCTATCGATTTCATATACGGTGTATCTCCTACTACAAACATTATCAACACATTTTTCCAGTATTGTTCCTGAGATTTCACATCCTCTTCCACTATGTTCACATACATTTTACCTTGTTTAGTAGTCGGAGGGACATATGATAGGGTCTTACCTTTTTAGGCCAATCTATTCTCACAAAAATCCTTTGTTTTTTATGGTGTTGGTTGTGTTAACGTGCCAACATATGAGAATTGCAACCGCCTCACCGCCAGAGTAGAAACTGACTCTCCAAAGTCCTACAAATGCACCGATCATTATGAATCAGAGTTCGACCCTCCTAGCTCAACTTCCTCTAGAACGGATTGAAATTGAGTTGGAAAGAAACTGCCAAAAGTGAGCGAAGGTAGTGAGTATGTAGAGCCATCCACCGGAGTGACCATCTTCATCAGAGTGGGATACCAGTACCGGTAGAATGACTAGTTTAGGGAATTTTTCTACTTGAGGTGCATGTTAGCAATCCTTGCTATCATGAACCAAGAGAAAAAAAAGCCTCTAATTTATAGGGTCATCTTAGACATGGTGGATTTTGACATTATTTTGGGTATGGATTGGCTACCACTATATCACGTAATTCTGGACTGTTATTCTAAGACAATCACGTTAGTGATGCCTGGTCTTCCAAGGTTAGAGTGGAGAGACGCTCCCATCACTTCTTCTAAGAAGATCATTTCTTTCATTCGGGCTAGGAAGTTGGTGGACAGGGGTTGCTTGGCGTACCTAGCTCATATTCAGGATACTAGTGTGGAGACTCCTTCTCTTGAGTCAGTCCTAGTAGTTAGTGAGTTTGCTGAGGTCTTTCCGTCAAATTTACTAGGTATGCCGCCAGACAGAGATAACAACTTCAGTATTGATCTCGAGCTGGGTACTCAACCTATTTCTATTCCTTCATACCGTACGGCTTCAACAGAGCTGAGGGAGTTGAAGGAACATCTTTAGGATTTATTGAGTAAGAGTTTTATTCGACCGAGTGTATCTCCATGGGGTGCTCCTATCTTATCCGTAAAGAAGAATGATGGATTAATGTGCATTGATTACAGACAGTTAAACAAGGTCACCATCAGAAACAAGTATCCAATCCCTCATATTGATGACCTGTTTGATAAGCTTCAGGGTGCTTCTGTGTTTTCGAAGATTAACTTGAGGTCCGTGTATCATCAGTTGAAGATCCGAGCCAAGGATATTCCCAAGATAGCTTTTCGGATGCGTTATGGTCATTATGAGTTCTTGGTGATTTCCTTTGGGCTTACCAATGCTACCGCAACATTCATGAACTTGATTAATGGGATACTCAAGCCGTATTTGGATTATTTTGTGATTGTGTTCATTGACGACATTTTGATATATTCGAAGAGTCGGGAGGACTATGAGTAACAGCTGAGAGTGGTCCTTGGGTTATTGAAGGAGAAGAAGTTGTATGCTAAGTTATCAAAGTGTGAGTTTTGGTTAAGTTCTGTGGCATTCCTAGGACACGTGGTGTCCAAGTATGGGATTATGGTTGACCCAAAGAAGATAGTAGCAGTCAGGGACTGGCCTAGACCTACTTATGTGATAGAGATTTAGATTTTTGTGGGTCTTTCTAGTTCGTCAAGGGTTTCTCTTCTATTGGTTCTTACTTGACGCATTTGACTCAGAAGGATATGCCTTTTCAGTGGTCCGACCAGTGTGAGGAGAGCTTCTAAAAACTCATGTATTTTTTTTACTACAACCTCAATTTTATCCCTTCTGGTGGAGGGAAAGGACTTTACTGTGTATTGTGATGCTTCTAGGATTGGGCTGGGTTGTATGTTGATGTATGAGGGTAAGGTTATGGATCAAGGTAGTTGAAGGTGTACGAGAAGAATTACCCTATTCATGATTTGGAGTTGGCTGTTGTTGTGTTTTCTCTGAAGATTTGAAGGCATTACTTATATAGCATTCATTGTGAGGTGTATACCAACCACCGGAGTCTTCAGCACATGTTTAATCAAAAGGATTTGAATTCTAGGCAACGTCGGTGGATGAAGTTGTTGAAAGACTATGACATGACCATTTTGTACCACCCATGCAAGGCCAATATGGTGGTGGATTCCTTAAGCCGAAAGACAGTCAGCATGAGGAGTTTAGCTCATTTGATCATTTCTGAGCGTCCTTTGGCATTGGAGGTCCAGTCTCAAGCCAACCATTTATTGAGGCTTGATAGTTTGAATTCGGGTAGGATTCTATCTTGTATGGAGGTGAGGTTGTCACTTTTGGATCAGATTCGGACCCACCGGTATGATGATGTAAAGTTGTGAAAAATCAGATATAAGGTGATGAGTGGAGAAGCTAAGAAAGTTGTGATTGACAATAAAGGGGTATTGAGGATCCAGGGTAGAGTGTATGCCTCGTGTGTGTAACTTGACCAGATTAATTATGGAGAAGGCCCACAGATCTAGGTATTCGATTCATCCAGGTGCTACTAAGATGTACTGTAACTTGAAGAAACACTATCGGTGGGGGAGGATGAAGAGAGACATTGCGAAGTTTATGTCTCGGTATCAGAATTGTCATCATGTCAAGTACGAGCACCAACGACCCAGTGGTATGTCTCAAAGGATGTCCATTCCCAAGTAGAAGTAGGAGAGGATTGCCATATATTTTGTTATGGGATTGCCCAAGACTTAAGGCAAGTTTGATTCTATTTGGGTCATTGTTGATAGGTTGATCATGCTGGCGCATTTCATTCTAGTCCATACAACTTCTAATTCAGAGAAGTTGGGTAAGATCTATATTCGTAAGATTATTTATCTTCATGGAGTTCCTATTTCTATCATCTCAGACCGGGGTACTCAGTTTACTTCGCATTTCTATCAGACTTTGTAGAAAGAGTTGGGTACTCACTTGGATCTCAGTACATCATTTCATCCTCAGATCGACGGTTAGTTCGAGCGGACTATTTAGGTTTGAAGGATATGTTACGAGCATGTGTGATTGATTTTGGTGGTCATTAGGATCAGTTCTTACCTTTGATAGAGTTCGCGTACAATAATAGCTATCACTCCAATATTGATATGGTACCGTTCGTGGCCTTATATGGTAAGAGATATCGATCTCTGATTAGTTGATTTGATGCGTTAGAGGTTCGGCCTTGGGGTACCGATCTATTGAGAGATTCCTTAGATAATGTGAAGGTGGTCTAGGATAAGCTTCTGGCAGCTCATAGCAGGTAGAAGAAGTATGCAGACTGGAAGGTCTGAGACTTGGAGTTTATGGTTAGTGACATAGTTCTTCTGAAGGTCTCACCCATAAAGGGTGTGATGAGGTTCGGCAAGAGAGGGAAGTTGAGTCCAAGCTATATTGGACCTTTTGAGATTCTTCAGGGAGTTGAGGATGTGTCATATGAGTTTGCTCTGCCACAAGGTCTTTCAGGTATTCATCCAGTTTTCCATGTGTCTATGTTGAAGAAGTATGATGCAGACGGTTTTTCTATCATTCAGTGGAACTCCGCATTGCTTGATCAAAATTTAGAGTTCGCGGAGGAGTCTGTGGCTATATTGGATAGGCATGTGAGGAAGTTGAGGTCAAAAGAGATAGGTTCTGTGAAGGTGTAATGGAAGCATCGTTATGTTTAGGAGGCAACTTGGGAGACAGAGTCCGACATGCAGAGCATATATCTTGATATTTTTACTACTCCCGGTACATTTCCTCTATTCGTTTTTCTCCATTCGAGGACGAATATTTATTTAATTGGTATCTGATGTAATGACCCATTTGGTAGTTTTTAGCCTAAGACCTCTATTTGACTATTTTACACTTTCTGTAGACTCTATGTGGGGTTTGTGATGTGCAAGGATGGGTGACACAGATCCCGATGTCCATTTATATGAGTTTCAGATGAAAAATCCAAAACTTGAACATTAGAGTTGGATAGTTTGACTCAAGGTTGACTTTTGAGTAGATGGGTTCATTTTCGAGTTCCGTCGCTTTCGATAGCTCTGGAGGGTCATTTATGACTTAGTTAAGTTATTGGTTCACTTTTTGAGATAATTAGATGTATTTTGTGATACTATTTATAAAATTTAGATATTTGTTTTTTCCGGATGATTCTTTAGAAAAGTATGTATTAGCTTGATTAAATGGGAAATTTGAGGATACGAGTGAGTTTGTAGCACTGTTTACCTTAGGAGAGCACATCTGGTTTGTGTTCGAGGGGTCTCGGGAGTGTTTCGGGTGTTTGGTGAAAGATTGAGTTTGTTTCATATAATCTGGTGTCCGCCTCGGTGACACTGTTGTTCGCTTCTGTATGTCTTCCTCAGTGGGAGTTTGGCTCGTAGAAGTGGGGTATGGGTAACTGTTGAGTTTCCTCTGTGGCGAAGGGGATTTCTACAAGGGCGGTGCGCCTCTTAGGAGTTAGGATCGCTTCTGCGCCGAGGTGAGGTATCAAGTGACACCGCCTTAACGAGGTTGATTTACGCGGGAGCGAGTCCAGGCCATCGGAATTGCTGGATCAGGTAGCATATTTAATTCCTAGGTCAAGTCTCATTTCCCAAAATAGCATTCCACAAACATATAGCCGCAAGGAGAGTTTTTTGAAGATTAAGAGTGAATTCATCCTTGAGGTAAAGATTTCCATCCTTTATGATTTGGTTCCATGATTTATGGTCCTTTAATGGTGTTATAGAGTTCATGTGAATTGGGTAAAATGAATTATGACTTCCATTTGTAATTAAGAGAGTTGAATCATTGATCTAGGGGTGCTTTATGGATTAAATTGCTTTAATAGTATGAAGTAATGATGGAAATTAATAGATAATCATGTTGTAGAGGTTAATTTGATTATAGAACTCTTTTGAGCTTGGGGGAAAATTCTAGGGTTTTTAATTGCGGCTTTTTGTATATTGATCAATTGAAGGTCCAAATGAGTATAGGTTTCCAAAATTTAAGGATATGACTACCTAGTACGTATTAATGTTTTTTGAATATTAAAGTTTGAGTCTCGACGACGTGGGCCCGAGGTTCATTTCTGAAGTCTTTCTTTGTTAAGGATTATGTCCTTATATGTTGTGTAAGGCTTCTATTAACGAATAATATATGCGTGATTAGACTTCGATTATCACGAGGTGTAGCGGAAGGGCAAGACTATTACAAATATTTGACCATTCGAAGCTCCAGTTTGGCTTAGATGTAGGTAGACCTATCCATCGAGTCGGGGACCCACCCGACCTGACTTGAAAAATCCAAGGCCAGGGTCAGCTTATATCTGACCCGTGAATCACCTGACACAAAAAAATGGGGATCCGATCATATGTAGGGTCGGGCCAGGGTCAGAACTTTATAATCGTCTGACTCGGCCCAACCCGGCCCGATCACCGAACTGATCCCGACCCGGCCCGATCATCGAACTGATCCCGACCCGCATGACTTTACCCTTTCACTATATAAGTAAAGGGTTAACCCTTCAGCAGGAGACTGCACAACAAACGATGAGTTCGCCAGAGCTGATAGAGAACAAGACAACGACGTCACCTCAACGACAATGCCGGAGTGACCCTAGAGACAAGAAATCCGGCCAGATCTGCAAAATGTAAAAAAAAATCTGGATGGAGCTGTTGGCTGCTCCGGTTCACCGGTGTTTCAAGCTCCTCGTCGGAGCAGCAAAGAAAACAAATGAGGGGACGATTGGTTATGGCGGTGGTTTGTGGCTAATGAGACAGTGGTGGGGGCAATAGTTTTGGTGGTAGTGGCTTGTGATGTGATGGCGTGAGGGTTCGCCGGAGAGGAGGAGGGAACACTGATAATGGTCGTCAGATCTGTGGGGGGAGGGGTTGTCGTTTGGTTACAGTTGATAGAGGGGTTGTGCGTTGGGGTTCGCCGGAACTCAAAGCTTCGGCGGCGGCTGCATGAAGATGGGGAGAGAGAGATGAGCCTTCTAGGGTTTTATCTTTCGAGAGAAAGTCCCAATCTGAAGTGTGTATGTATTATTTTATTTTGTAGAGCGGGCCAGGGCCGACCAGTGACCCGTAGGGTCCCCAAAGGGTCAGGGCCAGGGTTGGAAAATTAAAAAATAAAACAAGGTCAGGGTTGGGCAAGCAGAAAAAAAATCCATTTGACCCGGCTCGACTAGAGCTTTGGACAGGTCTAGATGTAGGCTACAGTTTACTTTCACTAGACTCCGATAGAAGTACGTAATTAGTTTTAAATATTGAGGGGGTATTTGATGTGTTTGAGGGTCCCTCTATAAGTATTGTGATGAACGTATGAGTGGGTACCGGTGTTGAACTGTGATGCTGAGTGATTTGGGGAATCCGTCTTATGCTTGTTCTGACTGCTGATTGATTGGGTTTGTCGTCATATGTGGGCTTGTCGCCATATTCACTATTGTATGTTTATTCATCACACTTGTTTTCGATACGATATCCTGATTTGTACTTGGATTGTTATGTTGTTGAATTCTTGGAAGCATGTGATATTCATCTCTATACTTGGTTGCATCTCATTACATCATGATTTCTTGTCTTATATTTTCATTTGCATTCATACACTCATGATTCTGTGATATTGATATAAGAGTGGTATGAAAATGTTATGGGTTCAAGAGACCGAAAAGCTGAGAATACTTATGAGATTATGACAACATTGAGATGATGAAACGCCGCGGGGAACGGAGTTGCACGCCTGCAACAATTATTATTCAGCTATGAGCTGGGCTCCGATAGGAAAATTCTGGAGGAGTAGATGGATTTTGCGGGTCCCTCATATGTATGCGTTTCATAATAAAAACTTGAATGTATGTATATCGGAGGATAAAGGTACCAGACATATACATTGCATTCATGTCATACATATATCATTTCATGGATTATTTGTTGTTGTATTAAGTGTTGGTTTGGTGATTGATAACTTGATTGGAATTTCTGGATAAAGAAGGATTGTTAATTGCTCATTGATACTTGAAATACGGTGGTAGAATTCTTCTGAAACTAGATAACTTACGTGATTATGAAACCTTATATGAACAAAGTGACAAGTTGATTTTATGAACCATTCTATGAATAATGGTACAACATTTGGGTTGTTGATATGCTAGTATAAGGCTATTTGATTTCAACTTGGTATTTATCTCTTTTTACGTATCTTCCGTCGTTGTCGGCCTATGATGTGTATGGGGGTACGTTGTGTACTCACGCTATACTTGCTACATCTTTTCTAGTGCAGTTACAGATTCCACTGCCAGTTCGCGAGCTCGAGTGTGAGTCCGAGCGGGCAGACCTCAATATTCAGGGTGAGATGCTACCTGCGGCATGCCTTAGATGCTCTATCCTTATCTTGTCTTTTACTTATGATCGAGAGAAATGTTCAGATACTTATGTATTCAGATTCAGTTTTGGTCGGCGTGCCTTATTTAGACTTGTATCAGATTATTAGTGCTCGTGTATGATTGACCAGATTTTGTGGGTTATGTTATTTCTCAGACTTTATTCCGCATTTATATCATGAAACAATTATTGTATATTGTGTTATCTTTTCGCTTTTCCTTATATATCATGTGAATGATTGAAAGTGATTCGCATACCGGTGAAAATGTGTAGATACCACCACGGCCCCTAAAAGGGATCGCTACAAGAAAAAAATCATAATTACCATATTTTCCGCCATTGCAAAGCAAAAATAATTTTCATACAAAACAAGAAAAGAAGAAGGGAGTTTCACCAAGTCTAAATCTATCCAAATCTCTTTCACCGGACCCATTCCCCATGGAGATTCTAATGAAGGAATATAGTAAGGTTGTCCAGTGTGTCGGGTCAGCCCCATCCCGACCCGACCCGGCCCTTTACCTGGCCCGTTGCGTCCCGATCCCCCAAAGTAAAAAAAAATAAAATTCGGGGTCGGAGTTCGAACCCAATTTTCCAACTATAAATAACTCATTTTCTCTTCATTTTTCTCACAAATATTCCTACCATCTCTCTAATCTCTCAATTTATTTCTCTACAATTCTACAAATCTTCCTACTAATAAATATTATATCAAAGTTAAAAATTGAGAGTGAAGTTGGCAACTAGCTTGATGATCATCCATCGAGCAAAATTTCTATTTTCAACCTTGATTACACGTCGACGTTACGTCGGCGTGTGGTACCTTAGTTCCTTCTTTAAATTATTATTGTTACTTAATTTTAATTATCGCACTTAATTTCATTTATTTAATTATTTACTTGTATAATTAAAATGGAAGGATTTAAACGTTTGATTACGGGTAAGGGTAAGAGTAGTCTTCTAGTAGGGGTAATAAGGGTAAATGGTACTTCTTCTAGTAATCATATTTCTAGTCTCGATGATTTGATTGATTTCAGTAATATTGATGAAAATGTTTTTTTAATGATATACCAGTAGATGATGAAGTAGATGAATCATAATTTAATTTAGACGATAATATAGATAACACTCCACTAATGCGCATCAACCTCCTATTGCCCCTAGTATGAATCGAGGCCCCACAAAATGAAAATTAAAATCAGATGCATGCCATTTTTTTATAGGGACGAAGAGAATCAACTAGATAGATGTAAAATTTATAAAAATGTTCATAAATTTAAAACCAGAAAAGGTCAAGGTGAGACGGGAGGTTTACTGAGACATGTACAAGGCGAGCACACAGCTAGGTGGAATCAATACCTGGCTAAAACATTGGGTGTGCCAATGCCATTTGAGTCGGGACAAGGTTCACATAGTGTCCCCGACCTAGTACAGGGTCAGATTAACCCGATCACGGGTGGAATTTTTGGTCCTAAATATGATAAAAACAAAGATATGGATAATATGACAAAATTAATTATGGTGGAGAGTTTGTCTTTTTCATTTCCTTCCTCTCCTGATTTTATTCATTATATTCGAAAATATATAAGCCTGCTTTTAATGGTTTTCCTAGATCAACTGTTAGAAGGGATGTTTTTAAATTTGCAAGTGAATATCAACAGTATTTACGTTATGCACTGTATCATTTTAATGACAAAATGGCTATCACTTCTGACATAGGTCGTAGTACTAACGGTAACATATCATTGGATAGATCAAAAGTTGGTATATGCAAAAACGTATTGTAGCATATAGATATATAGATGATAGGCACACTTGTAGTTTTATTGCAGATAATATTAATGAATTTTTTTGAATATTATGGAATAAATGACAAAATTATGACTATTACATTAGATAATGCTTCTTCTAATGATTATGCTATAAGACTTTTAATGAAAGCGTCTTTTCTGCGGGAAAAATTCAAATTGGAGAGCACACACATTCATTGGCAGGAGACAAATTGGAGATTGCAGTTCTATTCAGAGACTGGATTCGTGCGGAGCGTAGGAGGTGCGGCCAACCGGAGACCAACGAAGAAGAAAACTACAACTATAACGAAATATTGTCTGAGGGAGCAGGAAGCGACGTTGAAGAATTTGACAAACAAATTTCAATTCCAACAAAAGATCCTCAAGACATTGTGAGAAAATTCGAAAGAGTGTGGTTGAATATGTAATTTTTTTAATTGCAATTTTAGTATTTTACTACGTCATTTGCAACTTTTGAACAACACCACAAAGTTGTAAATTTAAAATTGTATTACAATGTCATATATCTATTAAATAATATAAAATGCACAAAAACAGCATTGTGATATTTTTATTACACTATCTTGTTCAATTATTGGAGTATTTGTATATAACTATATATTATTTTTTAAAATTAAGTGGCAAAAAAAAAAATTCCGAGTCCAGATCCGACCCCGTTCCGGCGGGATGTGGGACGGGACGGGACCTCCCACCGTCCCGCCGGAACCCGAGTCCCGACACTCCCGTCCCGCCGGGACCCGCCCTGTTGGACACCCTTAGAATATAGTAGTGGAAGCATTTCTCAGGAGCGAAAATAAGTGCTATAAAATAAGTGTTATAGAAAAAAGAGAAGTCACAAGATGTGACGCTAGTGATGACCAATAGCTCTTTAGAGAAGTTGTCGCAGATGCTTTCGGTGTCTCTGTCAAAGCAGATCCAGCCACTCCCGTCAATATTAAAGTAATAAGGTCGTCGATGATGACTAATCTGCCGGTGGCCAAAGAATGACGAAGAAACTAGAAAATATATCTTATTTTTGGGAAAAATTGATTTTTCCAATTTTAGGGGCTAAAATTATGAATAACTCATTCTCTCTTAAATTTCTATAACTTGTAAAATATTGTTATATTAGTAATTATTTAAAGTACTATAAGAGTGGTAATTTTGAGTCATTTTTCATATGTGGACATTGAAATTCTCTTTTTATTACCGTAGCTTTCCAATTTCCGGTAAGATTTTCTCAAAGGGACGTTCACATAGATATTCTTAAATTTTATTCATATTTATCAACAACAATAACAAACTCAGTGTGATCTCACAATTGGATAAATTCATATTTACGAGACATATACAACCTCCAATAAATTCCACAAAATTAGACATTTTGAAAATCTTCTTTTTTATCTTTCGTCATATCTTCTCTTCCTACAAAACATTTTGGAAATCTTCCTTTTTATCTTTCGTCATATCTTCTCTTCCTACAAAACCTAGCCGTCGTTATTCTGCCGCCCGCCGCATGCATGTCGTAGGTATGTCCATGAGATTTAAGTGACATACACACATAATGCAGTGATGTATCACTTATATCTTACTTGTGTGTATATCACTGTATGTACAAGTATACACGTGACATACAAATGATATACACTCGATATACCCCCTACATACACCAAACATACACAAAGTATACCAAACATACAATAAGATACAACATACATACATCTATTTTCACTTTCAAACCACCAGTACAATAATCACGATAACCACCCCAAAAATAACTTTAAGCATCACACCATTCCATCATACTAATACAAAAATTATTTTTCCTAGGAAC
Organism: Anisodus acutangulus; assembly: GCA_029783415.1. Taxonomy (NCBI): domain Eukaryota; kingdom Viridiplantae; phylum Streptophyta; class Magnoliopsida; order Solanales; family Solanaceae; genus Anisodus; species Anisodus acutangulus. The sequence continues at coordinate 11,249,460 of CM056509.1, forward strand.
AAAAGTAAGAAAAAGACGAGTTATATGGTAGGGCGTTGTTGTTCCATTCGTCAAAGGAGCTGCTTCTTCATCTCCAAGCACAAGATTCATCAACATCAAAGCCGAAATCAAAATTATGTAGGAAATTGTTCATCACCTTCAACACCACATATTGGTTATCCTCAAAATTACAATGTTAAAACAGGAGTCATCAAGATTCTTACCAAAATCATCATTAACAGCAAATAAGACATCCATCCTTGTACCAATCACAAGTGGTAGAGAGACGGCGGTGGCCAGAGTTACGACGTCGATCGGAGTTTGGGATGGGGTGGTGATTGCAGTGAATGTGACCAAGAGAAATAAGGATTATGGTTAGATGATAGAGACAAATTAAAATACATAAAAGGGTCTAAAATGCCAATGACCTATTGGATTTGGTATAAAAATGTCTTCCGTTTATCTATTCGTTCTAAAATGTCCCTCGTCAACCTATTGGGCCTAAATTACCCTTATTTTTAATGCCACTTGACGACAGGGGCATCTTAGAGAGCAAAGGTAAATTGAGGGCATTTTTGTACCAAATCCCATAGTTCGAGGGATTTTAGGTCCCTTTCCATTTAAAAAAAAACGCGCTCTCTCTCTACACTCACACGCCCACCTAACCCCCTTTGACCCATTCTCTTATCTCTTCCATTTTAGTCTTCCTCCTCCCATCAACCCCATCCTCCTCTCTCTTCCATTTTAGTCTTCCTCCTCCCATCAACCCCATCCTCCAATATTTTCTCCAAATACTTATTTGTTTGCTCATTTTTTTAAAACTAAATCGTTTAATTATGCAAAATCATTTTGATTATGACTAAAATAATTAAATTAGTTTGAGTTTGAATCTGATCCCAAGTTTTTATCATTTACTTAATTATCTAAGCTTTTTTATTTATCAGAGTATAATATGATTTAATCTTCAAAAATTCTGATAAATGCCTTTAAAATCATATAATTATGATTTAACTCTTGGAGTGTAAAACTTTGTATTCTGCACTTATGTTGATTTCTATATTATGCTAATATTTTAAATTTTATTGACTTATACTTCCACGTGTTCTTTATATGTTTCGGTTTAAGGGAAGGGTTTGCCCACCAGGGAGAGTAGCGTGAGTGCCCTCACAACTCGTAATTTGGGTCGTGACATTAACACACTGTTGTTTATAATATGTGAATTATGTAACTCAAAGGTATATACAGTGTGAATTGTACACACATGACAATATACAATGTATATATTTGCTAATTATTACTTCCTCCATCTCAATTTATGTAGCACCATTTTTTTAGTTTGTCCCAAAATGAATGTCATCGTTCCTTATTTGACAACTATTTAATGTCACTATCTTCTTTTATCCTTGTTGGGTCCCACTTAATTTTTAAAAAATACTTATTGTGAAGAAAAATTAACAAAAATAGGCACTAAAATAAGAACAATTTAGCAAACATAATAAAGTCTTCCTTTATTTTTAAACTTTATGCCCGATCAAATGGTGCCACATAAATTTGGACGGAGTGAGTATGATTTTAAAGGCATTTTCAAAATTTTTAAAGGTTATATACTGAAAATAATTATTTAATTAATTGTGTAAGCTAACTTATAATTAATAAATAATATTTTACTCCATTAAATTAAGAAACTTAGATAATTAAGTAAATGATAAAAACTTAGGATCAGATTCAAGCTCAAACTAATTTAATTATTTTGGTCATAATCAAAATAATTTTGCATAATTAAACGGTTTACTTTTAAAAAATGAGCAAACAAATAAGTAACTGGAGAAAATATTGGAGGAGGGAGGGGTTGATGGAAGAAGAAGACTAAAACGGAAGAGAGAAGAGAATGGGTCAAAGGGGGTTGATAGGTTGGTGAGTATAGAGAGAGCGCATTTTTTTTAAAACGGAACAGGGCCTAAAATGCCCTCGAACTATGGGATTTCATATAAAAATGCCCTCTGTTTACCTTTGCGCTCTAAAATGCCCCTGTCGTCAAGGGGTCGTTAAAAATAAGGATAATTTAGGCCCAGTAGGTTGGCGATAGGGGCATTTTAGAGCAAAAAGATAATCATAGGGCATTTTGGTATCAAATTCCATAGTTTAAGGACATTTTAAGCCCTTTTCCGATTAAAATATGAAGCCTAAAATCAAGGAATTCCATATTTTTCCAAATTATTATAAATGATAAAATATTGCTATGTTAGGTAATTAGTAAAAAATATTTGTTATAATTGTAATTAGGAGTTCATTTTCGATTATTAGAGTAATTTTCTCTTTCTCAAAAGACATGACGAAAGATAGAGAGACTTACGAATCCAATCCATTAATAAGAAATATGTTACACTTTTTCCCTTCAAACGGACTGGTTTTTAATTTTTGTTATTAGCAATCGAACTTATTCCTTATGTCTAGTGAGTCATAAGTTTTTTAAGGACATGAAACATAACTTGTGAGATATTATGATGCAAGATATAAACTTATGACTTGCGAAAAAATTATTGGCCTTGAGGGGCAGAAATTATAATCCAACACAAAATATGGGAAAAGTGCCAATAACCCCATTAATAATGTCCATTTCACAAATAGGACTAACTTACGAAGCCCAAACCAAAAAGGAAAAGAAAATGAAATAACAGTAGGGCTGGCTAGTGGGCCGGGTCAGCTCGGTCCCGACCCGACCTCACCCCGATCCCGACCCAACCCCGCTTCGGTCCCGCCAAAAAACAAAACAAAATCGGAATGGGACTTGAACCCGGGATGGGACCTGGGCTCGTCCCGCCCGGGCCCGTCCCGCCCCAGGCTCGATCCCGCTTGACCCGCCCCGATCCTCTTTACAAATAATGGTCGTTGCACAACGAATATTTTATATTTTGGCCGTTGTGCAACAACCATTTTTGGCCTCCCCCTACTCCCTTACTATTTATTTTTAACCCATAAGTTAATATATTTACGCTTTAACCCAATTTCCCAACTATAAATACCTCATTTTCTCTTCATCTTTCTCACAAATCTTTCAACAATCTCTCTAATCTCTCAAATAATCTATCTACAATTCTACACTGCATACTAAATATTATATTTTTTTGCTCATTTATATCAATGATAAAAATTGGGAGTGAAGTTGGTAACTAGCTTGAGGATCATCCATCGAGCAATAGAATGTCTAGTGGTACCACTACTAATCAAGTTAGCGAGTTTGATATTTTTGTTTCGCAGGGTGTTGTACCGTACCAAACAGTTCTCAATGAAGAAGGACGTGAAGACTTGCTGAAATACTGGAGGAAGAATGAGAAGACATTTCCGACACTATCAAAGATGGCCCGAGATGTGTTGAACATTCAAGCGTAATCAACAGCATCTGAAAGTGCTTTTTCTGCCGGAAGATTTCAAATAGGATAGCACAAACACTCATTAGCGGGAGACAGCTTGGAGATTGCAGTTTTATTTAGAGATTGGATACGAGCGGAGCGTAGAAGGTGCGGTCAACCGGAGATCAACGAAGAAGACGACAAAAACTACAACGAAATCTTATCCGACAGAGGTGGAAGCGACGTCGAGCATTTTGACCAACAAATTCCAACCGAAAAATCACAAGACATTGTGAAGAAATTAGAAAATGTGTTTATAAATATGTAATTTTTTTAATTGCAATTTTACTATGTTATTTGCAACTTTCAACACCACAAAGTTGCAATATTGAAATTGTATTATAAAAAAATTATATTTCTATTAAATAATATAAGAGACACAAAAATAGCCTTGGGATGTTTTATCACACTATCTTGTGCAATTATTGAGGTGTTTATATATGTATTTTTAAAAATTAAGTACAAAAAAATGAATAAGAGATAGCATATATTAGTGGCTCGATAAAACCGGTCCCCTTTTCCGACGGAACCAGGAACGGGACGGGACATCGGCGGATCCCGCCAGTCCCGCCGGAGGACCGGTCCCGCGCTCCCTCATCCCGTCAGGTCCCGTCCCGCCGGGACCCGCCCGACCTCGTTGGCCACCCTTAAATAACAGTAAGGAGGAGAGGGTAATGTGGATAGTACCGGAAGAATAAGAGCGTGGAGCTGAGGAAGTAGTGGGAAATGTTAAAGGTAACATAGGCATTAAGCATATGACAAATAAAGGCAACATAGGCATATGATGTAACTAGCTAGATTGATGGTAGATTCGTAGATAAGCGGATCATCATTATTCACATCATCCAACAATGTCATAATTTAAAATAATTATTGATTCACAAAATTAAGAAGATATTAATTATTTTTAAAAATTTATTACTAGTTCGACAAATGATCTAAAAAGTTTGAGAAGAGATAACAATTGTACCCTAAAGAGATATAAAGGGTAAATTAATTAGATAACTCTTACATATAATTAATGCTATTAAATAATGAATAAGAGATAACATATATTAGTGGTGTAAAAATATATTTACACCATAGGATAACTATCATAATTAAATGCAATTACTAATTTAACCTAATAGTAATGTTTATATATTTTAATTCATCAATGTATTATAAATTTAATTTTTTGATGATGCAACATTACGTGAAATTATCGATTCGGGCTTAGCTCGGCTTGACCGGTGCTTGGTTATATTTTAATAAAATGCTTGATTGAGCTTGGCTTGAGCTACGTTTGGTACTGTTGTAGGTTCAATTGACTTCGGCTTGATTTTATAGTAAATTCTCATTCAGCTCGAAATCCAAATTTAATTGTCATATGTCATCTTAGCTCAATGGTGTAAAAAAATTATACACCCGTCAAACATTAGCACTGAAGATTAAACTCGTATTTAAAAGAGATGTCTTCTTTGGGAATCCTAATCACAAAGTACTGGTATTGCTTCCTATGAGATTTTTGTTGGAAATTTACTAATGTGGAATTAAGTATATTATATTATTTATGACTTAAACAATTGGGGTCCCGCACGTCGAAAACGTCGTTTTCATACACGTGCACACGTAGTGCCAAGTATCGCAAATTTCATTAGTGAAAGAGATATTTGTATGTATGTGATACGTTTGACACATAGAATGATGGACGGTTATTGACCAAATGACAAAGTATTCCACGTTGGTAAACGAAGGAAGAAGTGTACGAAGTGTAAGATGAAACGAGTCGGAAGTCGCCGAGAAGGGCCGCGACGCAGCCCCGTCGGAGCTGAGGCGCCGGAGCACCGCGACGCCTCCCAGGGAGCACCGCGGCGCTAATTGGGTGGCCGGTCACTGGAGCCGCGGCGCTTCGGAGGCAGAATGCTGCGACAGGAAGTTGGAAAGTTCTGACTTTTGGGCTGGTTTTGGAGCATTGATCTCCATTACTTGGCACATGAATTTAGCCATTATTTGGCTGAATGTAACCCCTCTCAATAAGTGTCATTACATGGCTATTGAAGGTCATTAGATTGCTAGTTGAGGGGTCATCTCCTTACACTATAAATTGAGGCCTTTGGCTCAATTGTTGGACACAACACTTAGAAATATTTATAGAATTGTTGATTTCATCTTATTCCTCTCTGTTGCTACTACACTCAAAGTTCTTCAAGAATAACACTTGAGTTTCATTTGCTCAATTGTTAAGTTGATGTTGTATCTTGGGAGACTATTGCCCGACAACGTAAAAGGAGATATACGGGGTAATTTTTTCTTAAAGACAGAGTGCCATCACTCGACTCAGCAAATCACATAAGGAGTTTGTTTCATTCTTGATTTCCAGTTTTGTTGTAATCTTTAGATTATCATTTCTAGCAATTATAATATTTACTTACTTTTCGTTCCCTGCAATTGTTGTATCCCACAAATTTAAGACAATATTCGTTGTAAGTACTTAGAAAGATGACTGGAAGAGAACAACTCGCTTCTGATTCTGCTGCTGCTACTACTCAAGGCAACCACTCTACCTTCCCCACTGCTCAAGGCACACCAAATGCCTTTCTGGTTGCTCAAGGCTCAACCAACGCCTTTTCTGCTGCTCAAGGGAACGCTTCAGTTCCTCCACCCGTTGGATTTCATCATGAACGCCCAGAAAAGTTCATGGGCTCCAATTTCAAGAGATGGCAACAGAAGATGCTTTTTTATCTAACTGTTATGGGAATGACCCGTTTCCTAACAGAAGATCCTCCACAAGCTGGAGATGAAATGGACCCTTCGCTTACTGAAACGGCTGAAGGGGGGCAATGTAGCCATGTAATTAATGGCATGAAGATGGTTCTTGATGCTTGTAGCCATAGTGATTTCAAGTGTAAGAACTATATCTTGAACTGCTTCTCAGACCCTCTCTACACGGTGTATTGCACCATTGGCACCGCCAAAGAGTTGTGGGAGAAGCTGCAAAAGAAGTACAACACACAAGATGCAGGTACTAAGAAATTCATCGTTGGGAAATTCCTGAAATTTTAAATGGTGGATAGTAAAACAGTGATGTCCCAAGTCCAGGAATTCTAAATGATTCTACATCACCTGGATTTGGAAGGTATGAAACCAAATGAGTTTATGAGTTACTTAAAACTCAAGACAAAGGAGATGACCTTTGAAGAACTTATTATTAAACTCCAGATTCAGGAAGATAATAAGAAGGCCTTGCCCAAGGGAAAACAACCCGCTGAGGCAAAGGAAAATCTGGTTGAGGCCAAAGGGAACCCAAGCAAGAAGCGCAAGTTCCAGAAAGACGACAAAACCCAAGCAACGGAGAAGTTCAAAGGAAACTGTCACCACTGTGGGAAACCTGGTCACATGATCAAGGACTGCCGCAAGCTCAAGACTGAGCAACAAGAGAAGGCCAAGGCCAAAGGCAAGGCTCAGGCTAACGTCGTCAAATACAGGCTTCTGGACGACATGATGGAGGAGTTCTCAGCGGTGGTGCTTAAAGCAAACCTTGTTGAGAATCCCATGCAATGGTGGATAGACACAGCTGCTATAAGACATATTTGTTCCAATAGAGATGCCTTCTCCACTTATACATCAGTTACTAACAATAAGATGTTTATTGGTAACAACACTTCCTCTGACGTGATGGGGGTAGGAAAGGTAGTCCTGAAGATAACTTCTGGAAATGAGCTCACTCTGAAGGAGGTGATGCATGTTCCTGAGATTAGGAGAAATTTAATTTCAGGTCATTTATTGGTTAATGCTGGTTTTAGGCTAGTGTTTGAGTCCAATAAATTTGTAATCACCAAGAATGAAACCTTTGTGGATCTGTGAAGGCCTCTTCAAAGTTAACGCCATGTCTGTAATATGTACAAGCAATAATATTGGAGTTGTTGTCGTCTATCGACGTAAACCTTCAACATAAGAGTGAGGTGTGCGTAGATGCAAAACTCACAAAGCTTCCTTTTCGATCCGTCGAAAGGAATACCACTCCTATAGAACTTATTCACACAGATATATGTGATTTGAAGTTTGCATAAACTAGAGGGGGGAACAAGTACTTTGTGACATTCATTGATGATAGCACAAGGTATTGTTACCTTTACTTGTTGAAAAGTAAAGACGAAGCCTTTGAAGAGTTCCGACGTTACAAAGCAGAAGTTGAGAACCAACTAAACATGATGATTAAATCCATTCGTAGTGATAGAGGGGGAGAATACGTAGTGCCATTTGAGGAATATTGTGCCCAGTCAGGCATTGTTCATCAAACGACGGCTCTATACTCACCTCAGTCGAACGGTGTCGAGGAACATAAGAACCGCACATTGAAGGAAATGATGAATGCCTTGCTCATCAATTCCGGTCTTTCCCAAAACATGTGGGGATAAGTCGTCCTTACCGCTAATACGATTCTTAACAGAGTCCCACATAAGGGTAAGGACAAGACTGTAGATTGCATTTTCATCGGATATGCAAATAACTGTAGTGCTTATCGCTTCTTAGTGCATAAGTCAGATATTTCAGATATCCACGGGGGTACAATCATGGAATCAAAGAATGCTCAATTCTTTGAAGATACCTTTCCTAGAAAGGAAAAAGACATAACCTCTCGCAAATGAAGTTATGAACAAAGCTCTCAAGAACTGGGAGTCGTTGACTGCCCAGATCTAAATGGTTCAGATCTAGTGGATTTCGAAGTGGCTGAATATCCGGAATCTAGTGTTCCAGATTCTCAGAACTTAGAGACTACAGAGATGGAACCAATGCGAAGTAAAAGGGCCAGGAAGGATAAATCCTTCGGTCCTGACTTTGTACCTTATATGGTTGATGACGAACCAATGATAATTGCTGAAGCATTGTCAACTCCAGAGGCACCGTTCTGTAAAGAAGCAACTGAAAGTGAAATAGACTCCATCCTGCATAACCATACTTGGGAGTTGGTTGATCTTCCTCCGGAAAATAAACCGTTGGGTTGTAAGTGGATACTTAAAAGGAAGTATAAAGCATATGGGTCTATAGATAAGTACAAGGCTATATTGGTAGTCAAGCGATATCGGCAGAGGGAAGGCCTTGGCTACTTTGACACGTACTCCCCGATGTCTAGGATGACGTCCATACGAGTATTCATTGCGATCGCAATGTTGCGTGACCTTGAGATACATCAAATGGATGTCAAGATAATCTTCCTAAATGGTAATTTAGAAGAAGAAATTTATATGGAACAACCCGAAGGGTATGCGGTTCCAGGGCAAGAGAAGAAAGTCTATCTGCTTGTCAAATCTCTGTTTGGGCTGAAACAAGCCCCGAAGCAATGGCATGAAAAAATTGATAGTACTCTATTATCGAAAGGTTTCTCCATTAATGAGTGTGACAAATGTGTCTACATGAAAGGTAATTCTTACTCATTCGTCATGATATGTCTGTACGTAGATGGCATGTTGATCACAGGGAGAAGTCCTAGTTTGATTCTAGAGACTAAGAACATGTTGAAACAATGCTTCGACATGAAGGATATGGGTATCACAGATGTCATCTTAGGGATAAAGATCTCTAATATTACACCTCATAAGATTAAGACGATAATTAAGAACGTCATTAAGGAAGTAAGATTCGGATATTGAATATAAGGAACACTTACATATGTTAATACGGGAAATTAGTGTATAAACGGATGTTATCCCGGAATAGTTTTTATTTAGTGCTATACATGTGACGACGAAAATTAATCTTAGTAGTTGAATTTATTCCAATGGAGTTATGAAATAGTATTGTATTATAAAATTATGACATTAAGGATACGAGGCTTTATGAAATTCTCAGAAATTAAAAGAAGTGGGTTTAAGATTTATTAATTGAAGAACTTGGGGGCCAAAGTGAAAAAAGGAAATTCAGATTTTTATAACCTACACTCTTCATCTTCATCTTCATCTTCATCTTCATTCCAAATTAACCAAAAAAAAACTCTCATTCTCTTCTCCAAAGCTCAGCCGAAAAATACCCAACTTCATACCCAATTTAAGATTTTTATCTCCTTTTCCTAGACTACATTTTCACCAAAAATTGGAACTCAAACAACACCAAAAACAGTGGCAAAAAACATTGGCAAAACAACCACTGTTGGGCCGAGATTATGCCCAGAAATTTCAAATTTTTGGGATGAAATTTTGGAAGAAAAATGTGTAGGGATGATGGCTTAACATTGTAGAACACTTGCATGTCAATTGGAGTTGAAGAAGTGAACAAAAAAGGAAAAGAAATACGAAAACAGTGGGGATTTTCGGACAAACAGTGGGCAGAAAATTACGGACTGTTTTGGGATGAATTTGAGGTATAAAATTCTTCTTTCTATGATATAATTGGAATGCATGTTGTTAGAATTAAGGTAATGAATTTGTGTTAAGGAGAAATTGGAATTTAAGTGTTGCATGTGACAATTTTGGGCTAGTTGCCAATTTGGGACAGATTTTGATGTTATTGGATTCGTTGGTTATTGTTGTTATTATTGTCACTAATTGCATGATGAAATTGAAAGGAAACATTTATATTTAGTTGGAATTAGTTATATGGAATATTGAAATACGAAATTGGATTTTAGGAGTCAAGATAAGAGTTATGGAATTATGACATGTTGTGGCCAAGAACTTGCATGAAATTGTTGGACATGTTGTGATGTATATGGACTGTTTTAGGGACTATTTTGTGGTGTTATAATGCTGAAAATTTAGTTACCATTTATGCATGTTTAAGTGTGGTAATTGCTAAGGTAAGTCTTACAGGAATAAGGGTGTAGAAAGGCATGGAAATGCTTCACATTCTACCCTCGTTGTTGTTGGAACATGGATTGTTTTGTGGGTTGTTTTTAATGTGGATTAAGAGGCTAAATTTACATGAGAAGTGGGTGTGTAAATTTCCTTTATTGTTGTTTTGGTTGTGCCCTTAATTGGTGCTTGGTTATTGATGTTATTAGCCTCGTTTGGAAGTTGTGGAAACATGTATAAACAGGGGAAGTCTTTGCCTAATTTTTATAGAATAAGAAGTCGTTATTCGATATAAAGTATGCTAGTAATCATAGAATTGACGAACGTATTACCATTATTATAGGTTGAAGTTCTATAGCGAGACATATTCTAATATTGTGTGGATTAGTTCATCTAAAATGTATGTGAAACTCTTACTTCTTTCTTTTGGCATGATTTAATGAAAGTACGGCGGACGTACTTGATTCTTATACAGTTTAATTCCTAAAGAGGATTGTTATGAGAAGTACCTATGATTTTTCAGCAAAGAGTTTATTAGGACATTATTATAATGATTTTATTGAGAGTCAAATGATAATTTTTACTTGCATATGGTTACTCATGATATCTACTCGTGCTAAGTGTTACTACTTCACCTCACCGAGTCCCGGGCCGGGTTATGTTCATGCACAACCTTGAATTTTTCACCGAGTCCCTCACTAGAGGGCCGGGTTACGTAGGATGGATCCATAGATGAGATATGACTTTACCGAGTCTCAGCATGGGCCGGGTTACGATATGACTTCACCGAGTCCCAGTATGGGCCGGGTTATGATATGATTCCACCGAGTCCCGCACTAGTGGACCGGGTTACGTTACAGATATATATATATGTATATGGACAGACACTCATGTTTTCTTGACTTGACTCTCATTTTTATAAGGCAACTGACTTTTATTGTTTATGGCACAGTTGGATTTGGATCTTGATTTTTATACTGATCTCCTGTTTTCTGTTGGCTACTTATGATTTCTTTTACAGCTTCATGTTTTACATACTCAGTACATTATTTCGTACTGACCCCCTTTCCTCGGGGGGCTGCGTTTCATGTCCGCAGGTACAGGTTTTCAGTTTGGTGAACCTCAGGCCTAGGTTCCTACTCAGCATGTTGGGAAGCTCCTTTGATTCAGAGTTTTGTCATTTTGGGTACAGAACCCTATTATTTTGACTTTTGTATATTTAGGGCACGACGGGGCCCTGTCCTGTCATATGTCGTTATCCTTCTTATAGAGGTATGTAGACAGTTGTGGGTTGTACTTATGTAAGGGTTATAACTCTATTTTGGTCAGTCATGCTATTGTACTCTGTGTTGGGTGTCCCCGTGTATATATGACATTATCTAGTGGCAGCCTTGTCGGCTTGTCTGTTGTATTGTGTTGGCTAGTTGTGACTCCTCAGGAGGCAGGTACATTCAGGGGTAAAGGCAGCCTTATCGGCGTGCCTACCTTGGCATATATTGTTATTGCAGCGTTATGCTGCCGGATTTCAGACTCATTAAGTGTTAGTTGCATTATGTGTGAAAGGTTAGTGTAATGACGTCATTAGGGCGGTTAGTCGCGGCCCGTCGGGTCGGGTCGTGACATCTAAAACGTCTGACGGACTGGTCTTATATCAATCTCACTACATCGAGGATGTGTTGAGAAAGTTCAAGATGTTTGACAGTTCGCCTATGAAGTCACCAATAGATAGAAATCAAAAACTTGATAAAAATCGTGGTGCACTCGTATGCTAGGAGCGATATGCACAGGTAATTGGGAGTTTGATGTACATAACAAACTGCACCCGACCTGATATTGCTTATACAGTCAACAAGTTGGCTAGGTTTACCCGTAATTCGAGTAATGATCATTGGAAGGCATTGAATCAGGTACTACGATACCTGAAATACACATTAACTTACGGATTGCATTATTCGAGATATACAGCTATACTAGAGGGGTACAGTGATACAAACTGGATATCCGATATAGAGAACACCAAGTCAACCAGTGGGTATGCATTTACAATTGGTGGTGGGGCTGTGTCTTGGAAATCCTTTAAGAAAACTTGCATCGCCCGATCCATGATGGAATCGGAGTTTATCGCTTTAAACAAAGCAGGAGATGAAGTTGAGTGGCTTCACGACTTCTTAGAGGATGTTTCTTGTTGGGAAAAACCCGTACCTTTTGTAATGATCCACTGCGATAGTTAGTCGGCTCTAGAAAGGGCACGGAGTTCTATGTCCAACGGCAAGTCTCGTCATATTCGACGGAGGCATAAGACCGTTAGGCAGCGGATCACCACGGGTATAATATCCATTGATTACATAAAATCAAAGGATAACATAGCAGACCCACTGACAAAGGGCTTACCCAAGGATCAGATATTATGTCTATCTAGGGGAATAGGCTTAAAACCCAAGCTGTAAGGACCAATACGGTGGTAACCCAACCTTACTACTGACTGGAGATCCTAGGAATTAGGTTCAATGAAAAAACTAAGTTGTAAAGGCTTAGTTAAGCGCTTCGGTAGAAGCATGAGCACTTCGGATAGTGATTTCTGTAAAGAAACACCAAATCCAAAGCCTTTCCTGTGATAGACTATAAGTGCTATCTGCAATGTGGGTAAATGTTAAGTTTCCAAAACCTTTAATGATCCTCACCGGTTGAGGTTAGGTTTGGGGAAACTTTTAATGGTTCCTAACACTTGTAAAGTGGGGTATAGCAGGATACCTTGTAGGAGACCACCTATTTAAGTGCGATGAAAGGCCGCCTCAAATGAACGCACTTAAGAATCCAAGAAGTGTCCACGGCCACAACGGACAAAACATTACGAAGAAAAGAGTAAGGAAAGTTGTTGTGTTGGTACCGTTGACTTGGATTACACTAACGGTTCAAGACATCACGTTCACCATGCAGTAAGTCCGATGATATTCAACTGTGGAAGGTTTAAAGCAGAAGCTACCTATCTAGATGCAACATCGGTCTGCTGAAAGATTGCTGAAAAAGGCACTATGTAAGTGCGCCAAAATCTCTTTCAAGAGGGGATTGTTGAAAATTTACTAATGTGGAATTAAGTATATCCCATTATTTATGACTCAAACAATTGGGTCCCCGCACGTCGGAAATGTCGTTTCCATACACGTGCACACGTAGTGCCAAGTATCGCAAATTTCATTAGTGAAAGAGATATTGATACGTATGTAATACGTTTAAGACATAGAATGATTGACGGTTATTGGCCAAATGACAAAGTATTCCACGTTGGTAAACTAAGGGAGAAGTGTACAAAGTGTAAGATGAAACGAGTCGGAAGTCGCCGCGAAGGGCCGCGACGCCTCCTACGGAGCGCTGCGGCGCTAATTGGGTAGCCAGTCACTGGAGTCGCAGCGCCGCGACGCTAATTCACTGAGTCGCGACGCTTCGGAGGCAGAATGCTGCGACGGGAAGTTGGAAAGTTCTGACCTTTGGGCTGGTTTTGAAGCATTGAATATCCATTACTTGGCACATGAATTCAACCATTATTTGGCTGAATGTAACCCCTCTCAATAAGTGCAATTACATGGCTATTGAAGGCCATTAGTTGTCTAGTTGAGAGGTCATCTCCTTACACTATAAATTGAGGCCTTTGGCTCAATTGTTGGACACAACACTTAGAAATATTTACAGAATTTCTGATTTCATCTTCTTCCTCTCTAGCAAGTCTACTACTCTTAAAGTTCTTCAAGAATAACACTTGAGTTTCCTTTGCTCAATTGTTAAGTTGTTGTTGTATCTTGAGAGACTATTGTCCGACAATGTAAAAGGAAATATGCGGGGCAATCTTGTCTTAAATACATAGTGTCATCACTCGACTCAGCAAATCACACAAGGAGTTTGTTTCATTCTTGATTTCCAGTTTTGTTATAATCTTTAGATTATCCTTTCTAGCAATTATAATATTTACTTATTTCCCGTTCACTGCAATTATTGTATCCCACCTGTTTTATTTCCAAATCTTTCCATGTTGGGAAGAGAAACATATGTTATATTAATGATAAGGTTTGCAGGTGGCCACGACAACCACAATTAACTAGGGCCATTCGTTTCCCTTTGGGTGATATTGATTAATTTACTATTATAAGGTCATACATTATTATAAATTTATAATGTTAGCACTAGCACTTTTCTCGCTATTTTATAATGCTGTCCACCATGCGTTTGTCTCTTTTCCCCCTCCTTCCTCTTCTTGGGACCCAAGATGATGAAAGAATAATTAAGGAAAAAATAGGATATAAAAGTTTCATTACTTGGGCCTCTCTTTAATTAATCTATAATTGTCTTTTCTTCTGTAATTATTCTGGTAAGCAAAACGACAGGTTACTAGGTTAGCATGACATAACTGCATTTTAATAGAAAAAAAATATCCGATTTTATGATTTCAAAAAAACATATTATAAAACAGGTGAAATCTCCTTTGTTATTTTTACTAAATCAAACTCTTATTTCATGCATCAAGTTATGTGAGAGTTAATATATATATTTTTTTTAATATCGGACATAATATGGATAAGAATACATATATTAAAAATATAGAGGTAAAAGTATTTTAAGTGAAAAATATTCTTAAAGTAAGTGATTTATACATAACATTTCATGTTGGTGAAGTATTCATCACCTTCTTTAAGAAAAATAAAAGTCAATGGACCTTGGACTTTTCTCCCTAGGAAGCAACTTCCTTAATACTTTATTAAGGTTTTTACATATTTATCTATTTCAAGATTGTAATGTCAAAATCGAGATTTTCTAAATGCCTCTCTAGTATAGAAAAACAAGAGAAAAAAGTTAATTAAACATACCAATTTCTTAGTATAGAAACTTGTTGAAATATGTCCAAGAAATGAAGTTCTCTCACGTCTTGTCATGTTTTATAATCTTAGGTTATTTCCTCGTCAAACATTACTAAATTTTATTGAAGTTTCTATCTTTGCTTCATTAATTCTTATCTCTAACTCTACTTGTTGCTAAAAATAGAAAGAAAAGAAAGAATCAAAAAGCAGAAAAAAATGTAGTGGGGAAACAACTTATGTTATTTGGAAAATTGATTGATTTGTTCCTATTTGTGGGAATCCACAACTCAACTACCACATGTGACAGACAGATACATTACATTAATCATCCAATTGCTTCTTTAGGATTACAAAAAACAATTTTCTAAGAAAGAGAGTAGATTAAGACATTCCAATTGAAATATAAGATAGCCTTCATATTCTACTTCTTGTCAATTTGTGTGGCTTATTAACAAAGAGACCCGACATGAAAACAGACAAGACAACATAATGACCTTTTATTATAGGGGGAATGCATTGATCACTGACACTTAAAATTTTCACTAAATTTTATATAAACATTGGAATTACGGTATGTTTTAATTAACCATCTGAACACATCATAAAATATTTCTATTAAGTACTTTTACCTCAAATTTTAATTTTTTTTATGTATTTTTAAGCGTCCATTACATAAATAAGCGAATCACTTAAAATATGTCACCTTCTTCAATTATACGCATTAACCTAAATAAGCCGTAAAATTTCATCCATGTTCCAATTAAGGTTGATGTGTATAATTAAAAGATGTCGCATATTTTATGTGGTTAGCTTATCTAAGGGTCAACATTCGGTATTTCGTTCGGTATTTCGAAAGTTCGAGTTCGGTAATTCGGTAATCGGTAGTTAAAAGTAGATACCAAATACCAAACCAAAATAGTTCGGTTCGGTAATTTGGTAATCGGTAGGTCAAACTTCGGTTTGATATGATATTCGATAATACCGTTTAAATGTGCACCTTCGTAAATAAGAATTCAAATTAATATACCTAACAATAAGTAAATTATTAATAAAGCACATTCACACAGAACAATGCAAGAGTAAATAGTCATTTAAGCAATCGTGACAACTTTGTATAAATAGGCATGCAATACTCATACACTCACTGTCCATTCAAACAATCAGTGTACTCAAAATTTTCCTAGTCCATTGCAGGCTATTCTTTAACTTCTTTATACAATACCAATAACACATTATAAATATCTGAAGAGGCATATTCAAATCTAATTATTATTGATTGATATTTGATGAGCCTGTTAAGTATTAGATATATGGAATATGGAATATGGATTATAATTAGGAGTAGCTTGAATTCGATAAATAATTCGATATTCGGAATTTCTCAAATATCGAACGGTATTGATATCTCATACAAAAACGAAATTCGAATCCCGTAATTCTTAAATTATGTTTTCGAATACCGTACCAAATATCAGATTATCGAATCTTGAATTACTAAAATTTCAGGTTCGATTCGGTAATTCGGGTTTCGGGAATTTATGCCCAGTCCTAAGCTTATCTACGTAGTAAGCGCTTGAGAACACACACAATTTTTTCTTTTAAATTCATAATCAAAAGTGTTTAATAGGAACACTTTATCATGTGTTTAGGTGCTCATCAATTAGAACACCGTAATTCGAGCGTCTAAATGAAACTACTAGCAAATTTAAGGGTTCTTGATATATTCCGGCTAGTAATGCATATGCTTCCTAATTATTGATTGTTTAATGAAAACAAGAATGACTAAGGCCTCATTTGTTTTCATTAAGATTAAGACGTCTGAATCTAAATGTGTATCAGAATGAATAAGATGTTGTCTTTAGATCTGAACACTGAATGATTAAGTATGTTTGTTTTTCAATATTTGAATGTGGATACTGTACTTATTTATACATAATAAGTATACAATTCAAATAAGAAGTAACTAAATATAAATATAATAAAATAAAATTATTATTTGATAAAAAATAAAATATTTATGTGTGCTAATGATGGTAGAGATGATTTATAGTGGTGGTATCGATAGTTGATGCTAGTGACTAGTAATGGTGGAGGTGATAGTTGTGATGGTTGAGCTGGTTGGTGTTGTAGTGACTTAAGCTATAGTGGCGGTTAGTAGTGGTGCGTGGTGGTTGTGATGGTAGAGTTGATTGCTATTAGTGATTGACGGTGTTGGTGGCAATGGCTGAATAATGTGTGGTGATTGACAATGATATTGGTGGTAGTTGACGGCGGTGCTAGTTAAAATGGTAGAGGGGTTGGTAGTAAGGATTGGCCACAATAGTAATTGTGTCTGATAGTAGTGGCAGCGACAGTGGTGGCGACAACAGTGACTATTGATATAAATATAATGATGGCGGTGGCAGGTGTGAGAGCGACTAATTGTAAATGTTGTCAGCGGTGGTGGTGGTAAGTGGTGGTTGTGATGGTACATGTGGTTAGTGGTGGTGTCTGATGGTTAGCCACGGTGGTGGTGGGTGGTTGTAATGACAGAGGTGGTTAGTGGTGGTGAGGGTGGCGAGTGTGATGTGGGTGGGAGTGTGGTAGGTTAGGAGTGGGTGGTGGTGGATGTTGGGTGGGTGAAGGGTGGGGGTGGAGCTTATGGTTATGGACAGAGTGATAGTAAAAATTAATCATACAAAAATATACCTTGATAATATTAAGACCTATTCTGATCGAGTAAGGCCTAATTTATTTCCATTAAGATTAAGACGTTTGAATCTAAATACACAAATGAATATTAAGAAATGATGTGGTGTATATTATTTGTAGACGACATAGTTTTGATTGACGAGACATGCATTGGGGTCAATAATAGGTTGAAAGTGTGAAAAACGACCTTAGAATCTAAAGGTTTCAAGTTAAGCAGGACTAAGACGGAGTATATGGAGTGTAAGTTCAGTGACATGATGTGAAAGTGAAGATTGAGGCATAAACTATACCAAAAGAGGAAGTTTCAAGTATCTTGGGTCCGTAATATAAGGAGACAGAGAGATTGATGATAATGTTGCACACCGTATTGAAATAGGGTGAATGAAATGAAGGCTTGCCTCCAGGATACTTTATGATAAGAAGTTGTTATGTAGGCTGAAAGGTAAGTTCTATAGAGTGGTGATTAGACCGGCATTGTTGTATGAGGCAGAATGTTGGCCTGTCAAGAACTTCACGTCCAGAAGACGAAAGTAGCGAAGATGATGATGCTTAGATGAACGTGTGGTCATACTAAAAGAGATATGATGAGAAATGAAGTTATACACGATAAGGTCGGAGTGGCCTCCTTGGCGAACAAAATGAGAGAAGCGAGACTGAGGTGGTTTGGACATGTGAAAATGAGGTATGAGGATGCGCCAGTTAGGAGGTGTGAGAGATTGACGATAACATGAGTTAGAAGAGGTAGAGGTAGCCGAAGAATTACTGGGGAGAGATAATTAGACATGACATGCCACAACTTCAACTAACTGAGAACATGACCCTAGATAGGAAGATTTAACGGTCGAGGATTAAGATAAAAAGTTAGTCGCTAGTTGAGTTATGTGTGTGAGATGGGTAGGGGCTATCCTCTTCATCTACTCTTCTCTCTTTATTTATAGTATTATTTAGGTTTTGCGTAGACTCATACTCCTATGTGTGTATTCTTATGTGCTGCTTTATTTGTTTTGCAGTATGATATCTTGCTACTTTTATTTTCCTTGAATTCCTGCATTGACTACGTTCTTTTTAGCCGATGGTCTATCGAAAAAAACCTCTCTACCCCCACAAAGGTAGAGGTAAGGTCTGCGTACATCTTACCCTTCCCAAACCCCATTGTGTGAGATTACACTGGGTATGTTGTTGTTGTATTAAGATCTAGATGTCTGAATCTGAATACACATCTGAATATTAAGATATTGTCTCTAGATATGAACACTGAATGATTGAATGTAACACCCCGTACTTTCGGGCGATGGTTTGAGCATTTACACGTATGCAAGTAGACCCGAACTTTGGAAAATTTATATCATATTTACGTACGCAATCAAAAAAGTAGTATATAAAAGGATGCGGTCCTGAAATAATTTAAGACTTAATACTGGGACAACAGTGATCAGGTAATTAAATAATGTTAGTGGGGGACAAGGTTAAGTGGGAATGTTACGTGTAGCATTTGAATGAATCACCTAAGTGATTAAGGTGATATAACTAATTGGTGACTATTTGTTTAAGGTGTCTAGTGGTGACACATAATAGCTAAGGTGTCAAGTGTGACTTGAGAGGTGGGTGAATCCCATGGCCACTAAGGAAATAAAGAGAAGGCAGCAACGTTTAGGCTTTGTCATTACATTTGCATTTCTAAATTTTAGGATCTTTTCCCTTGTTAAAACGTAATAAGGCATTCAACAACACTTAGTGTTAGGAATTCATTCCTTCCTTTGGAAATACATACTCTCACTATGGGAATAAGTTATTTGCGGATAAGAAATTATAGGCAGCAACAACAAGCAAAATACGGTCCCTAAGTCATATGGAATTTGATTTTTCAAGCTGGTTCATTCGTGCTTAAGGTTAGGTGCTATACGGACTACTTGGGTTGTATTATCAACAGATCCACAAAGGTATGTTAAGACAAATTCTTCTTTCTTTCGGCATGTTCCATGTAACGAAACGTAAACGTGATGTTGTTCCATAAATTATTCTACTCTTAGTAGTTAAGGATGTTCATGTTATTTATTTCTATGTTGAAAGCATGTTTAAATATGTTCCCAAATCCTTATTGATGTATATGGGAAATATGTTAATGTTCCCAATATTAGCCGAAGGTACAAGGCCCAATGTTAGCCGAAGGTACAAGGATATTGTGTCATTAAAAAAAACTCAAATTTGCTTATTGTCATTCATGCATTTTATTCATGTATTACCCTGGACCATATATTGAGGCTGGGAAATGGTATACACAGACCACCTAATCAGCTGGGATATGATGATGATTATGCCACAGAGGCCGATATGATATGATGCCCGCAGAGGCTGTTATGGGAATGAAGATGTCCGATGAGGCCAATATATATATACGTATACTGAATTTGCATGACATGGGAAGGAAGATACCCGATGATGCCAATATATACATGTATACCGTATTGTGCATGATATTCATGCATATTATGACCCCTAGAGGCATTTACTACTACTCAGCTGTTTCTGTCGGCTGTTGCTATCGGTTGTTTCTGTCGGCTGTTGCTATCGGCTGTTGTTGTCAGTTGTTTCTTTTGGATATTTTTGTTTCAGTTTATTTATGTATCTCTGTTATGCTATTTCTCATGCCTGACATACTCACTACATCAGTCGTACTGACGTCTCTTTTGTCGGGGAACGCTGCGTTTCATGCCCGCAGATTCACGTAGGCGAGGCGACGATCCGCATTAGTAGGTTGCTGACTCAGCGAATATTGGAGCACTCCCCTTATTTCGGAGTGTTTGTCTAATCCTTGTATGGTATAATTTTGCTTGTATATACGGGTATGGCGGGGCCCTGTCCTAACCTTTATGATGTTATGTACTATTTTAGAGGCTTGTAGACGGTGTCCTGTGTATAGTAGTTATGTATGGCCTTTTCGGCCTTGGTATGTATATATATATAAGTTAGGCTTTCTGGTTAAGATTTTACATAGTTACTTTCTAGTGTATAGTTTCTATGTGTCAGCAGGGTATTGGGTGACGGCCCTTGTGGCCGTGATTAATTATGGTTAAGATGTTGAATACATGGCTAGTGGTACCCGGCAGGTAAGGTCCAGGTGCCCATCGCGGTCCTCCGATTTGGGTAGTGACAAACTTGGTATCATAGCAGCTCTGTCCTAGGGTGTCTATAAGTCGTGTCTAGTAGAGTCTTGTTTATGGGTATGTTGTGCACCATACTTATAAGCAGGAGGCTACCTGAGATTTAGGGATGGTTTCCATTCTTTCATCTAATAAATCATGCAGTAGAGCTGAGTTATAAGCATTCCACTCCTAACCCGTCTCGTGTTTATGATTCTAGCAATGCCTACAATAAGGAAGAAGTTCAAGAGTATAAGGGTGTTAGATACGGTTGCAGGCGAAGGTACTAGCCGATTGCCACTTGCTGGCGAGGGCCGGAGTGAGACACACAGTGCGACACCTTCGTATGATTCCCTGAATTCACCACATCCAGAGGAGATTAGTGGGGCTGCAGTACCCCAGTTCCTCCACTTGATACTCCAGCTGAGGATCTTGATATGTGAAGTGTTGTACAGTTATTGACATGATTAGTGGTCGCTCATGCCCAACGTTAGATTTCCAGTCCTTCTGATAGAGCTACTAGCGCGAGAGCTCAGGATTTCATCAACCTAGACCCTCTGGTATTCACAGGATCAGACCTGAACGCGAACCTGCAGAATTCTCTAGATTAGATACAGCGTACCTTGCAGGTAATGGATACTGCCTATACTGAGTCGGTAAAGTCTGCTTCTTATAGAATGCGGAATATCGCGGTGACCTGGTATGAGACATGTGATCAATGTAGGGGACTTCGTGCTCCACCAGCAGGATAGAGAGAGTTTTCAGAGGCCTTATTACAGCATTTTCTGCCAGTCGAGCTTCGACGGGCAAGGCAAGACAGATTCCTACGTCTTGAGTAGGGCAACATGAGTGTTCGAGAATATACCTTGCAGTTTAATTCATTGGCAAGATATGCTCCTACGATTATAACTGAGATGAATGACCGGATATATAGATTTGTTACTGGCTTGGGGACGAACTTGGTCAACGAGTGTACTACGGCTTCTTTGAATCCGAATATGGATATTGCTCTCATTCATGCTTATGCACAGAATTTTAAGGATCACAAGAGGCAACAACGGGTAGATCGAGAGCACGATAAGGGCCAGTATAAGAGGGCTTGATCCGTATGTGATGTGAGAGATTTCAGAGGTGGGCCCAGACCACCACTTTATAGACGCTCATCCTACCCGACAGCTAACGCATCATTACCATTTTCAAGGTCGAGGGATGATCGGTATGTTCAATCGGGACCAGGTCAGAATTCACGAGCGTCAGGGTCTTATTATAGAGGGGATTCTATGCAGATGAGGCCACCGTTGGCTCGATGCGAGCAGTGTGGTAAGACCCATTCGGGGTCGTACTGACAAGGATCAAATGTGTGTTATTCTTGTAGTGAACCTGGTCATATTATGCGAGAATGTCCGACAGGAGGTGAAGGTGTTAGGGCCCAGCCGGTCGGATCTTCAGCAGCTTCATCATATTCAGTACACCCGTCAGGGCAAAGTCAACAAACATTATCCGATCGAGGCAGAGGTAGGGGCCAGAATCGCACTTATGCATTAATGGGACGGCAGGATCAGGAATCCTCACCTAATGTTATTACAAGTATATTATCAGTCTTTTCACATAATGTCTATGCGTTGTTAGATCCAGGCTCCAATCTATCATATGTCACCCCTTTTATTGCCTGTAAGTCTGGTATAAAGCCTGAATTGATAAAAGATCCATTTGTGGTATCTACACCAGTTAATGAGTTGGTAGTTGCTAAACGGGTCTATCAAAATTGTGCAGTATTAGTTTATAGCTATCAGACCTTAGCAGATTTGGTAGAATTAGAAATGGTTTATTTCGATGTTATTATGGGCATGGATTAGCTAGCGTCGTGCTATGATAATATGGATTGCCGAACAAAGATTGTTAGATTCCAATTCCGAGGAGAGTCAGTCCTTGAATGGAAGGGTAATACGACGTCGCCAAAATGTAGGTTTATTTCATACTTTAAGGCAAGAAAAATGTTTTCCAAAGGTTGTATATACCATCTCGTTCGGGCTAGAGGTGTCGATGCCGAACCACCTACTTCTCAATCAATTTCGGTGGTTAATGAGTTTTTTGATGTATTTTCAGACGAACTTCCGGGCCTTCCTCCCAAAAAGGAAATTGAATTCGATATAAACGTGCTGCCAGACACTCAACCGATATTTATTCCTCCTTACAGAATGGCTCCAGCCGAATAGAAAGAATAATAGGAGCAATTAAATGATATGCTTGAGAAAGGCTTTATTAGGCCTAGCATATCGCCTTGGGGTGAGCCGGTATTGTTTGTATGAAATAAAGATGGCTCGTTACGGATGTGTATCGACTATCGGCAGCTGAATAAAGTCACTATCAAGAATAAGTACCCTCTTTCCAGGATTGATGATTTGTTTGACCAGCTACAAGGTGCAAAATGTTTCTCAAAGATCGACCTAAGGTCGGGGTACCATCAGCTAAGGGTTAAAGGGAAGGACATTCCGAAAATGGCTTTCAGAACAAGGTATAGGAACTTTGAGTTCTTAGTAATGTCATCCGTGCTTACAAACGCGCCGGCAACATTTATGAATCTAATGAACAACGTGTTTCACCCATTTTGGATGTATTTGTGATAGTATTTATAGATGATATCCTGGTTTACTCCCACTAGGAAGTAGAGCATGTGGATCATTAAAGAATAGTACTACAGACGCTCCGGGATCATAAGTTGTATGCTAAGCTCTCCAAGTGTGAGTTTTGGTTGAATTTAGTGGATTTCATTGGTCATATAGTGTCAGACGAAGGTATAAGGGTCGACACACAAAGGATTGAAGCGGTGAAGAATTGGCCAGACCTACGACAACATCTGAGGTTCGCAACTTTCTGGGCTTAGCCGGATATTATAGGAGGTTTGTAGAAGGGTTTTCTACCATATCAGCACCATTAACAAGGTTGACACAAAAGGCCATAAAATTACAGTGGTCCAATGCTTGTGAGCAGAGTTTCCAAGAGTTAAATGATAGACTAACATCGGCACTAGTCCTTACTCTTCCATAAGGCTACGTTGTGTATTGTGATGCCTCGGGAGCAGGGTTAGGATGCGCGCTAATGCAACATGGTAAAGTGATTGCATATGCTTCAAGGCAATTGAGGAAACATGAGAAAAACTATCCGACACACGATTTGGAGTTTGCCGCAGTGGTCTATGCATTGAAAATTTGGCGGAACTACTTGTATGGTGTTCATGTAGATATTTTCACGGATCATGAAAGTCTGCAGTACATATTTAATCAGAAGGAGTTGAATTTGAGACAAAATAGATGGCTTGAATTATTGAAGGATTATGATGTGGACATCTTATACTATCCCGGTAAAGATAATGTTGTAGCAGATGCGCTCAGTCGTAAGTCGATGATCAGCTCGACTCCAGTGCAGGTCGAAAGGAAAGAGTTAGTAAGGCAACTTCATCAGTTATCTAGTTTCGGAGTCCAACTAATGGATGCGGAGGATGGTGGTTTTGTGATTCAAAATATGTCAAAGTCATCCCTCATATCGGAAGTTAAGGAACAGCAGTGGGAAGATCCCAGTTTGAGAAAAATCAGAGAAGGTATTCAACAGAAGAAGACCACAACCTTTGAGATTAATGAACATGGGGTTTTCAAATACCAGGGTTGTTTATGTGTTCCAAATGTAGCGGGATTATGAGATAAAATTATGACGGAACTCCATTGCTCACGATATTTCATTCATTCTGGATCTACTAAAATGTATCATAATCTCAAGGGCATTTATTAGTGGAACGACATGAAGAGGAGCGTGGCAGAATTTGTGGCTCAGTGTCCTAATTGTCAGCAAGTAAAAATAGAGCACCAGAAGCCCAATGGCTTGGCTCAGAACATTGAGATTCTGATGTGGAAATGGAAAATGATTAATATGGATTTTGTTACGGGTTTACCTCGCTCTTATGGTAAGTTTGATTCTATTTCGGTAATTATTGACAAACTGACCAAATCAGCTCATTTCCTGGCGGTTAAAACTACCTACACATCGAGGACTACGCGAAGTTGTACGTTAAGGAGATTGTTTGCCTTCATGGTGTGCCTATTTCTATTATATCTGACCGAGGTGCACAGTTTACAACTAACTTCTGAAAATCATTTCTAAAAGGTTTATGCACCCAAATTAATCTTAGCATATCTTTTCACCCTCAGACGGGCAGGCCAAACGTACGATTCAGACACTCGAAGACATGCTACGAACTTGTGTATTGGATTTTAAGGGAAGTTGGGATGATCATTTATCCCTTATTGAGTTTTCATACAATAACACTATCATCCCAGTATTAAAATGGCTCCATACGAGGCTTTGTATGGATAGAGATGTAGATTTCCTATCAGATGGTTCGAGGTAGGCGAATCAGAGTTATTTGGGCCTGACTTAGTACACCAATCCATAGAGAAGGAGAAATATATCCAAGAACGGCTGTTAACCGCTCAGAGTCGTCAGAAGTCGTATTCAGATGTGCGACGGTGAGACTTAGAATTCCAGGTAGATGATTGGGTCTTTTTGAAAATTTCTCCTATGAAGGATGTAATGAGATTTGGGGAAAAGGGAAAGCTCAGCCCAAGGTATATTGGGCCATATCGCATAATTCGATGAATTGGCCAAGTAGCTTACGAATTGGACTTGCCTTCAGAGTTAGAGTTTGTCCATCCGATTTTCCATATTTCTATGTTGAGAGCATGTATCGGAAATCCCTCACGGGTTGTACCAATTGACGATGTGAAGATTACAGAAGATTTATCATATGAGGAAGTTCATATTGCTATCTTAGATCAACAAGTCCGCAAGCTAAGGACTAAAGAAGTAGCCAGTTCTTTGGCGGAATAGGAACGTAGAAGAAATGACATGGGAGGCGGAAGAGGAGATGATGCACAAATATCCATACCTATTCCAGACCAACGTCGAGGTTCCAAAACAAGCATAAGGTGAGTTCTATTTCATAGTATTATAATTAACGCTCAAAGACCATGTGAGGTCAAATGTAATGATGTATGTTATGTTATATGTCCCATGAAAAAGTAGTTGTGTTCTCTGGTTATGTGACGGGAATTAGATATGTCACCCTAACATTCGAGGACGAATGTTTCTAAGGGGGGAAAGACGTAACACCCCATACTTTCGGGCGATGGTTTGAGCATCTAGACGTATGCAAGTAGACCCGGACTTTGGAAAATTTATGTCATATTCACGTATGCAATCAAAAGCATAGCATATAAAAGGATGCGGTCCCGAAATAATTTAGGACTTAATAGTGGGACAATAGTGATCGGCTAATTAAATAATGTCAGTGGGGGACAAGGTTAAGCGGAAATGTTATATGTAGCATTTGAATGAATCACCTAAGTGATTAAGGTGATATAACTAATTGGTGACTATTTGTTTAGGGTGTTTTGTTGGGACATATAATAGCTAAGGTGTCAAGTGTGTCTTAACAGGTGGGTGGATCCCATGGCCACTAAGGAAATAAAGAGAAGGCAGCAACGTTTAGGCTTTGTCATTATATTTGCATTTCTAAATTTTAGGATCTTTTCCCCTATTAAAATGCAATAAGGCATTCAGCAACACTTAGTGTTAGGAATTCATTCCTTCCTTTGGAAATACATACTCTCACTTTTGGAATAAATTATTTGCGGATAAGAATTTATAGGCAACAACAACAAGCAAAATACGGTCCCTAAGTCATATGAAATTTCATTTTTCAAGTTGGTTCATCCGTGCTTAAGGTTAGGTGCTATACAGATTACTTGAGATGTATTATCAACAGATCGACGAAGGTATGTTAAGATAAATTCTTCTTTCTTTTGGCATGTTTCATGTAACGAAACGTAAACGTGATGTTGTTCCATAAATTATTCTACTCTTTGTATTTAATGATGTTCCTGTTATTTATTCCTATGTTGAAAGCATGTTTAAATATATTCTCAAATCCTTATTGAGGTATATGGGAAATATGTTAATGTTCCCAATATTAGCCGAAGGTACAAGGCCCATGTTAGCCGAAGGTACAAGGATATTGTGTCATTCAGAAAAACTCAAAATGTTTTATTGTCATACATGCATTTTATTCATGTATTACCTTGGACCATATATTGGGGGATAGAAAATGGGATACGCAGACCACCTGATCAGCTGGGATATGATGATGATTATGCCCATATAGGCCGATATTATATGATGTCCACAGAGGTTGTTATGGGAAGGAAGATGCCCGATGAGGCCAATATATATATGTATATTGTATTTGCATGACATGGGAAATAAGATGTCCAATGAGGCCAATATATATATATATATATATATATATATATTTATACCGCATTATGCATGATATTCAGGCATATTATAGCCCCTAGAGTCATTTACTACTAGTCAACTGTTTCTGCCGGTTGTTGCTATCGGTTGTTGCTGTCAGCTACTTTTGTCGGATGTTGCTATCGGTTGTTGCGGTCGGCTATTTCTGTTTCTGTTTATTTATGTATCTCTGTTATGCTATTTCTCATTCCTGACATACTCAGTACATCAGTCGTAGTGACGTCCCTTTTGTCGGGGGGCGTTGCGTTTCACACTCGCGGGTTCACGTAGGCGAGCTGATGATCCACGTTAGTAGGTTGCTGACTCAGCGGATATTGGAGCACTCCCCTTGTTACGGAGTGTCGGTCTAATCTTGGTACGGTACGTTTTTGCTTGTATATACGGGTATGGCGGGGCCCTGTCCCGACCTTTATGATGTCATGTACTCTTTAGAGGCTTGTAGAAGACATCCTATGTATAGTAATTATGTATGGCCTTATCGGTCTTGGTATGTATATATATATAAGTTTGGCTTTCTGGTTAAGATTTTACATAGTTACTTTCCAGTGTATAGTTTCTATGTGTCAGCAGGGTACTGGGTGACGGGCCTTGTGATCGTGATTAATTATGGTTAAGATGTTGAATACATGGCTAGTGGTACCCGTCAGGTAAGGTCCGGGTACCTGTCGCGGCCCTCCGGTTTGGGTCGTGACAATGAAGACTATTTGTTTTCAATATCTGAATGTGCATATGGAATTAACTATTATATCAATAAAATTATAAAAATCTCATTTAAGCAAAATAAATTTATTTTTTGATAGGAAATAATATTTTGCATATTTATATTTGATTTAAAAGAAGAACTATCTCTTTTTTTTTTCCTACAAATATAAAATTTGAATATCTGAAATGCAAATAAAAGTTAATATGTTAATATAAAAAATTATTGTAACAAGGTAACATGAATTTTTTAAAGAATTTGTGTTCATTATTAAAAGGGTAAACCTTTATGTTGATTTAAAGAGATATGTTATGGCTTAATCCCACAATATGTTTTCAATAAGAAATTTTATTAAAATAAGATAACATAGAAAATTTTCAATGTTTGACATAATTTCTAGGCGTTCTTTGTCATTTTTTGAAGCTTGGTATTATGTATATGTTGGAATATGTAAAGCAACAACGGGAATAGTAAATAACTATTACAGTGATCGAAAGGATAAACAACAATTAGGACAACAACAAGATGTCAATATCTTGATCTTGAATGAAACTTCAAATATAGAACTTGTATTCGGAGATACAAGAACATGAACTGCTACACTTGTGGCTTGTAGATCCGCTGAGAATGCGAATGATTAGAGTCATTCGTCTGTTAAGTTAACACCTGAAACACTTAGCAACTAATTAAATAAACACAACACCACCGGCTGAGTCGAGAAATGACTCTTTGTATTTAAGACAAGATTGACCCCGTATATAGGCTTTACGGACGTATGGACAATAGTCTCCCAAGATGAAATAACAAACTATCAAGTGTGCAAAGCCTACACAAATTATCTCAGCGAAGAACACGAATAACGAATATTGCTAAGAGAAGGATTGATATCAGGAAAATCTGATCTCTTTGTGGTGTTGTTAACATATTTTTCTGTTCATATGTGCATATATGTTCATCTATAGAATTGAGCCAAAGGCTCAATTTATAGGTGTGCAAGATGGCCTCTTCAAGTGCCCCACAATGGCAATCAATTGCCATGTAATGGATGAAATTTAACCCCCAAGTAATGCAGTAACATAATGGTCCAAGTAATGACCATTTTTGGGTGGATTCAATGTCATTGAAGCCCCCTTAACAACCAACCTTTGGGATTCCGTCGAGCAAACACTGCCTAGGAAGCGCCGCAGCGCTGCAGCATTTAGCGCCGCGGCTCCAGAAACCAAAAGTGGGAATTAGCGCCGCGGCGCTCCGACGTTGCGGCCCTTCTCGCCTCCGTGACCCTTTCCGACCTATTCCATCTTACACAATTCTTTCTTCGTTTACCAATGTGGAACACTTGTTATTCATCCAATAACCATCCATCATTCTATGTCTCAAACATTTCACTTACATACCAATATCTCTTTCATTAACGAAATTTATGATACTTGACACTAAGATTGCACGTGTGTGGAAATGATATTTCCGACGTGCGGGGCCTAATTGTTCGAGTCATAAATAACGGGATAAACTTAATTCCACATGAGTAAATTTCCAACAATCCCCTCTTGAAAGAGATTTTGGCGCACACACAAGGTACCTAATTTTAACAATCTTTCAGCGAAAAGATATTGCATCATGAGAGGTAGCTTCCTCTTTGAACCTTCCCTAGTTGAATACCATCGGACTTACTTACTGCGCGGTGAATGTGATTTCTTGAACCGTCAGTGTTTAATCTAGGCCAAGACAACGGTACCAACACAATACCTCCCTTTTATTCGTTCCTTCTTTTGTTCTGTCCGTTGTGGCCGTGGACACACTTGAATTCTTAAGTGTGTTCCTTTGAGGCGGTCTGTCCTCGCACTTAAATAGGTGATATCCTACAAGGTATCCTGCAATACCCCACATCAGAAGTGTTAGGAATCAATAAAAGTTTCCCAACCTTTAGCTCAATCGTTTGAGGATCGTTAAAGGTTTGGAAGCTTAACCTTTACCCACCATACATGTAGCACTTTAATGTCTATCGCGGAAATGGCTTTGGATTCATGTTTCTTAACAGAAATCATAATCTGAAGTGCTCTTGCTTCCACGGAAGCGCTCAACTGAACCTTTTGCAGCTTAGTTTTTCCATTGAACCATATTCTTGGGATCTCCAGTCAGTATGGTTGGATTACCACCGCAAAGGTTCGTATTATTTGGGTTTTTAAGCCTATTCCCCTAGACAGGAAGAACTCTTGATCTTCGGGTAGTCCCTTAGTTAAAGGGTCTACTATATCCATTGATTAGTAATCAAGGAAGTGACACCCGTGATGATCAACTGCCATACGGTCTCATGTCTTCGACAGATCCGACAGATTTGTCCAGACGCCGTCATCCGTGCCCTTCCTGAAGCCGACCGGCTAGCCACAGTGCATAACTGCTGAAGGCACGAGTTTCTCCCAATAAAGGACGTCTTCTAAGGAGTCATGAAGTTACTCAACTTCTTTCATGCTTTGTTTAAAGCGATAAACTCCGATTTTATCATGCATCGGCCGATGCAAGTTTTCTTAGAGGATTTTCCAAGACCCACCATACACATTTACTTGTGGCTTTGATGTTCTTCATATCTGATGTCCAGTTTGCATCACTGTATTCTCCCAGAACTGCTGGACATCCAGAATACCATAATCCGTAGATAAGCGTATATTTCAGATATCGTCATATCTGACTTAACGCCTTCTATCGATCATTTCCAGAATCACGAGTGAACCTTAGTTCAACTGATCTACTTTGTAGGCCGATACCAGGTCGGTTGTAGTGTGTACAATACATTGAACTACATGTGACCTGCACATATCGCTCCTTGTCTATGGGTGCACCATGATTCCAATCAGTTCTTCATATCCATTGGTGGCTTCAACGAGATTGTCAATTATCTCACCACTGAGTTTGGAGTTAGATCAGTCTATTAGATGTCTTAGAAATCCAATTCCTAAGATGTCATTTGTGATACCCATATCTTTTGTTTCAATATAACTTCCACTCTCAGACTGTTGGTTTTCCAACTATTTTCTAACTTCAGATTCAATGTTTCTGTTGTCAGATTCATTGTTTCTGTTGTACGATTCATTGTTTCTGTTTTATCTGAAACTTTCAGGACTAAAATATAAATATTTCAGGGACCAAAATGAAAGTTCAGAAAGAAGCCCAACAATCCAACAACCAACTATGATCCTCCCCTTCCAATTCTCCGGTTAGGAGGGCTGTTTCAACATCCATGCCGCGCAAGACTGCAATAGCCCTGGATGTTAAGCTATTCATAGGGGAGCACATGTACAAGTAGTCGAGGCCTTATACTCGTCAGTAGATCCATCTACTTTGTACTTTCTTTTGAGTATCCTCTTTCACAACCCAAAGGTTCTTTTCCCGGAGGAAGATCAACCATTACACAAGTATGGTTCTATATGATGGAATCTATTTGTCTCTTTATAGCTTCTTTCTAAAGCAGCGCTTCTGGAGATGACAATTATTTATTAATTGTCCATGGTTCATTCTCAACCATACAAGCTAGAAGGCCTAGAATAAGTCTTTGTCCCCTCTTTGCTCCGTCTCGGTTCAACATCTAGAATTTCTGAGTTCTGTAGATCTGGAATATTAAGTTCTGGATAATCAGCAACTTCTGAGTCCTGTAGCTCTGGAACGTCTGGTTCTGGACAGTCAGGCACTCGCGGGTTCTTGTTAACCTCGAGCAATTACTTTTTTTCCCTTCTCAAGAAAAGTTATCTTCAAAGAATTCAGCATTCTTTGACACCAAGAGGCGATAAGAACGACTGTTATTTGCAGATCCAGTGGATATGCAATTTACAATCTTAGGTCCAACTAGACCTGTTTCGGTATTCCAACATCTACCAAGCCACCCCACATCACAACATTTATATGTGAGATCCTTTCCATGTTTCACACGGAGAGTTATCCTTATCCTTATGCGTAATTCTGTTGAGAATCGCCTTAGCGGTAAGGATCGCCTTGCCCCACATATTTTGGGCGTACAACTTTACGCTTGGCTAACACCGTTAGACTGAGGTGAGTAATGAGCATTTGTTTAATAAACGATGTTTCACATTCTCCTCCTCTATCACTACGAATTGCTCAATCCGTAGGCTTAATTGATTTTCAACTTCTGTTTTGTAGCGCTTATCCACTTCAACAACTTCATCTTTGTTTTTTTACAAACAAAGGATGCAATACATTGTACCATCATCATTGATGGTCATAAAGTACTTATCTCCCCCTTCTATTTTGTATAAACTTCAAATTACCCATGTAGGTGTGACTAAGTTCTAAAGGAGCGATACTTCTTTTGTTATTCCTATGACGGAACTTGGAAAGGTAATTTTGCCTCTTCGCCTACCTCACATACATTTTGAGGGTTTATGTCGATAGAAGGCAATAATCTCAACTTCGTTAGCTTTTGAATGACTTTCTATTTGACGTGTCTTAATCTTTGATGGCATACATGCACGGATTACAAATATATCATTCATTTAGCTATAGACATTCTGTATTATTCTTAGTTATTACAGACCTGTTGGACTAGTCTCAAACCAGCTTGACCAACAACGTCCCTTAAACCAAGTTTGGGACATGTATCACCTTCTTTTAGAGTGATCTCATTTCCTGAAGTCCTATTGAGGACAACCTCTCCAACCCCTTCTACTTTAGAGGTGGCGTTGCTTCACATGAACAACCTCTTTCCCGTGGTTAGGGCGTAACCGGATCATATGTGATCTGGATACTCTGGCCCACTCCAGTTGCTTTGGAAGACTGAGTGTCCAATTACTTTTCTGCCTTTCTTTTGGCCTTCAGATCATTTAAGACCTGGAAAACTCTGGCCCACCTCACTAGGTGTCCATTACTTTTCTGTCAACTGAATTCTGGCCCACTCCAGTCGCCCGTAGGCTTTGTACGATTGAGTGTCCAATATCATCTTATCAAATATATTCTGGCCCACTCCAGTCGCCCGTAGGCTTTGTACGACTGAGTGTCTAATATCATTCTATCAAATGAATGATCTTCTGTCAGATAGTGTGACAGGTTCAACGTCTTAAGATAAACCATTATCTTTTATTCTTCTTTCCTTGTGATTGGTGCCTAGGGAAATCCCTAGCGCTTACTTAAGAGTGGTAACAGTTTTCGCACAATCGGTGGATCTCTCTACTTCGTATGTGCGAACATACTTTACACACTTGTCATAATTACACTCAAAATAATGGATCTTTTAAGTTTTGTTTACAATAGTCCAATCTTTAACTGGAAGGGAAGGAGATTCAATATCTAATTTTAAAGTGTAGGGAATATAAGTTTTTAATGAAAACACTTTCATATTCCCAGCCTTGCTTTTACACACTTTTATTCAAATATTAACTAAACACATTATAGATAAGGAAGATTAACTTAGACCTTTTGGATTCTGGTCCACTTCAGTTAGACTGAGTGTCCATATCCTCCTTACCATAATTCGAATCATTTGTCTGGGACAGATATAGGACTTTTGCTATATGATAAAACATCATCTTCAACCTTCTCCTCTTGTCCCAGTTAACATCCTCAACCTCTCGTGGCGCTTGTTTCCACTACTATCGGGAGCGGTGACACCAACTCGTCCTTGATCTTTAGCCGTACTAGCATGACTATCAGCAGTATCTTGAAGCTCAACATTAGATCCAGAGATCCCTCATTTGACGGAAATAGATTTGTAACTGTCGTCAAAGAGAGAATCATAACTAGGACCAATCTTGAAAGCACGATTGTTGTTTGAACTGTTAGCAAAACTGTCAATAGAACTGTTTTCAAAAAGAAAACCACTGCCAGATTTGGTCATACACTTGTCGATCAACATCTTTCGAATCACTAATACAATCTTGTCTTAAAATTATCCTAATTGTTGTTTATTCTTTCGATCACTGTAATAGTTATTTACTATTCCCGTTGTTGTTTTACATATTCCAACAATTTAGGGATGCAACAAGAGGACTTCTCAGGGGGTCACACATCCTAGTACTACTCTTGCCCAAGCACACTTAACTTTGGAGTTCGGATGCTATCATACCAGCACTAACGCACCGGATCCCATCAGAACTCCGAAGTTAAGCGTGCTTAGGTGAGAGTAGTACTAGGATGGGTGACCCCCTGAGAAGTCCTCGTGTTGCATCCCTAAATTGTTGGAATATGTAAAGCAACAACGGGAATAGTAAATAACTATTACAGTGATCGAAAGGATAAACAACAATTAGGACAACAACAAGTTGTCAATATCTTGATCTTGAATGAAACTTCAAATATAGAACTTGTATTCTGAAATACAAGAACATGAACTGCTACACTTGTGGCTTGTAGATCCGCTGAGAATACGAACGGTTAGAGTCCTTCATCTGTTAAGTTAACACCTGAAACACTTAACAACCAATTAAATAAACACAACAACACCGGCTGAGTCGAGAGATGACTCTCTGTCTTTAAGACAAGATTGCCCCCGTATATAGGCTTTACAGACGTGTGGACAATAGTCTCCCAAGATGAAATAACAAACTATCAAGTGTGCAAAGCCTACACAAATGATCTCAGCGAAGAGCACGAATAATGAAGATTGCTAAGAGAAGGATTGATATCAGGAAAATCTGATCTCATTGTAGTATTGTTAACTTATTTTTCTGTTCATATGTGCATATATGTTCATATATAGAATTGAGCCAAAGCCCCAATTTATAGGTGTGCAAGATAGCCTCTTCAAGTGCCTCACAATGGCAATCAATTTCCATGTAATGGATGACATTTAACCCCCAAGTAATGCAGCAACATAATGGTCAAAGTAATGGCCACTATTGGATGGATTCAATGCTATTGAAGCCCCCTCAACAGCCAAACCTTTGGGATTCCGTCGAGCAAACACTGCCTGGGAAGCGCCGCGACTCCAGAAACCAAAATTGGGAATTAGCACCGTGGCGCTGCAAGGGGGGCGCTTCGGCGCTGCGGCCCAATCCGGGAGGCGCCGCGACCCTTCTCGGATCCGCAGCCCTTTCCGACCCGTTCCATCTTATACCTCGCACAATACTTCCTTCGTTTACCAACGTGGAACACTGGTTATTCATCCAATAACCATCCATCATTTTATGTCTCAAACATTTCACTTACGTATCAATATCTCTTTCATTAACGAAATTTATGATACTTGGCACTAAGATTGCACGTGTGTGGAAACGATATTTCCGACGTGCGGGGCCCAATTATTCGAGTCATAAATAACGGGATAAACTTAATTCCACATTAGTAAATTTCCAACAGTATATAGTTCCAAATTTGATTAGAGTGTTATTAGTAATCAAGTTTTTTTTAATTCATTGTTATTGTCTCGAGAAACACTAAATTATAGAGTTATTGTAACCTTTTGAATATTGAGAAGTGACGGTAGGAATTTCATTGAGAAGATGGACTCACCCATGTTTATTTTATTTTGATGCAAAATAGATCATGAATTGTGTTTATACATAGGACTTCAAACAAACATTTTGACAGATTCAAAAAAACTTCAAGAAAACGATTTTGTTGTTGGAGTTAATCAATTAATATTTGCGGCAACAAGAGTTCTTGACAATATTTGGTTGAGAAAAGATAGCTAAAGGTGTGAAAATTTATTGAGAATTGAAATCGTGAAAGGTTTTGTGAAATAAGACGTATTATTTTAAATTAATTTAAATGATGTTAAGACTCTGTTATAGATCTGATTCATTCAGATCCATTCAGACCCATTAAGAGGCTTCGTAAGGAAACAAAACAAATAAGCTTAATGAGTTGAATCTGAATGAATAAGATTCAGACCTGTAAAATAAATGCATTTAATGGGCTGAAACTAAACGATTAAGATTCAGACCTCCATTAAGTGTAAACAAATGAGGCCTAAGTGTTTAAATATTAATGTAACAAATGAATTTAATGGCCTAAAATATGAACCATTCAGACCTATATTATGGGTAAACAAATCAGGTTTTAAGAAACCTGTAAGCCAACACCGAAAGTCCAAGTAGACATGGTAAATCAATGCAAATGCACCTATGCACAATTAAATCGGGTAAGTAAAAAACAAATCTCATACGTATAAGTGCAAATAAAACATGTACAATTTGAAGTTGTCCTTTTAACTTAGGACCTTATCATTAACTAATCAACTAAGATCTTACCTAATTTTATCATCTTTAACTCTCTGAAATGCAAAATCAATAAATTAAGTTTGGCATAAATTTGGTTATTATTTGTTACGGCTTGCCTATGATGCAAATGTCAAGTAACAGTCTAGTCATAACTCATAGGTTAGGAAGGAGGACTAACTTGAAGCAAATTTCCAAAATTGGATGCCTCCACAATTGTCCTCCCCTAACCATATTAGTCTATCACATCTAGCCAACACCTACTTATGTTAGCCACTATGCGGCTTGCTGCTGCCTAGTGTTATCTAGCATTCTAGCACCAAAGGGCTAAACTACTGAGGACACATCTTTGGTCAAACATGGCAAGCTACATTATGTCCTGTTTTCTACCACAATATTTTCTTTTTCACAAAGACAATGTGTGAATTAAGCCCATATTAATTATTTTTATCGAGTTATTTTATATTAAAATAATAATTAAATAAGTTTATTCATCAAACTATAGAAAGATGAAAAAAAATCTCTAAAATTTTATGTCTTGTGTGTGTGTATGTGTCCACATAACATGTCACAACCCAATTTTTATAGCCACCATCAATACCTAACAAGTCACTACCCGCTAGGCAAATCTTTTCCATCAAATACTTGTTGAAAATTAGCCTTTGGCGGGAGTTGTGACCGACCAACTTTAACGGCTTAAACACTAGTGTTACGTATGTTGGAGAATCCGGTTCTTCACACATGCATGATCTACTAAGTACGTAGATAACCGTAGGGCCAAGAATCGTCAAATTTCATTGAGAAATGAAAGAGATATTGGTTCACGAAGTGAGGTGTTTGAAGCATGGAAAAGTGTGGTATTGTGTTCAATTCTCCCTCATCGGTAGAGAAAGAAAGAATTGTTGTGTCTATAAGACTCGAAAATGGTTTGGGGTTTGGGAACCCAAGGGGTATCCCATGTGTTTAAAGGAGGGAGGACCTAGATGTGCTTCGGTTTGAGGAAAGACCACACGCGCGCCGACGCCGCCCGTCCGGTTCCGAGTTCCGGGCCACGGGCCACGGGTTGTGGGTCTTCTGATATTATCTTTTTGGGCCAGAAAACTTTGCCAGAAGTACAGTTTGATCCCAGAAGTTTCAAATGTACAGTTTGGACCAGAATTCTTTCAGATGTACAGTTTGATCCCTGAAGTTTCCAGAAAGTCAGAATTTGGAACAGTCAAAGCTGAAACGCCAAGCACTCAGTTCAGCCATTTATTTTGGCTGAATTACTCCTCCTATAATGGCCAATCCGTTGGTCTTTCACCATTTATGTTGGTGGCTTTACTACCTCCATAATGGCCATTATTTGGTTGCTATGGAGGCAGTTTTCAGTCCCTCCCTCACCTATATAAACACCTCCTTACACCATGGTTGAGGACTAACACTAAACACTTGATATACACGAAAATACACAAAGCAGAAAACTCTTCTTCCTACAACTTCCAAGCATCATTTCGTTACTCAATATTCTTCACGGTAACATTTGAGTTTCCTTTGCTCAATTGTTCCATTGTTGTTTTATCTTGGGAGACAAATTGTCCAGGACATATAAAGGATACATACGGGGCAATATTGTCTTAAGGACAGAGTGTCACACTCGACTCAGCAAAAACAGTTTTCCAGTTTTTTCTTGTTCAACAATTGTAATTTCAGATTTCTAGTTGAATTATTGAATCTTTGTTTATCCTTTCGAATACTTATAATAGTTATAGACTTCTCGTACTGCTTTATAAATTACAAGAGT
Source organism: Anisodus acutangulus (assembly GCA_029783415.1). NCBI lineage: Eukaryota > Viridiplantae > Streptophyta > Magnoliopsida > Solanales > Solanaceae > Anisodus > Anisodus acutangulus. Next base: position 11,287,305 of record CM056509.1, read on the forward strand.
AAAAACTCCCAACAATACTTAGCTCATTTGTATAGTCCAAAGTAACATCATAATTATAGATAATAATTATCATCTCTCAAAACAACGTAAAGAACATAAGTCCAATGAACGCTAAAATCAAATCATAATACATAATACATATCTCTTGAGTATAAGAATTTTGGATCACAACCCGCCGTTTAGAGTAAGTTTTAAGCTTGAAATTAATATAATGCAACACGTGAAATCTCATCAGTCAGCAACTCAGAAATCAGACAATTGTGTTACATATTCACATTTACTGGAACCTCGTGGAAAAATAACTAGACAAAAATCATGAGCCCTCACAATTAGAAATGCTAGCAGATGAGACTAATAGACCAAATTATATGCTCTTACGGATAGACTGCTAGTCCAAATAATCATGATATCAGTATTAACATATCTCAACCAAGCACATAAAAATAACAATTCAAGTAAATAACATCATTTAATACATATCAGTTATATCACATGTCAATGGCCACTTATATTAACGACATGTACCATATCATGTGTCATGTCAATACATAAGTAGAACACTATGTTTCATTTTGCTAAAAGTGTATCACATGCATCAGCATCTCAAAATATCATGTCATAGTGGTTAAAGAGTATAACACATTTTCATATAAAAAGACATTCTCAAAACATAGTAGTATTAATTTAGCTCAAAAAGAGAATGAATACATGTTCTTGCACGAGTTCACACCACAACTTACTGTGCAGTTCAAGATCACTTATTGAACTTTGGAAGTCATGGTTTTTGAAAAAGCAAGCAATCAGAATGTTAAGGTCTCACTTACCTAAAAAAACAATAAAAAAATTCGTCCTAAATTTTTTTTAAAACTTCAATCGACGACCTGCAGTGGCCTCAAAGTAAACAAATTATCAATAACGTGGTCAATTATACTAGTTGGTATCCTTTCATAAATTATGACAAAGTAAAAGGTAGTACACTTGATCAAACCTCGAAATCAATTGTATAATCCGATTATCCATTCATCAGCCAAATATGACACCCTAACATATATGACTGAGGAGGACTCTGCCACAACAAGAGCTAAGTACTCTGCAGCTGAATCTTCAGATAAATTAATTAGTCGGATTAGCTGAAGAATTCAACAAGGTAGATATCTCATAAAATTGGAATAACATTTCTCACTTGATTCAAACATTCATGCTAATTCTTATCGCAATTATTAGTAGTTAGTATTAATCTCTAAAATCATCTTTAAATTTGCCTCCTGACTAAATACAAATTAAAATTAGTAAATATATAGTTAATCACAAGTCCGTGCTGAGTGTACTTGATCTTATCACTTTATTACTTGTCAACTAGTTATATTTGCATGTGCGTTTTGTGTTGGATATGTAAAGCACGTACGAGAATAGTAAATAACTATTACAGTGATCGAAATGATAAACAACAAAGAGGACAACAACAAGTTGTCAATGTCTTGATCTTTTATTGAAACTTCAAATATGGATCTTGTATTCGGGAATACAAGAACATGAACTGCTACACTTGTGGCTTGTAGATCAGCTGAGAATACGAACGGTTAGAGCCCTTCGTCTGATAAGTTAATACCTTGAACACTTAGCAACCAATTAGATAATCACAACACCACCGGCTGAGTCGAGAGATGACTCTCTGTCTTAAGACAAGATTGCCCCCGTATATAGGCTTTACAGAAGTGTGTACAATAGTCTCCAAAGATGAAACATCAAACTATCAAGTGTGCAAAGCCTACACAAATGATCTCAGAGAAGAACACGAATAATGAAGATTGCTAAGAGAAGGATTGATATCAGGGAAAATTTGATCTCTTTGTGGTGTTGTTAACTTGTTTTTCTGTTCATGGTCTCTCCATGTTCTTATATGTTCATCTATAGAATTGATCCAAGGCCTCAATTTATAGGTGTGCAAGATGGCCTTTCAAATGCCCCATAATAGCAATCAACTGCCATGTAATGGATGACATTTAACCCCCAAGTAATGTAGCAACATAATGGTCCAAGTAATGACCATTATTGGGTGGATTCAATTCCTTTGAAACCACCTCAATAGCCAAACCTTTGGGATTCCGTCGAGCAAACACTGCCTGGGAAGCGCCGCGGTGCTACAGCATTTAGCGCCGCGGTGCTACAGCATTTAGCGCCGCGACTCCAGAAGCCAAACAAGGAATTAGCATCGTGGCGCTACAAGGGGGCGCCGCAACACTCCGGCGCTCCGGTCAGGTCCGCGAGGCACCGCGGCCCTTCTCGGCTCCGCAACCCTTTCTGGCCCATTCCATCTTACACCTCGCACAATCATTCATTCGTTTACCAACGTGCAACACTTGTTATTTATCTAATAACCGTCCATCATTCTATGTCTCAAACATTTCACTTACGTACCAATATCTCTTTCATTAACGAAATTTACGATCCTTGGCACTAAGATTGCACGTGTGTCGAAACGACATTTCCGACGTGCGGAGCCCCAATTGTTCGAGTTATAAATAAAGGGATAAACTTAATTCCACATTAGTAAATTTCCGACAATCCCCTCTTGAAAGAGATTTTGGCGCACACACAAGGTGCCTACTTTTAGTAATCTTTCAGCGAAAAGATATTGCATCAAGAGAGATAGCTTCCGCTTTGAACCTTCCCTAGTTGAATACCATCGGACTTACTTACTGCGCGGTGAACGTGATGTCTTGAACCGTCAGTATTTAATGTAAGCCAAGACAATGGTACCAACACAATACTTCTCATTTATTCGTTTCTTCTTATTATTCTGTCCGTTATGGTCGTGGACACACTTGGATTCTTAAGTGTGTTCATTTGAGGCGGCCTGTCCTCGCACTTAAATATGTGATATCCTACAAGGTATCCTTCTATACCCCACTTCACAAGTGTTATGAATCATTAAAAGTTTTCCCAAGCTTTACCTCAATCGTTTGAGGATTGTTAAAGGTTTGGAAGCTTAAATTTTACCCACCATGCAGGTAGCACTGTAATGTCTATCGCGGAAACGACTTTGGATTCATGTTTCTTTATAGAAAACATAATCCAAAGTGCTCTTGCTTCTACCGAAGTGCTCAACTGAACCTTTTCCATCTTAGTTTTCCCATTGAACTAAATTCTTGGGATCTCCAGTCAGTATGGTTGGGTTACCACTGCAAAGGTTCGTATTGTTTGAGTTTTAAGCCCATTACCCTAGACAGGCAGAACTCTTGATCTTCGGGTAGTCCCTTAGTTAAAGGGTAAGATATATCATTTGATTAGAAATCAAGGAAGTGACACCCGTGAAGATCAACCGCCATACGGTCTCATGTCTCCGACAGATATGTCCAGACGTCATCATCCGTGCCCTTCCTGAAGCTGACCGGCTAGCCACAGTGTATAACTGCTGAAGGCATGGGTTTCTCTCAATAAGGGACGTCCTATAAGGAGTCGGGAAGTTACTCAATTTCTTTCATGCTTTCTTTAGAGCGATAAACTCTGATTTCATCATAAATCGGCTGATGCAAGTTTGCTTAGAGTATTTTTCCAAGACCCACCATACACATTTATTTGTGGTTTTGGTGTTCTTCATATCTGATGTCCAGTTTGCATCACTGTGTTCTCCCAGAACCGTTGGACATCCAGAATACCATAATCCGTAGATAAGCGAATATTTTAGATATCGTCATATCCGACTTAACGCCTTCTATCGATCATTTCCAGAATCACGAGTGAACCTTAGTTTAACTGATATGCTTTGTAGGCCGATACCAGGTCGGTTATAGTGTGTACAATACATTGAACTACATGTGATCTGCACATATCGCTCATCGTATTTGGGTGCACTATGATTCCAATCAGTTATATGATTCTTATCCATTGGTGGCTTCAACGAGACTGTCAACTATCTCACAACTGAGTTTGGAGTTAGACTAGTCCGTTAGATGTCTTAGAAATCCCAATTCCTAAGATGTCATCTGTGAAACCCATATCTTTCATATCGAGACTTTAGTTTCAATATGACTTCCACTTTCAGACTGTTGGTTTTTCCAACTGTTGGCTTTCTAACTTCAGAGTCAATGTTTTTGTTGTCAGATTTATTATTTCTATTTTATCTGAAACTTCCAGGACCAAAATGTAAATATTTCAGGGACCAAAATGAAAGTTCAGGAAGAAGTCCAACAGTCCAACAAACCAAATATGATCCTCCCCTTCCAACTCTCCTATTAGGAAAGTTATTTCAACATCCATGTCACGCAAGACTGCAATGGCCCTAGATGTTAAGTTATTCACAGGGCAGCATATGTACAAGTAGCCGAGGCCTTATATTCGTCAGTAGATCCATTTACTTTGTACTCACTTTTGAGTATCCACTTTCACAACCCAAAGGTTCTTTTCCCGGAGGAAGGTCAACCATTACACAAGTATGGTTCTATATGATGGAATCTATTTCTTTCTCTGTAGCTTCTTTCTAAAGCAGCGCTTCTGTAGATGACAATTCTTTGTTAATTGTCCATGGTTCGTTCTCATCATACAAGCTAGAAGGCCTGGAACAAGTCGTTGTCCCCTCTTTGCTCTGTCTCGGTTCAATATCTAGAATCCCTGAGTTTTGTAGTTCTGGAACATTAAGTTCCGGATAGTCAGCAACTTTTGAGTCTTGTAGCTCTGGAACGTCTGGTTCCGCGCAATCAGGCACTCGCGGGTTCTTGTTAACCTCGAGCAATTACTTCTTTTTCCTTCTCAAGGAAAGTTATCTTCAAAGAATTCAGCATTTTTTGACACCAAAAGGTGATAAGTACTCCTGTTATTTGCAGATCCAGTGGATATGCAATTTACAGTCTTAGGTCCAACTTGACCTATTTCGATATTCCAACCTCTACTAAGCCACCCCACAACACAACATTTGTAGGTGGGATCATTTTTATGTTTTATATGGAGGGTTATCATTATCCTTATCATAGTTCTGTTGAGAATCGCATTAACGGTAAGGATCGCCTTGCCCCACATATTTTGGGCGTATGTCTTTGCGCTTGGCTAACACCGTTTGACTGAGGTGAGTAATGAGCAGTCGTTTGATGAACGATGCTTCACATTCTCCCCCTCTATCACTACGAATTCCTCAATCTGTAGGCTTAGTTGATCTTCAACTTCTGTTTTGTAGCGCTTATCCGCTTCAACAGCTTCATCTTTGCTTTTCAATAAACAAAGGGTACAATACGTTGTACCATCATCAATGAAGGTCACAAAGTACTTGTCTCCCCCCTTTATTTTGTACAAACTTCAAATCACCCATGTAGGTGTGACTAAGTTCCAGAGGAGCGGTGCTTCTTTCGCTATTCCTTTGACGGAATGGAAAGCTGATTTTGCCTCTTCGCCTACCTCACATTCATTTTGAGGGTTTATGTCGATATAAGGCAACAATCTCACATTCTATTTGACGTGTCTTAATCTATGATAGCATAGATGCACGGATTACAAATATATCATTCATTTAGCTACAGACATTCTATACCATTCTTAGTTATTACAAACATGTTGGACTAGTCTCAAACCAGCTTGACCAACAACGTCCCTTAAACCAAGTTTGGGATATGTATCACCTCATTTTAGAGTGATCTCATTCCCTGAAGTCCTATTGAGGACAACCTCTCCAACCCCTTCTACTTTAGAGGTGGCATTGCTTCACATGAACAACCTCTTGCCCGTGGTTAGGGCGTAACCGGATCACATGTGATCTGGATACTCTGGCCCACTCCAGTTGTTTTGGCAGACTGAGTGTCTAATTTCTTTTCTGCCTTTCTTTTGGCCTTCAGATCATTTAAGACCTAGAAACCTTTGGTCCACCTCACTAGGTGTCCATTACTTTTCTGCTTTTCTTTTGGCCTTCAGATCATTTAAGACCTGGAAACTCTGGCCTACCTCACTAGGTGTCCATTACTTTTCTGCCTTTCTTTTGGCCTTCAGATCATTTAAGACTTGGAAATTCTGGCTCACCCCACTAGGTGTCCAATATCATCCTATCAACTGAATTTTGGCCCACTCTAGTCACCCGTATGCTTTGTACGACTGAGTGTCCAATATCATCTTATCAAATGTATTCTGTCCCACTCCAGTTGGCCGTAGGTTTTGTACGACTGAGTGTCCAATATCATCCTATCAAATGAAGGATCTTCTGTCAAATAGTGTGATAGGTTCAACGTCTTAAGATAAATCATTATCTTTTTGTCTTCTTCCCTTATGATTGGTGCCTAGGGAAATCCCTGGCGCTTTACTTAAGACTGGTAACAGTTTTCACACAGTCAGTGGACCTCTCTCCTTCGTATGTGCGAACATACTTTACACTCTTTTAATAATTACACCCAAAAGAACGGATCTTTTAAGTTTTTGTTTACAATAGTCTAATATTTAACCGGGAAGGAAGGAGATTCAATATCTGATTTTAGAGTGTAGGGAATATATGTTTTTAATGAAAACACTTTCATATTCCCAGCCTTGCTTTACACACTTTTATTCAGATATTAACTAAACACATTATTGATAAGGAATGATTATTAACTTAGACCTTTTGGATTCTGGCCCACTTCAGTTAGACTGAGTGTCCATATCCTCCTTAACATAATTCAGATCCTTTGTCTGGGACGGATATAGGCCTTTTGATACATGATAGAACATCATCTTCAACCTTCTCCTCTTGTCCCAGTTGACATCATCAGGCTCTCGTGGGCACTTGTTTCCACCACCTTCGGGAGCGGTGACACCAACTCGTCCTTGATATTTAGCTGTACTAGCATGACTATCAGCAGTATCTTGAAGCTCAGCATTAGATCTAGAGATCCCACCTTTGATGAAAATAGATTTGTAACTGTCGTCAAAGAGAGAACCAAAACTAGGACCAATTTTGAAAGCACGGTTGTTGATGGAGACAGTGTTTGAACTGTTAGCAAAACTGTCATCAAAACTATTTTCAAAAAGAAAACCACGGCCAGATTTGGTCACACACTTGTCGACCAACATCTTTCGAATAACTAATACCAATCTTGTCTTAAAATTATTGGATATGTAAATCACGTACGGGAATAGTAAATAACTATTATAGTGATCGAAAAGATAAATAACAAAGAGGACAACAACAAGTTGTCAATATCTAGATCTTTTATTGAAACTTCAAATATGGATCTTGTATTCGGGAATACAAGAACATGAACTACTACACTTTTGGCTTGTAGATCCGCTGAGAATACGAACGGTTAAAGTCCTTCGTCTGATAATTTAACAACCGAAACACTTACCAACCAATTAGATAATCATAACACCACCAGCTGAGTCGAGAAATGACTCTCTGTCTTTAAGACAAAATTGCCCCCGTATATAGGCTTTACGGAAGTGTGTACAATAGTCTCCAAAGATGAAACATCAAACTATCAAGTGTGCAAAGCTACACAAATGATCTCAGAGAAGAACACGAATAATGAAGATTGCTAAGAGAATGATTGATATCAGGAAAATTTGATCTATTTGTGGTGTTGTTAACTTGTTTTTCTGTTCATGGTCTCCCCATGTTCTTATATGTTCATCTATATAATTGATCCAAGGCCTCAATTTATAGGTGTGCAAGATGGCCTTTCAAATGCCTCATAATAGCAATCAATTGCCATGTAATTGATGACATTTAACCCCCAAGTAATGTAGCAACATAATGGTCCAAGTAATGGCCATTATTGGGTGGATTCAATTCCTTTGAAACCACATCAATAGCCAAACCTTTGGGATTCCGTTGAGCAAACACTGCCTGGGAAGCGCCGCGGCTCCAGAAGCCAAACAAGGAATTAGCGCCGAGGCGCTACAAGGGGGGCTCAGCGTCACTCCGGTGATGCAGCCCAGTCCGCGAGGCACCGCGGCCCTTTTCGACCCGTTCCATCTTACACCTCGCACAATCCTTCCTTCGTTTACCAACGTGGAACACTTGTTATTTATCCAATAACCATCCATCATTCTATGTCTCAAACATTTCACTTACTTACCAATATCTCTTTCATTAACGAAATTTACGATCCTTGCCACTAAGATTGCACGTGTGTGAAAACGATATTTCCAACGTGCGGGACCCCAATTTTTCGAGTCATAAATAACATGATAAACTTTATTTCACATTAGTAAATTTCCAACATTTTGTACATACTACTAATAGTTGTACTTGGTTGGTTATTGCATTAAAATGATGAGATGTAAAACTCACCTTGTAAATGCACGTGATGCTATGATTTCTTTATTTGCTAACCACATTAAATGCAATAACAAACATATATATGCACTTGAATGTATTGGTTCAGATCTTGAGGCACTCGGAAGTGTTGTCCATGACTTTAGGTCCAAAATATCGACTATGATCTAGTCGAGTTTTCAGTTCTTGAGGCACTCGGATGTATTTTGGGTGTTCGGTTGAAATTCTAGAATTTTGATGGATTAAGAGTTGAGTTGGGACAATATTTGGTCAAGATGACCTCATATGTCGATTCTGAGTCTGCGAGCAGATTTGTTCATATTTTAGGAGCGGTTTGCATATTTCGTTTTTGTCCAGGGAGTCCCGGATTATTTCCGAGGGTCGGACCAAAGTTTGGAGCACACCAAAAATTTTTGATGTGCAGTTTTGATTCTGTGCTTCGCAATCGCGTGGCACCAGGCCGTGATCATGAGCTTTTAGAAAAATGGTCATCACGGTCGCGATGCCTTGGGCCACGATCGCATAGTTTATAAGTCCAGGGAGTCCCGCGATCGCAACAGCGGGCTTCGCGATCGCGAGGAGACTATTGTTCAGCGATTTAAAATGCTAAAAATGATTCATTTCATTCTCATATTTTGAGCTTGGGGTCTCAGTTTGGAGAGATTTTCAAGATTCTTCAAGTGGGTAAGCTCATGATCACTCTCTTACAATTATATCTTCGGTTATTAAAGTATTGCATGCTAGATATCATGATTTGGGATGAGAAAAATCAGGGGGGAGGGAGCCATAGGTTTAGAAAAAATAAAGTTCTTCAATTGACTATGAAATTGATATTAATTTTGGATGATTTTTGATAGGCCAAACCCATCAACGGTTCCTTGCGGCGTCAAGATCTTTCACTTAGACACTTTAACTAAACCTTGTTCCATTTAGACACCTGAGGTGGATCCCCACTATGTCATTTAGACAATTTTCATTGACTTGACAAGTTGTGTGGATTTCACACCAAACAGACGCATGGAAAAACAAAAATCATATATTTTTCTTTCTTTTTTAATTTTCTTCTTCTTCTTCATTCCTTTTTTTTTATATATTTTTATTTTCTTCTTCTTTTTCATTCTTTTTTCTACCATCTTTCTACCTTCATCGACATCACAGCCCCCGCTATCACTATAGGGAAAAAAAATCAATTGCATTTTAAATTCAACTCAATTTCTTGCTCTCACCTAGTAAAAAGGAAAAAAATTAAAAGGAACTCACTGAAACACCATTAAAGTGTTCTTTAGAAAGCTTGAAAGTTTAAAACGAGTTACTTTATTTGATGAAAATTCTGAGAAATTAATGTTGGGGTTATCTCCAGGTCTTCATAGGGAATCTTTAGCTGAAGTTATAACAAATTTGGAGGAGTTTTTCATAAAATTTTGGATTAAAATCATGGTTGAAAAAAGTAGACATGAAAATGGTGAAGAACACCAAGAACATGATTTCAAAAAATTTCTTTTGTTAGTAAATGTGTTTTAGTGTTAATAATGTGTAGGGTTTAGAAAATAGATTTTTTTTATTTTTTATAATATTAGTTTTACTCAAAATTTATTTTTTATAATATTAGTTTTACTCAAAATTTATTTTTTATATTATTATGGAATCAAGTGCCACATTCATAATTTAATTTTTTTAATTTGTCATGTCATCAGCGAGTGTGTTACATACACATTGCATATTTGACTGATTTAGCAAAAATTGTCTAAATGAGACAATCGGGCCCTACTACATGTGTCTAAATGGAACAAGATTTAGGTAAGGTGTCTAAGTGAAAGATCTTGATGACCACAAGGGGCAACTGATGGGTTTGGCCTTTTTGATATCTAGACTCTATAGATGATGGGTAAACGAATGTTTAAATATATTTCCCATTTTACCCTTCAAGGCTCGAGATCCTATTTTTGGATGACTTTTTGGGTCAAAAAGTTTTATATAGCATTATGGGTATTTGTGGACTCGTGTATTAATGTACTTTCCATATTTGGACCTTTCGAAGGCATTACGAAAAGACAGCTTCGTTGTGGCTGTCGGACTCCAATTTCAGGCAAGTTGAGATCTTGCACCTTAAGTGTTATGGTTGGTTTAAATGAACTAATTTAGAAGGAATAACGAGCTTAATAAGCGGGTCCTGATACTTTTGTAGTGACGAGCACTCGTATCCGGTACCGGTGTCATGTCATGGGTATTTGTGCTTTAAATTGCTTAGTGAATGAAATGTTTTGGGGCCTTAGCTGATAGTATAGTACGATCTTTTGGATTCGTGATTGGGGTATGAAGCCCGTACTTTCTGCGATATTATTATATGTATGTGTTCTATGTGACTATGTGACTGTGTCCCCTTTCATCCCTTTATACTTGTTTAAAAGTGGAAAGAAGTTAAAGATCGAGTCTTTATTGTATAAATAACTGAGTTGAAATCTGTGCGGCCTATAATTGCTTCTAGTTGTTGTGCATATCATATTTATGCTTCTTAATATATCAACATATGTGGCAATAGACGAGTATAAGAGTTGTGTGATTAGAATAGACACTGTGTGAACTTGTTGTCTTATTATACTTAGGTACTATGTGTGAGCCTAAGTGGTATATGGACCTCGCGGATCCCCCATGGGTCACGATTCTTTCATGTTCGAATGTGTGTCTACCGGTGATGATAAATAAAGGTCTTGCATTGCATATCATTCATTCATTCCTTGTTGCTTGATTGCCTAAGCTGTGTAATTGCCCATTTATCATGTTACTTAACTATTTGAGATGTTTCTGAATAGTTAAAGGTTCTTAAATTTAGGCTTAAATTATGGATTGATTAGAATCTATTGATATGGATCGTTAATACCTTATTAGGCTTGGGGAATTAATTGCTATAATCTAGGCTTTGAATCTTGGTTTGGTGGATTCGAATATTGTGTTTTCGTAGCAAACTGGTGGTGTTTAGGGTGGAAGTAGTAATCGGTAGGCCAACCCTCTATCGATGATGCTGCTGAGTACCCATTGCTTTTGTACTCACATTACACTTGTTGCACCTTTTTGTATGCATGGTATATTCCTAGTTCTAGTGGAGTTCGCGACTATCCAACCGTTGTAGAACTATTTCAAAGGATTCGGGGTGAGCTACATGGTGGATCCGTGACACCAAATACTTCTTCCTTATTTCTTAATCACGTCTTCTCATTTTTGGACAATTATGTATTTAAATGTTCCCAACCTGTATTTCTTAGATAGTTCTTGTACAAATGACACCAGTCTTGGGAGTTGATATTATTTTCGTATTACTTATACTATGAGACTTTTCAATACTTAAATTGATTTACTTAACAATTTCTGCACTGTATTTCTCTATTCAATTTGAGTCGAATAGTTGTGGTTGACTTACTGATCCTTGGGGTTAGTGTCATCACGACGCTGTGATTTTGGGTCGTGACAAGATGATGCAATGGGGCACTTAGTCAATGAATATGAAGCACCTAACTTGTCTGATCACTCACTTATTCCTCTCCATATACCCTGAACACAATGCAATATTAAGACTTCATTCAAATTTGTATGGTCTGATCACCCAAGTTTTCAGAATATTGTGGAGGGTGTTTGAAGCTCTACCAAAGATAGAGGTAAAATGCAAAATGTATGGGAAAAGTTGAAGGCACTAGGCACTCAAACTGTACTGAATTATCTAAATAACACTGAGTTTAGGAGTATAGGTTAGAAGATAGATAAAGTCAGAATAGATCTCAAATGAATAATGGAAGGGCACAATGGAAGGCAGATTTATGGTAAATTTTTTTACTCTTTTTCATCATAAAATAAAGAAGATAAAGATAACATTGATTCAATGGAGAAAAGATACCTTTGGGAATATTTTTCAGGAGATACAAACTTTGGAAGAAATCATTCAGGTCCATGAAGTACAATTTGAACAGCAACCTACTCCAATCAACAGGGAGAACTTGCAAAGGGTTCAAGTAGATCTTAACAGATTTCTACACCTTGAGGAACAATTTTGAAAATAAAAAGCAAGTATGCAATGGTTTCAAGATAGAGACGGGAATACCAAGTTCTTTCATGCATATATTCAGTGTAGAAGAAAGAGATTGCAATTGAAAAGAATACCAGATCAGAATGATAATTGGTTGGAAGAGAATGAGGAGATAACAGAAGAAACAATCAAAATTTTCAGAAGATAATTTATATATAAAAAAAAGATCCTACTGATTTTGATATTCTGAATCATCTTCCTAATATTATATATCATCTTCCTAATATGATATCAGAAGAACAAAATAAGGAAATCAGTGTTATGCAATCAGAAGAAGAGGTCAAGAAGATTGTTTATAGTCTTAATGAGGAGAATATTAAGGGCCCAGATGATTTCACATGATTGTTCTATCAAACCTGTTGGGATATTATTGGAGAGGACGTTACAAACATGGTCAAAGTTTTTTTGTAGAGCTGAATTGCCTAAATATATTACTCATACTAATTTTATCTTACTACCAAAAAAGGATATTATTAATACCTTTTCTGATATGAGACCTATTAGTTTAAGTAATTTTGTGAATAATGTTTTTCCATATTGACACATGAAAGGTTAGTTGATCACCTACCAGAAATCATATCTTTGAATCAGGCTGGATTTGTGAAAAGGAGGAGCATTGTGGAGAATGTACTATTGACCCAGAAAATCATAGTTGATATTAGACTAAGAACCAAATCTTCTAATGTGGTAATGAAATTAGATATGGCTAAGGCATATGACAGAGTGTCATGAATATTTTTAACAAAGGTCTCGAGGAAGATTAGGTTCTTAGAAATGTTAATAGATATGGTCTTCGGGATTATAAGAAACAATTGGTATTCTATTTTGATTAATGAGCAACAACAAGGCTTTTTTCAATCCTATAAGGGGTGAAACAAGGGAATAGTTTATCACCCACTTTGTTTATACTTGCTACTGAAGTTTTATCAAGAAACTTGAATGATTTGCATCAAAAATCTTCATTTAGAGGTTTTGGTTTACCTAAGTGGAGTCCTAAAGTAAATCATCTGACATATGCTGATGACATGATTACTATTTCATCTGTAGATCTTGTCAATGCAAATGATAATGGAAGTATTGAAAAAGTATGAAAAGGCATCTAGGCAGAAAATCAATAGGGAGAAGAGTGTAGTATATCTTCATCATAATGTTACTGGAGATATTAAGGTTATGGTGGAAGTTTCTACTGGAATAAGAAGAAAAGAATTGCCATTCACATATTTTGGGTGTCCCACTCTTTATAGTAGAAAGAGGAAGGACTACTACAATCCAATATTGTTGAAGATTATGAACAGATTGCAAGCATGAAAAGGAAAGATGATATCATTTGGAGGAAAGTTAGTACTCATCAAGCATCTACTATAAGGTATGACTATTCACTTACTGTCTGTAGTTAACCCACTAGTTGAGGGTATCAATCAAATGCATAAGATTTTGGCACAATTTTTCTGGAGTAATATTGTGAGAGAGAGAAGAAAACACTGGTTAAATGGTTAGAATTATGTGTATCAGAAATGGAGGAAAGCTTGGGTTTTAGATCAATACATGATGTGTCTATGACACTCACTGCAAAATTGGGTGGAAGTTTAGAACTTCACATACCTTATGAAGTACCTACAATTATAATAAGTATTGCAAGAAGGTAAATGTAGAGATTGCACAGTGAAAGTATGGAATACAAGCTTGGAAGAAGATGCTACAGACTAGAGACTTAATTGAACAACACATCTTGTGGCAAACTAAAAGGAGTGATGCACAATTTTGATTTGATAATTGGACAGGAATGAAAGCATTATACTATGCTATAGGGGAAGACTGATAACAGGATTCAGAAGGTGGAGGAGGTGACTGAGAATGGTGGATGGGAAGTACAAAGGCAGGAAAAGTTCTCCCTAGTGATATAGTACAACATATTATTGGCACTATAACACCTCATGAGATTGAGAAGAGAATGGATACACCATGGTGGATACTAGACAATAAAGGTGAATTCTCAGTAAGATCTACATGGGATTATCTAAGACTGAGAGGGCAGGAACAAGAAATCTTCAAAAAAATATGGATAAAAGGGTTGCCATTCAAAATTTCCTTCTTCATGTGGAGATGTTGTAAAAAAAATGATTTGGCAACCACCACAGTAAAATTGGATATTGTGTAACACAGATGGAACATCTAGGAAAAATCTAGAAAGAGCACCATATGATTTTTGTGTGAGGGATACAGAAGGAGATATACTATATGCTCATACAGAGGAAACTGGATATGCAACAAATACAGAGGCGAAGACTTCGACAATTTTGGAGGCTATGAGATAGTGCATACAACAACAATTTAATAACATCATCATACAAACTGATTCACAACTGATTTAGAAGATAATTACTGAGGAATGGATGCCTCCATGGAATGTAGCAGGGTGGATTGAGGAGATTCAGGAGCTAAGAAAAGGAGTGTGTATAAATTCACACACATACTGAGGAAAAGGAATAAACTAGCTGACTATTTGGCAAATTAGGCTTTGGATGAAGGACCCGTGAAATGGCAGAATTTTATGGAAATAGACTTAACAGGTAGAAGAATAATCAACAGTGATAAGGCTCATATACCATATCTGAGAGTGAGAGCACATAAATGAGAAATACCAGACACCAACAACATGAAGATGAGCTATCTAATATCTCTTATGCAGGTAATCACATTGATGAGAAACAATTTCCTCTAGTTTTAAGAGCTATTTTGACATGATTTTTCATGTTAAGATAGCAATTTTACTTTATGATATTTCTAATTCATGTTGTCTTGCATGTAGGTAGAGATGCACCCTTTTTGAGAATAAAATGGATGTGACGAAGGAGAAACGAGCAAGAAAATAATGAATCAGGCGTGCGCGATCGCGCACCTAGACTTAAGATAGCGCATAAAAGTGCGGACAAGAGGCAATGAATCTGTGGTGGCTGCGCAATCGGTGTGCGTTCTGCCATTAAGCGTGCACGATCGCGTGGTGTGATTTTGGTAGATTTTAGTCAGGGCTATTTTCGATATTTTACGGACGAACCTTTGGAGCTATATAATGTGTTAACTCATCTAAATTTGGATATTTTTGGATCTTTTAGCGTAGAAACTCTTGGAAGCTTGCAGTATTCACAATTTTCATACTTCCTTCCATCGATTCAATACAGAAGTTTGGATCGAAAGTGATTGTAATGAATTCTAGTTTGCTTTCTTCTTCCCTATTTCTTATTGCAACTATTATGGAGTAGATTTTCTTAGGATTTTTGGCGGACATGATGTCTTGAGACTTATGTATGGATTAACTTTGTTCCTTGCTTGAATTGTCGTATGGAGTTTTGAACTTTAAGCATATGAATTCCTTATATTAGTTTAATCGAAAGAGGAACTACTTTATTGAATATTTATGCGAGCTTGTTGTGGTCGAATTGCAATTCTTGTTAGTAATTGTAAGAGCTTTCTTGAATTGTGTTTGACTAAAGATAGGAAGATATTCAAAAGAAATTTTCCATCTACTAAATCTGTTTGATAGTTTTCGCATATGTTCTTGAGTTTAATTTAGTCTATGCTTGACGGTAGTTAGTTCATTTGAAAGAAAAATTAAGTATCGCAGGTAGACTAATCATTCATTGAAATTGAAAGAGTCAACGAAACTTTTGAAAAGAACTGCGAGCGATTATTAATCCTGCATATTTCACATGCACTAGTCTCGTCATTGCCCTTATTTCTCTTATTGATAACAATGTTTGATCAATTACTATATTTTCATTATTCTACAATAGTAAAAGTTGTTACTCGTTGTTTACACAACAAAACTCTAAATATTGGATTCCCTGAATAATACTGAGCAAGTCCTTGTTAAATTATTAATTACACCAATTTCTGTGAAGATGATCTTAAACTATACAATTTTTTACTAGTGAGGCGCTTAAGAAAAATATAGTGTGTTCTGCTCGTCAAACATACAAGAGATTAATAGCAAAGAAAAGGAAATATACAAGCACAATACAGCAGCAAGATAGGAACAAACACACAAAATCAACATGGAAAAAGGAAAGAAGTGGAGATCATACCTGCTATGAGTTTTAGCATACGAGACTTAACGAGGGATGAAATCCAACATCAGAACAGCAGTTTCAACACCAACAAAATGAAGAATGATCAGAAATCATAGAGGGATACATAGATGGAGTACGAAAAATAGAAAGGTACCAACAAATGTGACTTACCTTGCATTTGTCAGAACTGGACTTTCGATGAAGAGATGGAGTGAAGCATAATGAAATCATCATCAGAGAGAAGAGGTCAAGTCAGTCAAACCTTTTGAAGGAATACTGTTAAGAATATATGTAGCCATTAGTAGAGCATGATGCCAAAACGACGGGGGTATGGAAGCATGAATTAGTAAAGTGCGGACAATATTATTAATGGTATGAATTTTACGTTCGGCTTTCCCATTTTGTGAAGACGTATGAGGGCAAGAAAAATGAAAATTGATCCCATTATTTGCACAAAATTTCCGAAACACCCAATTGTCATATTCTTTGTCATTATCACATTGGATTTTTTTTATTTTACGTTCGAATTGGGTTCTAATGAATGCTCTAAATTTTAAGAAGATGGAAAAAACTTGAGATTTTTTTGCTATTGGAAAAGTCCACAAAAATTTAGAATAATCATCCAAAAAGAAAATATAATACCGATGACCCAAAGAACTAAGAACATGAGACGTCCATAAATCACTATGAATAATATCAAATGGCATTAAAGTATGAGAATTAGAGTCTACAAATGGCAACTTAACTATTTTCCCTAAAGAACAAGATTGAAAATTCGGAGTGCTACGCTCACCCTTACAAGAAATAAAATTATTTTTCTCTAAGGAAGACAAAATAGACGATACCGGATGACCTAGACGAGCATGCCACAAGGAAGGAGCAAGGGCTGCAAACGCTGACGGCAAAGTTTGACTCGATAGACCGGAACATGGCGTGATAGGATAAAGATCTCCCCTACTATCACACCTCATGAGAGGACTCCCCGTTTTGAAATCCTTCACAGATAACCCAAATGGATCAAATTCTATGGACACGGAATTATCAGTGGTGAATTTTCGGACAGACACCAAATTTTTAATCAATTTTGGAGCGTGAAGGGTATTTTTCAAAATAAGGGGTGGATAAGGGGGAGACAATGTTTTATGACCATAACCACTAATTGGAATTGAATTACCATTATCAATAATTATACCACGATTGTTGCACAAATTGGAATAAGACGAGAGAGTACCTGAATCGGATGTCATGTGAGTAGTGACGTCGGTGTCCATGTACCAATTTGGGTCTGAAGGATTTATTCCAATCGTGTGCATCGCGGCTTCGATGTCGGTAGAAGTGGGTCCCGCTGCATGATGGACCTGGTGGGGCCAAGGCCTGCCTCCCTGCTGACCCGGCACTCCACTGGATCGCTGGACCGAGATAGTGGAATAAATCCACTGAAGGACGATGGCATCAAGCGTTGTCCATAACTTAGGATCATCCTCACGTTGAGGCACCTCCGTATCCTCAGGAGCCAAGGGATTATGTGATGTATAACTTGATGCGAGTGAGCATGAATTTTAAACAACTCGGCCCACGTCGCGTATTGGACGTTTTCTATTTCAAGAATGAGAGGTATGTGATTCTTGATGTTAGAAACATCACGTGCAGGATAAAACGTGCTCTTTGTCGTTGACATAACGAAAGAACAATAGGTGATTTTGTAGAAAATTTGAGAAGAGAGGAGGTAAAATTTAACACAAAATTCGAGAAAGGGGCACGGAAATTGATGCAGTTTTTGGCCGAGAAGGGGCACGAAAAATCGAGAGAAGTTTTGGAGAAGAGCGGAAGCAATTTAGTCCTAGACTTATGATATGAAAGAAATAATCCCTTAATTATTTTCATTGATTGAAAGAGTTTATATACAATTTACATATTTTCATAATATGAGAATCATATTCCTATTCTACTTCTAAATCCTTATTCTACTTGGACACTAACTATACAATTATGATAAGTATACAATACTAATTACACTCAAATACTACCTAAACTAATATACAAAATCTGAAATATACATATGATATATTGTATATCATATGTATATTTAACACTCTCTGTCTGTTTGAGTTTCTTCGATTTTTCTTTTCGTCCAAATTACTATTTTCAATATTTTGATGAAGTGGAGAACTTTTAATATTTTACTTTTTCTTCTCACTCATATTATTATATTTAATATTTTGATGAAGTGGAGAGCTTTAAATATTTTTATTATAGTTGGGACTAAATCATATTTACTAAATTTGGTAACAATTTAATTACTAAAAAAAACATAAACCCTAGAGTACCATTTTTCTCCTATATAAACTCAAATATGGTCTATCATTTTTTCATCCATCACATGTCATCCAGCTGCTATATGAAGACAACTAACAACGAAGAAGATGTTGGAATTCAATTCCAACAGAATCCTTAAATGGATTAATCAAAATTGAGTCAATGAATCACCAAGGTCAGTTCTTTCTCTTAATATAGACTTTTATTATTTGATTAATGTTCTATTCATTTATTCATGGCCTTTAAGTATTTAGATATGAGTATATAGGTACTGAAGTCTTGCCGCTCGAATCATCTCTTTGTCAGATATCATGGTATGTACAAGAAATAAACTAGTTATTTTTATAATAACATTATATGAAATTTGATTTACACCCTCTATTTCAAATTTGATTTTAAGTAGCATCATATTTAATGAAAAGTTTTTGACTGATGTTATAAACTTAATCTTTATATTTAAGTTTTCTATTACCAAAAAGCTTTTTTCTTGTCCTAGAAAGAGTGGTCGATCTAACATTTAATACGGTTGGTAGAATCTCATTTTTCCCATCTGCAAAGAGTGGTTTAAATAATAATGTTATCAATTTGAGTATTCAATTTTGATAAAATATTGATTTTTAAACCATTTCAATACTAGCATAGTACTATAAAGAGAAACATGTTATATCTAAATTTTAAAAGCTTAATATTTTGCGTTTTTAGAGTCATGTTATGTTGGCCTTGCAGGACAGCAGCCGAGGCATATCTTGTGGGATTTTTTGAAGACGCAAATCCATGTGTCATTCATGTCAAGCGTGTTATAATCATGCCTAAGGATATGCAGCTTGCTAGAAGAATTAGGGGAGAAAGATCTTAGAGTACTCTACTTTGTCATTGCTTAGATTGCTAAAGTCTTTTCACAATTTGTGTTGGTTTTGCTTCTTCTAATATTTGTATTAATAGTTTATAGATACAAATGGATGTGGATTAAATGAATATTTGTAACGACTCATTCGATCAATTTGAGTATTAGAACCCTCAAAATGATCGGATGGGTCATTACAAATATTCATTAATCCACATCCATTCATATCTATAAACTATCAATACGAATATCCGAAGAAGAAAAAACCAATACAAATTGAAAAAAAGCTTTAGCAATCTAAGAAACGATAAATCATAACATTCAAAGATCTTTTTCCCTAATTCTTCTAGCAAGCTGGATATTTTTGGGCATGATTATAATACGCTTGTCATGAATGACACACATATTTGTTTCTTCAAACAATCCCACAAGGTATGCTTCAGCTGCTTTCCTGCAAGGCCAACACAACATGACTCTGGAAACACATAAAGTTAATCTTTTGTGTTGATGTTGGATGGATGTTGTGACAACATCTGTAAATGCTCAGGACAACATCTTATGAAAATAAGAATGTTGCCTGCGATATTGTGACAACATTCTTGACAACATCTCTATAACGATTTTGTCTATTCTTCCGGCCAAAACAGGCTGTGTTACTGTGAGTAAAAAATGACATAGGCAAGCTTACAATGATGCTGTGTTTAAAACGTGGTAAAAGAAACAGTCAAAGCTTGGAGAGGAAGCAGCGTGAAGACCAAGTCCAGAACGTTGAGCTTTTTAAGGAGCAAGAATCGGTCCAAGCTGAAGCCTTCTTTTACTCAACCTCCGCAACCAATCAGTGAGGATTTCAAGAGAAGTTTCACACTATAAATAGAGGGGAGCTTCAGAGTATCGATATCCAGAATTGAACGAGAAGAATTACCAAGAGAGCTCTCGGATATTCACCTTAGAAACTGGATCAACACACTTAGCCTAAAGTAGTATAACAACATCTAGTCCTACATTACTATTGCTGCCCAGATTCTAGATCAAACTTATATTTCAAGAAATTGTAATAAAGATGTTGTATTTGTCTTTTTAGATCTTTTTAACTTTAGGCTGAAGTCATCTGCGACTTCACTTTTGTTTGTAATTTCTTTCACATTTATTGTTTAATCTTATAAAAATAAATTCATTTGTAATTGTATATTATTTATACAATTCTTTGGTCATCGACCATCAAGGGATATATTAATATATAACCTTGAAAATATAAACTTTGTGTCTCTTTACTTTTCCGATGCATTTACTCTATAAAGGTTTATAACTGTTTTATCACAATGTTGCCTCAGATGTTGACACAACATTGAAGGTAACATCCAGAAACTGTTTTAATTGTTCTAGCTGTTACAGTTTTATTCTTACATATTATTGCTTATCCGTAGCCCCGGACCCAACAAGTGGTATCAAAGCCAACACTTGATACAATAAGTGTTTGATTCTGAATATTACGGCTATGGAGTCAGCTATACAAAACGTTGGTAGACTTCCAACTCTTGACGGAACTAACTATGCCTATTGGAAAATTCAACTACGTTCGCACATCAAATCCATTGATGTTCGAGTTTGGAGATCAGTTTCCGAAGGCTATGTGATTACCAAGTACCCAGCAGACGAGGATGGTGATGTATTTACCAAACCCGAATCTGAATGGACCGCGGAAGAGATAAACAGTGCGAGCTTCAATGAAAAGGCCCTAAATGCGATATTTGGATGGGTAGATCTCTATATGTTTAAACTCATTCAGAATTGTACTACGGCCAAGGACGCTTGGGAGACCTTACAAACTCATTGTGAAGGTACCTCGAGTGTACGACGTACAAAGCTTCGCATGATTTTGAGCCAATACGAACGCTTAAGGATTGAAGAATCTGAAGACATAAAATCCTATTTTGAAAAGTTAATTGACATTGCTAATCAGTGTCAAGTGTTTGGTTCTCCTTTAACCAACACACAACTTGTGGATAAAGCTCTCAGATCTCTTCCTGAAAGATTTAATACTAAGATTTGTGCTATTAAAGAGGCCCATAATCTTGCTACTATGGATTTACATGCCTTGATGAACATCTTTCAAACATATGAGATGAACATGAAGAGCCAAAGAGATCTATATAAAAATAAGACTTTGGCACTCCAAGGACAAACCTCAAAAACTGAATTGAAAAACGAGGAAGAAAACTTAGAGGAACTGGCAAATGGTGCAAATGTTGCCTTATTTACTCGTCGATTCAATTCGATGGTGAGAAAGATCAACAATGATCGCAATAAATCCAAATACAAACAGCATCAAAACCCACTCTTCAATAAACAGCCGAATAGGTCACCTTCTGAGCAAAGAAATCATAATTCACTGAGGAAATCTAACTCCGACAGTACCAATTTCAATCCCAAACAACTCGAGGGAGTGCAGTGTCATGCATGCTCGAGTTGGGGACACTACTCTAATGAGTGTGCAAACTCCCTTAGAAAAATTAGTAAGGTTATATGGGTAACTCTCAGTGATGATGAGAACGAAGAGGAGGAAGGAGATCAAGAAGAAGAACCACATGCAATGCTGGCAGCCATGTTCGAACACTCACTGTCCGACGATGAAGATGTTGTTGACAATATTGCGACAACATCAAGAACAACATCAGACTCAACATCTGGAATGTCTTTAACATCAGAGAGGTATGTATACTTTGACTATTCTGATGTAAATTGTTTTAGTGGATTTAATTCTTCATCTGAGGCTGTAAATTTGGATCTAGTTGACTCCAAAGACGACGTGATAAAGGAATTACAAAATCTTTGTAAAGCCTTAATCACTGACTCTGAGCAACTAGACTCAAAAGCAAAATTATTGGCTCTTGATAATAGCAATCTGAAAGGCACAATCAACAGATTAGAGGTGCTACTTACCAAGAAGGACCTATAGCTTGGTAAGATTCGTGCACGATTGAACGTAGCTGAGACCACCTTTCAAAGGCTCAACATAGGAACCTCCAAACTGGATGAAATATTGAACTTCAATAAACCTACAAGGGCTGGGCTTGGGTACCAATCTCCTAGCAAAACAAATACTTCCAGAATCCATAGTCAAACTGAGAGGATAAAATTTGTCAAAGAAAATCCGAGTAATTCTCAAATCACTAAGATTGGATTGAAGTTTGTATGTAGCTTCTGTAAAAAGTCAGGACATCTTATGCCCTACTGCTACAAACTTCAAAACTCTGCACTCAGAATATTGCCTAAAATGTCGTCAGCAATATTGCCCAACATCGCTGACAACATTCAAAGCAACCAACCTGAAAGCTGAAGGAAGAAAAAGAAATGGGTACCCAAGCTGAATCTGAAATGTAATGTTTGCATAACTGCTTTGCGTACTAACATTACAGGTTCTTGGTACTTCGATAGTGGTTGCTCACGTCATATGACAGGTACCAAAAGTTTATTGAAGGAGTATGGAGTATTCAATGGAGGATATGTGACCTTTGGAGGAGGAAGTAAGAGTAAGATAATTGGTAAAGGAACTCTTAATGTTCCG
This sequence comes from Anisodus acutangulus, assembly GCA_029783415.1. NCBI lineage: Eukaryota > Viridiplantae > Streptophyta > Magnoliopsida > Solanales > Solanaceae > Anisodus > Anisodus acutangulus. The sequence continues at coordinate 11,310,402 of CM056509.1, forward strand.
GATGTACCAGCCTTGAAAAATGTTCTTCATGTAGAAGGTTTGGTTGTTAATCTTCTTAGCATAAGTCAACTATGTAATGATGATCTCGAGGTGAAATTCAACAATCTTGGATGCAAGGTTACAGATTCTGCAGATAAATGTGTCATGTCAGGAACCCGAACTGGAGATAATTGTTATCTAGTCGATAGACAAGAGTTTTGCAACTCCGCAAAGGTAGGTGACTTGACACTTTGTCATCAAAAGTTGGGACATGTCAACTACGGCACCTTGGAGAAGCTGATCTCGTTTGAAGCTATCAGAGGCATTCCCAGACAGGATCCAAAAGATAAAACACTGTGCGAAGATTGTTTGAAAGAAAAGCAGACCCAAGTCTCTCATAATGTTGTCCAACGTGACGGACAACATTCAGGTACGTCTCATTGTTTCTAATTATTGCATATGAATCTTATGGGTCCAATCAAGGTATATAACCTAGGAGGGATGAGATATTCTTATGTGATAGTAGATGATTTTTCCAGATTCACTTGGATCTATTTTTTAAAGGAAAAATCAAAAACCTTTGAGATGTTTAGAACACTTTACTCTAGGATTAAGAATCTGTTTTGTTCTTCGATTTTCAGAATTAGATCTGATAATGGAAAGGAGTTTGAAAATCAAACCTTTGCAAAATTTTGTGAAAAAGAAAGGCATATTCCATGAATTTTCGGCACCAAAAACACCACAACAAAATGCGGTTGCCGAGAGAAAGAACGGAACTTTACAAGAAATGGATAGAGTTATATTAAGTTCTAAGCAATTGTCAAAGAGGTTTTGGGAAGAAGCCTTGAACACGGCATGTCACATAACTAATAGAATCTATTTAAGGCCAGGGACCAAGATGACACCCTATGAACTGTTAAATGGAAAGAAACCTACATTGTGGTACTTTCATGTCTTTGGGTGTGTGTGCTATATTCTTAATGACAGGGATCAACTAGCTAAATTTGACTCTAAGAGTGACAAGGGAATATTCGTTAGCTACTCTCAGAATAGCCATGCTTACCGAATATACAATCTTCGGACAAAGACCATACAGGAGTCAGTCAATGTTATTTTTGATGACCTGCTGGATATATCTGGTAGATCTTCAGAAAACAACATTGTGGTTGCAGTTGAAGAGGAGCAACCCACTGAAGAAACAGATGTTGTCCCGACATCAGAAGAAACATCTGAACCTCAAAGAGTCTGCTACTAAACTGAATGATCAAGTGAGAAGAGACCCTCCATCGAGGATTAGAAGGAACCATCCACCCGATCAGGTGATAGGGGGAGTTTTTGAGATGAGGCGTACAAGATGGAAAGAGCCAGTGAATTACCGAGAAATAGTAAGGTATGTGTGCAAGTCCACCATATATCAACATGTAAGTCTTTCTTGTCTTACATCTACTTTGGAACCTAAAAATATTGGGGAAGCATTAAAAGATAATTTTTAGATTCAAGCCATGCAAGAGGAGCTTGAACAATTTGCCCGAAATGAGGTTTGGGACTTGGTACCACGACCCAACAACACAAATGTTATTGGGACCAAATGGATTGGGACCAAATGGATATTCAAAAATAAATCAGATGAGTTAGGGAAGATTGTTAGGAACAAAGCTCGACTTGTTGCTCAAGGATATACACAAGTAGAAGGTATCGACTATGACGAGACCTTCGTTCCTGTGGCTAGAATTGAGTCAATAAGATTGTTTCTTGCTATTGTTTGCTATCTAAATATTACCTTGCACCAAATGGACGTTAAATGTGCCTTCCTCAATGGATACTTGGACAAAGAAGTATATGCTGAACAACCAAAGGGATTTGAGGATCCTCACCATCCACATCATGTGTACAAGCTCAAGAAAGCTTTGTATGGACTAAAACAAGCACCACGTGCATGGTATGGTCGTCTAACTGACTTCCTTGTTGAGTTTGGTTTTACCCGTGGAAAAGCTGACAGAACATTATTCATTAAAAGACACGGTGTAGATGTAATAATAGCTCAAATCTATGTTGATGATGTTATTTTTGTTTCGACTACAGAATCACTCTTGAAGTCGTTTGTCGAAGCAATGTCGACAACATTTGAGATGAGCATGATTGGAGAACTAACATTTTTCTTAGGCTTGCAGATTAAACAGAATGAAGATAGGATCTTTGTATCTCAAAGCAAGTACGCCAAGAATCTTATTAGGAGATTTGGTCTGAAAAATGCTAAACACATGAAGTCTCTAATGGGCTCCACGCAACAGGTATGTAAAGACGATGTTGGACAAGATGTTGACCCAACATTGTACCGATCTATGATAGGTAGCCTTTTATACCTTAATGTCAGTCGCCCCGATATCATGTTTAGCATATGTGTTTGCGCCAGGTTCCAAGCCAGTCCCAAGGTATCTCATCTTAATGCTGTGAAACGTATCATTCGATATGTTGCCGGTACAAGTGACATGGGAATTTGGTACTCCAAAGACACTAAACCTAATCTAATAGGATATAGTGACTCGGATTGGGCCGATGATGTAGACGGTAGAAAAAGCGCTAGTGGTGGGTGTTTCTATCTTGGCAATAATCTAGTCTCATGGTACAGTCGTAAACAAAATTATGTATCACTCTCGACTGCCGAATTTGAATATGTGGCAGCCAGAAGTTGTTGTGCTCAACTGATTTGGTTACGACATATGCTAGATGACTATGACATATCTAATAACTCCATGATTTTGTACTATGATAATCTGAGTGCTATTAATATTTCCAAAAATCCTGTTCAGCATTCACATACAATGCACATAGACATAAGACATCATTTTTAAGAGACTTAGTGAAAAAACAGCTAGTTCAAATCGAACATGTTGATACTCTTTTTCAACTGGCTGACATTTTTACCAAACCTTTAGATTACGAGAGATTTTCTAGCTTGAAAAAATCTCTTGATCTCTGTTTTCTTGGAAAATAAGGCATGCTAGGTAGATGTTGTCAGAAATGTTGTCCTAACATTCTGGGTAACATTTACTGTTGAGTCAATATACAGGATAAGTGTTGTAGTGATGTTGCACTATTTTTCAAAAGATTCAAGCATGACTCTAAAAGGACAAGATATGAATGCAATACCGTTCTGGGAGTATCATAAGAAGGCGAAGCCTCTACTAAAAAATTTGGATGTATACAAAAAGAGCAAAGCTCTAAGATTGGTATCGTTCCTATTCTATAGGAGTACCACGTGCTTCAAAAAGGTTGAAAATTCCTCAATATTTTTTTAATCTGTATGTGTCCAACTAAGTTGATTAAGGACAATGGTAAAATGTTACATTAGTCCAGTGATCAGTCTCATAGGGAACATATACGAAAATATCATCTGCCAAATCAGAAAATCATTGGAGTCTCATAATGTTTGTTTAACTTTGAAATGTTTCCAACATCATCAACAACATCGTGTTCCAGTACATTGATCAATCTGGTTTATCTTATTTTATTCTTGTTTTTGGTATTTAACACGTCTCTGTCTTTAACGAAAAATCCAAAAATTCTGGAGGACCGTTTTTATTTAAATTTTAAATGATGTTATGTGATGTGTAAATCCTTTATTTTAGGTATATAAAGAGTTTTTATTCTTCTATACAATCTAAATTTAAGGAAAAGGAGTTTGAGTGTAAGTATATTTTGTCATAATGAAACCACATATTTTTGTCTTGGAATTGTCACATCAGCCAATCCATCGAATCATGGCAGCCCAAACACCACCGTCATTTTTCAAAACCCAAAGTTTCTCTAACACACCCAAATCTTCAAAACCCTCTCCCATGTCCATTTCCCCAAAATTCACAAACAACAAAGATTATTCCCCAATGTCTACTAGTCCAACAAATAGCAACAAGGTTTAGAAGCATTATACTTCCATCAATGACTTGAAACCGGTCGAGGAGGACTGCACACAAGCTATGATCCTACTTGGTTCAAATAAGACATTACAGGTGAGCTACCTAGGCGATAATGAAAACCCAATCGATGTTAATACAATATTTGATTTCTCAAACCTTGCCTCAAGACAGTCAAAATCGACATTTCCGACGTGAAGGTCAAAAATAGTTTTCGAAAACCAATTCGGTGACAACCAGTCTGCCAAAATATCCAGGGAAGAGTCGACTTTCCCTGTTGATACTACCACTAGCAGCGGCACTGACACCGATTTCAGTGTGCCTAGTTCTTCCAGAACTCCATCAACTTCCACTCCACAAGCAGAAACTGAGAAGGAAAAATAAGAAGAAGAGATGTCAGATGACATACCTCTACGGAACTTCATTCCTAAAGGGGTCCGCAGAACATATTGGACTTTTGATAAAAATGTTTCCTCAACATCAAAGGCAACAGACGAGAAAATGGACCCAGACTATGTTTCTCCAATATCTGAGGCAACACCTGCAGCCACCTCATCCGAACAAGAAAACATAGAATTTGAAACAGATTCTGAGGTAATTCCCTACTCTTCCATGTTTCAAACGAAATCATGCTCCAGTAATTGGAATTGGTTTTAAAATAGAGGAGTTAGAGGGGAGAAGGTGATTGACCTAACTTCATTCTCCACAAATGGTTTAGTTGATTTCTTAAGTAGTCGAAAGATCTTAAGCTCTGTATCTGGTAAGAATCCTTATTGTGATAAGGTGATTAGGGTGTTCTATGCTAATCTGACGCTTGCTGTTAGGGACAAAACCTCGAAGAAATTTGGGAGAGTGTACCTATACAACAAGGTATACAATTTTACACCTAATATCATCAACTCCACTCTGGGATAATTGTTAGTGAAAGAGAACCTCAACCAAACCTCACTGTGGAGGAACTCAATTCAATGATCAAGTACCTTACGGGGAATTTGATCACTGTTTGGGCTCCTCGCAGTCATATGTCAAAACTCACTGCCTTTGTAATTGTAAAAAGAAATTCATTTGTAATTGTATATAATTTATACAATTCTTTGGTCATTGACCATCAAGGGATATATTAATATATACCCTTGAAAATATAAACCTTGTGTCTCTTTACTTTTCCGCTGCATTTATTCTATAAAGGTTTATAACTGTTTTATCACAATGTTGCCTCAGATGTTGACACAACATTAAAGGCAACATCCAGAAACTGTTTTAATTGTTCTAGCTGTTACGATTTTATTCTTACATATTCTTGCTTATCCGTAACCTCGGACCCAACATTTTGAATTTTAGATATAGCACGATTCGCTTTCTAGTACTATGTTAGTATTGAAACTGTTTGAAAATTAATATTTTATCAAAATTGAATACTCAAATTGATAACATTATTATTTAAATCACTCTTTGCATATGGAAAAAACGGGATTCTATCCATCGTATTAAATATATAGACCATTTTTTCTAGGAAAGAAGAAAAGTTTTTTGGTGATAGATCCATTAAATAAGATACTAATTAAAATCAAACTTTAAATGGAGGGTGTAAATCAAATTTCATATGATACTTTATAAAATAACTAGTTTATTTATTAAATATATCATGATATTTTACAAGGAGATGATTCGAGCAGCCATATCTATATATTCATATCAACATACTTAAAGGCCAAGAATAAATGAATAGAACATCAATCAAATGATAAAAGTTTATATTAAGAGAAGAACTGAGCTTAGTGATTCATTGATTCAATTTTGATTAATCCTTTTATAGGATTTCGTTGGAATTGAATTTCCTTCTTCACTGTTAGTTGTCTTCATGTAGCAACTGGATGACATATGATGGATGAGAAAATTATAGAACATATATGAGTTTATATAGGAGAAGAATGGTGCTCTAGGATTTATGTTTTTCTTTAGTAATCAAGTTGTAACCAACTTTAGTAAATCTGATCTAGTCCCAACTATAATAAAAATATTAAAAGCTTTCCACTTCATTAAAATATTATATATAATAATTTGGGCGAGAAAAAAAGTAAAAATAGTAAAAGTTCTCCACTTTATCAAAATGTAAAAAACTGTAATTTGGACGAGAAGAAAAAGTACAGAAACTTAGAAAGACAGAGCAAAGTCATGGGCATAAAAATCTCAAAAGCCCTATTCATTCCCAAACTATTAACTTTTACTTTTTTTTGAATAACTATTAGTAGGCTCTCCAAAGGACTTTAACAAATTAATATTTTATTCAGAATAATTAATTTTTCCACTAGATTAAAAGGATCAATATTTTTTTGATTGGCAATATACAAGTGTATGATCCTGAGATGTCTCCAGTTGATATCATAGTTTTCAAGGAACTGGGTATTGAGGTCTTGACGATTCATGAAGATTGTAAGAGGCAAGTTCGGATACCAACAATGTTCTACATGCCTCATCCTAATTATTATCATACTATTTCTTTACACATATGCGTTCACGTGTATACCGAGTCTTGAAGCTATAGCATTTTATAATTTTATAATTTTATAATATTTTTGAATTTGAGCCTTGGAGTAACTGGTAAAGTTGGTGTCATGTGACCAGGAGGTCATGGGTTCAAGCCGTGGAAATAGCTTCTTGCAGAAATGTGAGTTAAGGTTGCGTACAATAGACCCTTGTGGTCCAACCCTTCACCGAACCCTGCGCATAGCGAGAGCTTAGTGTATCGGGCTGTCCTTTTTCTTTTTTATAATATTTTTAAATTAAAACAAAATTTTAAGCAACTATACATGAAAGAATAAACTACAAGTTTATGTGGATAATCCATCTAGATCATCATATTATGACTTATATGTTAAAATTAGAAAAATTAAATATGGGTTAAACCTTCAAAAATGAGCAATCAAAGTCTAAATCTGGGAAGAACAAGACGTTTCATCAGTAGTAGTATTTCTTTTTACTTATATCACCGTTAAAGTTTGTAGTTTTAACTCTAGACAATCATATGAGTTGATATCACTTTTTATCAATTGGTTAAAGTTCAATTTTTAGATTACTAATATTGTTAATGTTGTCTTTAGGGGTATCACGATCCAAAATTTCATTTGTGCCATGAAGGTACCTATTCTAAATTCAAAGGCGAACCCCAATAAAATATTAATCGAAACAGAAAGTAAGTATGGAAACAGAAGTAAACAACCTGAATATACTCAAATAGTCTAAATACTCATAAAGAAACAACTCTAAGTCAAACTGCTCCCCAAAATGTGAAAGTTATAAGTACAAGAGCTATTAATTCAAATACAAGTCTGGAAAGTACTACATAAGACTTCTGAAAAAAGGAAAGACAGAAAATAAAGATAGGAGGAAGTCCGATGCTGTGGGACTATCATTAGCTCACCCTAGACTCCAGGATATGCCTCACTGATCAACAAAGTCCCAACCTCAAACTCCACTCGTGCTCGAATGGGTACCTACACACAAAAGGTGAAGCAAGTGTAGAGTGAGTACGGAAAGCACGTGTACCCATCAACATCGCTGACTAATCCTAAACTATAGTGGAGGCGAGGGTTGGTACTCCCAGTGATCACTTACTTGCTTCGTTAGCATCAATAGTTACACTTTATATCCATTCCAACAATTTAAGTAAAAAATCTACAACTAAACCAAGTCATAAAGTTCATCACTTTTCACGTATAGTTACAAAGGTACCTTTTCATCAATTTAAGCATGTTATAGTTGCAAAGACCGAATCTTTATATAATCTAGGACACATATATCCGTAAATATTCAACATTTCCACACATTAAGGAAAGAATAGTCATAAATGTTGACACCTAATTTTTACCCTCCAATCATTTTATTTAATTATTCAAAGTTTTCAAGTCACATGCAAAGTGAAATATACTTTTTATAAAATAAAATATGATTTTATAAAATTATTCCAAGAATATTTTGTCATTTCATTTGACAAAATACACTTGGTAATTGCTCATTAATTATAATTTTGGAATTTGAACCGATAATTTTAAGTATAATTTTTTTAAAGGAATTCTCAAAATCAAAGAATTAGTGTTCCGCTCAGTCAAAGTCGATAATTTGTCAAATTAAATACGATAAAGGAATTACATCTCAATTTCAAGCATGTTATAAAATTAAAAAGACATTCACATGATTTTTAATTTATTTATTCCTAATTAGTGTCAAATGCGGGCTTAAAATGAAGTTTTAGTTTTAATTTAGGATATTTATGTTATTACTTAACCATTTATAAATTTAAAATGTGACCATATTTACAAAATGTGGTCATGATTAATATGAGGTGTCTTAAAAATGCATTTGGGTCTCATCCCATTTAATTCGTTCGAGCCCAAGGCAATTTAGCCTATGACACGGCCCAGGCCCAACTCCTTTAGCTTAAGGAGCAGGGGGAAAATCCCCAATCCCTCATTTGTTACGATTAAACCCTAAGATCCGCATGGAGGCTTCATCTTCTTCATGCCAAAAATGTCAGAGAGCAGAGCCCCACGCCTCCTTTTGCAGTTGTGCTCATTCAAATGGGGAAAAGGCATTAATGGCCTTTGCCTTCATCCCACCAGAGCCCACAGTCATGACATATCACCACCACAAGGTGAGGTCGCTCCTCTAGTTATTTTTATTTTTCTGCGATTGTTTTAATTGTTCTTATCTCAAATTCTTAGCTTTGATTGATTAAGAATCAAATTGGAGGGAATTTTCCTCCCAATTTGAGTTTTCCCACATCGAACTCAACGGGTCTTCTAGGGTTTCATCTTACACGATAAATACAACCATTTGTTCTTCAATTTAGGGGTCGGAAATTTGATTACTGCTTATGCATTTGTCACGAGCTGAATTGAGTTTAAATTAGGTTAATTAAGCTTAATTTGGGATCCTAGCCCTTTGACTGAACTCATACCTAGCTAATTAGTCTTTCACAATCTAAAACCTTTATTTTTTTCGTGTGTGATTGTGAGTCTCGAGGTCCTGAAGTGAAAAGCAAGCCTCAATTCGACCTTTCGGCTGCCTCCACACAAGGTAATTCCATTCCCTTTTTAATTTTTTTTCTAAATTTCATTATGTAATCTATTTTTTGGTGTCGTATGTATTGCATTGGCATGTTAAGCCACTGCTTATTTTATTTATTATAAGTATTAGTATAATTAGGCAGATAAGATGCTTAGTTATGTTAACTTAAGATATGATCTGTTATGATATGTGACATGACTGATTAAGCATGTTTTAGTTGGTATTAATCACTATTAATGTTCATTATTGTGACTGTTCTGAATCCCTATTACTGACTATTAGTGTTCAGTATTAATCACTATTAATGTTCATTATTAATCACTTCAAACCCTTTTTAATTCATACTTGTTATGTTGGTTATAGGATTAGTTAATCATTTATTAGACTGCTCTGAACCCAAAATCATGCTAAAATGTTGACATTTAATTATGTATGGATTGTTAGGATAGCTTAATGTTGTTTTAATTATGTATTAGCTATTAGGACAGTTTATGGTGTTAATTTAAAGTTATGAATAGAATGTTGATGGTATGTTGTTTATTTGACATGTGTGTCAGCTCTTGGAAATCATGTTTATCTTAAATATGTTATCAATATCCATCCTATCACCTAGAAATAGTTTATATCTAAGAATAAACTAAAAGGAATGATGTATCAGTGTGTTTATGTTATTCTGAAGTGTATTGATGGATAAGAACCATTAGAATTAACATGTGTAGCTATAGGATGTCTAATGTGCTAATTTGAAACTTATTTGGATGTATATATGCATGTTTAAGTCAGTACGAATGTCTAGATGATGGTTTAAGGGTTAGTTTAACTATGTAGTCTTCATGAGGTAATCTCTATGCATTAGTTGAGGTCTGTTATAGTCATGAAGGGTCTGTCTAATTGATATGAGGTTTAAGTCGTTGGTTTGGAACTGTTTAGATCATGTGCAGAGGTGGATTAAGATGATATGATGGGCTGAAACTTATTCTGTCCATACTTGTCTATTTAAAAATGACTATTGCCTAAATTGACATTAAGAGGTGGTTAAAGAAGATCTGATTTGAATAACAAGATTAGCCTAAGTATTCTCTAACCACATACATTGCCTATTTAAGTTCTGGAGTGTAATGAATTTAACTAGTTGCCTTGAGCCATGTGTGAGTAACTGGAGTTTGTGTGATGATCTGTGGGCATGATGTGGGTGCTATAAATGTTGTCTGATAGTTAGTGTGATTGTATTCATCATAATTTAATCTTGTTGATTATTTGTTTTGCCTCTAAATGCATCCTAAGTGATCTTAAAGGATCCTAGTTCATCTTTACATATTCAGTTAGGTTTGGTCTGATTATTGTTGATTTGAATCATAAACAACATGTGTCGGTGTGTAATTGTGTGAGTCATGTATGAAAACAACTCCATATGCCTATCCATGAGCTTGTCCTATCTATGAATATAGCCCTTAAGTCATAACCTCCATGCTGTGTGATGTATTGACCTCTGCATATCTAGCTAGCCATGAATAAAACTGGGCTTCTCTTTGTTATATAAATGACAAGTCTTGGGTACATCTAACTTGGGCTTTCATTTGTGCCTCCCTTCTCATTTCCACTTCATCACTGTTTCCCTTACTGGGTCCATCGGTTCTTTCAGCCAAGCTTGAGCATCATTGAGCCCGGCGTAGTTAGCCGATTAGGCTGAGGCCCAGTCAAACATATTTTGATAGTCTAAATTAAAGGGAAGGTAGTATTTGCATGAAGGTCCAGCTATGGGTGAAAATAGCCAACTGGTGGGCTTCGGTTGGTCCACCAGCCTAAACTTTCTTCTTTACATTTTTGCGTATGTGTACTTGTATATATCTATGTAATAAAACTACTTTACATTAATGGAACCTACTATTATGGTTATAATCTAGGATAGGCAAACGATACATAGATAGTTTAGTATTAGATCGCCACAAAATGAATTTTAAAACTTATTCAAATTTGAAAATTGAATAAAAGAGGTTGTTTGGATATCAAAATTGGAAGCGAAGGAAACTAATTTTTCTGACTGATATTTAGATAAATTTGGACTTCAAATTCATGATTTTAATCTTAAAACTGAGTTTGGACTTTTGGGATTAAAATGGGATGTAAACGGATTTGCAAATGAGTCTCTCAAAATGGTTTTGGATGTTAAAATTGCATTTGTTAGACTTAGGGAGGTGAATTGGGATTGGAAGAATTGTTTAATAGTTGAAGGACCCCTAATCGGGTTCAAGTGATGTGATTTAAATAAATGGACTGTTAAAAAGGATCCAATTTTGGCCTTTGAACTTGTTTTGATTTGGCTTTAAATTGACATTTTTAAAGTAGTCTTACGAGCTAAGCTCAATTAAATGATTTTGAACCTTAAAGCCCATCTTGGACTTAATTTAAAGTAAGGATTTTGGACTATTAAAATATGACTTGATTTTTGGAAAATATAGCATGCAAAAGAGAATATAAAAGAAGTCATTTTCATACCATCTTTTTTCCGAAACTTCTCATTTTAAAGGAATTTTACTCATTTCAAAACCTTGAAAAGATGAAAGTGTAAAAATGGACAACATTATTGGACTAGACTTTGGTTTAGATAGATTTTTTAATAAATTTAAATAAATCTTTTCACACTGATTTTTCTAATTTACCTATAAATTAGGTGGTGACTCAAAAAACATTATCCAATTTAGAGCATCATTCAAATTTATAGTAGCTTTTATGTATTTACTCACATAAAAGTGAACCATAACATATCGCGACTCTGCTGGGGATAAATCTAGGTTCTTACCATAAGGGTTTCAATACAACATATTTTTTAAATGATATAAATTACTTATGTGTTTAAATACCATAATTATAATTGTCATTTATGCATTCATCTTCTGCCAAATGGCATGCATACATAATTGCATCAGTGCACAAAGGTGATTATGCGGATTTTGCAGTCACCCTCCAGTATAAAACTAAAAACATTTCTTTAGAACACGTTGAAGACAGAGTTGGTATGCGATCATCCAACAGTCGACAACGATTTACCCTGGGTTGTCCATTCGGGTCCCTAAAATCATTTGCTAAACCACTCTTGTACAACTAGGATAGAGCGAAGCCAAATCCCTTGAACTAGCTCATAATGACTTAGATAGGTTCGGGTATCTCAAACCTAGCTGGACCTAGTAGGTTGAATCCCTCGTATCTTGAAGGTCTATGACCCGATGGCATCGCATCCAACTACTTGCTATATGGAAGCATTAAATGTGCCTTGTGTGATAAACCATCACTCTTTGGGGGGGGGACTAATCGTGCTTTATTTTGTAGATGCATACTAATCTGAAATTCGACATAGTTATCGAGGCACCGAGATGCTACAACCCTCACACTATGGCCCAACCGCATTATAGGATCAGGATTCAAAGACTGAGATATAGGCTCGCCGCATTCAGAGACATGCTGATGATCGAGAAACCAATTATTTGGAGAAAATAGAGTATGACCTGGCCGTCATAGCCAGCCTGATCGCGGATCTCAAATTTGCTCACGAGTGTCTAGAGGACTTAGACGCTCTCATAAATGGAGCTATGGATGGCACCACAGATATGACCCCTCACAGAGAAGGGTCATTGGATTAGTTCACTTCTGATGTCTACTCATCTTAAGATCCAGTCCGCCCTTCGAAGGACCAAGAGAGCTCGGACTGACAGAGCTTCATCCTCAGCTATTGAAGGTGATTTTTTCTGATTTTACTACTTTTCATTTATGCTTTGTAACCCCAGTGGGGAAGATATTATTATTAATGAAATAATTATGGGGCAATGGTTTTAATTAACATTTGACACAGTTATGCTTCAAAACGATTAGAAAGCCTTGGAGTAACAAGGTATAGGAAAGCGAATATTATAACTGCTTATGTGCTATATAAACTGCTTATGTGCTTTCTTGTATTCGTTTGAACTTTTGATTGGTCCCACATTTCGAACACTAACCCAAAATAAAAACATAAGAAAATACAAAAACTGACTAAATTCACTTCCTCTTAAAAGGTTGATTTGCTACCGGTGGATACTCTAGACAGCCAAAGTGTCTCCTCACCAGTCATCGACCTGGTCAACAACGAAGAGACTGAGGAATCGCTTCAGCAAAGATTCACAAAGTAGACGCAAAGATTAAGTTGGCAAGAGCCAAGATGAAAGAAGTTGACGAGATCCCAGAATTCGTGTGAAATTTAGCTGAGGAATCCCCCGAGAGAAAACCACAATACCAGAACCTTCATGAAAAGGTCAAAAAGATGGTGGATGACTATTTCCCTCTGACACACCTACCTGAGGATGACCCAATACCGTATGGGGAAACAAGCGGGGCGCCCGAAGGAGTCACCCCAGTCATTGATGAAATTGCTAATCACTATGGGGAGCCATAAGGGCCTACCCATACATCATATCCGATGTGGTGGGTGATTGCCCTCAAAGCCTGCAATTCTCATTTCGGAGTTGCACTAAGGGAAGTGCGAAATATCGAGGTCTTCGATAGGATAAAAATTGTCGGATTGGCACACAATAGCTCACACGTACTCCCGACTTGTGCACCTCTCTTGCTCACAAGAGATGTTTATACTTCAAAAGCCAACTTATCCACGACACTGACGAATGTGTAGCCTTCAAAAGAATAGTTGTCAGACTGATTGACGAGAAAGTCATTCTATCCTGTGGGAGCCTCACTCTCTAATGGTCTATGAATCTATTATGTCTGGTGAAGAAATCACCATAGAGACACGACTTTGGTGTTATGACTTCAGTGCCTTTGAAGATTCATACGCATACATCTTATCACTTTTGGTTCGCACCGGCAAGGTTCGCCCACTCAAAACCACATGGAAACTCTTTGCAAGCACTTCAAGGACAAAGATATGATTGTACCATTAAAGGGCTCCCGGGCACGACATCGAAGAATATGAAGTTTTCAAGTTTGAGTTGGAGCATTTGGTTAACACCAGCCAGATTTGCCCCATTATACAAGGTCGCTTTTAAGAAAGTCGTTGGGAAATGCGTAGTCGTAAGGACGATGACTCGTCATGGCTTGGAGGAGAAGTCATCTTTTGGGTAGTTTAGGCGTCCCCTTTCTTGCTTTCAATCAAATATACCCCCTCCAACCTTTTTGTAAATGAAACCACGTCTGACCTGATGTCCCGAGAAGGGATACGTGGGAAACCCATATCGGGCTTAGTCAGGTTAAGATTCAGGTAGAAGAAATTAGGATATGATCTCTATGTAACCAGAACTACGGAAGGGCCTAATTTCCCGAAGAGGGATACGTAGGCAGTCTACATAAGACTTGGCCCCTATATTATATAAATTATAACCCCTATTTATAGGATAGTTTCTTGTTCAACGACGGTGTGGTGGAAAATCAACCATAGACCTTCTAACCGAAACCCTAAAAACCAAAACTGGCCAAAATGACCAAAATACCCCCGGAATGGAAAATCAATCAAGAGTTCGGATAAAATACATGAGTCTACGTGCTTTATTTGTAACTTATGTGTGATATCTTGCATTTATGATTTCTAACTAACGTCGTTTGTTTTTGAGTTATTTTTCTTCTTATAGAAAAGGGTCGATCCGTTGTGTTACACTGGCAAACTTCACCAGATCTAAAGCTACAACAACATCCCTAAATCAATAAGACAAAGCAATAATGACCGGTACTTTCGAGGATGCACGCAACAAGAATGCTTTGATTGAGGACGTTGTGCCTCAAGAACTCCAAAATGCCTCGTACTCCGAGGACGTGATCACTCTGCTATTTAAGAAAGTCGTTGACCTTCAAGAACAAGTGGCGAGAAATGAAGCTATCAACGCTGCTAGAGAAACATTTGTTGTTGAGGCTAGAAGGCCTCCGCCACATTTTCCATCTCTAAACTCACCTGTCACTGAACATTTTCCAAATGCATGTATTGGGGCATCACACCAAACACACCCCTAGTAAATGCTACCCACAGAGTTAGAACTTCTCATACAACACCTGTCTTTCAAACGCCACCTGCTTATGTTAATCCCAACATTCATCAAAACACTACTACACACACTACTTTCAAAGTTGTTGGTGCTCCCAAAAGTCGCCCGACACATCCACAGTATCCTTCCATACTCCAATCACTCCCATTGACTCCTCATTAGAACTTGACCACTACGAGGAGATGGAAAAAGAATGAAGGTTCGAACAGGACCGAAGAGACAAGGAAATAGAACATAAAATGATAAATCTATTCGAAAAGTCTAAAGGCTCCCGCAAAGCAACGGGATTGAGATATGATAATTTATGCATGCATCCAGACTTGGACTTTCTAGAGGGCTTCAAAGTGCCCAAATTTGAACTCTTTAACGACATGAGAAACCCCAAAGCCCATCTGAGAGCTTACTGTGACCAACTGGTCAGCGCCAAAGGAAATGCGACACTAATAATGAGGCTATTCAACTGAAGCCTCATGGGCGAAGCATCCGAATAGTTCGCAACTCAAGACATTCGTCACTGGGAATTATGGGAAGAAATGGAGGGAGTTTTCATGGATAGGTTCTACTTCAACATAGAAAACGTGCTTGACTGTTACTCTTTGGAAAAGATTAGATAAAAGTCAATAGAAACGTACCGCGAATATGCAAGTAGGAGGAGGGCCAAAGCCGCTCGAGTGCAACCTCTGATGAGCGAGGAACCATACATGGTCCAGGTGTCACAAGTAGTCATTTCGGCTCCAAGAAAAGAACTCGCAATCGTTGCCCAAGGAATGACAAGGTCGGGAAGGTGCTATATTCTCGAAGAGTTGGTGCAAGAAGTGCCCCTCAAGGAAACCAATCAAAGAAGGCCCATCACCGATGGGGAGGACGAGGACTTTTGGCGCAAGATGCAGCCGAAAGATTACTCTATTATTGAACACTTGCAGAAAACACCGGCCAGAATATCGGTGATGTCGTTGCTTTTGAGCTCTACACAATATCGTCAGGCCTTAATGAAAGTGCTAGACGAATTCTACATCCCAACAGAGACGAGTAGTGAAACATTGGTCGACATAATAGGCCACGTCATTGGGGCTCGTCAGATTTCATTCACTACTAATGAGTTTCCAAAAGAACGAATGGCCCACAACAAGGCCCTCTTCATCATTATCAAATGTCGAGTCAAGGTTATCTCTTGAGTGCTAGTTGATAATAGGGTTTGACTTAATATATGCCCCGATTATACATTGAAGCAGTTGTGTTACGACATTGGAAAAATACGCCAAAGCCATACCAATGTAAGAGATTTTGATGGGGCCAGCGTGATCCCGCAAGTGAAGTGGACCTCAATAAATAAATGGGGCCCACCGAGTTCACCACTAAATTTTAAGTTATTGACATCAGTGTCGACTACAATCTCCTACTGGGGAGACCATGAGTATATATGGCCGGAACAGTTCCATCATCCCTTCACCAATCAGTAAAGTTTGTTTGAAAAGACCATGATGTTGTAATCCATGGAGCGGGTAGCATTCATAACTATCCCAACAACTTTGTGCTGGTAATAGAAGAAGTCTCAACAGATACAGACTTCCATATAGTGGAACTTATGGGAGTTGCCAACCAAGGGAATAATAAAGAGATCCCAATGCCAACAGTCTACAAAATAATTTCTATGACCATGATTTAGAATGGATTCGAACCCAACAAAGGTCTAGGATGAGAGCTCCAAGGCATCCTAGAACCAGTGTCAACTCCGTCCAACGAGTACAATTTTGGTATTGGGTACACACATAGCTCCGAAGAAGCCTCTGATGCTGAGCAGAAAAGAGAGGCTCTCCAAGATACTGCAAGCCATTCCCGGGTCTATACTAGTCATTTCCTGTCCTCATTCCCATGCACAACGGCAGGAATCCAAAAGAAGGTTTAGGGATGTTGTTCCGGGAGGAAGAGTGTGTCGTAGTGCTAGAGGAATGCTTTGAAACAACCACCATCCGCGACGATGATCCAAATGAGCAACTTTCCAATTGGACCTCTACCCCCACTTTGGGCTCCTCGATAGAGAGAATTTTTAAATCTATTTTTAAAAATCAATGGAAATCAGCTAAAGCCCCGAGAATTCACCATTTATGTCTTTACTCTTCCACATGTTGGTTCAAAAATGGAAATGACTCGACGTTGATCCAAGTCATGACCACAGTTTGTACTTTTTGTTAAATCAATGAAAAGCCTCGATTTACTGAAAAACAGTCTCTTTATGTATATATAACATGTTTTTACACACTAACATTGCTTTGCCTTGTTTTTTAGTAATAATTGTTGACACATAATTTTTATCCTCTATTAATTTTATTTAATTATTCAGAGTTTTGACTCACATACGGAGTAGAATATGCACTTCATAAAGTGAATATGATCTTAAAAAATTGTTTCAGGAGTATTTTGTCATTTCATTTGACAAAATATCACTTGGTATACATATTGTATATCATATCTTAATTTTTTCATAATTTCATCATTAATTACGTCACTCATTTATAAGTATATAACCTCATTCACAATGAAATTCTACTTTAATAACGTCACTCATTTTATGTCAAGTTTGTTAATGACTCATTATTTCTAATATTAAGAGGTGTAGTTTCCAAAATTAGAATAATAACACGGTTATGCTAAATGAATAAAGTAAAAAAATATGAGCAATTACATGGAACCACAAGAATTAAAGATTGGGAATGAGAAGAAATGAAATGAAAGAAAAATATATTTTAAAAAATAATAATAATTTTAAAGTAAAAATTACAAAGAAATTAAAATAATAGAAATAAATAATAAATTAAAAAAAGAAAATAAATTAAAATCAAACAAAAAATAAAGAAACTAAAAAGTAACCCTGCACCATCTCAATTACACTAAATTCCCACCTAACTATATAATTATTTGGTTAAACAAACAGACCAAACTGTATAATTATACTCAATTCCAATTATCTGGGTGGCTTTCCAAACAGGCCCTAATCATATTTCTTAAAAGTAGCATAACTTTGAAAATATATATTCCCTTTGTCCTAAAAGATTGTCTTATTCTTCTTATTAGTTTGTCCCAAAAAAATTACCACACTATATTTAAAAATAATTTATCTTTATGAGATGATTTACACTCACACAAATATTTTGAGGCTTATTTTGAACCACACATTTCAAAAGTCTTCCTTTAATTCTTAAATTATGTGTTAAGTTAAACTAAGACAATTTTTTTTAGAATGAAGGGAATATGTAATAATGAATAAATAATTGTCAGAAAAATAATTAAGAGAATTATTTATCACTAATAATAATTATATAATTATTAAAATTAGATAAATAATACAAATAACTTCAGGGCCCTAATATATCTAGTTGTAGCAAGGTTCTTCCATTGATCCTTAATTTGACACCACAATTTATTTTTTTCTTGCATTCACTGAACCAGATAAGAAAGGATTCATTGCATGCATGAATTTATTAATTGTCTGGCTTTTATTTGAAACAAAAAGAATATCATTGTCTTCCTGTTGTAGATAGTATGGAAAGCTGCGCTGGTGAAATCCTTAGAACCTTGTTTTGCCCTTTTTCTGATCAATCTATTGACTTGGAGAAAATGTCCAAATTATATTTGCTACTGTATAAAATATTTTAATTTTACTTATTGTTATTCTTGGGGGTCATTTATATCTTTTCCATTTGCACATTATTGTCTCTTATTCCTAGGCCATCGGATATTTTGAGGAAAAAGTTCAATTTACTTTTTTATTTTATGATGATTTAAAATTACCTTCCATTATATTTTACGCAGGAGCTCCAATAAAATCAAAGACAAATTTCTACTAATTATGATAAGAGTTTTCGCAGAAGATAAAATTGAAATATTTCCATCGTATAATAGAAGTATATTTTTTCATATCCTTTTCCCTTTGTTTTATGATGTATGACAAAGGTGGGACCTTTAATTTAATTGATTGATGAATATCAAGTACCTCTCTAATTTCAATTGTAAAGGTCCATTGATGCAGTTAAATTTCACCAAGGCAAGTCATGAAATTAAACTTCATCAGTGTATAAGAATTCGTTGTATGGATTGAAACAAGCACCCCGCACTTGATATGATCGTTTTGCCAGGTATCTTCTGCATATTGGTTTTGTATGTAGCAGGTGTGATAACTCTCTCTTCACTTTTCACCGAGGTAGCAGCACTGCATATTTGCTATTATATGTCGATGACATTGTTCTTACTGCCTCATCTGACGGTTTGAAGAATGAAATCATTGTTCTACTCAAAACTGAATTTGTTATGTCTGACTTGGGCAAGATAAGTTATTTTTTGGGTATATCGGTAACCAGATCTGCAGCCACTATGTTTCTGTGTTAGCGTAAGTATGCAGAAGAGATTGTGTATAAGACCAAGATGGCAAATTGTAAAATTATGCCAACTCCGGTGGACTCAAAATCCAAGCTTAGTGTCAATGACGGTGCGCCCGTTTCTGATCCCACTCTATATCGGAGTCTAGCAGGTACTCTTCAGTATCTTACATTCACTAGGCCTGATATTGCATATGTCGTTCAGCAGGTGTGTCTGTTCATGCACGACCCCCGAGAGTCTCATTTTACCGCCCTCAAACGTATTATCAGATACGTTAAGGGCACACTAGACTTTGGATTACACCTATACCCCTCTGCCCCAACCAAGCTACTTGCCTACACGGATGCAGATTGGGCAGGATGCCCCGACAAACGTCGCTCCACCTCAGGGTACTGTGTATTTCTTGGGGATAATCTTATCTCATGGTCCGCTTTCAAAGCGAAGACTGTTAGCAAGAATGAGCTCTTTTGAGTTGAGGGATCTGCCCTTTCCTTGCTTTGCGCTTGCCGGTGCTGTCTATATCAGTCTCTTGCTTGTCAAGAGGCAGGCCACACTATCCCGTTTGAGTGCTGAAGCAGAATATCACGGTGTTGCTAATGTAGTTGCTGAGATCTGTTGGCTCCGAAATCTTCTTTTGGAGCTCCAGTGTCCACTCTGCAAGGCGTCTATAGTCTATTGTGACAACATATTTGTCATCTATATGTCGCATAATCCGGTCCAACATCAGTGGACTAAGCATATTGAGATGGATATCCACTTTGTGCGAGAGAAGGTTGCCCGTGGTCAGGTCAAAATATTACATGTGCTTTCCTCTTATCAGTATGCAGACATCTTCACAAAGGGACTACCGCAACAGCTCTTCACCGACTTCTGATCCAACCTTAGCGTTCGGCCTCCTCCCGCTCAGTCTGAGGGGGAGTATTAGCGAATATTCTCCGTATATTTTGTAATTATGATAGATGTATATTTAAGGTAACTTAGGATTCTAATTGTATTAGGAATCAACCTTTGTAAGGTAAGTTAGGATTCGTACCATATTAGGAATCAACCTTTGTACAACTATATATATTGTGAATAATGAAAGGAATCTTTAAGGGAAATTATTCTAGCTTTCATTAATAACTAGAGATTAGTGTTGTATTTATAGTTGAAATTAGGGCAACAAATCATATTAGGGTTGTGCTCCAAGCCTAGCCCAAAAATCGAGGTGCAATGGGCCAATCTGACTGGGCCCACTGCCAGGTTGGCGCCGCGGCGCCTTACGTAAATTCTCATTTCCCGTTTTCGCTTAATATATATATTCAGCACATTAAATCCAAAATCTAATTTTGATTTAATTAAATAATTTCCATCTAATAGAAATTATCACATAGTTATTATCAATTTAAATAGCTCGATCCCAAATCGAATATTTAATACTTTCTCAATACACCCTTAGATCGAAGAGACAATCGACATAGTGTGACCCTATAAGCCTTCATATATCGACACTAATCCAATTAAGGTCCATACGGAAGTCCTAGACTGCGCCGAAAGACGAACTCAATATGTGAAGTATGTTTACACGAATCCAGTAAACTTAACTTCTATGTGGTAAGATAAAATCCTTTCATTCACGACACACCCGATCAATCTTAGGATTTGTCAAGTATCTATCCAAATGGCTTAATCATTGTATCTCATCTATATCAGTTGACAACTAGACCATATTCTAAATATGTCTATTGCGTTGGCCAACGACTTAGTCAACCTAATATCACTGAGAAGCTGAGTGTTCTCTCGAATATACATTCGACGAATGAATCCTAATCTTGGCTCAACTACCACCTTTAATCCACATCGTAATATACTCAATACAAGTCGTATCTCAACCTATAAGACATTTGAGCTTAGGACAGGATCAAAATATATTACTTTGTAGACAAGGTGCGCATTGACCTCAAGTCTAAGGACTTTTATCTCCCACACACTGATCATACTTTAGACAAGTATAACAAATAGTATATCAGCAGGATATACCAATACTTCCAAAGTATCCGTGTGTCCATCATGAGTAGGCATTACTCACAGCGGGTGAGACATGCTACATCCTCTAAGGATGTGATGCAGACCACATGTCGACTTATCACATATCATCGATATCTCATTCTCGATGATCATTAGTCGAAGCTATTTTAAGAGTTACGTTATAATATTAATATCTCACATTATTAATAACAACGTAACCTCTAGGGATATATATTATATAATATTATCAACAATCAACTAATAATTCAATAATTGCAAATGCCAAAATATTAATCTTCATTAATAATAATACAAATATGTATAAAGTATATTTGTCCTAATACAGATTGTCCCTAAGACATAAATATATTTTCAGATACACCACGTATCTATAACACATATTTGAAAGAATGACAATAGTTTATAGATTCAAGGATCATAATGACAACTACATCTATATTCCGGCCTAAGCAAGAGGATGACAGCTCAGAACGTGTTCTCATCTAACCACTTCCATTGTTAGGATCTACATACCCAAAAAGTAAGGAGACTATTTGTATTAGTAAAAGTATATCAAAAATAAAGATTATTTAACTGAGATGTGAGAAACACAAAGAGAACCGGAGTCAACAGTTGAAATGGTTAATGCCAACTTAACCAGAGATTGATGAAATCATTATTTGAGTTTCTAACCGGACGTGTTCCATTAACACCGGATCATCAAAGTCCAAGTGATCAATCCTGAAAGATTAAATGGGCCCAATAAAAGGATAATTCAGATAACAATCAAACTTCGAGATTCTAAGAATCACCTAGGATTCGCTAAGTAACGACTGAAAAGGGAGGAGATCAAAAAAAAGTAGTTATTGTGAGTTATCCTATAAAGTGGTTGTACTATCTGATTTCTAATTATTGAAAAATTTACGCTTACTTTGTGTAAACATGACTATTCATCATTACTCTTCAGCAATTTTCGGCATCTGATCTAGGAGAATCAATAAGAATCTCTTACTTGTTATTTTATTAATTATTTATTATCGATTATTCATTTCGTTATTTCAATATTTCGTCATTGCTTTATTCATTTTCAAAGGATTAATATAATTTGAATTAATTACATTGGTTGTGATCCCATTTAAGTAAATTCAACCGGTTGACCTAATTAAGAACTAAATTTTAGGCTAAATACACTGACCTATCTTAAATAATTTATTAACTAAATCTATTTTGATCATTAACATTGGTGGACTCGGCAACTCTTCACGGATTTGAAATATAGAAGAAAATAAGATATCTTGTTTTGTAAGTAAGAAAAAAAATCTGAGGTGGATCCTTAAAAAAGGCACCTTTCTTGACTAGACATTTTTTTTATATCCAGCTTCCTAGCTTACTCCAGATTATTTCTAGAGATAGTAGTATCAGTCCCTCACTTCTTTCCTAATTGGATGGGTCTTATGTGGGATTTTGCTATTGAATGTTTT
The DNA here is from genome assembly GCA_029783415.1 of Anisodus acutangulus. Taxonomy (NCBI): domain Eukaryota; kingdom Viridiplantae; phylum Streptophyta; class Magnoliopsida; order Solanales; family Solanaceae; genus Anisodus; species Anisodus acutangulus. Next base: position 11,333,244 of record CM056509.1, read on the forward strand.
CCTTTCTTTCCTGTTGTGTTGCTTACATATACTGGTTCTTTTGTTCTTTCTTGCTTATGGAGATAGTGATTGGTCAATTTGACGCCTTTATTATTCTATTGGATGTCCACATATATGAGGTGATTCAACAATTTATACATATGTAAAAAAAAATCAATGTATTTATACCATATAATTTTTTAATAAATTCATAGGTAGCTCTCCCGCAACTATATGCTATTTTACATCGGAGTGTAATTTTTTTCTTCTTAGATCGAATTTGAATGAAGTAAATTTATTCAGTACGTTTTTACAATAATCGAAATTTAACTTTCTATGCATGTGATATTGAGTAACTCTAATCACTAGGATTTAGACAAAATCTATGTGATGAAATCACCTAACGTTTATTATGTCCATTAACATTGAAATCCTAATCTCCCATGATTTTTCTTATTATTTTTCTTTTTTTTAGTGTGGAACCCATTAATGGATGGGCTCCATTCCATCCACTATGTCTTGGCTGGTTGTTGAACTACAAACTTGTATGAATGTATTAATCTTCCTTGATGAGTCCTTTTTATTAATACAAATATATATAGTGTGTACAATGGAGAATTCTAATAGAATAAGGATCTTATATCTACCATAATTATAAAATACTAAATATTATAATATATATGAACCATATTTAGTAATACACATTAATACACCCCCTCAGTCGGAGCGGGAGAAGGCCAGACGCTAAGACTAGATCTGAAGTCGAGGAATAGCTGTATAGGAAGACTTTTCGTGAAGATATCTGCATACTGATACGAAGAAGTCACATGTAACACCTTAACATGATCGAGAGCAACCTTCTCACGAACAAAGTGTATATCCATCTCAACGTGCTTGGTTCGCTGATGTTGAACCAGATTATGAGATAAATATATGGCGGATATGTTATCACAGTAAATCAAAGACGCCTTACGCAAGGGACACTGAAGCTCCAAAAGAAGGTTTTGGAACCAGAAGATCTTAGCAACAACATTTGCAACGGCTCTATACTCTGCTCATGCACTCGAACGGGATATGGTGGCTTGCCTCTTGGCAGACTATGAAATGAGATTATCCTCTAAGAACACATAGTAGCCGAAGGTAGAGCGTCGCGTGTCCGGACAGCCTGCCCAATCAGCATCCGTATATGATAATAACTTGGTCGGTACTGAGGGATATAGATGTAATTCATAATCAAGTATGCCCTTAACATACCGAATGATACGCTTAAGAGCAGTAAAATGAGGCACCCTGGGCATGCATGAATAAGCATACCTGCTGAACAGCACAAGTAATATCGGGCCTGGTGAAAGTAAGATATTATAGTGCACCTGCAAGACTCCTGTAAAGGGGTAGGATCGGACACTGGATCACCATTAATAACACTAAGCTTTGATTTAGAGTCAACCGGAGTGGACATTATCTTGCAGTTCGCCATTTTAGCCTTGTATACTATCTCCTCTGCATACTTGCGCTGACACAGAAACATAGTATCTGCAGACCTAGTCACTGATAATCCCAAAAAGTAACTCAACTTTCCCAAGTCGGTCATAACAAATTCGGTTTTAAGTAATGCAATAATCTCATTTTTCAACATATCATAGGAGGTAGTAAGAATAATGTCATCCACATATAACAACAAATAAGCAATAATACTACCTCTATGAAAAATAAATAGAGAATTATCACACTTGCTGCATACAAACCCAATCAGCATAATTATTTATGCAAAGCGATCATATCGCGCTCTAAGGGCATGTTTCAAACCATAAAGTGACTTATAGAGATGGCATACATACTAAGGTGCTGCTGGATGGACAAAACCAGACGGCTGGTGCATGTAAACGGTTTTTTTCAAATCCTCATGTAGAAATGCATTCTTCACATCAAGCTGATGAATCGGCCAATGCTTACCCATAGCAATACTCAGAACTGTGCGAATGGTAGCCGGTTTAACAACCGGACTGAACATCTCACCACAATCAAATCCTCATGTTGATTAGTGTCATTGGCCACAAGTCTCGCTTTATATCTCTCTAGATCACCATTGTCTCTGTATTTGTGACGAAAAAGCCACATGCATCAGATCACATTCACCCCCTCCAGTCTAGGAACTAAATCTCAAGTGTGTTGTCTCGTTAAAGCATTAAGTTTCTCACACATAGCCGCATTCTAATTTGAGTCTAATTTGGCTAATTTTGGGTTTTTGGGAATTGGGGAAATGGTTTGTGTGAATAAGCTAAACTGAACTTTGGGCTTGAAAACCCCCTGTTGGGAACGAGTTTCCATTGGGTGTGTGAGGGCAGTGGTGCATGGGGGAAGTGGGTCGGTGTCGGGTCACTAGGGTAGGTATGAAGTCGGGTTGGTTTCTGGGTGGGTCGACGATGCCGGGCATTGGGTACATGGTATCTTGGGACGATATTGAGATGTGTGAAGGCGAAGATCTGGGTTGTGCGATGTGGTGTGGGATGGTCGGTGTTGAGTTAGACGACGACAATAGGTTGTGGCTAGGTTGACATTATGGTGGTGTGGTTGTATTGGTCCGGGTATAGGCAGTTTGAGGGGTTCCAGGAACTGGTAGGTATGCGGTGTCGATGTGGGTGTTTGGAGTGTCAGCGACGAGGTATGGTAACACTTTCGGAGTTGGTGGGGGTCGTCGGTGGGTGGTTGGGCTGATGACCGGTTGTGACAGAGACGGACTGGGCTAGTGGGGTAGTTGGCTGACAGACTGCCGGTGGTGTCAGTAGCCGACAGAGGTGGCGGAGGTGAGGAGGGGGTGGTAGCAGACTGACGTAGTTCGTGAAGTATGACGGGGGAGGTGTCTGACTCATCTAGAAAGGTATAGTACGTGTTACAGATTTTTTGAATAATTGCGAAGGGAAAAGTCATCTCGTCGAATGTAACGTGATGAGAGACGTGGATTTGACGAGTGGACAATTTATAGCACAAATAGCCCCTATGATTATATGGAAAACCTACGAAGACACACAGAGTAGTTCGGGGTGCTAATTTATGAAGGGCGGTGGACGCAAGGTTTGGATAACAAAGGCGACCGAAAATCCGAAGGTGATCATAGGAGGGGATCCGACGGTATAATATTCGATTGGGTCATGTTATGAAGAGTACTAGTAGGTAAAATATTAATGACGTATTCTACCATTTTGACTGGATAAACCCAAAAGGAGTGAGGGAGAGAGGCATGGAACATGAAAGTACGAACCATGTTATTTATGGTTTGAATGATTCGTTCTGCTTTGCCATTCTGAGGAGAGATGAGAGGACACGAAAATCAAAAAATCATGACATTATGTTTACAAAATTTGTGAAACGTAGAATTATTAAATTCACGATCATTATCACATTGAAAAAATTTAATAGCTTTTTCAAATTGAGTTTGGATAAAAATGTGAAATTCAAGAAATTTGGCAAAAACTTACGACTTGAACTTTAGTGGGTAAATCCAAATAAAGTGAAAGTAATCATCTAATAAGACTAGATAATATTTATGACTCAGAGAGCTAGTAATGGGAGAGGTCCATAAATTAACATGAACAATAATGGGGCAAACGTAACACTAAGAGACGATTTAAAAGGAAGGCGAACATGTTTGCCTAATTGACAAGACACACAATTTTGGGCAAGTTTCCATTATTACAACGAATAAAATTATTGCTTCTAAGAAAATTAGAAACAGGAGCTCCTGGGTGTCCAAGCCTATTGTGCCAAGTTGACGAAGATATAGCAGCGAGGGAGGTGTGTGTGCAGGGACTGGCAGCGGAGGTGGATGAGAAAGGATAGAGATCGCTCGTGCTATTGCATCTCGTAAGAGGTGTCCCCATACGAAGGTCATTCACAGTAAAACCAAATGGGTCAAAATCAACAGAATTATTACGAGTAAATTTTCGGATAGATATTAGGTTTTTAATAATGTTGGGAGCATACATGACATTATTTATGGAGAAGGTTGGGTGAGGCGGTTGGGTGTAGTTTGTACCATAACCCTGAATTGGAATGTGATGATCATTACCAACAGTAATAAATTGAGGATACTTTAAATGAAATAGTTTGGGAAGATTACATGTAGAGCGGGTGAGGTGAGATATGGCACTCCTAGCCATGTACCAATTTTCATCGGGTTGTTGGAGATTTAGAGTGCTGAAGGCCTGGCCCAAGTCAGTGGGGGCCAGACCCGAAATGGGTTGCTGCTAGGCCATCACAAAATTCGCTTGCTGGGGAGGACCAGGAACCCGCCTTGGGCCTGGGAACTGGCCCAGAACACTGGGCATTCCCGGGTTCTGGAATTGGGCCAGCGTCTGCTGGCTGTAGGGAAAAGAAATCGAGGCAGGGTCCAGTGGTGGGCCACTACCCTGGGCCAGCCCACATCGAATTGGAATTTAGCTGCTGCTGAGCTTTTTCTCCTCTACCACGACCCTTACCATTTTTGCCAGTACCGTGGCCTCTGACACCTCTACCATCGTGATTGTCCCGTGACTGGTGTTTTTTCGGTAGTGGCTGCTGGGTGATGGGGGCGGCATTTGACGCTGGATTTTCAACCGCTAACGCATTTTGATTGTGTTCGTCCTGTTTTGCGCATCGAGTTTCCTCCAAAAGTAATTATGAGCGTGCCTTGTTGAAACTCGAAAGTGGTTCGCCTTTGTTGAATCATAGTCGCGAGTGTCATATTCGCTTTTTGGTAAGCCCGCAACAAGTTGTAGGACCATTATGGTTTCAAAAACAGGCGTTCCACAATAGATAATTGGTATGCAACTAACTTCAATTATTTACAATATTCAGACATGTCGGCAAAATTCTCGAGACGTGTATTGTTGAACCGCTTCTCCAAATACACATCACGAGTATGTTTGTTGTCCTGAAATATTTCCTCCAAACGTACCCGTAACTCACAAGTTGAGCCACATGTTTTCATGATTGTGTGAAGCAAATCTTTAGAGATGGTGTCATATATCCACTGCTTGAAAATAGCGTCGAGACGACGCCATGTCGAGTATGCAACGTCAAGAGGGCGAGGGAGAGAGTCGTCAAGCACGTTGTACGCTCATGCGTGAATATGAAAAAGTTCAACCCACGAAGAATATTCACCATCTTCTTGGTCAAGGATTAAGGGAATGAAATTCTTGATATTTGTGACGATAAACGCTGGATGGAAAGAAGAGGTAGAGGGAGGAGGGGGTTGTCATTGACGACTGCGGAGGATGAGGAAGCTTTGGGAGTGGTGGAAGCTGACATAGTTGCCACAGAAGGTACACAGGAAACAAAGAAAAGAAATTTCGAGTGCGAGGCGTAGGCATTTCTTTGTCCTATGGGAGAGGCGGCGTCAATGGAGAAAAAACAAAAGAATAGGTTTTGAGGTATTTTTAGGATTTGGCTCTTGATACCATGTAAGAATGTATTAATCTCCCTTGGGGAGTCCTTCTCATTAATACAAATATATATAGTGTGTATGATGGGAAATCCTAATATAATAGGGATCCTATATCTACCATAATTATACAATATTATAAATTACAAAATATATGGACCATATTTAGTAATACACGTTAATAAAACTGATTGAATGAACGCAAGAAGTTTGCTAGCTGAGGAGTTGGTTAACAATCTTTTGAAAAATAAAAAGACACACATGCAAGACTTTTAATGACTACCGTTGACCCAAGTGGCATTTGTTTAGGTTCTGTTGTTATTCCTGGAATGACAACTTGATCTATTTTAGATTGAGTCCGGAACTTAAATGACTTAAAAGGTAAGGAGGTGAACAAAAATATCTTAATTTTTTTTTGTGATAAAAGTACCTTTTATGCAGTAAATTACTGCGCAATAGGACTTAACTATAACGGCGCGGTTAAGTCCTATTGGGCAGTAATTTAGTGCGCAGTAGGAGTATTTTTTTTTTGGTTAACCTTTTTAATTTTCAACACTTATTCATATTCTTTTTCATACTTTGTCAAAGATTAGTCATGTGTCAAGACTCCGAAACGTTAATATTTTATATAGAACCTGATATTTTTTTCTGCAAACAATAATGTAGGCTCAATACATCAAGGATATTACGTTCGGATCATCATTTTAGGGGTCGTAAAGTGCCCTAAGTAAGTTTATTTGAAAACTTGTTATCATTAGGTTTAAGTGTTATTTTTTAAGGTTTTGATTTTAGCGTGTTATTTTTTAGTCAGCTTTATTTCAAATAGGTCGAGAAAATTATTGAAATGGCTACCTTCGTTTTCGAAAATTGAATATCCAATATTGAAATTGACATTCAAACATACATTACCACGGGATTTTGACCTTGAAATCTATTGTATATCATCAGATTTTTACTAAAGAAAATTAAAAATTGAAAATCAATTTGGGGAAAAATTCAAATTGAATGAGAAAACAAACGTTTTTCTAAAAATTGGTCACGCCAAACCTACTTGTGGCAGTTTGACCGGCTAGATCTCAAAACAATTGCGTAAAACGAACTTTCGATCGCAAAGTTATGACCATTTAAAGTTTCACCAATTTACAACTAGTTTCTCTCCCTTATTTTTATTTACGTTTTTGTCTAATTGAATTAGATTTATATACCTACTTATGTCAAAGCTTGTATTATATATCAGTTAATCTTCATCCCACATTGTTTAAATCAAAGCTTCATAAATTATTTCACTTCAATCTGGCCTGTCAAAGAAAAATGTACCATTAAATATCACAACAGTTTATCAATAAAGGATTATATAATTAATATTACATGATAATGAATAATTTAAACATTGTTTGTACAGATACAACACCTACATGGATTCCAGCATTCACCTGGAGCCCATCGATAGACCAGTCCTTAGTCTACAGGATAATCATAGGTCCGAGCTATAATTTAAGTAAATATTATATTTTTTAAGTATTATTTGCTTAATGATAATTAGTTATCTTAGTCTTTATTATCATTTATTACTAACTCGTGTGACATCCTAAATTAATTAGGAAAACAAATCTCGACATATTCAAAATAAAGCTATGCCTTGACTAAAAAATAACACGCTTAAATCAAAATCTTAAAAAATAAAACACTTAAACCTAATGATAACAAGTTTTCAAACACAACTTACTTCAGGCACTTTACAACTCAAACACTTAGGTATCCTTGATGTATGGAGCATACATTATTGTTCGCAGAAAAAAGTATCAGGTTCTATATAAAATATTAACGTTTTTGAGTCTTGACACATGACTAATCTTTGGTCAAAGTATGAAAAAGAATATGACTAAGTGTTAGAAAATAAAAAGGTTAACCAAAAAAAAAAATACTACCCCCTATTGCGCACTAAATTACTGCCCAATAGGACTTAACCGCGCCGTTATAGTTAAGTCATATTGCGTAGTAATTTACTGCGTAAAATGTACTTTTATCACAGTTTTTTTAAGGTATTTTTGTTCACCTCCTTACTTTTTAGGTCATTTAAGTTCCGGACTCATTTTAGATTATAATCAATATTATTCGTTTATGGCATTAATGGTATCCAACAATAGTTTTGACGTAAATATCAATAAAAATATTTTGGTGAATCCTTAATCAGATGTTTCAGATTTGAGTCATGGGTATGAGATTGCCTTTATTAAGGATCGTTTTACCTCATAATATTCGACTTTTAGGTGCGAAACTTAGTTAGATCCAATACAGATACTGGACACTGCTGAATGAAAAACAAAAAAAAATTGCGGCAAATATGATATAATAATCTCATTGCGAAAAGCTGATTGGCATCCACATTTTATATACATCTGTCCTTCCTCCTAACTCCAAAAGAGAAAGGAAAATAGAGAGGAGAAAGATCAGATAACATCCAAGTGTTTCCGCTTCTCTTCTTTTTTCCTCCCCCATTTTAATACTAGTTTAGGTTTTAAATATAAGTCGTTTTAGCAATTGAATTTGTTTTAAATTTTTTGATGTTTTAAAAAATAAAAAATGATTTGTAATCTTTTTTTCGAATCTATTATTTTTGTAGGAATTACTAACATTAAATAATTAAGTGAAAACTCAAGGATTAAGAAAACTAATTTAAACAAAATATTCTTATGATTGAGATTATTAAATATTTTTAAAAAGACAAATAATTTGAACATGATGCAGAGTAACAAAGTTTTCTTAATGAACTTTACAGTGGCACTTCATGCAAAGACACCTAGCTAAGTTGTCAATTGTCCTTAATGGAAAAGAAAACAGGGCTAACTCAATAAAATATACCTTCTATATATGATTTTTTAATTAACGTAAAAAGGATAAAACGATAATTAAAATGAGAAGGAGAAGCATATATGTCCATCTAATGAACAAAAAGAAGATAAACTGCTCCTAGCTAGCGTATACAGTACTAGTTCGATCAATATTGTTAAACCGCCGTGAAAGCACGGCTCAAGCTGGCCATTTCTTTTTTGACGGATTACAACAACATACTCAGTATATTTTTATAAGTGAGTCTGAAAAAGACAGAGTATACGCAGATTTTATATTTACCTCGGGAGATAAAGATATTTTCGATAGATCCTCGGCTCAGAATAAAATAAAATAAAATAAATAAATACAAAGCATGTCAAAAAGGAAAAAGTAACAACAAAATAATATGCTAAAAAAAAACTATGTGAGACATTCAGACATTAAAATTATGAATACTCGCCTATAATGTAAAGTTGCAATCTACTCCTACTATAAGTGCAATTTTTAAATTTACCTTCAGTGAATATTTCGGTCATGATCATTATATAGAAACATCATTCTCCTTCAATTTATGTGGTTTAATTCGGACTTCTAAATATGATAACTAAGGAGTATATAGATTGCGAGAGATGAAATTTTTAAATAAAATATTATAAATTATATTGGTTAATAATAAAAATATTTACAAGTATTTTAAAAAATTATGATAAAAAATATCTTTGGCTCTACAGAGTAATAATTAAGACACATACTTTAGAATGAAGGTATAATAAATACTTCCCCTGTTCTAAAAAGATTGTCCTACTTTTCTTATTAGTTTGTTTCAAAAAGATTGACATTTTTTTTATAATTAAAAATAATTTAACAGATAATTTACAACCACATAAATATCTAAAATTTATTTTGAATCATACATTTTAAAAGTCTTCTTTTATTTTTTAAATTTTATACCAAATTAAACTAGGATAATATTTTTAAAAGGAAGGAAATAGTCAATAGAATAATTAAAGTGTACTAAAATTGACCTGAAACTCATCATTATCCACAAGAAAGTAGAAACTATCTATTGAGAATCAATTGTTGTTTCACACATGTTATGATACATACGAAAACGGTATATTTCACTCTCCACACGGACCACACATAGAGATGGCAGTGAATTCTTGATCCGATTTAATTTGGTGAATTCAAATTCATTTTTATAAGATATAGATCTTTAAATTTTGGACTCGATCGGGTCCATTACTGACGGATCGAATTTGAATCTAGATCTTGTATTTGAGATTCGTATCTGATTTAGATCTGATCCATGAATCTGTTTTTTATTAAATATTTTCAGTTTTTAGTTTCTAATGTGAACTGCATTTATTAGTTCTCTTAATGTAAAGATGTAGTCTTTTAGTTTATTTTATGTTTTAACTTTTTTTGTATGTCTGATTTGAATAGAATTTGCGGACCAGATCATTATCAAACATTGATTGTTATTATATTTTATTTTACAATGCGTTATATTTTGTTGTCGATTTGTCAAATTTATTTGCTTATTTTATTTCTGTTATATGATTAAGTTGTATAATGAACTCAATCATTTTTTCAGTCAGATTGAGTTTCATTTTGTCAAAAAAGTTTCAACATGTGGAAATATTATTCAAGGAAATATTTTTTACATGTGGATCCAGATCCGATCTGTGGATCCGATGAATCCGGATTTGGATATGATTTTTATGGACCCGGTGAATCCGATGAATCCGGATTTGGATATGATTTTTATGGACCCGATGGATCTGAATCCGAATCTGAATTCAGGTATGAAAAACGGATCTGGATCTGGATCTAGTAGGATCTGATCCAGATCCGATTTGTTGTCATCCCTAACCACACCCCTCGATTTAGTAATAACTCGTCATTTTCTATCAAATCATACTTTGATTGCTTTCAATTAGTGTATTAAAAGGCGATTTTGAAACTCGTTTTTGGGCTCGCCCTAGGGAGGGGCACTAGCAAAACGCCTCGAGGCACATGTGTGTGATTTAGTTTTGTGAGACTTACGCAATAAGCGCCCAAATGTACGCTCTAAACACGTATAACGCCCAATGTTCAGGCTCGCCTAGCAGTTCTGGCACAAATTATGTGTCAAGTTTTTTACGTAACATTATTAATCCTCATAATTCTTTAATAAATGAATGATGCTTAATAGTTTTTTCACCTAAAGAAATAAAAAAGATTGAGAATAAATCAAATAACAAGCTATAATATTGCATATTTACTATTTGAGAACACCGTGAGAGTGAATATCATTTAAGAATTCTTTTAAAACGTAACCGAATTTTACAATTCACTTATCTTATCATTGATTTTCATATTTTTGTCTTATGTCTCAAAATTATCATTTTTTATTACTTAGCTATTTGAAAGTAATTTTGTTCTTATTCATGAAGGAATGATGTTTTAATTATAATACTTATAAAATTTAATAATTATTTTCTTTTAGCGAGGTAAATTGCATAATATGAGAGTATTTCATCCGGTTCAAAAAGAGTATTCACTTAGTCATTTGCACACCCCTTTAAAAAATGCTAACTCCTACACAAAAATAGGAAACTTGACTAAACTATCCCTAATTAAATAGGTATTGGAATTTGGTCACTTATTAAGGGAAAATTTTAAAAAAAATAAGGTTAATTCTTTTTTAATTTTATAAGTGGACACTCTTTTTGAACCAAGAAACAAAGGCTAAGTGGATACTATTTTTGAACCGTAGTATATACTTTAAGAAATTATAATTTTTTTATTGTTTGAAAGTTACGATAATAGTGTTGATTTGCGTATCATAATAGCTTTTAGATCATTATATTACTTGTAAAATCATGTTAGATGTTTTGTTTTCTATAAGTTTCCTTAATCATGTTTTTAGTTTTTTTATTAATTATTAATGTATTTTTTTATAATTTTTATGTTATTATACTATTTTACTATATTATAAAATTAAAAATTTAAAGATTCATGGTATTAGCAAATATTCTCTAAATATTTTTCGTATATTTTGTAATTATGATAAATGTATATTTAAAGTAACTTAGAATTCTAATTGTATTAGGAATCACCTTTGTAAGGTAAATTAAAATTCGTACCATATTACGAATTAATATTTATACATTTATATATATGAAAGAAATTCTTATCGAAAATTATTCTATCAGTTTAAGCCCCATGCCTTATGGCTTACGTCTAATCACGTCCCGCCTTTTAAAACACTTCTTTCTACCAATATGCACGAATCTCAATAATTGGTTGAAAGGTTTGGAAAATAATTGGATCAAGTCTGATAAAACGAAATATTTCAAATTGAAGTTTGAAAAAATATATTTAATTAGACGGTTCAATAATATCTGGACTTGAATTTTATTTGAATAAAAAGTTAACTTATTGTACATAAAAAATCATTATTTGACATGAAATTTTCTATAAACTACTTTTAAAATAGTAAACTATATGATGAACATATACTTTATTAAAAAAAGTTTATTTTAAGCTGAATTTAAAATTTAAAAATAATTTCAAAATTTACGCACATCTTTAACTATTTTAAGAATTACTCTACCCGTGTAAATATATGAGTATCTAGCCACAAAGTTCATCTGAGATTCTGAATAGATGAGGAGATATCCTTCATACTACTACTTGCAATCAAACTCTGTCATCCTCCAAAAATAAAATCAAATAAAGATGGTAGAATTGCATTTTACAAAGACGTATATTTACATTAATTCATTTTGCATGTTACAACATCAGTATTGTTGTACTCAGATTAGGCTCAACAGTCCTAAGCTACCACATGTTTGAAATTCTGAAATTGCCGGCTGCTTGTGTTCTTAGCAACTCACCAGTAATCGAGTTCTGGGTCTTCGGACTCGGGCTTTAAGTTTAAATCGGGCTTCTCTTGAAACCAACAGGGCTTTAACCGGGCCGGGCTTTCATGTCTCCGCTGTTGATTATGGCCGTGGTCATGGTCGTGAATAGCGAGTGAGTTTTAGATGGCGTCGACTCCAGCACCAACTTCAACAGCTTTCTTAGGAATTGAATTAACAAACAAATCATTGAGCCCACATCACCAAAACTCTACCAGTAATCGAGTTCTGGGTCTTCGGGCTCGGGCTTCAAGTTCAAATCGGGCTTTTCTTGAAACCAAAATGGCTTTAACCGGGCTGGGCTTTCATTTTCACAAAGATGGTTTCTAGAATCACGTCGCCCTTGTAGATTATGGTCGTGGCCGTGGTCGTGATCGTGAATAACCAGTGAGTTTTGGATAGCGTCAACTCTAGCACCAACTTCAACAGCCTTCTTACGAATTGAAGCAGCAGACAAATCACTAAGCCCGCCATCACCACCAACTAACAGCTCGGGGAAATTTAACCGGGCCGAAGGCCCGCGAAGGTAGTAAACAGCCGTATCATAAGCTCGGGCCGCCGCCACCGGTGTCGAATATGAGCCCAACCAAATCCTGGACCTTTTATTGGGCTCTCTAATTTCAGCAACCCATTTCCCCCACTTCCTCATCCTTATTCCTTTATAAATCCTCTCGCTTTTTCTCTTCCCGGAGCAACACCCTCCTCCGCCCCCAACCACCCTAGAACCGCCGTCAACTTCCATTTTTCTTCTCTCACTCTTTCTTTATATATTTTTTTTGTTTATTTGGTGTTTATTTGGAATATTGAGAAGAAAAAATATCTCTGTAATCTAGAGGAATGCCCATGAAAGGTTATGGGCGTGGCTTTTGAGAGACAATTTGGGTACTATGGTATTCCACGTTGATTTTATTTTAAGGCGAAATTAACTCAATAAATTTAAAAAAGAAGAACAAAAAGCAAATATCTAAAAGCACCGACAATGTTTCTCTCTCCACAATAATAATAACCTGCTGAATGATATATGTCGACTTATTTATTCAAAACTAGAAATGTGGTTGTTGCTTGTTAGCCGCCCGCCGTATTAAAGTTCCCCAACTCCCGCCCGGTTATAGCTGAATGTCAGAAGAAAAATTTAAAATTCAACTGAAGATCTGTCGTATGAGTTTGAATCATATTAAGAATAATTTGCTCTTTTTGAAATATGATTTTGTAGGTGATATAAGTTGCTCTGTTCTCAAATCCTGATTATTCAGATACATTTTGTGATTTACTGATAATAGTGTTGAGGGACCGGAACTACTATCTACATGAATAGTTTGACGTAAGCCAGGAATAATCTAGCGTAAGTCAGGAAGCTGGATATATAAATAAAAAAAAAGATCCCCAACTCCTCACCCATAAATATTTTATAATTTAATTTTAATTTAAATTTCACAAATATTTTTTTCTTTCATGAATTTAAAGGAAATACGCCATCCGTTTCAATATTCAAATCGTAAAAATAGTCTCTTGCAAAAATACAAGTAAAATTGTGTATAATAGATCCTTGTGGATCAATATTTTCTCGGACTCCGTGCATGGCGAGAGCTTAGTGTACCGGACTGTCCTTTTTAATTTGACTGGATACGAATTTTAAGAAATAAATGAAGACTTTTGAATCTTGTGATTCAAAACAAATCAAAGATATATATATATATATATAGTTATAAATCATCTAGTTAAGCATAAAAAATAAAGTTTAAAGTTGAATTGTTACTAAATAAAAAAAATATATTATTTTTTTGAAACTAATAAAAAAGAAACATGTGAATATAAATTAGGAAAAAAGGAATATTATTTAAGCGGCTAATTGTTTCATCGTGATATCAAAAGTATTTTAGCCGGAAAATTGGCATAAATAAATATCTATGTTTTAAAATATGTATATTTCTTTTCAAAGTTGTAAAAATCAATATTCGCATCGGCATAAAAAGTTAAATAAGTTATACTTTAAATTCTACCCCACATTATACAGTTTGACGGAATAGTTAATGCGATGGGTAGTATATGAATATTTATTTAGCATACATGATACATCTACTATTTTGAATTTGTGTTGCAAATGTATACAAAAAATTAAAAGCATATATCTACTATATGTTAATTGTATTGGCTTAAATTGTAAATATGTTATTTTCTCAGTCCCAAAAAAATTGTCATTCTTTTTTTATTAGTTTATTTCAAAAAGATTTATCATATTTTTATATTTAAAAATAATTTAACTTTATGAGATGATTTACAAACACACAAATATGTAAGACTTGTTTTGAGTCATACATTTCAAAAGTCTTCATTTATTTTTTAAACTTCGTGTCAAGTCAAACTAGATCAATTTTTTAGGAGAAAGGAGTACATACATAGGTGGTTTGCGAGCCGAGAAATATTTAACGAGAGTTTAATATGAAAAAAACAGTGTCATTTGCATATGCGGAATGTATTTTTCTACTAGTATATGATAAGAAATAAGAAGAATATATGAAAGAAAGACATAGATGATTAAGTGATAGGTGTTATAAAATAATAATAAAAATATGAAATATAGCTAAAGAAGTTAAGGGGGAGAGAGATTTTATTACTTCTCAAATTGATGTAGGAATAAAATAAATTAACTTCTTATTTATAAGAGAAAAGAAGTTATTGAGAAGCTTTTTAAAAAGATACTGCTGTTGAAATGTTTTTTTAGACTATCTGTTTGAGCTACTTGTAAATTACTTATTTGAATTACTAACGAGCTATCTACTTGATTGGAAGTCTTACGAAACTGCTGCAATACTTTTCAAAAAGTTTTCTGCATGAATTACTTAGAAGTTGTGTGCTTGCTGGTAAGCCTAGTCAAAAAATTATTTATTTAAATGAGCATCCAGTGATTTTTGTAACAATTGGTATACTATTTTTATTGTTTATAGAAATTTATATTGCGGATATTTTAGGGAATTTTCAAGGGTAGGTCGGTAGAAATAGATACCATTTGTGACAGCGACTTTCCGTGGCCTACCCTGGGACCCAATAATCATCAATTGACTGCCTTGCCCTTATCCACATTATTTAGCGCTTTATAATTTATTTGGTATCTTATTTGGCGCTTTATTATTTATTTGGTACTCCCTCCCTCTCATTTTATAGGAAAATATTTGATTTGACATAAAGCTTATTTTAAAATTTATAGTTTAAAATAATCTAAAAATATTATGTGACTAGAAATTATTTTATTAAAAATATAAAAATATATTTAAAATTAAATTATTACAAAAAATAAAAAAATATCAATTTTTTAATTAATTAAAAAGAAAAAAGTGTTATATACGACATAGGGAATATCTTATTTGGCACTTTATTATTAGTAGGGTTGGAGTTCATATTGGCTTATCATGTTTCAGCTCAATCATAGATTCTTTTGCAAAAGAAAATAATAATAAAAAAAAATCAACAACAAATTGAAAGATATTAGGATCCAATTTTATTTTTGTAGCACGTAATGTCTCGTCTGTATACGTATTTCAGTTTTTTTTCCGTCTTTATACGTAATTCAGATATTTTTACATGGTATTAGACTATTCCTCAATATTGGTATTAGACAATATTAGTAGAATATATGAATGATTTGTTCCGAGTAGTTGACAAAACGACTAGAGTAATGAAAATGTTGTATCACTTAAAAAAAAAGAAAGATAAGTATTAGAGTTAGACAAGTGATTATCTGATTCATTTTATTTGGTCCATATAATCTTCTTCACCTGACATACTTGTACTTGAAAGAATAAGTGATTACCCGATTTATTTGATCTCTGCTAGGCTGCTTTTGAATTCATGAATTTATTTAAGCATCTTATACTCTTATAAAAAAAAATAGGAAAACAGTAGACATGGACAGAAATATAGACAACTTAAATATGGAAATAAAGCAGTACATGAATAGTAAATAACTATTACAAGTGTTCGAAATGATAAACTAACAGCCAAAATTATAATTGTCGCAAGTTTGTTGAGTCTTGAATCTTGATAACCTGAAATCAAAAAACACTAAATTTGGATTGTTACAACTGTGCCTGAGTCGAGAGATGACTCTCTGTCTTTAAGACAGATTGTCCCGTATATATATTTTTACATTAGCGGGCAATAGTCTCCCAAGATAAAACAACAACTAATCAACACTACAAAACAAATAGGTTGATTATGACGAAGAACACAAACATGAAACAATTTGTTGAAGAATGAAAAATTTAGAGGAAAAGGAAGAGTTTTTGTTCTTTTCCTTCTAATGTTTTTGCTGCTCTTTTTTTTTTCTTCTGTTTTTAGAATCCTCTCCCTCAAATCTGTTTCAGGTCTCACTATATAGTGTTTAGGAGGAGGAGAGGTGTTAAGAGGTCTTTTAAGAGATGTAGTCATGGCCAGAAACGTTTTGTAGTAAGTGCAAAATGATGCTTTCTGGCTGCTGACAGTATTCCTGAAACTCCAGGGACCAAACTGTGAATACTAAATAGTTTGGAGTCCAAAAGATAATATCAGAAGTAGTCCAGAAGCCCACGACCCGAGCTCGGACCGGACGGGCAGGCGGCGGCGGCGCGCGTGTGGGGCTAGCTTCGAACCCAAGCACACCTAGGTTCTCCCTCCTTCAAACACATGGGTTACCCCTTGGAGTCCTAAATTCTTATCCATTTTTAGGCTTATAAAAAGAACAGTTCTTCATTTTCCCACCGATGTGGTAGATTTGTCCCACACCATATTTTCATGCCTCAAACACCTTATTTCGTGGACTAATATATCTTTCATTTCTTAACGAAATTTGACGATCCTTGGCCCTACGATCATCTACTCACTTAGTAGATTATGCACGTGTGAAGAGACAAAACCTCCAACATGCGGAACCCTAGTGTTTAAGTCATTAGATATGGGTGGACGCAACCCCCCCCCTCCCCCACACCAAAGGCAAATTTCCAACAATCCCCTCTTGAAAGAGATTTTTATGCACACACAAGGTGCCTACTTTCAGCAATCTTTCAGGGAAAAGATATTGCATAAGAAGAAGTAGCTTCCGCTTTGAACCTTCCCTAGTTAAATACCACCGGACTTACTTACTGCGCGGTGAACGTGATGTCTTGAACCGTCAGTGTTTAATGTAAGTCAAGACAATGATATCAACACAATAACTCCCCTTATTCATTTTCATTCTTATTGTTTTGTCCGTTGTGGCCGTGGACACACTTAAATTCTTAAGTGCGTTCATTTGAGGCGGCATGTCCTCACACTTAAATAGGTGATCTCCTACAAGGTATCCTGCTATACCACACTTCAGAAGTGTTAGGAATCACTAAAAGTTTCCCTAACATTAACCTCAACCGTTTGAGTATCGTTAAAGGTTTGGAAGCTTAACCTTTACCCACCATGCAGGTAGCACCTTAATGTCTACCGCGGGAACAACTTTGGATTCATGTTTCCGTACAGAAATCATCATCCGAAGTGCTTCTTGCTTCCACCGAAGCGCTCAACTGAACCTTTTGCCACTTAGTTTTCCCATTGAACCAAATTCTTGGGATCTCCAATCGGTATGATTGGGTTACCACCGCAAAGGTTTGTATTGTTTGGGTTTTAAGGCCATTCCCCTAGACAGGAAGAACACTTGATCTCTGGGTAGTCCCTTAGTTAGTAAATAAGGAAGTGACACCCGTGATGATCAACTGCCATATGGTCTTATGTCTCCGACAGATCCTGACAGATATGTCCAGATGTCGTCATCCGTGTCTTTCCTGAAGCCGGCCGGCTAGCCACAGTGTATAACTGCCGAAGGCATGGGTTTCTCCCAATAAGGGACGTCCTCTAAGGAGTCGTGAAGTTACTCAACTTCTTTCATGCTTTGTTTAAAGCGATAAACTCCGATTCCATCATGAATCGGCCGATGCAAGTTTGCTTAGAGGATTTTCCAAGACTCACCATACACATTTACTTGTGGCATTGGTGTTCTTCAAGTCTGATATCCAGTTTGCATCACTGTGTTCTCCCAGAACCGTTGGACATCTAAAATACCATAATCCGTAGATAAGCGAATATTTCAGATATCATCATATCTGATTTAACGCTTTCTATCGATCATTTTTAGAATCACGGGTGAATCTTAGTTCAACTGATCTACTTTGTAAGCCGATACCAGGTCGGTTGTAGTTGTAAAATATATTGAACTATATGTGACCTGCGCATATCACTCCAAGTATATGGATGCACCATGATTCCAATCAATTCTATGATTCATATCCATTGGTGGCTTCAACGAGACTATCAACTACCTCACAAATGAGTTTGGAATTAGACCAGTCCGTTAGATGTCTTAGAAATTCAAATTTCTAAGATGTCATATTTTATATTGAGACTTTTGTTTCAATATGACTTCCACTTTCAGACTATTGGTTTTTCCACTGTTGGCTTTCTAATTTCAGAGTCAATGTTTCTGTTGTCAAATTTATTATTTCTGTTTCACCTGAAACTTCTAGGAAAATGTAAACATTTCAGGGACCAAAAAGAAAGTTCAGAAAGAAGCCCAACAGTCCAACAAACCAACTTTGATCCTCCCCTTCCAACTCTCTAGTTAGGAATGTTGTCTCAACATTCATGTCACGCAAGTCTGCAATGGCCCTGGATGTAGGGGAACACATGTCCAAGTAGCCGAGGCCTTATACTCGACAGTAGATCCATCTACTTTGTACTCAATTTAAGTATCCACTTTTACAACCCAAAGGTTCTTTTCCCGGAGGAAGGTCAACCATTACACAAGTATTGTTGTTGACACCCAATTTTGTCCTGTCTTTTCCAATTTATTTGCAATTTTAAATATTTTTTAACACCTCAAAATAATTTTAATCTATATGCATACACGCGTATATATATATATATATATATATATATATATATATATATATATATATATATATATATATATATATATATATATATATATATATATATATATACTATTATTCTCTTATTATTATTATTATTATTCGCATTTTACTCTCATTTGCATTTTTATCATAATCATAAGTTTTATTCGAAAATTCTATGTTATTTTATTCTCACAAAATTGCATCGCATTTCCATTTTTTATTAAGCATTAAACATTTTTCAAATATTATATCTTTATTATTATCACATCGTTATGTTTTTATTAAAATAATTTACATTTTTTCTTCAATGTTTTTTTATTATTAAACCCCTTTTTATATTTTTAAACCCATAACACATTTTATTTTCCAACCCAAAATAATTTCTACCCCAAAACATTCTATCAACCCCAAAAATACATCTACAAATTAACCCCTATTTTCGGCCCAACTTACCAAGCCTAAATCAAAACAAAATCACAATCCAACCGAGCCCAAATTTTTGGCCCAACCGGCCATTCCCTTTAATCCCTAAAAATCCCAAACTAGCCCACACCCCTCAAAGCCCAACCATAATTCCCCAAGACCCACTTCCCTCTACCATCGCCCCAAATTTCAAAACTCCTAAGCCCAACAGCTCATTTTTCCTTTTATTTCCCCCCACACTTAATCGGCCAACCCGCAGCCACACTTAATCGGCCAACCCGTCGGCCCAAACCATCCCCTTTTATATTTTAACCCAAAACCCTACCCAAAACAAAAAAAATCAAAAAAAAAACCCTCTCTCTCTCTCCCACCAATCGGCCACCACCCTACACCCCTACCCCCCACGTCGCCGCACCCTACGCCTGACACCACCAATCGCCGACACCGCCGCCTGACACCACCAACCCCATCACCTCTCACCGCAGCACAGGCCCCAAGAAATAGCCCCAAAAAATCAGATTTTGTTCCCCCTTTATTTTGAAATTCGAATTCGATTTTGTAAGGGGTATGGGTGGGGGTGAACGTCGGGGTGAGTATCTATAAATACCCCCATTTTTGTTCCACAAAGGGGGGATTTTTCGTAGGTCCGATTCCGTATAAAATATTTGGTTGTGTTCTTGATTTCAAAGATTTGTCTTCCTTGTTATTCAAGAATTAAGTCCGAAAAGGTTTGTTCTCCACTGTTTTTTATTCTTCGATTCAGGTATGTTCGGATCGACCCGGGTCGGGTAATATTTCCAGAATTCTTGCATTTCATATTTTTGTATGTTGGTTATCTGAAATTGGCGAAAATATTTGATTTCGGGTTGAATATCTTATTCGGGTCGGGTCGACCCGGTTTGGGTAATATTTCCAGAATTCTTGCATTTCATATTTGGTATGTTGGTTATCTGAAATTGGCGAAAATATTGATTTCGGTTTGAATATCTGATTCGGTCGTCATCGACCCGGATCGGTCGACCGATTTGGATATATTTCGTAATCCTTGCATTTCACATGTTGCATATTGGTTATCTGAATTTCTTTGGAAAAAATTAGATTTGTTTGTTCTTCATCGATTTGGTCATCGATTATCGGTCCTTTGCCGGGTCGGGTCGACCCGATTTGGATATTTTAGAATTATCGCATTTTGTATCTTATTTGATTAGCTATCTGAAATTTGTGAAAATATTTGATTTCGGGTTGAATATCTGATTCGGGTCGGGTCACTGACCCGGGTCGGGTCGACCCAATTTGGGTAATATTTCCAGAATTCTTGCATTTCATATTTGGTATGTTGGTTATCTGAAATTGGCGAAAATATTGATTTCGGGTTGAATATCTAATTCGGGTCGGGTCACTGATCCGGGTCGGGTCAACCCGATTTGGATATATTTCCAGAATCGTTGCATTTCACATCTTGCATATTGGCTATCTGAATTTGCTGAAAAAAATTAGATTTGTTGTTCTTCACTGATTTCGGGTCACTGATTCGGGTCGGGTCACTGACCCGGGTCGGGTCGACCCAATTTGGATATATTTTCAGAATCCTTGCATTTCACATGTTGCATATTGGTTATCTGAATTTGCTGGAAAAAATTAGATTTGTTGTTCTTCACTGATTTCGGGTCACTGATTCGGGTCGGGTCGGGTCGATCCGATTTTGATATTTTAGAATTATCGCATTTCGTATCTTATTTGATTAGTTATCTGAAATTGGTGAAAATATTTGATTTCGGGTATGAATCTCTGATTCGGGTCACTGACCCGGGTCGGGTCGACCCGGTTTGGGTATTTTCCAGATTATGGCATTTTTTTATCTGTTGTTGGTTATCTGAAAAATCTAATTTTTTTTATTCCGATTCTGGTCACTATTTTGGGTCTGTTTTTCAGAACTAATTCACTGTTTTATTCGGGTCACTGTTCATTCGGGTCTGTTTTCAGAATTAACTCACTATTTCATCTGCCTTTATTTACTTCTTTCGTTTCTCTATTTTTCTGTTCACTGGGTTAAACATCCGGGCAACGAATATTTATTGTTTTACTTTTTTTTACTAAACATCCCGTCTTCTCGGGAATTGCCTCACTGTTTTTTTTTTTGCCGATTCTGCTTACTTCTTTGTTCGATTTAATTTCGCTGATTTGAACATGATATTACACGTGGCCGATGAAAAATATCCGTCGATTTTGAGGCCTCCACAGTTGTAAAGACGGAGAATATAACTTCTGGGCAAGGATGAGGCTTAAACCTTTTTATTTCATCCAAGAGATCAACGTGTTTAGTAGGCGATGCGACTAAAATAACCAACAAGTTATATGTTCGCAGCCACGGCGTGATTATAATGATCTTTTCTTTTTCATCCGAGAGACCAACACGTTTAGTAGGCGAGGCAATCAAAATGACCACCGAGCCATACGTTTGCAGCCACGACGTGATTGAAATGATCTTTTTCCAAAATTTAAGTCTGAGCCCTCCGTGATCAAAACATTCACTGTTTTGGATACAGATCCGAAGTTATTTGTATTTACTTGTCTCTAACCGTTTGTTCTTGACAGCTTGCAAGGAACAAAGTCAATGAAGGCAGATACTCCTCGGAGTTTATTTATTTTATTTTATTTTATTTACTTTCTTTAATTCAGCTTTTATCCCGCTCTGTGTTGTAATATTATTTATCGCACTTATGTAACTATTGAAATGCTTAGAATAGGCAAACTTAGAATTAATTCATAGGGTAGTTTAAAACTTAGAAATCCCTTCGCTAGTATATTTACTTGTAGGTTCGGTTAATTCAAACTTATAAACCCTTCGCTAGTTTATTTATTTATAGGCTCGCCATGCATTTTTTTATTTGCAAAACAAACTTTGATCATCTTCTGGTCACTTTATTAATTGTACAACTCAAAATGACTTTCAAAATTTACTTCTTTGGCATATAAGTAGCTCATTTTTCTCTTTGCTATTAATTGTTAAAAATGCATACTTTCAACTTTACATGTATTTTTCTTTAAAAACTATACAAATGCATACTTGTACAAAATGCATTCTTTTACTAAATAATTGCAACATCATTTTTAAGTTTATATTTTAAAACATGCATTTTCTTAATACAATAATTAACCTGAGTTTGATCGGATAACCGCAAGTTAGCGGATCTTAAAGGATGCCTAACCCCTTCCCTTTAGGATAATAAAGAACCCTTACCTAGAATCTCATTAGTTTCGCAGACCTTAAAATTGGAGTTACATTGCAACATTTATTTAATATTTAGGTGTCCTAATTCACGGTAAAATAATTAGGTGACGACTCCTCAATCCAATACCCAGGAATCACCGAACACGTTGTGCTCCGCTTCTGACCTCTCGCGGGGTCGGGTTAAAAACGGGCGCGACAGCATGGCGACCCCGCTGGGAAGTTTCAGGTTCTTAACCATAGCAAATTTAGGTTAATTATTATTGTGCTTTATATTGCTCCTTATTTGATATATTGTTTTTAATTATTTCCTTTTAAAATTTTGTATGCATAACTGCTTTGAGAGCTATACTCTCTTACTGCTTTCCTTAAATTGGCATTTCGCTCATATTTCTTCCACTCTGGAAAATTGACACTATCACACGTTACACGCGAGGTGTGTTTTGCGCACCCGCAAATTTCTTTCAAATTTTTAAATTTTTAGGAGAGTTTGTATATGCGCGGAGAGTCCGGACCATCCGGTTGGCCGCGTAGCCTTCTCACTCGAGTCGTCCGCTCGGGAACCTTGAGTCTAGTAAGCCAAATCTTAGAAAATTTAGGATAGAGCTATACCATCCTTTATTTTAAGTCATGCATGCATACACCTTAGGTGGGTCGATCCTTGGCATCGACTCCACAATTAAGAAATCCACCAAAGTTGTCGACGGGTCTCACAACCTAATGACCAATCAACATATTGTTTGTAGCGTGATAATAATAGACGAATCCAAGTCTAGTCAGGATATGCCGAAATTGGAAAATGCACGTTCATTTTTTCAACAAAGGCATTTCAATTTAGTAGTTTGGATCAATCTATCATAATCTCGCGTATTTGGCGTTTAGGCTCACCTCTGGCATAAGAGAGGTCCCATGCATATTAGGACGCACATTTAATTTTCATACAATTTTTTTTGCTATTTGCTTACACTCTACGCATGTTATTTGAAGCAATAATTGCCCGCCTTATACTAACTTGGTTTCTTCATTTTTCAGAAGGTTATTTTTGCTTAAATTATTTTTTCCCGAGGTTGATTTGCGTTGACTAAAACTGGCGGAACACCCCTACTTCACGAGATCAAAGGCCCGATCATTCAACAAAATGACTGATTCAGATGCATCCGAACAGACCGGCCTGGGACTTATCGCTATTTCGAGAGATGAACCAGAAGCTTCGGAAAATAGAAATGCTTCCGTCCAAGAAAAATACATCGCCCAACTTTTACAACAGATGGCAGCCATGCAGACTGAGATAAAGCGGCTCCAAAATCTCACAAACTTGTCCATTAGCGCCAATACCCCACTCCCTAAACAAGGGACGAATGCAACTGCACCGCGAACTTTTTCATCTCCTGAATCGTCATTTCCCCAAAACCTCCCCGAAAATTCGCCACCAAGCAAAACCAATCCACAACACACTAACCCACAAGCTAGTCCACAACAAAGCCCACTACAAAATGATCTGACATCCTTCACAACTCCACATACCCAAATTACTCCACTCATCCAAAACGCCCCTTCCACGCAAAATCACCCGGCAACCCAGCACATACTGATGGCACATAACGCTGATCACAGCAAGCAGTATGTGCCGCCAGTATATGTAATGGAAGCCCAACCTTTTACTACCGCAACACCAAACATGGCTCTTCAGGAAACTGGCCAGTATGAAGAGATGGAGAGGCAGGTAAGGATCAGAACTGATGAAAGTGTGGCGAGAGAAATTCATAGCCTAAAAGAAACATTCAAGAATATCCAAACCAGCAAGGGGCATGAAGGACTCGAGTACAAAGATCTGTGTATGCATCCCGACATTGAATTGCCTGTCGGATACAAGGTGCCAAAATTTGACTTGTTTGATGGGAAGAAAAATCCTCACGCTCATTTAAGATCGTACTGTGACAAACTGATTGGGGTAGGTAAAGACCAGGCTATCATAATGAAGTTGTTTGTAAGGAGTTTGACAGGAGAAGCACTCGACTGGTACACTAGCCAAAACCCGCGAAAATGGCGTAATTGGAGCATGATGGCACAAGATTTCGTGGACAGATTTAAGTTCAACACTGACACAGTCTTGGACAGATTTTATCTGATGAAGTTGGAAAAGAAATCCACAGAGACCTTCAGAGAATATTTCATGAAGTGGAGGGCGGAAGCAGCAAAAGTTCAACCACCGATAGCGGAAAGTGAGATGACCGCTCTCTTTGTACAATCTTTGAAAGATGCAGCATACTATGAAAGAATGATTAGCGTCATAGGACGAAGTTTCTCTGAAGTTGTAAGGATGAGAGATTTCATAGAAGAGGAAATCAGAACTGGAAGAATTACAAACTTTGTAGCATTGCAAGCAACGAGTGAGACAATTCAGTCGGACTCATTTGAGGGAGCAGTAAAGAGGAAGAGAGACGGAGTATCCCCTGTCATGTGATTCGTAAACATAGGCCAAATCAAATATCAGCCAACCAAATGCCATCACCCCAGCCTCCCTATTACAATCAAAACAACCAAAGTTCTCAGCTTTCCTATTATAGCCCATACGCCCAAAGCCCTCAACCTTATTATCAATACTCACCTGCTCCCTACCATGTCTACCATACCCATCCAATATATAGCCTGCCTCGAGCGCCTGCCCGAATCCCCCACAATATCATCCAGCATACTTACCTCATCCACATGTCCATGCACCAAATGCACCCAGACCCCGCGCAAAATACGAAAGAAAGCCAGCCAAAACCTATACACCTTTAGCCGAACCTTGAGCCCAGTTATATGAAAGACTGAAAATCGCAGGAATACTCCAGCCTATCCCAGGAAATGTACCCAATCCTGTTCCCAAATGGCACGATGAGGCTAAGCATTGTGCATACCACTCGGGAATCCCTAGACACGACACTGAAAATTGCTACGCCCTCAGAAACAAAATCGAGGAATTAATCAAAGAAGGAGTTATCCAACTGAAAGGACCTTCCTCTAATGAAAACAATAATCGTACGCCAAATCATGACGATGACAATGTGAACATGATTACTGTTGATGAAGAACGCAACTTGGAAGGGACCATTGTGCCAGTCCAGAGAGAGGAAAGGGTTGAATCATCGGCCTTTATCACCCCTATGATTACAGTCCAAGTGAGGGCACCGTTTGGAGTAGAAGTACTTTCTCCAAAGCCGCGGATTATGACACCATCTTTTCCTGAAAAAGTCTTGTCAACCAATCTCTGAAGGAAGAGAGATGCTTATTTACCGAAGTCTGTTCCGCCTCTGAGTCAGTCATTCGTCAAAGCATGCGCCACTCAGGAATCAAAGGGGGACAATGCAGCCAACCTCGTTGGGGGATTCAAAAGTTTTTTCATTATTGAAGAGGAAGCAGGATGCAGTGTGATTCTCGATGATTACGCTAAAGACTCAACCATTTAGGATGCAGAGCAAGTAGATGTTTTGGGAAGATTGGACCTGTGCCCCGACCTTGTTACTCCCAGAAACTGGTTAATTTCGTTAATGTTTAATGAAACAATGTGATTCAGATTGAGGCCTGAACCACATCTATGCATTTAATGTGTTTTGCCTCCACCTTTTAAAAGCTTAAAAAGACAAATATGCATTGCTTTTGCTATTTTAAAATCTGTTTTGTTTAATAATTTTCTTTTCTTTTTCATCATGCGAACTAATAAATTTGTTGATAATATGTGACATATAATGAAACAAGCAAATAAAGTCCCAAACAACGAACAAGACTTCGAGGAATATGAGGAAGACTCACAACCGGAAGAACTGGGGCATAAGCCAAAGCCAAGTTTGGATGAAACATCAAGATGGTTGATAATTACAAAGCATTGGTACGAGCATTTTCTTCTGGGGCAACGATATATCTTTCGAAGCCAAGTGGATACAGAATCATGTACGAAGAGACTGATTGATGAAAAGCATATGGACGCAGTTTGTCCGGGGCCACTTTACTCTATGTAATACTTTTTTCTATGTTGTAAAAGTTGCGCTCCCTCGGCGGGACACGCATAAAACCCACATAGGGTTTCATCTCTTTAAGACAGAAGTTTTCTGAAAAATTGCATTTTTTCTTGACATGAACTACGTTATGACCTGATTCCCTTGGCGGGATATGTAGGCGGCCACATCAGCTTCGGTCCCACTTTTAGAAATCCCTTACAATCCCATTTGCTTGCAATGAACTACGTTATGACCTGATTCCCTCGTGGGGATACGTAGGCGGCCTAAATCGGCTTTGGTCCCACCATTAGAAAATATTTTCTCCTTTATCTCACATTATGACAAAATACACCCATCTGATCACCCTGATAGGACAGGCAAGCAACCCACACAAGACTCAGTTGTCCGTTCGAAAGTTCATCATCCTCACATATCGGAAACTGGGGTATTTTTTTAAAGGGATCACTGCCAGAGGACGCCGATAACCATGGAAAAGCATCGGAAACTAAGTCTTCAGCCAGAAGAAGGATCTTGGATAAGACGTTTGCTTTGTTTCACCGCATGTCACTGCTCGACAGACATTTACATATATGCATACTTTCTTATAAGCAAATTATTTTCAACAAATATTTTCATTAGAGTTTGACAAGATTTTTTTTTTACTAATATGCATACTTTGTTATGAGCAAATTATTTTCAACAAATATTTTCATTAGAGTTCGACAAGAACTTTTTACTGATAAGCATACTTTCTTATAAATAAATTATTTTCAACAAATGTTTTCATTAACGGTTAGCCAAGACTGAGAGCCAGACATGGGCTATAGGTCCGAATCAGCAGGATATGCAACTATCAAGAGTAGAAGCTACAAAGTCAACGCGAATCAACCGTCCCTCCCCCGAACTCACAATTTTTTCTTTGAGTACAAGTTCTTCAGGTTGAAAGAAGCAGGGAAGCCACATCACTTATGATCAACTTCACAAAGAATTTCTGCATGACGGCTCATTGCAAGGATCACGCTCCTATTTTGCATCTATACAAAGACATCGTCTTGACCTACAGAGGCCCATCATTATGTCTGCACAAGAATTTTATTTCGAATCACAGGGAGCTTAAACACAACAAACCGACCTGGAACCATCTATTTCAGCAAACTGACGGCAAGAACGTCATTTACATCAAACGACGACAAGGACGTCACATCATATTTTCGTCTGGGCGACATTTCAATTGACAGTCCACATGAGTTTGAATCGGTAGAAGATTTCAGTACAACGTGGAACTATCTTTTACAGCATCTCAACGACGACAACAACATTACAATGACATCTTCAGCGCAACAACTATTTTTACGACAACACAACAACTATCGTTTACAGCATTACAATGACATCAACAGCATTACAACTATGTCATCAGCATTATCATCACAACGACGTCAACAACATTATAACGACGTCTTCAGCGCAACAGCTATCTCTTACAACAAACATCATTACAACAACGTCATCGACGTTACTGCAGCACATCAACTATCTTTTACAGCATTACAATGACATCAACAGCATTACAACGATGTCATCAGCATTATCTTTACAACGACGTCAACAGCATTACAACGTCGTCTTCATCGCAATAGATATCTCTTACAACAAACATCATTACAACAACATCATCGACGTTACTGCAGCACATCAACTATCTTTTACAGCATTACAATGACATCAACAGCATTACAACGATGTCATCAGCATTATCATCACAACGACGTCAACAGCATTATAACGACGTCTTCAGCGCAACAACTATCTCTTATAGCAAACATCATTACAACAACGTCATCGACGTTACTGCAGCACATCAACTATCTTTTACAGCATTACAATGACATCAACAGCATTACAACGATGTCATCAGCATTATCATTACAACGACGTCAACAGCATTACAACGTCGTCTTTATCGCAATAGCTATCTCTTACAACAAACAATATTACAACAACGTCATCGACGTTACTGCAACACAACTATCTCTTACAACAAACATCATTACAACAACGTCATCGACGTTACTGCAGCACAACAACTATCTTTTACAGCATTACAATGACATCAACAACATTACAACGATGTCATCAGTATTATCATTACAACGACGTCAACATCATTACAACGTCGCCTTCAGCGCAACAACTATCTATTACAACAAACAGCATTACAACAACGTCATCGACGTTACGGCAGAGCAACAATTATCTTTTACGGCATTACAACGATGTCATCAGCAAACAGCATTACAACAACGTCATCAATATTATGATAGCACAACAGCTACATCGTACAACAGATCGCATTACAGCAACGTCATCAGCATTATGTCTACACAACACGACTATATGATGACGTCTTTGACATAACACATCCATACAACGACGTCATCAACAACATTACATTCTTGCAACAACATCACAATGATGTCTTCAACACAACATGTCCATACAACGACGTCATGAACATCATTACAACGACTACATCAGCATTACGTCCTTACAACAACGTCATCGTATTACATTCGTTCAAGGGCATCATTTCAACTCACAGGGTCACATTTTTTTATGTACTCATTCTCTACTGTTTTTGTCTCAGCAATTATGCACTAATTTTATCTTGAGTTGTAGTTTGCAGGAAGCGTTAGTTTGCAGGGGCTTTAATTTGCAGGAACTTCATCACAACGTGAAACTATCTCTTACGGCGAACAGAGGCAACCTTGGTTAGCAGCCTACTTCGAACGTCGTTCCGCTCTTCCCCAATAAGTTTTCACATCTGCAACCAGTGTCATCATAACTCAATGCTGGGCTATTATTTTTGGAAACTGCACCATCTTCTACAACTTCTCTCCCCCTCGGGATTCTATTTCTACCAAGTGCACCCCTACTCCTCGTTCAAAGCCCGAGGGTCAGGACAAAATTGGCTACTGGGTCAACTTCTTTGTCCAAAAACTCTTTCATCGTCTCCGGCCAAAGAGGGGCATCTGTTGACACCCAATTTTGTCTAGTCTTTTTCAATTTATTTGCAATTTTAAATATTTTTAACACCTAAAAACAATTTTAATCTATATGCATACACGCGTATATATATATATATACTATTATTCTCTTATTATTATTATTATTCGCATTTTACTCTCATTTGCATTTTTATCATAATCATAAGTTTTATCCGAAAATTCTATGTTATTTTATTCTCGCAAAATTGCATCGCGTTTCCATTTTTTATTAAGCATTAAACATTTTTCAAATATTATATCTTTATTATTATCACATCGTTATGTTTTTATTAAAATAATTTACATTTTTTCTTCAATGTTTTTTTTTATTATTAAACCCCTTTTTATATTTTTAAACTCATAACACATTTTATTTTCCAACCCAAAATAATTTCTACCCCAAAGCATTCTATCAACCCAAAAAATACATCTACAAATTAACCCCTATTTTCGGCCCAACTTACCAAGCCTAAATAAAAAAAAATCACAACCCAACCGAGCCCAAATTTTTGGCCCAACAGGCCATTCCCTTTAATCCCTAAAAAATACCAAACTAGCCCACACCCCTCAAAGCCCAACCTTAATTCCCCAAGACCCACTTCCCCTCTACCATCTCCCCAGCCCAAAACTCCTAAGCCCAACAACCCATTTTTCCTTTTATTTCCCCCCCCAGCCCAACCAGCCAACCCGCAGCCCACACCGAATCGGCCAACCCGTCGGCCCAAACCATCCCTTTTTATCTTTTTGCCTAAAACCTTACCCAAAACAAAAAAAAAGAAAAAAAAGAAAAAAAACCCTCTCTCTCTCTCTCTCCCTCCAATCGGCCGCCACCCTACACCCCTACCCCCCACGTCGCCGCACCCTACGCCTGACACCACCAATCGCCGACACCGCCGCCTGACACCACCAACCACATCACCTCTCACCGCAACACATGCCCCAAAAAATCAGATTTTGTTCCCCCTTTATTTTGAAATTCGAATTCGACTTTGTAAGGGGTATGAGTGGGGGTGAACGTCGGGGTGAGTATCTATAAATATCCTCATTTTTGTTCCACAAAGGGGGGATTTTTCGGAGGTCCGATTCCGTATAAAATTTTTGGTTGTGTTCTTGATTTCAAAGATTTGCCTTCCTTGTTATTCAAGAATTAAGTCCGAAAAGGTTTGTTCTCCACTGTTTTTGATTCTCCGATTCGGGTATGTTCGGGTCGGGTCGACCCGGGTCGGGTAATATTTCCAGAATTCTTGCATTTCATATTTTTGTATGTTGGTTATCTGAAATTGGCGAAAATATTTGATTTCGGGTTGAATATCTGATTCGGGTATGGTCACTGACCCGGATCGGGTCAACCCGGTTTGGATAATATTTCCAGAATTCTTGCATTTCATATTTGGTATGTTGGTTATCTGAAATTGGCAAAAATATTAATTTCGATTTGAATATCTGATTCGGGTCGGGTTACTGACCCGGGTCGGGTCGACCCGATTTGGATATATTTTCAGAATCCTTGCATATCACATGTTGCATATTGGTTATCTGAATTTGCTGGAAGAAATTAGATTTGTTTATTCTTCACTGATTTTGGGTCACTGATTCGGGTCGGGTCACTGCCCCGGGTCGGGTCGACCCGATTTGAATATTTTAGAATTATCGCATTTCGTATCTTATTTGATTAGTTATCTGAAATTGGTGAAAATATTTGATTTCGGGTTGAATATCTGATTCGGGTCGGGTCACTGACCCGGGTCGGGTCGACCCGGTTTGGGTAATATTTCCAGAATTCTTGCATTTCATATTTGGTATGTTGGTTATCTGAAATTGGCAAAAATATTGATTTTGGGTTGAATATCTGATTCGGGTCAGGTCACTGACCTGGGTCGGGTAGACCCGATTTGGATATATTTCCAGAATTCTTGCATTTCACATCTTGCATATTGGCTATCTGAATTTGCTGAAAAAAATTAGATTTGTTGTTCTTCACTGATTTCGGGTCACTAATTCGGGTCGGGTCGACCCAATTTGGATATATTTCCAGAATCCTTGCATTTCACATGTTGCATATTGGTTATCTGAATTTGCTGAAAAAATTAGATTTGTTTGTTCTTCACTGATTTCGGGTCACTGATTCGGGTCGGGTCACTGCCCCGGGTCGGGTCGACCCGATTTGGATATTTTAGAATTATCGCATTTCGTATCTTATTTGATTAGTTATCTGAAATTGGTGAAAATATTTGATTTCGGGTTTGAATCTACGATTCGTCATCGACGGTCATCGACCGGTCAGATCTTGACGGTCAGTCGACCCGATTTGGGTATTTTCCAAATTATGACATTTTTTTTATCTATTGTTGGTTATCTGAAAAATCTGAATTTTTTGATTCCGATTCTGGTCACTATTCCGGGTTTGTTTTTCAGAATTAATTCACTGTTTCATTCGGGTCACTGTTCATTCGGGTCTGTTTTCAGAATTAACTCACTGTTTCATCTGCCTTTATTTACTTCTTTCGTTTCTCTATTTTCTGTTCAATGGGTTAAACATCCGGGCAACTGATATTTATTGTTTTACTGTTTTTTACTAAACATCCCGTCTTCTCGGGAATTGCCTCTCTGTTTTTTTTTGCTTACTGCTTACTGCTTGCCATCGTTCGATTTAATTTATTGATTTGAACACGATACTACACGTGGCCGATGAAAAATATCCGTCGATTTTGAGGCCTCCACAGTTGTAAAGACGGAGAATATAACTTCTGGGCAAGGATGAGGCTTAAACCTTTTTATTTCATCGGAGAGATCAACATGTTTAGTAGGCGAGACGACTAAAATAACCAACAAGTTATATGTTCGCAGCCACGACGTGATTATAATGATCTTTTCTTTTTCATCCGAGAGACCAACACGTTTAGTAGGCGAGGCAATCAAAATGACCACCGAGCCATACGTTTGCAGCCACGACGTGATTGGAATGGTCTTTTTCCAAAATTTAAGTCTGAGTCATCCGTGATCAAAACATTCACTGTTTTGGATACGAATCCGAAGTTATTTGTATTTACTTGTCTCTAACCATTTATTCTTGACAGCTTGCAAGGAATAAAGTCAATGAAGGCAGATACTCCTCGGAGTTTATTTATTTTATTTTATTTTATTTACTTTCTTTAATTCAGCTTTTATCCCGCTCTGTGTTGTAATATTATTTATCGCACTTATGTAACTATTGAAATGCTTAGAATAGGCAAACTTAGAATTAATTCATAGGGTAGTTTAAAACTTAGAAATCCCTTCGCTAGTATATTTACTTGTAGGTTCGGTTAATTCAAACTTATAAACCCTTCGCTAGTTTATTTATTTATAGGCTCGCCATGCATTTTTTTATTTGCAAAACAAACTTTGATCATCTTCTGGTCACTTTATTAATTGTACAACTCAAAATGACTTTCAAAAAATTTACTTCTTTGGCATATAAGTAGCTCATTTTTCTCTTTGCTATTAATTGTTAAAAATGCATACTTTCAACTTTACATGTATTTTTCTT
Source organism: Anisodus acutangulus (assembly GCA_029783415.1). Classification (NCBI taxonomy): domain Eukaryota; kingdom Viridiplantae; phylum Streptophyta; class Magnoliopsida; order Solanales; family Solanaceae; genus Anisodus; species Anisodus acutangulus. Next base: position 11,366,501 of record CM056509.1, read on the forward strand.
TAAAAACTATATAAATGCATACTTGTACAAAATGCATTCTTTTACTAAATAATTGCAACATCATTTTTAAGTTTATATTTTAAAACATGCATTTTCTTAATACAATAATTAACCTGAGTTTGATCGGATAACCGCAAGTTAGCGGATCTTAAAGGATGCCTAACCCCTTCCCTTTAGGATAATAAAGAACCCTTACCTAGAATCTCATTAGTTTCGCAGACCTTAAAATTGGAGTTACATTGCAGCATTTATTTAATATTTAGGTGTCCTAATTCACTGTAAAATAATTAGGTGGCGACTCCTCAATCCAATACCCAGGAATCACCGAACACGTTGTGCTCCGCTTCTGACCTATCGTGGGGTCGGGTTAAAAACGGGCGCGACAATGGTTCTATCTGATGGAATCTATTTCTCTCTCTGCAACTTCTTTCCAAAGCAGCGCTTTTGGAGATGACAATTCTTTGTTAATTGTCCATGGTTCGTTCTCAACCATACAAGCTAGAAGGCCTGGAATAAGTCTTTGTCCCATCTTTGCTCCGTCTCGGTTCAACATCTAGAATCCTTGAGTTATGTAGATCTGGAACATTAAGTTTCGGATAGTCAGCAACTTCCAAGTCCTGTATCTCTGGAACGTCTGGTTCCGGACAATGAGACACTTGCGGGTTTTTGTTAACCTAGAGCAATTACTTCTTTTTCCCTCTCAAGGAAAGTTATCCTCAAAGAATTCAGCATTCTTTGACACCAAGAGGCGATAAACACTACTGTTATTTGCAGATCCAGTGGATATGCAATTTACAGTCTTAAGTCCAACTTGACCTGTTTCGGGATTCCAACATCTACCAAGCCACCCCACAACATAATATTTATAGGTGGGATCATTTCCATGTTTCACACGGAGGGTTATCCTTATCCTTATGCGTAGTTCTGTTGAAAATCACATTAGCGGTAAGGATCGCCTTGCCCCACATATTTTGGGCTTACGGCTTTGCGCTTGGCTAACACCGTTAGACTGAGGTGAGTAATGAGCAGTTGTTTGATCAACGATGTTTCACATTCTCCCCCTCTATCACTACGAATTCCTCAATCCTTAGGCTTAGTTGATTTTTAACTTCTGCTTTGTAGCGCTTATCCGTTTCAACAGCTTCATCTTTGCTTTTCAACAAACAAAGGATGCAATACGTTGTACCATCATCAATGAAGGTCATAAAGTACTTGTCTCCCCCCTCTATTTTGTATAAACTTCAAATCACCCATGTAGGTGTGACTAAGTTCTAGAGGAGCGGTGCTTCTTTCACTATTCCTTTGACGAAACTTGTCTCCCCCCCTCCCCTCTATTTTGTACAAACTTTAATTCACCCATGTAGGTGTGACTAAGTTCTAGAGGAGCAGTGCTTCTTTCTCTATTCCTTTGATGGAATGAAAAGATGATTTTGCCTCTTTTCCTACCTCATATTCATTTTGAGGGTTTATGTCGACAGAAGGCAACAATCTCAACTTCGTTAGCTTTTGAATGCCTTTCTATTTAACGTGTATTAATCTATGATAGCATAGATGCACAAATTACAAATATATCATTCATTTAGCTACAGACATATTGTACCATTCTTAGTTATTACAGACCTGTTGGACTAGTCTTTTGACCAATAATGTCCATGTAACCAAGTTTGAGACATGTATCACCTCCTTTTAGAGTGATCCCATTCCTTGAAGTCCTTTTGAGGACAGCCTCTCCAACCCCTTCTACTTTAGAGGTGGCGTTTTTTCACATGAACAACCTCTTGCCCATGGTTAGGGCGTAATCGGATCATATGTGATCTGGATACTCTGACCCACTCCAGTTGCTTTGGCAGACTGAGCGTCCAATTTCTTTTCTGCCTTTATTTTGGACTTCAGATCATTTAAGACCTGGAAACTCTGGCCTACCTCACTAGGTGTCCACTACGTTTCTGCCTTTCTTTTGGCCTTCAGACCATTTAAGACCTGAAAACTCTGGCCCACCTCACTAGGTGTCCATTACTTTTCTGCCTTTCTTCTGGCCTTCAGGTCATTTAAGACCTGTAAATTCTGTCGCCCGTAGGCTTTGTACGACTGATTGTCCAATATCATCCTATCAAATGAAGGATCTTCTGTCAGATAGGTGACATGTTCAATTTCTTAAGATAAGCCATTATCTCTTAGTCTTCTTCCCTTGTGATTGGTGCCTAAACAATTCATGGCACTTGCTTAAGAGTGGTAAAAGTTTTCCCATAGTCAAGGGATATTTCTCCCTCGTATGTGCGAACATAGTTTACACCTTTTTAATAATTACACCAAAAAGAACGGATCATTTAAGTTTTGTTTGCAAAAATCCAATCTTTAAACGGGAAGGAATGTGTGATTAAACTTCTAATTTTCAAACCTAAGGTATAGAATTTTCTGGAAAACACTTTCATATTCCTAGCCTTACATTTAGACCTGTCCAAAGGTCGGGTCGGGTGGCTATTTTTTCTGCTTGCACGACCCTGGCCCCTCGACTCCTATATTTTTAAAAATTCGACTGCCCTGACCCTTCGGGGACCCTACGGGTCACGGGTCGGCCCTGACCCGTCGGAATGTTTTGGCGGGCCACGGTGGGTTGGGTCGAGAACTTTTTTTTTAAATTGAATTTTCAAAACTGAAATTGGCATTCACCCCTACATTACCACGAAATTTCGACTTTGAAATGTATTGTATATAGTGAGATCTTGACTAAAGAAAAAGAAAACTATAAATCGATTTGGGGAAAATATAAATTGATTGGGAAAACAGGCGTTTTCCTAAAAATTGGCTGCGCTAAACCGCCCCCTGTCTCGAAAAAATACGTAAAATAAAAAAAAATTGGGTAAAACGGACATCCGAGCGCAGAGTTATGACCATTTAAAGTTTCACCAATTTACAACTACTTTCTCTCCCTACATTATGCTTCCGTGATATTAACAAAAGGACTAATAATATAAATATATAATTAATAATCAGCTACCGTTTTTATCTTATTTTATGTCGAGCTCAATATAGATTAGAGCAATATATATATTATAAAAATATGCATTATATCACTTATTAATGACAAAAATATATATAAGTACAAAATAAATATTAATGAAGGAAAAATAATATAAATTATATTAAAAATATATGCAGTGCAGGTCGGGTGGTCAGTCGATGGGTAAAATTTTCGACCACTGGCGACCACGACCCTGATCGGGTCCCCGCTTTTCGGTGGAGTGGCTCGGTCGGTATAAGTCGACCACCTTGGTTTTGGGTCGGGTCGGGCTGGCGGGTCCCAGGCAGGTGGCTGTCTACTTACATTAAGTCCTTTTATTCAGACACCATTTAATCTCATTTTTTACAAGGAAGAAAAATAACTTATCCCAATTTCGAATTCTGGCCCACTTCAGTCACTTCATCGGACTGAGTGTCCATTTCTTCCTTACCATAATTCGGATCCTTTATCTGAGACAGATATAAGCCTTTTTCTACATGATAGAACATCATCTTCAGTCTTCCTCTCTTGTCTCAGTTGACATCCTCAGCCTCTCGTGGGCGCTTGTTTCCACCACTCTCAGGAGCAGTGACACCATCAACACCTTGACCGTCAACAACATAATCAGAATTGTCTTCTTCCAGAAAATCACAACCATAGGCAGATTTGGTGACATAACTGTTGACCGACATCTTTCGAACACTAATACAATCTTGTCTTAAAAATGTTGGAAATAAAGCAGTACAGGAATAGTAAATAATTATTACAAGTGTTCGAAAGGATAAACTAACAACCAAGATTATAATTGCCGCAAGCTTGTTGAGTCTTGAATCTTGATAACCTGAAATCAAGAAACACTAAATCTGGATTGTTACAACTGTGGTTGAGTCGAGAGATGGCTCTCTGTCTTTAAGACAAGATTGTTGTATATATGCTTTTACGTTAGCGGGCAATAGTCTCCCAAGATAAAACAACAACTAATCAACTCTACAAAGCAAATAGGTTGATTCTGACGAAGAAAACAAACATGAAACGATTTGCTGAAAAAAGGAAAATTTAGAGGAAAAGGAAGAATTTCTGTTCTTTTCTTTCTACTGTTTTTGCTGCTCTTTTTTCTGTTTTTAGAATCCTCTCCCTCAAATCTGTTTCAGGTCCCAATATATAGTGTTTAGGAGGAGGAGAGGTGAGAGGTGTTAAGAGGTCCTTTAAGAGGCCCACGACCCGAGCCCGGACCGGACGGGCACGCGGCGACGGCGCGCATGTGGGGCTAGCCTCGAACCCAAGCACACCTAGGTCCTCCCTCCTTCAAACACATGGGATACCCCTTGGGGTCCCAAACCCTTATCCATTTTTTAGGCTTATAAAAAGAACAATTCTTCTTTTTCCCACCGATGTGTAGATTTGTCCCACACCATATTTCCATGCCTCAAACACCTTACTTCGTGGACCAATATCTCTTTCATTTCTTAACGAAATTTGACGATCCTTGGCCCTACGGTCATCTACTCACTTAGTAGATTTTGCACGTGTGAAGAGACAAAGTCTCCAACATGCGAAACCCTAGTGTTTAAGTCATTAAATATGGGTTGACGCAACCCCCCACCAAAGACAAATTTCCAACATTAAATTCATGTCCTTGTTTTTTTTCACTGTTTTGAGACGAATCAAGGATTTTAACTCGGTGTATTCAATGATATAAAGAGAGGAGAAATCAGAATTTAAATTTTATGAATTTAATTTTGGTTGCATTGAATCCATCGTATTCTTAATTATGGTTCCATATATTTATTGTAATTTTAATGATTTTACATATAAATTTATACTTCAGATCAAAAATATTAGATTCAATGAATGCAGTGCCTGAATGATGCATCCGCCCCTGCGTATATACATGTATAATTTTAATCGAAAGCAATGTATTGTTAAACTCACAAAATCCCTTTAGATCTGTCTCTGATCCGTCGAAGTCCGAATTTCACTAAAGATATTCAATTCTTAATAAATATGTACAAAAACTAATTTTAAATCATATTACACTACAATTTTCTCTCTCTCTCTATCTCCCCTTAATCCAAAAATTATACAATATATATATATATATAACAATATATATATATATATATATATATATATATATATATATATATATATATATTGTATAATTTTTGGATTAAGTACCATCTCTCACTCTATCCCATTTCTTAATTGTTATGACATTGACATTTTCTTGATATCCAGCTTCCCGGCTTACGCCAGACTATTCCTGGAGATAGTAGTCTCGGTCCCTCAGCACTACTACCAGTAAATCGCGAGATGTGCCTGAATGATCACGGTTTGAGAACAGAGCAACTGATATCACCTACAAGATCCTACCCCAGAAGAAAACAAATTGCTCCCATCAGGGTTCGAACCCACGCTGCAAGCCTCCAACTGGATTTTAAGTTTCCCTCATTTGTCATCCAGTTTTGCCCCGGGGCACTGCATTGACATTTTCAACGAAACGCAAGAAGGTTATAGGGTAAAGATTAAAGACACATGGTCTATTGTGGCGGGCTGGCGGCCCAGAAGCGAATCCAATATTTAAAGAGGATGTGTGCACTATTGCTTTTAAAGACTGCTTTAGAAATTTGTTCTTTAAAAAAAGATATAAAAGTGCAGCAAGTTGGGTTCAATCCCTCAGCCTTAAGAAATTAAACTCAATGTTTAACTAGTGCACCACTAAGTCTCGTTTGATCATGGGTCCTTCAGTTAATATTATATATATTTTAAAAATTATATGTATAATATATCGAGTTTAATTGAATAACCATGAGTTCACGTGATCACTTTTTCTACATAAATTCGCCCTCGTGGTCTCATGGCTGATATACATGCAAAATTGAATATGTATGGTTTAAGAGACAATATGATTTTAACGTTCACCAACAACGTCCCCCAGCCTTAGAAGTCAAAAAGATGATTAATACTACACATCAAATCAGAAACTATAGGATTTGCACACGTAAAATGATTTCTTGGTTAATTGTATTTGGTCATGTGACTACTATAGTCAACCGAAATGTATGGAAAAAGATATATTTCTGCAGACTTACAAGTATCATTCATTAATATTGTAATTTGAATTCAAACTGGAGACGTCAACGACTCACAGCTGCCACAACCACACGAAAACATTAAACAAGACCGCGATTCATTAGGTTGGGAAGTCAACTGGGGCATCAGGAAAAACAATCGCAAAGTACGTATATTGACTTAAACTAGAGACAGAAAATTATCTCAAAATGGAATGAATTAAATCATCTACAAGTGCTAAGCCTAATAACTTGGCTAAAACCCTGCCAGTAATTATTAGCACCAGTATATATGTGCAAACATTTCTTTGTTTAATTACCAAATAAAACTAATAAAAAAAATTATGTTCTTCTTATAACTATATAACATATCGAAAAAATTAAATATTTTGACAGTTTTTCATGGATCAATTTTGAGCTACATATCTAATCCAAATTATTCAAACTTTTAAATTGATTGAATCTGAACAGTCAAGATAGATTGAGTCAATAAATAAGGAGTTTATGACCCAAATTACCCACTGGTCGTAACCGATACCCCAAGAGTCCTAACAACCCATACAATAATACCACATACACTACTATTTCTTTTTGAAAAATGCTTTGACTCCAAATAACAGAAACTTCATCTTGAGGAAAAGGTTTACTGTCGATAGCTAGCCTCATAGTTGGGGAGGAACACGGTAGTGGTGGAGGCGGTGGTGGCCGGAGGTGTTGGAGATGGTGGTGATAGAGAGAAAATGAAGGAAATAAAAAAAAAATTAAGAAAAAGATTGGCATGTTTCACGCTCTCAAAAAGCCGTGTAATACACATGCTATGCCATGTTAGCATGATGTGTCCAATAGACACGTTTTCTATCAACTTTAGGTGTTCAATACGTACAAGCTTTAGTAGAGATATCTATGTGGAAAATTTGGACAAGTTTAAAGAGCTGCACATGTATTCAAAATAAGTACAACTCTTATAACTAGGTTCTAATTTTATGGTAACAATATATTCATATTTTTTTACAAATAGCAAATACAAATATAAATAAAATAAAGCGAATAGGTTGTCGGGTATATCAGCCCACCAAACATCGTTTAAAAAGAAAATTCTATTTTATAGGTCATTTTCATCCATGGCTATGGCTGGGCCTTCTACCATTACAAATGATTGAGCCTTCTTGAAAATACTTAGCCATTTTTATTCATGGTCAGGCCTTCAAACTCACAGACTCGATGAAAAAAATATGTGTTGGGCCCTCAGGCCCAACGGCTCGACTGATGTGTAAAAATAAACGGATGTGGACCCCACTGGCCATGATCATGCAAGGAGAGAGAAAATAAATATATTAGTTAGAAAGCATTTGAGACTATCAATAATGCAATGTAAACAAGTATATAAAATGCATAAAGATTAACCGCACGATCTAGGAAAAAAGAGGAAAAGCGGATTGAAGAGACAAAGATTAAAACAACAGCCCACTTATGACTATTAACAACATTACGGTCGGGACTCGACAGAAGGTAACAAGCCCATGTTTTAATAGCACAAGCCCACAAATAGAAATGACCACGTTAACGCAAACGCACAGGCCCAATAAAATACAATGGAAAAAGGCTGATATACACAATATTCACAACAAGCATGATATACTTGAAAGATATACATGTACACACAACCCCCATATACACTGAGTGTATATTAAGCTTGTATACCATGTTCACTTCGAGATATATCATCTCAAGTAGGGAGAGAGTGTCAAGTTCCAGATTTACAAGTAATAGCAGAGGTTGTTTAGGGGAGCATTTTGTTATATTAACAAGCAAAGCTACTGTAGGACATTCCAATATTCAGACAATCAACAGACTGATGTGGCACCTAAATAACTTAACAGGGATTATATGTTATCATAGATATGCTTTAGCCCATAAACAAACATAGACAGATGAATAGTTAATTCAGAGGCACTTTTAGACATAGAGATGAACAAGCAAACACCATAAGACAACTTTCAAGGAGTGTAGAATCATTTGCCTAAGCCCAATTATACATGGTCTTAACTTATACTCTAAATATGATTAACACTAAAACAGGTAGGTCAAACACATTATGAGTAAGAACTAATAGATATATAGGGATGACCATGTTACTGGACATCAACATGTTTCAGAGGCACATATCTACACAAGAGGTACCAAACATTCACAAGTCACATTCAAAGTTGTATGCCTAGTCATGGTGGTCTTAAAACAAGCAAAATAAGGTAGGTGAATAGTCCTACAGACATATATCTCAAGATGATATGGGATATTTTTATTAAATTAAATAGATGTCTTCTCGACATTATTTAACTTTGTCGTGGATGAATGACCTCTTCGACATTCTTGCTTGTTGTCTTGATTTTTTGGGATGAATATTGCAGTCTCGTTGACCGGTTTTACATCTTCAAGAATACTTGGGTGAATACCACGATCTTCCGACCGGTTTTACATCACCTGAACTCTTTTTAGCGAACACACCAGCCTTTCGATCGAATTTACGTTGCTTGACACTGTTGAGCGAAAATTGCAATCTTTCGGTCTAATTTACATCACTCGAACATTTTTCCGCAAACACAGTAGTCTTTCAACGGAATTTACGTCGCTTGAATTTGTTTAGCGAACACTTCAATCTTTCGATCGAATTTACGTCACGCAGACTCTTTTCAGCGAACACAACAACCTTTCGATCGAATTTATATCGCTTGATACTATTAAGCGAGCACTGCAATCTTTCGATCGAATTTATGTCACTTAGATTTTTTCACCAAACACAACAGTATTTCGACCAAATTTACGTCGCTTGACACTGTTGAGCAAAAAATGCAACCTTTCAATCGAATTTACTTCACTCGGACTCTTTTCAACAAACATAGTAGTCTTTTGACTGGATTTACGTCGGTTGAGTATGTTGAGCGAACACTACAACCTTTCAGCTGAATTTACATCACTCAAACTCTTTTCAACAAACACAACAATCTTTCGATCGAATTTACGTTGCTTCAATCTATTGAGCAAACATTGCAGCCTTTCGGTCGGGTTTACATCACTCAAACTCTTTTCAATGAACACATCAGTCTTTTGATCGGATTTATGTTTCTTGACTCTGTTGAGCGAACACTGCAATCTTTCGGATAAATTTACATCACTCAGACTTTTTCAGCCAACACAACAACCTGTTGACCAGATTTACATTGCTTGACTTTGTTGAGCGAACACTATAACTTTTCAGTCGAATTTATGTCACTCAGACTCTTTTAAGCAATCACAACAGCCTTTCAACTGGATTTACATTGCTTGACACTGTTGAGATAACACTAAAACCTTTTGGTTGAATTTACATCACTCGGACTCTTTTCAGCGAACACATCATCCTTTCAATCAGATTTACATCTCTTGACTCTGTGAAGTGAACACTGTAACCTTTTACGTCACTCGGACTCTTTTTAGCAAACACAACAGCTTTTCGATCGGACTTACATTGCTTGACTTCGTTGATCGAACACTGCAACCTATCTTTCAGATTTACGTCAGTCGGACTCTTTTCATCGAACACATCAATCTTTCAACTGAATTTATATGACTTGACTCTGTTGAGCAAATATTGTAACCTTTTAGTCGAATTTACATCACTCGGACTCTTTAAGTGAACACAACGACTTTTCGACCGAATTTACGTCGTTTGACTAAGTTGAGCAAACACTACAACCTTTCGATGGATTTTCGTCACTCAGTCTCTTTTTAGCAAACACAACAGCCTTTCGACTGAATTTACGTTGCTTGACTCTGTTGAGCGAACACTGAAATCTTTCAACCGAATTTATGTCATTCAGACTCTTTTCAGTGAAATAACAACCTTTCGACTGGATTTACATCGCTTGACACTGTTGAGCAAATACTGCAACCTTTCAGTTGGATTTACGTCACTCAGACTGTTTTAAGCAAACACAACAACCTTTTAAATCGAATTTATGTCGCTTGACTCTATTGAGCGAACACTGCAACATTTCAGCCGTATTTACATCACTCAGACTCTTTTTAGCGAATACAACAACCTTTTGACTAGATTTACATCGCTTGACTCTATAGAGCGAACAATGAAACCTTTCGACTGGATTTATGTCACTCGGACTCTTTTCAGCAAACACAACAGCATTTTGACCGAATTTATATCGGTTGACTATGTTGAGCGAACACTACAACTTTTCAGCCGAATTTACATTACTCAAACATTTTCAGCGATCACAATAACCTTTTGATCGAATTTACGTTGCTTGACTCTGTTGAGCGAACATTGCAACCTTTCAGTTGCATTTACATCACTCAGACTCTTTTCAATGATCACAATAGCCTTTTGACCGAATTTATATTGCTTGACACTGTTTAGCGAACACTGCAACCTTTCAGCCGAATTTACGTCACTCAAACTCTTTTCAGCAAACACATCAGCCTTTTGATCTGATTTACGGTTCTTGACTCTATTGAGTGAACATTGTAACCTTTCAACTGGATTTATATCGCTCAAACTCTTTCAGTGAACATATCAGCCTTTAGATCGGATTTACATTTCTTGATACTATTGAGCATGCACTTCAATTTTTCAATCGGATTTACATCACTCAAACTCTTTTCAGTGAACACAACAATCTTTTAACTAGATTTATGTTGCTTGATTCTATTGAGCGAATACTGTAACATTTCAGTTGAATTTACGTAAGTCAAACTCTTTTCAGCCAACACAATAGCCTTTTGACAAGATCTACGTCCCTTGACTTTATTGAGCGAACACAATAACCTTTCGACCGTATTTACGTTTCTTGACACTATTGAGCTAAAATTGTAACCTTTCAGTTAGATTTACATCACTCGAACCATTTTCAGCTAACACAACAACCTTTCGACCAAATTTACATTGCTTGACTGTGTTGAGCAAATACTGCAACCTTTCAGCCAAATTTACCTCATTCAGACTCTTTCAGTGAGCACAATAACCTTTCGATCGTATTTATATTGCTTAACACTGTTGAGCAAGCACTGCAACCTTTCAGCAGGATTTACATCAGTCAGATTTTTTCAGTAAACACAATAACCTTTTGTCTGTATTTACGTCGCTTGACTCTGTTGAGCGAACACTGCAATCTTTCAGTTGAATTTACGTCACTCGGACTCTTTTCAACGAACACACCATATTTTTACTAGATTTTCATCGCGTGACACTGTTGAGCGAACACTGCAACCTTTCGGCAAGATTTACATCACTCGGACTCCTTTCAGCGAGCAAATCAACCTTATGACTAGATTTATGTCGCTTGATTCTGTTGAGTGAACACTGCAACGTTTTGGCCGGATTTATATCATATGGACTATTTTCAGCGAACACAGCAACCTTTAGACAAGATTTATGTTGTTTGACTCTGTTGAGCAAACATTGGTACCTTTCGATCGGAGTTACGTCACTCAGACTCTTTTTAGTAAACACACCAGCCTTTTCATCGGATTTACGTGGCTTGACTCTATTGAGTAAATAAAGTAACCTTTCGGCCGAATTTACATCACTCGGACTCTTTTCAGCGAACACAACAACCTTTCTACCAGATTTATGTTGCTTGACTCTATTGAGCGAACACTGCAACCTTTCGATCGAATTTACGTCACTTGGACTCTTTCAGCGAACACATCAGTAATTTGACTGGATTTATGTCGCTTGACACAGTTGAGTAACCATTGCAACCTTTTAACCGAATTTACGTCACTCAGACTCTTTTCAGCGAACACATCAGCCTTTTGACCGTATTTACGTCGCTTGACTCTGTTGAGAGAACACTACAACCTTTTGGCCGAATTTACGTTACTCATACACGTTTTAGTGAACACAGCAGACTGTCGAACAGATTTATGTCGCATGACACTATTGAGTGAACACTACAATCTTTCGATCTAATTTACATCATTCAGACTCTTTTCAGTAAACATAACATCCTTTTGACTAAATTTACATCGCTTGACTCTGTTGAGCGAACACTTCAACCTTTTGACTTGATTTACGTCACTCAGACTCTTTGCAGCGAACAAAGCAGTCTTTTGACCGGATTTATGTTGCTTGATTAGTTGAGCGAACATTGCAATCTTTCGATTGAATTTATGTCACTCGAACTCTTTTCAGCAAACACAACAACCTTTCGACCGAATTTATATTGCTTGACTCTGTTGAGCGAACACTGCAATCTTTCGGTTAGATTTAGATCACTTGAACTCTTTTAGCGAACACATCAATCTTTCTACCGAATTTACATCACTTGACACTATTGAGCGAACATTGCAACCTTTCGGCTGAATTTACGTCACTCAGACTCTTTTCAGCGAACACAATAGTCGTTCGACTCTTTTTAGCAAACACAATAGTATTTTGACCAAATTTATGTCGCTTGACTCTATTGATCGAACACTGAACCTTTTGGCGAATTTATATCACTCGGACTCTTTAAGTGAACATAACATCTTTTCAACTGGATTTACGTTACTTGACACTGTTGAGTGAGCACTGCAACCTTTCGATCGAATTTACATCACTCAGTTTTTTTCAGTAAACACAATAGCCTTTTTACTGAATTTACATTGCATGACTTTGTTGAGTGAACACTACAACTTTTCAATTAGATTTACATCACTAAGACTCTTTTCAGCGAACACAACAACCTTTCAACCAGATTTACATCGCTTGACACTGTTGAGCGCACACTACAACCTTTCGATCGAATTTACATTACTCAGACTCTTTTCAGCGAATACAACATCTTTTCGACCGATTTTACGTCACTTGAATATGCTGAGTGAACACTACAACCTTTCATTCAGATTTATGTTACTCCGACTATTTTCTGCGAACACTGCAGCCTTTCGACTGGATTTATGTTGATTGATTTTGTTGAGCAAACACTACAACCTTTCGGCCGGATTTACGTCACTTAGATTCTTTTTAGTAAACATAACAACCTTTCAATCGAATTTACATCGCTTGACATTGTTGAGTAAATACTGCAACCTTTCGGCTGGATTTACGTCACTCAGAATCTTTTCAGCAAACACATCATCCTTTTAGATCGGATTTACGTCGCTTGACTCTGTTGAGCGAACACTGCAACCTTTTGGTCGAATTTACATCACTCAGACTCTTTTAAGCGAATACAACAACCTTTTCACCTGATTTACATTTCTTGACTCTATAGAGCGACCAATGGAACTTTTTAGCTGGATTTACGTCACTCAGACTCTTTTCAGCGAACACAATAGCCTTTCAACTGAATTTACATCGCTTGACTCTGTTGAGCGAACACTACAACCTTTCAGTCAGATTTACGTCATTTGGACTCTTTAAGCGAACACAACATCCTTTCTGAATTTACGTCTCTTGATAATATTGAGTGAAAACTGCAACCTTTCGGTCAGAGTTACGTCACTCAGACTCTTTTCAGCGAACACAACAGCCTTTCGACCAGATTTATATCACTTGATTCTGTTAATCAAACACTACAACCTTTCGGCTAGATTTATGTCACTTGGACTCTTTTCAGTGAACACAATAGCCTTTCGATCGGCTTTGCGTCGCTTGACTGTTGAGCAAACACTGCAACCTTTTAATTAGATTTACATCACTCGAACTCTTTTCAGCGAACACACCAGCCTTTTGATCGAATTTACATCACTTGACACTATTGAGCAAACACTGCAACCTTTCATCTGAATTTACGCCACTTGGACTCTATGGATGACTAGCGCGGTCTCCTTGGTGGATTTTACACCGTCTTGGACTTTGTATGACTGTGGTGGCCAGGTTATTTTTTCCCATCCTTTGTGTAGGTTCTGACCCTCATAGTCGAATTACCTTTTTTCATATGTTCGCTATGACCCTTTTTGTTAAATTACCCTTTGTTTATCTTCTACTGTGACCCTCTCGATAAGATAACCCTCTTACTCTGTTATATGCCAGTTGTGGCACTTTCCCTGTTCTACATGCATAAACGAATGGGTTAGTAAAATATGTTGTGCCTTCTGGCGATAGACTGAACCTACGTCCACAGAAAAATTATTAGTTTTGACCGATGTTAGCTCGTTTCCCTAGTTTTTCTATTATTTTTTATCGAGTCATTACAGTTCCGGACTCAGTAGCATGAGATATATTTTAGTAAGAAAATATTTTGAATATTTAAACGTATTAATTTTGAAAACATAAAAGACAAGTAAATAAATTGTTTTCAAAAACTTATTTTAAATTGTCGTGACATGAGCTTCGAAGCGAGACTTTCTCCTTGATTTCTTCTGTGGAATTTTTGAGGTCTCTTCAAAAACTCTTCCCTAGTCTGAAGCTTGCACTGTTGAACTCTCGCGAAAACCTGATTGGCAGAGGAATTTTCGAGACTTTCTCAAAAATTCTATCCAGTCGTGAAACTTCTTGTCAGTTGATGCTTTTTGAGTCTTCTCGAAAGAAATTTTTGAGACCCTCTCAAAAGTTCAGCCTCAATTGAAGCTCGTGACAATGATCATCCTTTATCAATTCTGTCTTCGAAATTTTTTGAGTTCTTCTCAAAAAATTTCTGCCCTTGTGATTTCGTAAGGGTTTCTTTGGTTTTTCTTCTGGTGCGATCGAGCTCAAAGAGCGCCTACGTATCTTGTCGTAGAAGGAATCAGGTCATACGTAGTTCGGACTAACATAATTTAGTTGTGTCTAATGATATGACCGGGTCCAAAAAGGACTGCATACGCATCCCGCCTTGTGGGGAAATAAGGTCATTACGTAGTTCATAATACATAAAGGAAATAGTTTGAACTTTTACTTTCTATTACAAGGAAAAGATCGGAACCCTTCACGGGTCCTTCTACGTACCTCTACTACAAGAGATATGTCTTGATGTAGTGCTTATAAGTAAAGAAAAATGTGATTACATAAAAAAACATGCATTCACGCGTAATATATCTTTACTGCATCTGAGTTGATTGCCTTGGGCCACTCTTGGCCATCCATTTCTGCTAAGACTAGTTCTCCTCGTGAAAGCACTTTGCAAACCACGTAAATACCTTGCCAATTTGGCACAAATTTCCCCTTGTACTCGTCTTGATGAGGGAATATTCTCTTAAGCACCAACTGTCTAATCTGAAACATTCGAACTCTGACCTATTTATTGAAAGTGCGGGCCATTCTCTGTTGGTACGGTTGACCATGACACAACGATTTTTCACTTTTCGTCAATTAAAGCTTGTTGTTCGCACCTTTTTCATACCCATTCTGCATTGTCCCGTTCTGCTTCTTGGATAATTCAGAGTGAAGGTATCTCGACTCGATCGGGATGACTACTTCTATGCCATAAACTAGCAAGTACGACATGACTCATGTTGAAGTTCTGATTATGGTTCTATACCCAAGAAAAGCATAGGGAAGTTGTTTGTGCCAATATTTGTAGTTATCCATCATTTTTTGCAATATCCTCTTGATATTATTTTAGGCGACTTCTACATCTCTATTCATTTGCGGCCTGTATGATATCGAGTTCCGATAAGTTATGTGAAATTGGTCATAAATATCTTTCATCAAGTGGTTGTTCGAATCGGCAAATAATATTGTTCTTCACAAAATTAACCACTGCCTTCTTGGTTACTGACTTGTGGGAAGTGTCTTCGACCCACTTTGTCAAATAGTATATGGCCACCAAGATGTAACTATGTCCATTTAACGCTATTGGTTCAATCGGTCCAATGACATCCATTCCCCATGCCACGAACGACCAAGGTGAACTCATGGCGTTGAGCTCGTTTGGTGAGACTCTGATTAGAACTCTATGTATATGGCATTGGTGACATTTTTGCACAAATCTGGCGCAATCAACTTCCATAATCATCCAATAATATTCGATGCGCAAAATCTTCTTGGCTGGCAGAAAGTTGTTCATATACAGTCCATAGGCCCCGTAGTGCACTTCTTCCAATAATTTGGTAGCTTCTGTAGTATCTACACATTTAAGCAGTCCTAAGTCTGGTGTTCTTCTATAGAGTACATCTTTGCAAAAAAAGAAACCACTTGACATTCATCGAAGGGTTTTCCTCTGATTACTCGTTGTACATTCAGGGTAATCTCTTTTGTCCAAGTAGGCTTTCAAATCGGCATACCATGACTTACTATATGGCTCAGCTTCTACATGGGAACAGTAGGCATGTTTGTCCTTCAAGCTTATCTCAATTGAGTCAATATGGCTACTTTCCAGATGTTATATTATAGAGGTTATGATAGTGAGAGTATTTGCGAACTCATTATGTGCTCTGAGTGTTTGTCTGAACATGATCTTTCTGAACCTTTTGCTCAGCCTTTGAATGAAGTTGACATACGGGAGGATTTTGACATTCTTCGTTGCCCATACTTCTTGTACTTGGTGGATCAACATAACTGAATACAAAGCGCCTCCTGACACCGACATATTCTGACACGATCTAATAGATCGTTGTACCGAGTAGTTAATCACCAATTACGAGTAACTCGTTGATATCCCTATCGAGTCCCATTTGAAGACTCATGATGCAAGATTCATATTCTGCCATATTATTGGTACAACAGAAAGTAAGATTAGCATCCATCGGGTAGTGTTGTCCGGATTCTGATGTCAATACCTCTCTGATTCCCTAACCTTGATAATTGACGGCACCATCGAAGAACATTTTCCATCCCGAATAGAGTTCTTCTTCCTTCATCAACTACTAATATATCTTCATCTGGAAAGTATGTTAGGAGTGGTTATGCAACGGCGTCCACTGGGATTTCGGTGAGAAAATCGGCTAATGCTTGCCCTTTCATGACTTTTTGAACCACGTACATGATGTAAAATTCACTCAACAACATCTGCTATTTGGCAAGCTTTCCGACGGGTATCGACTGGCAAAATATGTACTTCAGTGGATCCATCATGGAGATGAGATGGGTAGTGTACGATGCCAAGTAGTGTATCAACTTCTAAACTATCCATGTCAATGCACAACATGTCCTTTCTACCAAAGTATACCGTGTTTCGCAAGCGGTGAACTTCTTACTCAGATAGTAGATATCGTGTTCCTTCTTTCTGGCTTCGTTGTGTTTTCCTAGCATGGACTCGAAGGCATTGTCTAATACTGATAGATATAACAACAGAGGACTTCCCGGACTTGTGGGGTACTTGAATAGGTGGATTTGAAAGATACTTTTTAATGTGTCAAATACTTTATGACAGTCATCGTTCCATTTGTTCGATGCGTCCTTCTTCAAGAGTTTAAGTATGGGTTCCACGATTACCATGGACTGAGATATGAAACAACCGATGTAATTCAAACGGCCCAAGAAATTCATGACCTCCTTCTTGGTCTTCGAAGGAGGCAAGTCCTGTATGGATTTGATCTTTGATGGGTCCAGTTTTATGCCTCTCCGACTGACTATAAATTCGAATAACTTTTCGGCGGGTACTCTGAATGCACATTTGACAGGGTTTAATTTTAGATTGAATTTCCGGAGTCTTTCAAAGAATTTTCGTAAATGAGTGATATGCCAGCGCTTGCTCTTGACTTGATGATGACATCGTCCACGTATACTTCAATTTCCTTGTGGATCATGTCATCAAAGATAGTAGTCATGGCTCTCATGTATATGGCACCATCATTTTTAAGGCCAAATGGCATTACTCGATAGTGATACACTCCCCACGGTGTAATAAAATTTGTATTTTTTACATTTTCTTTTTCCATCACGATCTGATGGTATCCGACAAAACAATCGACGAAGGACTGTAACTCATGCTTGGCACAATTGTCGATTATGATATGAATATTTGGGAGTGGAAAAAAATTATCTTTTAGACTAGCTCTGTTAAGATCCCGATAGTCCACACAAATTCAGATCTTCCCATTTTTTTTTGTATTGGCACAATGTTAGCTAACCACGTAAGATATGAGGTTACCTCTACCACTCCTGATACAATCTACTTTCTGACTTTTTTTTTATGTCCACACTTAACTCGAGCCTGCATTGTCTGATCTTCTACTTAACCAGCGCGAACCCGGGGTTAATCGGAAACTTGTGCGCCATAATATACGTGCTTAAATCGGCATATCTGCATAAGACCACACAAATACATCCACGTATTCCTTCAACAAACTGATTAACTCTTCCTTCTGTGGCAATCCCAAGTGTCCACTGATTTGTGTCTCTATGACTATTCATTCTCACCCTAGATCGATGGCTTCTGTTTCATCCAAATAAGGCTTCTGCCTGTTCTCGTATTAGTCTTCTTCATCGATGAGATCTTCTGGTAACCTTATTTCCTCATTGTATTCTTCTTCACCCTCAACATATGACTTGCTCACTTCGTGACATGTCATGACATTAGGGGTTGATTCATTTTTATTACTGAAATACAAGGCAAAGCATGATTAGTAATATAAAAGTAAAGTAAAGTAAAATAAAGCGTAATTTTGATAAAATGAGGCCTTTCATTGATTTGCGGAAAATAAACTGCGATCCTGACTCGAATCAACATCGAGTTACATCCATTTTTAATAAAATCCCATGAAGAAAGTAGATAAAAGGTGAATAGTCAGTCCTCAACCTTGCTACACCGGTTTTGAAAGCTATAAAACATCATCATGGCTACCGAGGAATCAAGAGTGGAATGGAAGTCCAGTAGGTGAGCCATTCTCCCAGTTTCGCATCGCGAATTATAGGCACATCAGTGTGCTTTTCTAGGATCGCCAGACAATCTTCTTCTGAGAACAACATCCCTATCCCTTCTTCAGCATCATCTGCCTCTGGTGTTGGTATCTTGAGGAGAAATGACTAGTATAGACTCGGGATTGGTTATTGTAGTTTGCCTGGAGTGGTTGATTTTGGTTGTTTTTGGCTTGGTGGTTCTGTAGAGGTTGGTACTTTTGAGGGGCTTGGTAATTTTGCGGAGCTTGGTAATTTTGGGGAGTTTGTGGGTTAACACCAGAGTTTGGAAGATTAGTGAAACTATTTGTGAATTTGGTGAAGGGCTTTGGTAGCTTATGGAGGTTTGGTATCCAGACTAGGCATAATAAATGGGTATTGCGCTGGGGGAGTCATATAACCACTTGGGAATGGCGGTTGATACACCTCTATGGGTGAATGGGGTTCGTCCCATTTCTTTATTTTGGGGTTGGAGGATCAGGTCACATTTGCCACGTCCTCTCTTTTCTTTTGCACGCCTCCTGATGTGCCTGACTGGGAACATCTATCAGTCACACTGGTGATTTTTTTGGATTTGAGACCATCTTCTATGGCCTCTCCCATTTCAACGAATTCTCAAAATACCCGTCGGTCACGGCAAGCATCTTGTCGTACCAATCCTAGTCTTATACTCTGACAAAAGCGGTGACCAATTCCTTTTCAGTCATCGGTGGTTGCACATGAGCGGCTTCCGCTATCCACCTTCTTGCATACTCTATATAGGTTTATGTGGACTTTTGCCTAATTTTCTCCAAATAGTATCGATCAGGCACGACCTCGATATTGAACTTGTATTATTCCATGAACGATTCGGCCATGTCCTCCCAAGTGATCCATTGCACCTTGCGTAGCAAACCATTCGAAGGCCTCTCCAATCAATCTTTGACTGAATAGCCTCATGATTAAAGTAGGGTTATTTCAAACTCCTACTAACTGATCACAGTATGATTGTAGATGGGCCATCTGGTTTCCCGACCCATCAAACATTTAAATTTAGGCACCTTGAAGCCCTCTGGTATATCTAAACCCGGGTGAATACATAAGTCATCATAACTCAACCTGGGAGTTTTTCGGATAGCCCGGGCGATTTTTCAACTCTTGGTCTATGCCTTGGGCTAAATTTTCTTTTGTCTTTTCATCTAACCTCTCATGTTCAGCCTTCCTAGCCTTCTCCATCTCCTCATATTGGTCCAGTACGCCACATTTTGACGAAAATGGCTTTGAGTGACTGGGGTTTGGAAGGAGATGTTTTGGTGCATTGGGTTATTGTGAGGAATGTGAGTGATGACATTTGGATGTGTGGTGGTATTGGTGGTTACGGGGACCTGAACAAAGTGGATGGTCCCGAGTATAAGGGTGTCATTTTTTGGTGGAGGGGTTTGGTACGAAGTTCCTATATGATCCGAGTCAGTTCTTGTAGGGTGACTTGGGAAGTGCTTTGGAATTGGAGAAGATAGAGATGGGAAGGGCAGCAGAGGCCTTTTTTCCTCCGTTTGCTTTTCTCGAGCAATTTGAGCCTTTTCCATCCTTGACGTTTTCTCCTGAATGTCCTTTAGCATTTTTACCATATATTTAGTTTGAGTCGTCTCCCGTCACACAAGGGACCTAGATTTCCTGACGCTTCTCTCGTCGTCTGAACTACCATACATTTCCTTTGGATTTTGTTCGGACAAGGACGTTGCTGCTTTTGAGCTAGCGTCACGACACGAACTAACCTCATATGTTAAGAGAAAAATCACTCAATGGCAGATGACGTTGGTACATTAGCCGGATAAATTAATGCAAGATAACACATAATGTGTAAGTAAAGACATAGGTTCACATATTCATACGCGAATATTCAATTGATTCTCCGCTTTGGGTATTATAGGGTTTGTAAGGATATTTTGGTAATTTGGGAGGTCAATTGACTTGCTTCATATCACAGCCTCACGGATTGGTCCGCCAGCTGGATCCACCTACATTTATAAAAAAGGGAAAAAATGAGGGGGAACAAATATTTATTTATATTAAGGACCGAGTCTTAAATAAACTGCCTACGTATCCCGCCGGGGGAAGTCATGCCCGTTATTAATTAATTTTACATTAAATAAAACCCTACCCCCACCGATTTTCTTTCCCAAATTCCCAGGACCAGGCCCGATATGGGCTTCCTGCGTATCCCACCTATGGAACATAAGGTCTAGCGCAGTTCTTTTACAAGTAAAAGGGGAGGGGATTAAATTTG
This sequence comes from Anisodus acutangulus, assembly GCA_029783415.1. NCBI lineage: Eukaryota > Viridiplantae > Streptophyta > Magnoliopsida > Solanales > Solanaceae > Anisodus > Anisodus acutangulus. The sequence continues at coordinate 11,387,575 of CM056509.1, forward strand.
ATTAATTAGGGGTACCTAGATCTACCCAAATGATGGCTTTTATCTTGAAGCCATGGACGGTTATCGCCCTTACAATCGCATGTTCGGCCCTTGGCCTACACTAACTCATGATTGGGAGGGAGAACTACCCATATCTCCCCCTTAATGATAAGGTGCACTAACTCAAACTTGAATGCCTCACATTCCTCAATGTTGTGTCCTAGGGCCCCAAAGTGGTATGGACAACCTCTTTCTTCACTATCTCTGGAAGATGAGGGTTTCTATGAGGGATCTGATGAGGTTGATATTTTATGCGTGGCTAGTTTCTTGGAGATCTCAATGTAGGAGTCTTTGAAGATGGTGAAGTCGTACCTGTACAGACGCATCTCGACATTAATGCCTCCCATACAGGTGATTAGATCATGTGACAACAAGGAGTACGACCTCCTTATGAGGCGGATGGTTCCGTTGTCAATCTGTTCACAATCTTCTTTCTGAGAGGCACACATTCATCAGTGGTGTGTCTCGGTTGGTTCATGTGGTGCACACATCTCTTGTGCGCGTATGCTGGAGAGAACGGTAGCAGTCTCACATCACTGGGGTGTGCAATCCCCATTGCTCTCATGATAACCCTATTTCCTCATCATATTCTTCTTCACCCTCAACATTTGACTTACTCACTTTGTGACATGTCCTGACATTTTGGGATGATTCATTTTTATTACTAAAATGCAAGGGAAAGTGTGATTAGTAATATAAAATCAAAGTAAAATAAAATAAAGCATAATTTTATAAAATAAGGTCTTTCATTGATTTGCGAAAATTAAACTGCGATCCTGACTCAGATCAACATCGAGTTACTTCCATTTTTAATAAAATCCCACGAAGAAAGTAGCTAAAAGGTGAATAGTCAGTCCTCAACCTTGCTACACCGGTTTTGAAAGCTATAAAATATCATTATGGCTACCAAGGAACCAATAGTGGAATGGAAGTCCAGTTGGTGAGCCGTTCGCCCGGTTTTGCATCGCGAATTGTGGGTACTTCAGTGTGCTCTTCCTGGATCGCCAGACAATCTTCATCTGAGAATAGAATCCCTATCCCTTCTTCAGCATCATCAGTCTCTAGTGCTGGTATCTTGGTGGAAAATGACTAGTATAGACTCGGGATTGGTTTTTACAGCTTCGGGGAACCCTTCTTCTTCCCGCTCTCATTAGAAATTTATTTAAGGATGGGATGTATCCGAGACCATGTCTGAAATAATTTTCAGGGATATGGATCGGCTTCGTGATGCCATGCAAATTTCTCCTGAGACCTTATCCTAACTCAAAAGCATTCTGCAGTATTGTGGAGGCAATTATTTTGTATGCGGTCGGCATAAGTACTTCTATTGCATCTTCTGCATATGCGGCCCCTACCAGTTCGACCATGTGGAAATTTGTTCCTTTGGGACTCCCTTGATAATAGGAACAGAGTTATTGGGATAATTATGGATACTTCATTCCCTATGTATTACCACTTCGTGTCCTTTCCATATAAATTTTAAGGCTTGGTGCAGAGAAAATGGTACGGCTCCGTCTGCATGCATCCAAGGCCTTCCCAAAAGCAGATTATAGTTGGTAGAGATTGACATGACTTGGAATTCGGTGACGAACTCGACAGGTCCCATTTGGATGCATAGATCAACCTCTCCGACTGGATTGCTTTGAGCCCTATCAAATCATCTCACATTTTTATGGCTCTATCTTATATTTCCTATATTATATCCCAATTGTTCTAGCGTGGCTATCTAGTATATTCTGTCTGGCCCCGTTGTCTATGAGGATCCGTTCTATGATCTTGCTTCTGCACTCAACAGTGATGTACAATGCTTTATTATGCATTAATCCTTCTTTGGGCAACTCGTCTTTCTTGAATGATATACGGTAATCTCTCATGATACGGGATACAGTGGTAGCTAGACTTTCAACACTTGTGCCAGCCGGAACATGAGCTTCATTCAACACATATTTATTTATATTAAGGACAGAGTCTTAAATAGATTGGTCTGCCAGCTGGATCCACCTACATCTATAAAAAGGGGAAAGAAGAGGGGGATCAAATATTTATTTATATTAAGGACCGATTCTTAAATAGACTGCCTACATATCCCGCCGGGGGAAGTCAGGCCCATTTATAATTCATTTTACATAAAATAAAACCCTACCACACCGGTGTTTCTTTCCCAAATTCTCAGGACCAAGCCCGATATGGGCTTCCTGTGTATCCTACCTAGGGAACATAAAGTCTAGCGTAGTTCTTTTACAAGTATAAGGGGAGGGGATTAAATTTGTTCATTAGGGGTGCCTAGATCTACCCAAAACATGGCTTTTCTCTTGAATACATGGACTATTGTCACACTTACAACCGCACATTCGGCCCTTGGCCTACACTAAATCATGACGGGGCGGGAGATCTACCCAAATCTCATCCTTACCAATAAGGTTCTCCAACTTAAACTTGAATGCCTTGCATTCTTCAATGTTGTGTCCTAGGTCCCTAGAGTGGTATGGACAACCTCTTCCTTCACTAGCTCTAGAAAATTAGGGTTTCCACGAGGGTCTGATGGGGTTGATCTTTGAAGGTTGTAAAGTCATACCTCCACAAATGCATCTCGGGATCAATGCCTCCCATACAGGTGATTGGATCATGTGACAACAAGGAGTAGGGCCCCCAGATGAGGTGGATGGTTTCGTTATCGATCTGCTGCACAATCTTCTTCCGGATAGGCACACATTCATTAGTGGTGTGTCCTAGTTGGTTCATGTGGTATGCATATCTCTTGTGCGCGTATGCTACAGAGCATGGTGGATGCCTCACATCACTGGGGTGTGCCATCCCCATTGCTCTCATGGTCTCATAGACTTTTGAACTCAGCACGGGCACTGGTGTCACTCGATAAGGACAAACATAGTCCTTAAAAGCAACAACCCACCGAGTAGGTATCTCGTCCGGTGATAGCAGGATCTCATCGCTCTCAAGAGCGGCATTAGATCCGACAGTGGTAGCTTCCCTGAGTGGTTGACTCTCAGTTTCAAACTTCATTATTCCAGATGTCCTCGGATTTCCTGATAGGAGTACATAGTTTTCCATCAATCCTCTCACTTCCCTTGAGAGGTCCAACAAATATTCAACTTCCATCAGCTTTGCCTTGACCAAGGAAATCCTTTCGTCAACCTCAACAATTCTTCTCCTGAGTGAAGCTTCGCTCTCTTTTATGCTGTTCACACTGGTTGTGGGTACATCAGCACTCAAACTTCATTAGGAATTCATCTCAGCAAGTCAAATCTTTCTGGGAGATGTAAACGGTTTAGGTAAGTAGGTTTCATTTTGGGAAAGTGGTGTTTTTAACATATTAAGACATTCTTAAGTCTAAAAGTATGTAAGTTGGTTACTGCATCTACCCAAGACTCGGTATATATCAACAAGGATGACTGGGACTATATCGAAGTATTTGGGCTCCCCGTTGTTGGCTATGTCGTAGAAGATGGCATGGGCAACTAAGATAACTTGGGTATTTATAACGAGGTGGGCATTTTAAGGGAATACCATGGTACCCAGCAAACAAATGGCAAAGGCTAAAGGTCGGGTGGCACCCAATCTCTGAAGGTGTGGAACTCTACGGAATAGTATACGAATCCCCCTCTACTCCGAAGTGTTGGTACAAATACCTGAAGGGTACTGTTTCCTCGGAAACCCAGGAGGCTTGGGCTAATGATAGCATTTTCACAATTTTGGCTGGAGTGGGCTTGTTTGGAGCTAGGAGATTGTGATCGATTTTCTTTCTTCTTCTTAGACAGATTCCATTATTATCTATGCGATCCCGGATTTCTTCTAGGGTCAGGGTTATCTCTATTAGCCCAAACCTAAACACCATCATATCATTATCCCAGTATTCGGTTAAGACCTCAATAAGCTCTTTACAACCTGTCATAGTCACGAGGGAGGGTAAATAACCTAAGCAGTAAGTGATATCTCTACGGTGCTTGTCATCTAAATCACACCATCATACTCTCAGCATATCCGAAGCTTTCATAACCATGTCTAAGTGCAGGTTGATAGACATCTACACAGACAACACACTGTTAGACCCCGCCCCTCGGACAATGGTTTAACCCATATGACACCAGTCATGTTCACACATAGCACATAGTTAGATGCATGTATCCTCGGGTCGCCGACTATGCAGATACAGAAGGTAGTCTTCTATTGGGCTTCAAACATGTCTCAAATATTCAAAGCCCTTCCTGGGTCAATATGCGCTAATCAAGTGTAATTTGTCTTAGCTCTAACCTAGTTTGACTAGAGTGGGCTTAATCAAATGACTTAGGTACTTAGGAGACTGCCCGAGGTGAACTGTTGTTGACTGTTGGATGACAACAAACCAACTAAATCTTCAACAAGTTCCAAAAAAATATTTTTGGGTTTTTACTAGAGGACGATTGCAGATTCGCATAATCGTCTTTGTGCACAGATGCAAGTAAGCGTGTGATTTGCCATGTGGCGGAAGATGAATGCATGAATGTCAATTTATATTACAATAAAGTAAACACATAAGCAATTTAAAAGCAAGTTTATATTATTGAAACTCTTATGGTTAGAACCTAATTAATCCCTAACAGAGTCGCCATCTGTTACGGTTCACTTTTACACGGGGCATAAAAGCTACTGGATAACTTCTAGGCTCTTGAATTATTTATTTTAGACCACCTACTTTATAAGGAAAAATAGGAAAACCATATTTAAAAGGATTTTTCAAAAGTTAAAGAAAATTCTAAATTTAAACCAGAGTTCGGGTATGGATTCAAATGATCCCCCGGGAAAGGTGCTAGGTACCCCGGTATTAAGGATCCGTAGAATACGATTGACCTCGAGTCTTATAATACATAATTGCTTAAAATTGTTTAAGGTTTAAAATATTACAAAATATAATTGTCGTTCAAAAATCTTCAGCCAAAATATCTTTTATCACACACTTGAAAAATGAAATATTTTTTCCTTTGAAAATCCTTTTGAAGTGCAAAGTCATTTACTTTCATAAAGATAGCAAAATTATTCATTTTTTTCCTTCTAAATATTCCATTTTTAAAATAGGTAGTAAAATATCAAAGATATGTATCTTTATTTTAATGGAGGTCAACCATTAGAGAGTTTGTTCTCTTGACCCAAACTATGGCTTTAATAAAGGATTTTTCTACTTAGTAGAAGAAAATAACCAAAAAATTAGTTAGGATTAATTTCAAAATTGAATTTAAAATCCATACCGAATTTGAAAAAGTCTTTACAAGTCTATTCCAACTTATTTCAATTCAAACTTTAAGCTAATCTTTTTTTTGAAAATTTATTTAAGACATATAACATAGGAAAAATGACCGAAAATATTTAAACATGTTTTTACTATCTGAAGAAAATGGTTTCCTTTATTTAAAGCGGATAAAAAATAGCAACTCTTATAACTAGGTTCTAATTTAATGGTTCTAATAATATTCATGTTTTTTTACAAATAGACATGAAAGAAATACAACAAATCATCCAAATAAAATATAAAAATGAGTAGTATGAAGAAGATGTTGGAAATTTTCCTTTGGAGGGAGTTGCGTCCACCCATCGTTAATGACTTAAACACTAGGGTTCCGCATGTTGAAAACTTTGATTCTTCACACGTGCATAATCTACTAAGTGAGTAGATGACCGTAGGGCCAAGGATCGTCAAATTTCGTTGAGAAATGAAAGAGATATTGGTCCACGAAGTGAGGTGTTTGAAGCATAAAAATGTGGTATGGACCATTTCTCCCACATCGGTGGGGGAAAGAAGATTTGTTTAGTTTCTAAGTCTCAAAATTGGCTAAGAGTTTGGGACCCCAAGGGGTAACCGATGTGTTTAAAGGAGGGAGGACTTAGTTGTGCTTTGGTTCTAGGCTAAGTCCACACGTGCGCCGCCGCCGCCCGCCCGTCCCATCCTGTCCGGACTCGGGTCGCGGGCTTTGGGGTTCTTCTGATATTATCTTTTTGGACCCAAATTGCTTCATATTTATAGTTTGGTCCCTGAAGTTTCAGGTAAGATAATATTGGAAAGAGAACTTGTGCTTTTTGGGTTGGTTTTAGAACGTTAAAACTCCATTAATCTGCACATCAATTCAGTCATTTACTTGGCTGAATAACTCCTCACTAAAGCTCCAATACATTGCACATTAATTCAGTCATTTACTTGGCTGAATTACTCATCACTAATTGCCATTACATGGCCTTAACAATAATTAGTTGGGCAGTTGAGAAGTCCTCTCCATGCACTATATATTGAAGCTTTTGGCTCAATTGTTGAGACTACACAAACGAAAAACAGAAACATAAAATCTTCCTACTACTTTCCAGCATCATTTCATCACACTAAGTTCTTTGAAGTAATACTTGAGTTTCCTGTGCTCATTTGTTGAGTTGCTGTTTTATCTTGGGAGACTATTGTCCAGAACGTAAAAGGATATATACGGGGCAATCTTGTCTTAAAGACAGAGTGTCATCACTCGATCCAGCAAATCAAAGTGCTTGTAATCTCAGTTTGTTGTTTCAGTTTGTTGTAATTTCATTTTGTTGTAATAGTTAGCAGTTACTTATTTCTTATTTCCTGTAACTGCTGTAATATATAATTTTAAGACAAGACTGTAACTGCTTAGAAATATGACTGGAAACACTTATGATTCTGCTGCTGCTACTCAAGGCAACCCATCTACCTTCCCTCCTGCTGCTGCTGCTGCTCAAGGCAACTCCTATGCCTTCCCCACTGCTGCCTAAGGAACATACAATGCCTTTACTGCTCCTCAAGGGAACGTGACAGTTCATCCACCCTCTGCATTCCACCATGAACGCCTAGAAAAATCATGAGCTCAAACTTTAAGAGATGGCAACAGAAGATGTTATTCTACTTGACGGTTATGGGAATGACTCGGTTCCTAACAGAAGATCCTCCACAATCTGGAGATGAAATGGACCCTCATCCTAATGAAACGGCTGAAGGGGGCCAAGGTATCCATGTCATTAATGGCATGAAGATGGTTCTTGATGCATGGAGTCATAACGACTTCATGTGTAAGAACTATATTTTGAACTGTCTGTCAGACCCACTTTACATGGTGTATTGCACAGTAGGCACTGCCAAAGAGTTATGGGAGAAGTTGCAGAAGAAGTACAATGCACAAGATGCTGGTACTAAGAAATTCATCGTTAGGAAATTCCTGAAATTTCAAATGATGGATAGCAAAACAGTGATGTCCCATGTCCAGGAATTCCAAATGATTCTACATCACCTAGATTTGAAGGTATGAAACCAAATGAGCAGTTTTTGGTTGCATCACTGATTGAAAAGTTACCTCCCTCGTGGAATGAGTTTATGAGTTACTTAAAACTCAAGACAAATGAGATGACCTTTGAAGAATGTATTATCAAACTCCAGATTCAGGAAGCTAATAAGAAGGTCTTGCCTAGGAGAAAGTAACATTCTGAGGCAAAGACAAATCTGGTTGTGGCCAAAGGGAACTCAAGCAAGAAACGTAAGTTCCAAAAATACGGCAAGACCCAGACGGCGGAGAAGTTCAAAGGAAACTGTCACCACTGTGGGAAACCTGGTCACATGATCAAGGACTGCCGCAAGCTCAAGACAGAGCAACAAGATAAGGCCAAGGCTAAAGGCAAGACACATGCTAACGTTGTCAAAGACACACTTCTGGACGACATGATTGAGGAGTTCTCTGCGATGGTGCTTGAAGCAAACCTTGTTGAGAATCCCATGCAATGGTGGATGGACACGGGTACTAACAGACACATATGTTCCAATAGAGATGCCTTCTCCACGTATACACCAGTCACCAACAAGAAGTTGTTCATGGGTAACAATGCTTCCTCTGACGTGTTGGGGGTAGGAAAGGTGGTCCTGAAGATGACTTCTGGAAAGGAGCTCACTCTGAAGGAGGTGATGCATGTCCCTGATATTATGAGGAATTTAATTTCAGGTCCTTTATTGGTTAATGTTGGTTTAGGCTAGTATTTGAGTCCAATAAATTTTTAATCACTAAGAATGACACTTTTGTGGGGAGAGGCTTCGTCTGTGAAGGCCTCTTCAAAGTTAACGCCATGTCTGTAATGCATTCAAGCAATAAAATTGAAGCTTCTTCTTATTTGCTTGAGTCTTCTAATTTATGGCACCATAGATTAGGACATGTTAACTACAAGTCCATCCAAAGGTTGGTAAAGTTGGAGTTGTTGCCATCTATCGACGTAAACCCTCAACATAAGTGTGAGGTGTGTGTAGAGGCAAAACTGACAAAGCTTTCTTTTCGATCCGTCGAAAGAAATACCGCTCCTCTAGAACTTATTCACACAGATATATGAGATTTGAAGTTTGCACAAACTAGAGGGGGAACAAGTACTTTGTGACATTAATTGATGATAGCACAAAGTATTGTTACTTTTACTTGTTGAAAAGTAAAGATGAAGCCTTTGAAGCATTCTGACGCTACAAAGTAGAAGTTGAGAATTAACTAAGCATGTGGATTAAAGCAATACGTAGCGATAGAGGGGGAGAATATGTAGCGCCATTTGAGAAATATTGTGCCGAATCAGGCATTGTTCATCAAATGACTGCTCCATACTCACCTCAGTCGAACGGTGTTACTGAACGCACGAACCGCACACTGAAGGAAATGATGAATGCATTGCTCATCAATTCTGATCTTCCCCAAAACATGTGGGGAGAAGCTGTCCTTACCGCTAATACGATTCTTAATAGAGTCCCATATAAGGGTAAGGACAAAACTCCATATGAATCATGGAAAGGAAAGAAACTCACCTATAAATATTTAAAAGTGTGGGGTTGTTTGGCAAAGGTCAAAGTGCCTAAGCCAAAGCAGGTCAAGATTGGGATTAAGACTGTAGATTACATTTTCATCGAATATGCAAATAACAGTAGTGCTTATCTCTTCTTAGTGCATAAGTCAGATATTCCAGATATCCACGGGGGCACAATCATGGAATCAAGGAATGCTCAAGTCTTTGAGGACACCTTTTCTAGAAAGGAAAAAGACATAACCTCTCACAAACGAAGTTATGAACAGAGCTCTCAAGAACCAGGAGTCATTGACTGCCCGGATCTAGATGGTTCAGGTCTAGTGGACTTCGAAGTGGCTGAATATCTGGAATCTAGTGTTTCAGATCCTCAGAACTTTGAGACTCCAGAGATAGAACCAAGGCGAAGTAAAAGGGCTAGGAAGGATAAAACCTTCGGTCCTGACTTTGTAGCTTATATGGTTGATGAAGAACCAAGGACAATTGTTGAAGCATTGTCAACTCCAGAGGCACCGCTCTGGAAAGAAGCTATTGAGAGTGAAATAGCCTACATCCTGCATAACCATACCTGGGAGTTGATTGATATTTCTCCGGGAAATAAATCATTGGGTTATAAATGGATACTCAAATGGAAGTATAAAGCAGATGGGTCTCTAGGTAAGTACAATGCCAGGTTGGTAGTTAAGGGCCATCGATAGAAAGAAGGCCTTAACTATTTTGACACATACTCCCCGGTATCTAGGATGACGTCCATACGAGTATTCATTGCGATTGCAGCATTGTATGACCTTGAGATACATCAAATGGATGTTAAGACATCATTCCTAAATTGTGATTTGGAAGAAGAAATCTATATGGAACAACCCGAGGGTATGTGGTTCCAGGGCAAGAAAAGAAAGTCTGTCGGCTTGTCAAATCTCTGTACGGGCTGAAACAAGCCCCGAAGCAATAGCACGAAAAGTTTGATAGCACTCTACTATCAAAGGGTTTCTCCATTAATGAGTGTGACAAACGTGTCTACACGAAAGGTAACTCTGACTTGTTCGTCATGATATGCCTGTACGTAGATGACATGTTGATCACATGAAGCAATCCAGGGTAATCCTAGAGACTAAGAACACGTTGAAACAATGCTTTGACATGAAGGATATGGGTATCGCAGATGTCATCTTAGGGATAAAAATCTCTAAGACGTCTGATGGACTGGTCTTATCTCAGTCTCACTACATCGACAATGTTTTGAGAAAGTTTGAGGTGTTTGACAGTTCGCGCCAATGAAGTCACCACTGGATAGAAATAAAAAACTTGGTAAAAATCGTGGTGCACCCGTATGCCATGAGCAATATGCACATGTGATTGGGAGTTTGATGTATGTAACAAACTGCACCCGACCTGATATTGTTTATGCAATCAACAAGTTGGCTAGGTTTACTCGTAATCCAAGTAATGATCATTGGAAAGCATTGAATCGGGTGCTACGTTACATGAAGTACATGCTAAATTATGAGTTACATTATTCGAGATATCCAGCTGTACAAGAGGGGTACAGTGATGCAAACTGGATATATGATATAGAGAACACCAAGTCCACCAGTGGGTATATATTTACAATTGGTGGTGGGGTTGTATCTTGAAAATCCTCTAAGCAAACTTGCATCGCCCGATCCATGATGAAATCATAGTTTATCACTTTAGACAAAGCAGGAGAAGAAGCTGAGTGGCTTCACGATTCTTAGAGGATGGCCCTTATTGGGACAAACCATACCTTCAGTAATGATTCATTGCGACAGCCAGTCGGCTTTAGGAAGGGCACGGAGTTCTATGTACAATGGCAAATCTCGTCATATTCGATGGAAACATAAGACCGTTAGGCAGCTGATCACCACGGGTATAATATCCATTGATTACATAAAATCAAAGGATAACATAGCAGACCCACTGACAAAAGGCATACCCATTGATCAGATATTATGCTTGTCTAAGGGAATGGGCTTAAAACCCAAGCTTTAAGGACCAATACGGTGGTAACCCAACCTTACTGACTGGAGATCCTAGGAATTTGGTTCACTAGGAAAACTAAGCTATAAAGGTTCAGTTGAGTGCTTCGGTGGAAGCAAGAGCACCCGGGTTATGATTCCTATAAAGAACATAAATCCAAAGTCGTTCCCGCGATAGACGTTAAGTGCTATCTGCAGTGTGGGTAAAGGTTAAGTTTCCAAAACCTTTAATGATCCTCAACAGTTGAGGTTAGGTTTGGGGAAACTTTTAATGGTTTCTTACACTTGTGAAGTGGGGTATAGCAGGATACCTTGTAGGAGACCACCTATCTAAGTGCAAGGACAAGCCGCCTCAAATGAACGCACTTAAGAATCCAAGAAGTGTCCCTGGCCACAACGGACAAAACATTACGAAGAAAAGAGTAAGGGAATTTGTTGTGTTGGTACTATTGACTTGACTTACACTAAACACTAACGGTTCAAGACATCACGTTCATCGCGCAATAAGTAAGTCCGATGGTATTTAACTATGGAAGGTTCAAAGCTGAAGCTACCTTTCCTTATGCAACATCGGTCCTCTGAAATATTGCTGGAAATAGGCACCTTGTGAGTGCATCAAAATCTCTTTCTAGAGGGGATTGTTGAAAATTTGCCTTTGGAGGGAGTTGCGTCCACCCATATTTAATGACTTAAACACTAGGGTTCCGCATGTTGGAGACTTTGATTCTTCACACGTGCATAATATACTAAGTGAGTAGATGACCATTGGGCCAAGGATCGTCAAATTTCTTTTAGAAATGAAAGAGATATTGGTCCACGAAGTGAGGTGTTTGAAGCATGAAAATGTGGTATGGACCATTTCTCCCTCATCGGTGGGGGAAGGAAGATTTGTTTAGTTTATAAGTCTCAAAGTTGACTAAGGGTTTGGGACCCCAAGGGGTAACCCATGTGTTTGAATGATGGAGGACCTAGTTGTGCTTTGGTTTGAGGCTAAGTCCACACAAGCTCCACCGCCGCCCGCCGGTCCCGTCCGGTTCGGGTCTCGGGCTTCAGGCTTCTTCTGATATTATCTTTTTGGACCAAAATTGCTTCATATTTATAGTTTGGTCCCTGAAGTTTCAGGTAAGATAAAATTGGAAAGAGAACTTGTGCTTTTTGGGTTGGTTTTGGAATGTTAAAACTCCATTAATCTGCACATCAATTCAGTCATTTACTTGGCTGAATAACTCCTCACTAAAGCTCCAATACGTTGCACATTAATTCAGTCATTTACTTGGCTGAATTACTCCTAACTAATTGTCATTACATGGCCATTAACAACAATTAGTTGGGCAGTTGAGAAGTCCCCTCCATGCACTATATATTGAAGCCTTTGGCATAATTATTGAGACTACACAAAAATGAAAAACAGAAACAGAAAATCTTCCTACTACTTTCCAGCATCATTTCATCACACTAAGTTCTTCAAAGTAACACTTGAGTTTCCTTTGCTCATTTGTTGAGTTGTTGTTTTATCTTGGGAGACTATTGTCCAGAACGTAAAAGGATATATACGGGGCAATCTTGTCTTAAAGACAGAGTGTCATCACTCGACCCAGCAAATCAAAGTGCTTGTAATCTCAGTTTGTTGAAATTTCAGTTTGCTGTAATTTCATTTTATTTGTAATAGTTAGCAGTTACTTATTTCTCATTTTCTGCAACTGTTGTAATCTACAGAAGAAAAGGAAAAACTCAATAATCTCCGGCCTCCACGGCAGCTCCGAGCTCTCTCTAGGTCTAAAGTTATCAACCCCCTTCAAAAATGAGTTTATAATAAATTTATAACATGTACAAATGAGGATGGACTATAATATTCTAAGAAATACAAAATAGAAAAAATGGCTGAAAATTAAGCCTGGCGCGTGGCGGCCGCATTGGAGAGTGGCGCGGGGCGCTAGGCCAAAATTTCAGAACCTCAAATTTTCAGCCCTCCAACTCTAATCTTGATTCCAAATGAATTTTTTGGACTTCTACTCAGACTTCAAAGTACCAAAGTATCTATTTTAGCTCCGAATTTATTCATTAGCTTGGGAATACATCACTTGAACTCATTTTGACTCTTCTTCTTCGAATGGAGGCATTTTCAACATAAGGTACCTAGATTTAACAATAACGCACATCTTATCTTGACATCGCAAAGTCAATATATGTTAGGTATATTTAATGCATTTAGCTCTCAAAACAAGGTAGAAACATGGGTAAAGTATGGTAAAAAGTCGTATAAATACACCTAACATTAACGTGATTTTTGACGAGTCTCGGAGGGTTCAAGTGTGATTTGAATACTTGGTAGATATTCTAGTTAAGGTTTCGAATTTTTTTTCACCACAGTCAACATCAATCAAGACGACCCCTGAATCTGTGTTTTGAAAGTTTCAGTAGATTCATATAATAATTTTGGACTTGTACGCAAAATTTGGTTAGATTCTGATGAGTTTGGTTGTATGATACTCATATTTGGTCTCGACATCGTTTGAGCATAAATGTTACCATACAAAGCAAACGAGCTCTAATTTTTATTTCAATTGAACCACTAGATCCGTATTGTGATTTCGGACTCATAAAAATGGAATCACTAAATTTTGAGATCGTAAGAGAGAGTTTTGGTCAAAATACTAAACTAAAAGTTGGTTGGCGCAAATATCTTGCTGGTGCGAGGCTTTTGCTGACGACTTTTTGGGTTTTAGTGGCGACCGTTTGACTTTAGTGACGACCTGGACATATAAATTTCAGCAACTCATGATATTTGTCATTTTGACATTTTGGAGCTGGGAGATGCGATTTTTTTGGGATTGAAAGTTTGGAGATTGTTGGGAATACTTTGAGGTAAGTTAACCATTAAATTGAAAGTCCATTAATTTTTTTTGGAGTTTGAACTAATAAAAAATTGAACATCGTTCTGAGCTTTTCATTGCGCTGGAGTTTCACCTATTAAAAGTTTTGAATTCCACCACCGTGTGTTTAGTTTGTTTAGTATTTTAGCTAAGTGTATTTTTATTTAGATTTTACTATTACATTAAATATAATTACTTTCTATTTATATTTAAAATGAAGATTAAATTTTGGTTTTCGGTTTAAAAATTGATCGTCCCACCTAATTTTTACACTAAATTAAAAAGGGTGAATGACATATATATATATACATAATAAGAAAAATATTTACGTAATATGGTGAAATTTTTTAATTTACAAAATATAATGGATTTTCATCTTTTAATAATAATGATAGCATTGTGTATGTATATCACGAACAAAACAAGTTGTAACATCCCGTACTTTTGGGTCACGGTTTGAATCGCTAAGCGTATGTTGAATCGCTAAGCGTATGTAAAATCGCTAGGCGTGTGTAAATAGACCCGAGCGTTGGGGAAATTTTGGTCATATTTACGTATGCTAATAAAGAGCTTAGTATATAAAAGGATAAAATTCCGAAATAATTTTGGACATAATAAGTGTGACAACGGGGATCAGAAATAAATTTGGTGCATGCATAAAGAGGCGATGTACTAGTGTCATATCACAAAAATTATGACATTGAGTATAAGAAGGTTTTATAAGTCATCAAAATTTAAGTGAATTGAGATCAAAAAATTAATTATGTGTGAGATTGATTAATAATTATGAGAGATAACACCTAATGACTAATCACCACTAAAGAGGCATGTGGCATCGTTAAATGCTCTCCACCACCAAAGATTGGCTAGGTGGGAGACAATATTATGAGAGATCATTTAATGTTAATGTAGCTTCATTCAAGACATCTCATTTAGAAAACATTACATTGCTTTGGGGAAGCAGGTCCAACAGAGAACGTGACCAGCAACAATTGAGAGGCAAGTTGGTTGGATAAGTTCACAAGAAATTGTACAAAAACAGTAGCTTACTCTTGATAATTATACTTGAAATGGATTAAAACAAATGTCCTGCAAATCCTTTGGTTTCGTTTGCAAAGGGGAAATCGGCCAGCTTTGATTTTGGATACTCATTGGAAGTGAAGTGATCTCAAAATTGAAGGGATTCTTGTGCTTGGAGGTAAGTTCTATTTTCTCCTTCTTGTTCTTAAGTTTATACAAGTTGTAGGAGTGTTATTACGAAGAGGTTGTACATCAAATTCTTGGAGTAACTTGAAATTTGGTTGTGTGTTGTGAGCTGCTCATTTGGGGTTGTTTGGTGATAATTAGTTGCTGGAAATCGTAGACTATTGTTGGTTGTTGTATGAGGAAGATAATGAAGTTCATTTAAGCTAAAGAAGTTTCCTTGTTGATTAGTTGCCATTTTTAGGAGTTATAGAAGTTCTACACACATAAGATGTTTGATAAAATGTCCAGGTGAAGACTACCCTTAGTTATTGATCCAAATCATTCGTATAATGTAGATAATTGTCCGTAGAGCTTACGAGGACTCGGAAAACTTGAGTAGCTTTGACGACAAAGGTATGTTAAGGCAAATTATTTCCTTTCTTTTGGCATATTCCATGTAACAAAATATAACTGTGATACTGCTCCATAAATTACTCTACTCTTAGTAGTTAAGAATGATCATGTTATTGATTTCTATGTTAAAAGCATGTCTAAATATGTTCCTAGGTACTTATTGAGGCATACGAAAAAGATGTTGATATTCACAGTGTTAGCCGAAGGGGCAAGGACATTATGTCATCCGATAAATTCGGAAAATACTTTTATTGTCATTCATGCATCATATTCATGTACATACCTTGACCTCAAAAGAGTTATACACTCTACTATATGTATGCATTATATATAGGTATGGGGAATGGAAAAAGGGAAATGCGTTATATACGCACACCACCTGCAGCTGGTACAGACTATTACGAAAGAGCCCGAAGAGGCTAATATTGATGCCCTTGTGTGACCAATACAATATAACCTGATGCCCACAGAGGTGGTTATGGGAAGGAAGATGCCCTTACGGCCAATATTTATATGTATATCGCATTTGCATTCTGCATAACATTTAAGCATATATATTAGGGCCCTCGGAGGCATTTATTGTTGGTCGGATGTTTCTGTTTCAGTTTATTGTTATATTCCTGCTATGCTATTGTTCATGCCTGACATACTCAGTACATCAGTCGTACTGACGTCTCTTTTGTCGGGGGACGCTGCATTTTATGCCCGCAGGTTTAGTTAAAGAGGATCACGCTTCGCCCTAGTTGGTTGCTGGTTCAGCTGATGTTGGAGCACTCTATTTGTTTCAGAGTTGCAGTCTGGATGTGGTATGTTATTTTGCATACGCATTTAGGTATGGCAGGACCCTGTCCCGCTCTTGTAATGTCATGTATTCTTTATAGGCTTATAGACAATGTCCTGTGTATAGTAGTCATGTGAGGCCTTATCGGTTGTGGTGTATGTGTCAGCCGAATATTCGGTAATGGCCCTTGTGGCCATGATTGATTTCGGTTAGTTGGTTAGTATGTGAAGAGTGGTGCTCGGCAGGTAAGGTCCGGGTGCCCGTCATGGCCCTCCGATTTGGGTCGTGACATAAGTATACTTAGGTTACTTACCATATTTTGTAGAATTCTTGTACAAATGTAATTAGAATATTAGTATTATAGTAGAAATAAAATTTTCCATATTTAGAGATTGTATATTGTATATATAGACCTATTCATTAATGAAAATAATCAGGGGATTATTCTCTTTCATGGTATCAAAAGTCCAGGGAAAATTTTCCTTCTCCTAAATCACCTTCCGCCACCCACTTCACCTCGGAATTCGAGAATCCGGCCAACGGCCAACACCTAATTTGTCCCTAATTTTCTTTAAAATCCCCAATTCTCCTCTTGTTCTTTCATCATGTCTTCCTCAACGAACATGTTTCCTCCTGCTCTTACAATTTCTAATATCAAGAACCACATCCCTATAGTTCTTGATATGGAAAACGTACAACACGCGATGTGGGCAAAATTATTTAAAGTTCACGCACGTTCGCATTAAGTCCTTCATAAGATCATCCCCTCAGAAATAGGCAAGGAGAAGGTGCCTACCCAAGGATGACCCTGCGTTATGGACGACTCTTGATGCTACATTACTCTAGTGGATTTATTCCACTATCTCTATGGACCTATTGCAGATGATTATTGAACCCGACACCACGATGATGGAAACTTGGAATAAGGTGCGTGATATATTCCAAGATAACAAAAATTCTCGTGTCGTCACTCTTGAGCGGGAATTTTCCCATGTAAACATGAAGAATTTTCCGAATGTCTCAGCCTATTGTAAAAGGCTGAAGGAATTGACGGATCAACTCAAGAACGTTAGTGCGCCCGTCACAAATGATCGTCTTGTTCTTCAGATGGTTTCAGGCCTATCTGAGGCTTATAATGGCGTTGGAACGCTTCATCGTCAAAGTAATTCTCTCCCACCGTTATACCAGGATCGTTCCATGATCACATTAGAAGAGGCTAGCTTGGCTAAAAAGGCGGCTACCAGAGCAAATTATGTCATGATGAGAGCCACGTCCGTTGACCCTCACTCATTCTTGGATAATTCTAGTCAAAACTGTAACAACGGTGGCGAAAAAAATAGTCAAAATCAGAAAAATAGTGGCAAGAATCGTGGCGGCGGCCATGGAAGTGGCGGTGGTCGTGGCGGTGACAGACATGATGGAAATGGACCAGCTGGGCCGCAGCCTTGGCCCAATGCACAGTGGTTGTGGGGTTGGGCTAGTGGCCCACGCCACCTTTTCCTTATTTCCCCCTGAATTGGGCCAGGCCCAATTACGCACAGCAGCAGCTAGCTGCCCAGCAAAATCGAACTGGGCCCTGGCAGTAGGCTGACCTGCTTGGGCCTCGGCCTCGGCCTCAGCAGGGCTTCACTATTGCGGGCCCAATTTCTGGTCCGACACCTACGGATATTGAGGCAGTGATGCATATACTTGGATTAAATCCCACTAACGCAAATTGGTACATGGACACTGGTGTCACTTCTCATATGACGTCTGCGCCAGGTAATCTCTGGTCTTATTTCAATTTGAGCAAAAATTGTGGCATAATTATTGGTAATGGTAATTCAATTCCAATTCGTGGTTATGGTCACACTAATTTGCCCCCCCCCCACATCCACCTCTAGTCCTTCAAAATGTCCTTCATACCCCTCACTTAATTAAAAATTTGGTATATGTCCGAAAATTCACAACTGATAATTGGGTTTCTGTTAACTTTGACCATTTTGGATTTTCTATGAATGGTTTCAAGACGGGAATACCTCTAATGAGATGTAATAGTCGGGGCGAGCTTTATCCAATCACCACCGCTACCATTTTCACGAGTCAAGCCACACATTCCACATTTGTCGCTCTTGCTCCTTCTTTGTAGCATGCACGTTTGGGTCACCGGGGGTCGTCTATTATTTTTTTTCTTAAAAATAATAATTTTATTGATTATTAGAGTACGCGTAGTACTCATATTTGTCCTTCTTGTCCTCTTGGGAAACATGTTAGATTACCGTTTGTAACCTCTACTTCTAGTACGTCGATGCTTTTTGACATTATTCATAGTGATTTATGGACATCTACTGTTGTAAGCTCTTTGGGCCATCGTTATTTGTTTTATTTTTGGATGATTATTCTAATTATTTGTGGACTTTTCCTTTGGCTAAAATGTATCAAGTTTTTTCCACATTCTTTAAATTTAGAGCTTTCATCCGTACCCAATTGAACGGGAAATTAAAAACATTCAATGTGATAATGGTAGGGAATATGATAATGGTCCGTTTTGGAAATTTTGTGACACTCATGGCATATTTTTTCGATTTTCTTGTCCTCATACGTCCTCACAAAATAGGAAGGCCAAAAGAAAAATTCGTACCATTAATAATATTGTCCGGACCTTACTAGCCCATGCTTACTTACCTCCGTCTTTTTAGCATCATATATTACAAATGGCTACCTACATCCTTAACATACTCCCTAGCAAAGGTTTAACATATCAATCACCACTAAAAATTCTATATAATAAAGATCCCTCGTATTCTCATCTTAGGGTGCTTGAGTGTTTGTGCTATCCGCTTTTCCCGCCTACTACAATTAACAAAGTACAAGCCCGTTCTACCGCTTGTGTGTTTTTGTGTTATCCATCTAATCACCGTGGTTATAAATGTTTTGATTTATCCGCTAATAAAATCATAATTAGTCGCCATGTCATTTTTTATGAAACTCAATTTTCATTTGCTAATTTGTCCAATTTTGTGCCTAATAATTATAATTTTTGGATGATGGGCTCTCACCGTATATTCTCCAACAGTGGGCCCAACCTACCCTGATCCAATTTTGCCAGCAGGCCCACTGCCTGCTGGACCACCTACTCTCGGGTCAGACCCATGTCTCGATTCAGTCTTAGATTTACGGCCAACAGGCCCACTGCCTACTGGCCCAATATCCCGGAATCCCAAAACAGTGTCTCAGCCAGCATGCCCACTTCTTGCTGGCCCAAATAATTCTTTCCCCGGTTTGACCAGCGGTTATTGGGCGGCGGGTCCACCGCTGTGGCGATCCACCTTGACCCGCCATTTACCCAAATCTAGTATGTTTCTGTCTCGAGTCAAGGGTCCGTCACTCGTAGTCAATAGGGTATTTTATAACCAAAATGACATTTTAATCTTAATTCTACTGTCACTAAATCACCCCTACCATGTAACCTAGTGTTTGTCCTTCATGACCCGAATTGAAAAATGGCCATGAATGATGAATATAACGCTCTTATTGAAAATAAGACGTGGGAGTTGGTTCCCCTTCCGCCTGGTGTCAATATTATTCGTTCTATATGGATTTTACTCATAAAAAAATTTCTGACGGTTCTTTTGAGAGGCATAAGGAACATCTTGTAGGTGATGGTAAAACATAACAGGTTGGCGTGGATTGTGGAGAGACATTTAGTCCGGTGGTCAAACCGGCAACCATTCACACTATGCTGAGTCTGGCTCTCTCGAAAGCATGGCACATTCATCAACTAGATGTGAAAAATACTTTCTTACTCGATGATATTAAAGAGACAACATACATGCATCAACCCTTGGGTTTTAAATACCCCAATTATTCTCACCATGTCTGTTTGCTGAGGAAGTCTTTGTATGG
The DNA here is from genome assembly GCA_029783415.1 of Anisodus acutangulus. Taxonomy (NCBI): domain Eukaryota; kingdom Viridiplantae; phylum Streptophyta; class Magnoliopsida; order Solanales; family Solanaceae; genus Anisodus; species Anisodus acutangulus. Next base: position 11,407,560 of record CM056509.1, read on the forward strand.
CCTTAAGCAGGCCCCACGAGCTTGGTATAAGTGGTTTGCATATTATGTGTCTACTATTGAGTTTTCTCACAGCAGGTCTGATCATTCTCTGTTCATCTATTGTCGTGGTACTGGATATTCACTTTGTTCACGAAAAGATAGCTCGTGGACAAGTACGTGTCTTGCTTGTCCCTTCAAGGTACCAAATTGTTGACATCTTTACTAAGGATCTTCCCTTGGTTCTGTTTGAAGATTTTAGGGACAGTCTCATCGTACGACAACTGTCAGCTATAACCGCGGGGGTGTGATAGAAACCGTGTATGTATATCACGGACAAAACAAGTATATTTAGGTTACTTACTATATTTTGTAGAATTCTTGTACAAGTGTAATTATGATATTAGTATTATAGTAGGAATATAATTTTTCATATTTAGAAATTGTATACTGTATATATAGATCTCTTCATTAATGAAAATAATCAGGAGATTATTCTCTTTCAAATAATCTTTAGTAATGGATTTTCATCTCAGTACATATTTAGTACCATAAAGAGTCTTAAATAGATAGCCTACATCATTTTTTTCAACTAGAAAAGGGAAATTATGGGGGTTTCTTCTTGAAATAAAGGAGGGTGCGCATGCTTGGATGCTGCCTAACTGAAATCAATTGTGATTTACCTCCTTCACACTGTCAGCCACAGGTGTGGGAACTCAAGGGTGGGAGATTCCACCTTTGGAATAAGAAAAAAGAAATTATGAAGCACATCCCAGTCAACTACGGTCCATAGGGCTCACTAGCTACGTCTACAAGCAATACGGACCACCCGTTTCCCACATACATTATCTGCGTTGTTTTAACGCTATAATATAAAATTACAAGTCATTGACGACTTAATTTAAAAAGCTACTACTAAAAAAAGGACCACAAAGTTTACAAAAGGAACAAAGTTTTCTAATTTATTGGAAAATCCGTGAACCGAGGTACTGATTTAATCCGTACCGCTCAGTTATGCGTACCACTATATTGTATATTCAAGGTAAATACTTTTTTTGTATGAGTGTTTCATATTAAATCAAATATTGTAGTTTTAATAATTAAAATATTAAAATAAAAAGGCATACTCCGTCTATCTCAATTTATATGAGTGGGGTGTCAAACAACTATTTTTTTAATTACGATTTTCCTAACTCTTTTCATATATTTTAAATTACTTCTCTCTGTCTTAATTTATGTATTTCTTTTTTGATCTGTCTCAAAAAAATGTCACATCTCTATATTTAGAAATAATTTAACTTTATGAGATGATTTACAGTCATCATTTATATAAGACTTATTTTGAAGTTTGAACAACACATTTCAAAAATTTTCCTTTCCTTTTTAAACTATGTGTCAAGTCAAATAGTGTCATATAAATTAGGACGAATGGAATAGTATTTTTATGTAATTTTTGAAGATGTAAATGTTATTATAAAAGACTCGAATAATCTATATCTGAAATTAAGTCAAAAGACTAACTATTTTGACCCCATATTTTAAAACCCTCGTATAAATTGGGACATATAGAATATCACTTAATATTCCCTCTTTTCATTTTCACTAGTTTTCTATTGACTTGACATTCTTTGTAGGTAATTATTAATAAAGTTTATTTTATATAGTTACTTATATTAATTATGTTTTGAAAATCTAACTTTAATTACCAATACTCTACATAGTTACTTAATTATAAGGATAATATTAAAAAAAATCTTAATTTGCTAAAATAAACAAATAGAAGAGAAAAATTATTTTAGTATACGAAGCTAATAAAATAGAAGAAGCTAGCGATGATTAAGTTAAAAATACATGGCAAAGATACCTGTCTTGCATTATCTAATTTGATATAAATATAGAATGCATATAAATTTAAAACCCAATATCCAATCTTAATATTTCTTCAAGCAATTTATTTATTCAGTATTTGAACCAAATTAATAAATAAATGGATGTATATTACACATACAATTTTACAACTTAATCGTGACAAAATCATCTTTTCTTACTTCAATTTAGTACGCATATTTAGTAACTAAAATAATTTGACACATAACATGGTGTCAATAATTACATTTGTATGTAACTTTCACTTGCAAATGGTTAAATATTATTGTAAAAATTACAAAAGGTTGTGACGGAGTGGTGCATACTCCTTCCTCTTTAATCAGAGGTATTGAACTCGAGCTTTGGGTAGGAGTGATATACCCCTCAAAGTGAAATTTGTTGGGTATTTTTGCTCTATGGTACTTTATAAAGCAGTACGGGAAGTATATAACTATTACAAGTATTCGAAAGGATAAACAAAGATTCAATAGTTCAACTAGTAATATGAAAATTACAAGATAACCACAAAAAAAACTGAAATTACAATTTGTTGAAAACGAAAAGTTGGAAACTTGTGTTCTTGGCCGAGTGTGGCATCGCTTAAGACAATATTGCCCCGTATGTATCCTTTATACGCCCTGACAATTTGTCTCCCAAGATAAAAACAAGAATGGAACACTTGAGCAAAGGAAACTCAAGAGCTCACCGTGAAGAATATTGAGTACTAAATGATGCCTTGAAGTTGTAGGAAGAAGAAAACTTTCGCTTGTGTAAGCTTCTGAATTTCGTGTATATTATATGTGTGTTCTTAGTGCTCAACAATGGTGTAAGGGGATGTTTATATAGGTGATGGAGGGGGGTGAAAATTGCCTCCATAAGAGCCAAATAATGGCCATTATGGGGGGAGTAAAGACACAAACATAAATGAAAAGACCAATGGATTTGGCCATTATAGGAGTAATTCAGCCAAAATAAATGGCTGAATTGAGAGCTTGGACGCTTCTACGCTTTGGCCGTCAGAATTCCAACTTTCGAAAACTTCAGGACCAAATCAGACATCTTGAAACTTCAGGGACCAAACTGCATATCCGAAGAATTCGTCCAAATCGCACTGAAACTTCACGGGATCAAACCATTTCTCAAAGTTTTCGCCCAAAGATAATATCGAAGGCCACCCCACAGCCACGACCCATTGGGCCGTGGACCCGAGAACCCTGAACTTCCAACGGAACCGGACTACGGGCGGCAGACAAGGCGATGGTCTTTCCTTGAACCGGCACATCTAGGTCCTCCTCCTTTAAACACACGGGATACCCCGGGGTCCCAAACCTCAAACCAATTTTTGAGTCTTATATACACAACAATTAATTCTTTCTTCCTCACCGACGAGGAGAATTGAACACAATACCACACTTTCCATCACGCTTCAAACACCTTACTTCGGACCAATATCTCTTTCATTTCTCAATGAAATTTGGCGATTCTTGGCCCTACAATTGTCTCGCATAGCAGATCATGACGTGTGTGAAGAACCCATTCTCAACATAATGTAACACTAGTGTTTAGCCGTTAAAGTTGGTCGTCGCAACTCCCGCTAGCAAATTTCCAACAATCCACTCTTGAAGAGATTTTGGCGCACTCACATGGTGTCTTTTTCATTTCAGAATATTTCAATGGACCGATGTTGCATAAGGAGAGGTAGCCTCGACTTTGAACCTTCCATAGTTGAATACCATCGGACTTACTTATCAAGCGCGGTGAACGTGATGTCTTGAACCGTCAAGGTGTTTAGTGTAAGCCAGACAATGATACCAACACAACAAATTCTTTACTCTCTTCGTAATGTTTTGTCCGTTTTGGCCATGGACAACGCCTTGGATTCTGGGCGTTCATTTTTGAGGCGGCCCGTCTCGCACTTAAATAGGTGGTCTCTACAAGGTATCCTGCTATACCCCACTTCAAGTGTTGGGAACTATTAAAGCTTTCCCAAAACCTAACCTCAACCGCTGAGGAGCATTACGAGTTTTGAAAAACTTAACCTTACCCATACCGCAGATAGCACTTAAAGTCTATCGGCTGGAACGACTTTGGATTTGGTGTTTCTTTTTAGAAATCACTATCCTAAGTCTCGTGCTTCCAAGCGATCAACGAACCTTTACAACTTAGTTTTCCCATTGAACCAAATTACCGATCTCCGGTTAAGGTCAGGTTACAATGTATTGGTCCGTATATTTTGGGTTTTAAGCCCATTCCCCTGAAACGAGTAGAACAACAGTCTCCAGACCGTAGTCCCTTAGTTAGTAAACAAGGAAGTGACACGGTGATCAATCCATACTGCTCTTATGTCTCCCCGACAAATCTTGGCGAGATATGTCCAGATCGCCATCATCCGTGTCCTTCCTAAAGCGGCCAGCCAGCCGATGTATAACCGGGCCAAGGCACTGCGGGTTTCTCCCTGATAAGGGACGCCTCTGAGGAGTCGTGAAGTTACTCAACTTCTTTCATGCTTTGTATAAAGCGATAAAGTCCGATTTCATCATGAATCGCCGATGCAGAGTTTGCTTAGAGGATTTTCCAAGAACCACCATACCACATTTACTTGTGGCTTTGTGTTCTTCGCCAGATCGATGTCCAGCTTTGCATCACTATGTTCTTCGTGAATCATTGGACATCCGAATACTATAATCCGAAGATAAGCGAATAATTCAGATATCGCCATATCCGACTTAACACTTTCTATTGATCATGTATTAAGATCATCGGTGAAACTTAGTTCAATCGGCATTTGGTAGGGCGATACCAGGTCGGTTGTAGTGTGTACAATACATTGAACTACACGTGATCCGCAGGCGTGATCGCTCCTTGTCTATGGGTGCACGCCATTCCAATCAGTTCTATGATTCATATCCATTGATGGCTTCAACGAGACTGCCAACTATCGACCACCGTTAGATGTATTTAGAAATCCAATTCCTAAGATGTCATCCGTGATATCCATATCTTTCATATCGAACGCTGGTTTCAATATGACTTTCATTTCCAGACTGTTGGTTTTCCACCTGTTGCCTTTCTAACTTCGAGTCAATGTTTCGTGGTCGATTCATTGTTTTCGCTTTTATCCAAACTTTCAAGACCAAAAATGTAAACATTTCGTGGACCAAGATGAAAGTTAGGAAGAAACCCAACACCGAGAAAACCAACTCGATTCTCTTCTTCCAACTCTCCGGTTGGGAAGGTCGTTTTTAACATTCATGCCACGCATAAGACCGCAATGGCCCATGATGTTAAGCTACTCCCAGGAGCACACGTACAAGTAGCCGAGGCTTTGAACTCGTCGTGGCAGATCCATCTACTTTGTACTCACTTTGAGTATCCTTTTTCACAACCCAAAGGTTCTTTTTCCCGGAAGATCAACCATTACGCAAGTATGGGAATATATTTCTCTCTTTAGCTTCTTTCCAAAGCGGCGCTTTTGAGATAACAATTATTTGTTAATTTGTCCATGGTTCGCTCTTAACCATACAAGCTAGAGGATCGGAACAAGTCTTTGTCCCCTCTTTGCTCGTCTTGGTTCAACATCTAGAATCCCCGAAGCCTTGCAGATCCGAATATTAAGTTCCGGATAGCCGACTTTCGAGTCCTGAGATACGAACGCCCGACGCCAAACCCTCGCGGTTCTTGTTAACCTTGAGCAATTACTCATTTTTCCTTTTCAAGGAAAGTTATCTTATAAGAATTCAACATTCTTTGACGCCAATAGCGATAAGTACTCATTTACGTATCCAAATGGATATGCAATCTACGCTTAGGTCGAACTTGACCTGTTTGTAGTCCAACTTCTACCAAGCCACCCCACATCACAACTTTTTGTATGTGAGATCCTTTTCATGTCTCACACGCGAGAGTTATCCTTATCCTTATGCGAGTTTCGCGAGGATCACATTAGCGTAAGGATCGCTTTGCCCCACATAATTTAGGCGCATTTGAGTTTTGCGCTTGCTAACACTGCTAGGGGAGGTGAGTAATGACAGTCATTTAATGAACACGCTTCACGATTCTCCTCTATCGCTATGAATTTCGCAATCCATAGCTTAGTTGATTTTCAACTTACGCTTTGTAGCGCTTTATCCGTTTCAGCACAACTTTATCTTTGCTTTTTAACAAACAAAGGATTCCATACGCTTGTACCATCAATGAAGATCACAACGCATTTGTCTCCTCTATTTGTATAAACTTTAAATCACCCAAGTAGGTGACTAAGTTCTAGGCGAGCGCTTCTTTTCGCTATTCCTTGACGGAATTTGGAAAGGTGATTTTGCCTCTTCGCCTACCTCACATTCATTTTGAGGGTTTATGTCGAAAGGAGGCAACAATCTCAACATCGTTAGCTTTTGAATGACTTATTATTTAACGTGTCTTAATCTATGATGACATAAATGCACGGATTACAAATATATCATTCATTGGGCTATAGACATATTGTACCATTCTTAGTTATTACGCACTGGACTAGTCTCAAACCAACTTGACCAACAACGCCTCCTTAAACCAAGTTAGGAACATGTATCACCTCTGAGTGATCTCATTCCCCCAAGTCCCATTGAGGACAACCTCTCCACCCCTTTGATTTTGGGGTGGCGTTGCTTCACATGAACAACCTCGCTCGTGGTTAGGCGTGCACCGATCATATGTGATCTCGATACTCAGCCCACTTCGCCTGGTTGCTTTAAGGCATCGAGTGTCCAATTTCTTTCGCTTTCTTAGGCCTTGAGATCATTAAGACCTGAAACTACGCCCACCACACTAGGTGTCCATTACTTTTCCTATGAAATGAATTTCGCCCCACTCAGTCACCCGAGGCTTTGTATGGCCCGAGTGTCCAATATCATCATATCAAAGGAATTTTGGCCCACTCCACGCCTCCGAGGCTTTGTATGGTAGTGTACAATATCATCATCATGAAGGATCTTCGCCAAATAGTATGACAGGTTCTACGTCTTTAACTTTTAGACTTCTTCCGTTATGATTGGTGCCTGAGATAATTCTTGGCGCTTACTTAAGAGTTGTAATGCTTTTCGCCTGCCGGTGGATCTTACTCAGATGTAATGTCGAACATACTTTACCCACTTTTAATAATTACACTAAAGGAACGAATCTTTTTAAGATGCTTTACAATCCAATATTTAAACGGAAAAGAAGATGAGATTAAACTGATTTTTAAAGCGTAAAATGAATATAAATTATTTTCATATTCCTCCTTACTTTAATCAATTTTTAATCGGACCTCATTTAATCTTTATTCTTGACAAGTAAGAAAACTACTTATCCCAATTTCGGATTCGCTCACTACCACTTCATCAAACGAGTGTCAAGTTCTCTTCTTACCATTATTCTGATCTTTTGTCCTGGATAGATACAGCCTTATGCGAAGATAGAAGTACATCTTGATCTTCTCCTTGTCCCAGTTGACATCCTCAGGCTCTCGAGAGCGCTTGTTCCCACCAGTCTTAGTAGCGTGTGACACTATGAATACGTTCATCATCATCACTCTCTTCTACCAGAAACCATTTCCATATCCCGATTTGGTCTGACTTTTGGCGACATCTTTCGAACACTAATAGTAATACTATACAATATTGTCTTAAGTTGTTGTGTATTTTTGCTCTATGGTACTTTATAAAGCAGTACGGGAAGTATATAACTATTACAAGTATTCGAAAGGATAAACAAAGATTCAATAGTTCAACTAGTAATCTGAAAATTACAAGATAACCACAAAAAAAAAACTGAAATTACAATTTGTTGAAAACGAAAAGTTGGAAACTTGTGTTGCTGAGTCGAGTGTGTCACTCTGTCCTTAAGACAATATTGCCCCGTATGTATCCTTTATACGTCCTGGACAATTTGTCTCCCAAGATAAAACAGCAATGGAACACTTGAGCAAAGGAAACTCAAGAGCTACCGTGAAGAATATTGAGTAAATCTAAATGATGCCTGGAAGTCAGAGAAGAAGAAAAACTTTCGCTTGTGTAAGCTTCAATTTCGTATATTATATGTGTGTTCTTAGTGCTCAATAATGGTGTAAGGGGATGTTTATATAGGTGATGGAGGGTTGCAGCGCTTCATAATAGCCAAATAATGGCCATTATGGAGGTAGTAAAGTCATGACATAAATAATTGAAAGACCAATGGATTTGGCCATTATAGGAGAGATAATTCAGCCAAAATAAATGGCTGAATTGAGAGCTGGGACGTTACCTTTGTGGTCAAATTCCAACTTTCGAAAACTTGAGGACCAAATGTACATCTTGAAACTTCGTGGACCAAAGCATGCATCTGAAAGAATTCTGGTCCAAACTGCCTTACGAAACTTAAGCCTGTTTTCTGGCCCAAAAGATAATGTCGAAGGCCCACTGCGACCCGTGGACGAGAACCCAGGGAGCTGAACTGAACCAGAGCAAGGGATGCGGCAGGCGTGTGGTCTTTCCTTGAACCGCGGCACATCTAGGTCTCTCCTCCTTTAAACACATGGATACCCTTGGGGTCCCAAACCCCAAAACCAATTTGAGTCTTATATACACAATTCTTTCTTCCTCTACCGATGAGGGAGAATTGAACACAATGCCACACTTTCCATGCTTCAAACACCTTACTTCGTGGACCAATATCTCTTTCATTTCTCAATGAAATTTGACGATTCTTGGCCCTACGGTTATCTACGTACTTAGTAGATCATGCATGTGTGAAGAACCGGATTCTCCAACATACGTAACACTAGTGTTTAAGCCGTTAAAGTTGGTCGGTCGCAACTCCCGCCAAAGGCAAATTTCCAACAAAATTTTCCGACGCAAATTCAGATTAATCGGGTCCCAAAGCAGATATCAAACACCGAATGGAATTTAAAAAAGATTAACATTTATTTTATGCTTTTATATATTATTTCAATATTAACTTAAAATAAGAAATCTACCAATAATTGTAGAAGTATTTCGAATAAAACAACAATTTCCCCCTACATTTTAAATTAAAATTAATATCCAAACACAATTTTAACTTTCAAATTCTCCATTTTAAACTTCATTTTCATTTTCACTTTTTTCTACTTCAATGTAAGGTTGTCCAATGGGCCGAGTCGGCCCGATACTCGGTCCGCCTCGTCCCGATCCCCCAAAATTTTAAAAAAAATTACCGGGGTCGGGGTTCGAACTCGGGACGGGACCTGGGTCTGTACCGCCCTTCCCGATTCAAACCCGCCCCATCCCGACCCCGTACCGATCCCGACCCGTCCCCCTTTGCAAAAATAGTCGTTGCAACAACGGTCAAATTTTGATTTTGGCCGTTGTGCAATGGCTATAACGGTCATTTTTGGCCCCCCCACTCCATTAACCCCCTACCCCCCTTAATATTTATTTTTAATCCCTAAGATAATATATTTACACTTTAACCCTATTTCTTAACTATAAATAACTCATTTTTGTCTTCATTTTTCTCACAAATCTTCTTACTATCTCTCTAATCTCTCAATTTATCTCTCTACAATTATACAAATCTTTCTACTATTATTAAATATTATATCAAAGTTAAAAAATTGGGAGTGACGTTGGCAACTAGCTTGAGGATCATCCATCGAGCAAAATTTCAATTTTCACCTCGATTACACGTCGACGTTACGTTGGCGTTTGGTACCTTCGTTCCTTCTTTAAATTATTATTGTTACTTAATTTTAATTATCGCACTTAATTTCATTTACTTTCATTATTTATTTGCATAATTATAATGGAAGGATTGAAACGTATGATTTTGAGTAAGGGTAAGGGTGCTTCTTCTAGTAGGGGTAACAAGGGTAATGATACTTCTTCTAGTAATCATATTCCTAGTCCCGATGATTTGATTGATTTCAGTCATATTGATGAAACTGTTTTTTTTAATGATATATCATTAGATGATGAAGTAGATGAACCAGACTTTAATTTAGACGATAATATAGATGACACACCCACTAGTGCACATCAACTTCAGGCTCAGATTGAGTCTCAGCCTAAAACTGCAACTGCAATGCCTCATATTCCCCCTAGTATGAATCGAGACCCCATAAAATGAAAATTAAAATCAGATGCATGACATTTTTTTATAGAGACGAAGAGAATCAACTAGCTAGATGTAAAATTTGTAAAAATATTTATAAATTTAAAATCGAAAAAGGTCAAGGTGGGACGGGAGGTTTACTGAGACATGTACAAGGGTAGCACACAGCTTGGTGGGATCAATACCTGACTAAAAAATCGGGTGTGCCAATGCCATCTGAGTCGGGACAAGGTTCCTATAGTGTCCTCGACCTAGTACATGGTCAAATTAACCAGACGACGGGGGGAATATTTGGTCCTAAATATGATAAAAACAAAGATAGGGAAAATATGGAAAAATTAATAGCGGTGGAGGGTTTGCCTTTTTCATTTCATTCCTCTCCTAGTTTTATTCATTACATACGAAAAACATATAATCCTGCTTTTAATGGGTTTTCTAGATCAACTGTTAGAAGAGATGTTTTTAAATTTACAAGTGAATATCAACAGTATTTACGTTATGCATTGTATCATTTTAATGGAAAAGTGGCTATCACTTCTGACATAGGCCGTAGTACTAACGGTAATGATTATTTAACGGTAACATGCCATTGGATATATCAAAATTGGTTTATAATAAAAGGTATTTTAGCATATAGATATATAGATGATAGGCACATGGTCTAAATTTTACCCTTTATGTTGCTGTCGTTAGCCTAAAAGGGCAACATTGAGTCATTTTGGTAACGGCGAAGGTAAAAACGAGACATTTTTTTAACGGAGGATAAATTTACTCTAAATCGTATAGTTCAGGGGAAAATTTGGATCTTATCCCTTGTTGATATTACAACTTATGAATCTTTGTTGAATATAAAGTCTGTCTTCTTTATTTCTGAATTGAAACCCTTGGAAAGGCATAAAATTGTAGCTTCTAATTTTCCAGGGGTTTCTTGGTTTTGTTAGCATTATGCTCAATTAAGACCCTTCAAACTTTTGATGCATATGTTGATCATGATACTTCTCAACGTTGAATAGCTTCTAGTGATTGTGAACAATCTTTGTATGCCTTTTTTCTTATAAGGAACAATCTTTGTATGCCCTTAGTAGTGTGCAAATGAAACTTTAACCAATGCCATGATGACTTTGGAATTAACATCTTTTTCTTGACTTTCTTAGTAGCTTTGAAGAAATGGTTTCTCATTGTTTTGTAAATCTTACCAAGAATGATATACTTTGGGGTGCAACATGAATAGTGAAAGAAATAATCTCCTTCATTATTTTCATTAATTGAAAGACTATATATATAAGTTACATATTTCCATAATAGGAGAATCTTATTCCTATTCTATTTCTAAAACCTTATTCTACCATAATTCTAACTATACAATTATGGTAAGTGTACAAGACTAATTAAGATAATCTTTACACTACAATATATCAATAATATACATTCCATATATACACCACTGCTTTCTGAAGCCACTGCCCGTGATGGGCTTCCGAACTGGGCCTACTAGCCACTGTCGGTTTTGGGCCACTGCCCTGCTTTGTTGGTCCACTGCTTTTGTATACCTGTGATATATACTTCTGTATATTCAGTGTATATCACAGGTATATTGCTCTGTTTAACACACCCCCGCAGTCATAGCGGGCGGTCTTCGAACACTGAGACTGTCCCTAAAATCTTCAAAAAGTACCGCGGGTAGACCCTTTGTAAAAATGTCTGCAATTTGATAACGAGACGGGACATGGCATACGCGAACTTGACCTTTAGCAACCTTTTCACGGACAAAGTGAATGTCCATTTCGATATGCTTGGTGCGTTGGTGTTGAACCGGGTTACCTGAAAGGTAGATGGCACTAATGTTATCGCAATATACCAAGGTTGCCTTCTGAATGGGACAATGAAGCTCCAAAAGCAAATTACGTAGCCAACATGATTCGGAGACCACATTCGCTACCCCTCGATATTCTGCCTCTGCACTTGAGCGTGATAGAGTTGCCTGACGCTTTGCCGACCAGGAGACCAAGTTGTTGCCAAGGAACATACAGTAGCCAGAAGTCGACCGTCTGGTGTCGGGACAACCACCCCAATCAGCATCCGTGTAAGAGACAAGTGTGGATGTAGATGAAGGATACAAGTGCAACCCATAGTCCAGTGTCCCCTGAATATATCGAATGATACATTTGATTGCATTTATGTGCTCAACTCTGGGATCATGCATGAATAAACACACCTGCTGAACCGCATACGTAATATCCGGTTTGGTAAAGGTAAGATACTGGAGGGCCCCTGCAAGACTGCGATATTGGGTCGGATCCTTGTATGGTGCACCTGCTACGGCACTTAGCTTAGGGTTTGCATCAACTGGCGTGGAAGTGGACTTACAGGATGACATCCCAGCCCTCTCTATGATCTCAGCAGCATACTTTCGTTGAGACAAAAACAAGCCACCTGAATGACGCTTGACGGCAATCCCCAAAAAATAACTCAAAGGCCTTAAGTCTTTCATAGCAAACTCAGAACTGAGCATGGTCATGATAGACTGGCGCAAGGCATCGGAAGAGGCAGTCAAGATGATATCATCCACATACAACAGAATGTAGGCCAAGGACGAACCACGGCGGTAGATGAACAAGGAATTATCGACTGCGTGAGTGAACCCAATAGTTGAAACAAAGTCAGCAAACCTCGTGTACCAGGCCCTTGGAGACTGCTTAAGCCCATATAAGGACTTCTTCAACAAACATACATGATGAGGGCGATTTGGATCCCTGAAACCCAACGGCTGATGCATATAGACTGTTTCCTTGAGATCACCATGTAGGAAAGCATTCTTGACATCCAACTGATGAATTGACCAAGTCTTTGAAAGAGCCAGGCTAAGAACAGTGCGAATGGTAGCCGGTTTGACCACCGGGCTAAACGTCTCACCACAATCTATCCCAACCTGCTGAGTCTTACCATCACCAACAAGTCGCGCCTTATGTCGAGCAAATGACCCATCTGAATTCTCCTTATGAGCAAAAATCCACATAGACCTGATAACATTAATACCATATGGACGGGGCACCAACTCCCACGTCTTATTATCAATAAGAGCATTATATTCATCAGTCATAGCAATTTTCCAATTAGGGTCATTTAATGCGGACACAGGATTACGGGGTAAGGGGGATTTAGAGACGTCAGAATATAAATTAAAATGTCTTTTAGGTGTAAAAATACCCCGCTGACTACGAGTGACCGGTCTATGACTCAAGGAAGAATCGAGGGAATTTTGGGAATTTTCTGGGCTCGCGACGGACTGGCCAGCAGGCAGTGGGCTTGCTGGCCCAAATCGTGAAACTGTGGCGTGAACTGGACCAGTTTCAGAATTGGGCTGGACTGGCCCAATTGCTGGAACTGCTCGATGGCTGGCGAACACGCACGGATCGTGGGGCCAGCAGGCGATGGGCCATTGGAGAATTTTGGGTGCGGGAGATGTCCAAAAAATTTCGAATAATATACGAGGATATTTGGTAATCCAAAAAATTATACGACTTAGGTTCGGGATTATGAACTTTCGCAAAAGGAAATTGGGTTTCATAAAAAATGACATGGCGATTAATTATGATTTTCTTGGAAGATAAGTCAAAATATTTATAACCACGATGATTCGACGTATAACCCAAAAAAAAACACGGGGTAGACCGAGCCTGAAGTTTGTTAATTGTGGTGGATGGGAATAACGGATAACACAAGCATCCAAAAATCTTAAGGGGAGAATAAGACGGGTTCTTATTAAATAGGATTTTGAGGGGGGAACAATATGTCAGACCTTTAGACGGAATTATGTTAAGAAGATATGTGGCAATTTGTAGAGCATGATGCCAAAAATATGAAGGTATGGAGGCATGAATTAAGAGAGTTCGGACAATGTTATTTATGGAACGAATTTTGCGTTCGGCCTTTCCATTTTGTGAAGATGTATGAGGACACGAAAACCGAAAATTGATCCCATGATTAGCACAGAATTCCCTAAACTCCCTATTGTCATACTCTTTCCCATTATCACATTGAATATTTTTTATTTCTCTTTCGAATTGAGTCCGAATGAACGCTCTAAATTTGATGAAGACGGAAAACACTTGTGATTTGTTCGCAATTGGAAACGTCCACAAAAATCTAGAATAATCATCTAAAAAGAGAACATAATATCGATGACCCATTGAACTAAGAACAAGAGATGTCCATAGGTCGCTATGAATAATATCAAATGGCATTGACGTATGAGAATTGGAGTCTACAAATGGCAACTTAACAATTTTTCCTAATGAACAAGACTGACAAAGTGGAGTACGACTCGTACCCTTACAATAAATAAAGCTATTTTTATCTAAAACTGATAAAATAGAAGATCACGGATGACCCAGGCGAGCATGCCACACAGAAGGAGAGATGACTGCAAAAACTGACGGCAAGGCTGGACTCGATGGACTGAAACCGGGCATGATAGGATACAGATCCCCCCTACTATCACACCTCATGAGATGGCTCCCCGTCTTGAAATCCTTCACAGAGAAACCAAAAGGATCAAATTCAACGGAAACCGAATTGTCAGTTGTGAACTTTCGGACATACACTAAATTTTTAATCAATTTAGGAGCATGTAAAGTATTTTTCAAGAGAAGGGGTGGATTGGGGGGAGACAATGTTTTCTGACCATACCCTAGGATTGGAATAGAACTGCCATTACCAACAATTATCCCCCGAGGGGTGCTCAAATTGGAATAAGATGAGAGAGTACCTGATTCGGAAGTCATGTGAGTTGTGGCACCGGTGTCCATATACCAATTTGGGTCCGGTTGAGTTAACCCCAACGTGTGCATTGCGGCCTCGATATCGGTATGAGTGGGGCCTGCTGCATGATGGGCTTGCGGAGGTCGGGGCCCAAGAATTCCTGTTTGTGATGGAGCTGGGCCATAGTCGCTCTGCCCATTCTTCTTTGGGCAGCTGGCGATGGGCCGCCATATTGAGTGTTGGGCTGAAGCTGTTGGCCAGCCCAGCGTGTTGGAATTTCCTGCTGAATGATAAGGGCTGCTGGCTCATGGCCCACTGCCCCAGCCCCACTGCTGGGACTAGGGGGTGGTGGGCCATTATTCCCTGGATGAGGCCCACCACCTGCTTGCTGACCACCGGAACTGCCACCAAAACCGCCGCGTTTGCCCCGCGGTTTTTGTTATTATTCTTGCGATTATTCTTGCCCCCAACATGATTATGGTTTTGGCCTGAATTATTAACAAAACCCGAAGAACTAGGAGAGGACGCTACCATGACGACGGGGCTTGCTCTGGTAGCCGCCTTTTTAGCCAAGCCGGCTTCTTCCAAAGTATGAATGGAGCGGGCTTGATAAAAGTCGGGAAGAGGGTTTCTTTGGCGAAGGAGAGTTCCAACACCATTATAGGCCTCCGAAAGACCGGCAACTAACTTCAGAACGAGACGATTATTAGTTATCGGTGCGCCAACATTCCGGAGTTGATCCGCCAACTCCTTTAGTTTCTTGCAATATGCAGAAACGTTCGAAAATTCGTCCATTCGAACTAGATAGAATTCCTGCTCGAGTGTAACGACACGTGAATGTTGGTTGTCTTGGAATATGTCACGCAATCTATTCCAGGCAGCCATAGCCGTGGTATCCGGCTCAATAATCGTCTGTAGAAGGTCAACCGAAATAGTAGCGTAGATCCACCGGAGAACGGTAACATCAAGAGTAATCCATAACTCAGGATCCTCCGTAGGAAGAGGTTTAGTGGGAGGAATGATGTGATGAAGAACTTGATAGGAGAGAGCGTGAATTTTCAAGAGTAATCGCATATTGGACGTTTTCCATCTCAAGTACAATAGGGATACAGTTCTTGATGTTGGAAACCATGAGGGCAGGATGATAATTGTTCTTAGACATATTGAAAGAACAAAGAAGGAGGGGAAATTTAAGAAAGGTTTTTTAGAGCGGAAGAGGAAATTTGGGAGAGAAACTCGAGGGGGGGGGGTTCTCGGCCGAGAATGGTCCAAAAAATTTGAGAGAGAATTTTTTTTGTAAAACCTAGTCTCTTGATACCATGAAAGAAATAATCCCCTTGAT
The DNA here is from genome assembly GCA_029783415.1 of Anisodus acutangulus. Taxonomy (NCBI): domain Eukaryota; kingdom Viridiplantae; phylum Streptophyta; class Magnoliopsida; order Solanales; family Solanaceae; genus Anisodus; species Anisodus acutangulus. Next base: position 11,423,590 of record CM056509.1, read on the forward strand.
TATTTTCATTAATTGAAAGGCTATATATACAAGTTACATATTTTCATAATAGGAGAATCATATTCCTATTATATTATTAAAACCTTATTCTACCATAATTCTAACTATACAATTATGGTAAGTGTACAAGACTAATTAAGGTAACATTTACACTACAATATATCAACAATATACATTCCATAGATACACCATCGCTTTACAAGCCACTTTGCCGTGATGGGCTTCAACCGGGCCTCTTCACATGTCGCTTTGAGCCCTTTGCCTGCTTTGTTGGTCCACTGCTTTTGTATACCTGTGATATATACTTCTGTATATTCAGTGTATATCACATATATATTGCTCTGTTTAACAAATACAACAAAAAAAAATACCCAATGTAGTCCCACAAGTGGGGCTTGGGGAGGGTGGGGTGTACGCAGATCTTACCATTACCTTTGTGGAGTAGAGAGATTGTTTCGGATAAACCCTCGACTCAAGAAAATTATTTTCCATAACATCTTTGAAAGAAATGCAACCGTATAAAAGCTATGATGAAAATATTGAATAAATAGAGGTACTGACCGTAAAAATAGTAAAGATAATCAAAGTGAAAGAAATAATAGAAGTAATAAAATCGAAGAATAAGATAATGCTAGCATAATAATAATAATAATGATACTGGTATCGGTGCAACATGAATACATTTTACCATATTGGTTTTCCGAATTAGTTTGAAATCCTTACATCAAGTCAATATACGACTATCACCTTATGATTAGTATTTGTGATTCCTTCATACCTATGAAACAAGTTCTATTGGCTGCAAATTGAAACCAAACCATTTTGAAGGTTCGCTTTATTTCTCGTTTTTCATTTGAAGGACATGAACTCATTCACTGCCCTGTCTGAAATAAGATAATTCAAGTTTTAAAAATTAACTACCTCATATGTCTGTAGAACATGGTTGTAACAAGTGTTTTAAGTTGAAGGTTTTGTCTGACTTTGAGTCTTGCAAACAAGAAGTAGGTTAAGAATTCTAAGGTCTAAAAATATCTTTTTTTTGTAGGGTAAGGTCTAGAAGAACTTTTAAATCGTCATAATTAGTCAAAACTAAATTGAAGTAAAATCTGATATACGTACTGTTTATGAAATTTTGAAAAGGATCATATCTTGGTCTTACTATTCATACTCCAATCTTGAACTAAATGAAATTTGAACACGGCACGATACTTTTTTCTAACCAGGTTCATGAATAAGTTTTACTTGTTGAAAGTGAAATCAAATGTTCATAATAGGTGACTATTTAACATGATCAAAAGGCTGACGCTCCTTAATTTATTTACCTTTCTTCCATGATTTATTGTTGTTTTTCCTGTTTACCGATTTCATGTAACCGGAGTTGCATTATGCAACAATTGTGATTAATAGAAAAGATTTGGGAACTGCTGTGTTCATAGTCATATATTCTCTGTTTTGAAATCTCAAGCTACTAGCAAATGTTCTCTTTCATGTAGCCTATTGCATGATGACATTTGTAACAATTGTTAAAAGCGCAAAACAAAAGGTAGCATTTGTATGTTTTAGCTACTAGCTAAATTTTAACAAGATCTTGAATATGTTTCTGGACAATAAATTTTCTAACTTTTGATACTTCCTCCGTCTCAATTTACGTGACAACTTTCGGATTTCGAGATTTAAAGGAGTCTTTCTTTTACCGCAATTTTTCATGTCTTTTAAATATTTTGAATTGTCAATTATCGTGACTTATAGTATATTTATGTAGTTTCCAAATACACAAATATTATTTCAAAAAATTAAAAATATCTATGTTTGCACAGTCAAAATAAAATGATTTAACTCTCGAAATACGAATTGTGCCACATAAATTGGGACATAGAGAGTATTAAAGAAGTACCACTCCTTAAAATACAGTACTACTCCTTACAATAGTGAAAGGGATGGAGTAAAATGGGATGGGAAGTTGAGGAGGCATGCCACGTGTCATCCATCTCATCAAAATGTCAGTGTCACTTGAGGGTGGTGCTTCAGAGCATGCAAGGACTCTTGGCCCAGAGGGTTTTGAACCTCACAAGGCTGTTGTTATTAGCGACACCATTGGTGACCCCCCTAAAGGACACTTCAGGTCCATCCCTCAACATTTTAATCAAGCTGATGGCAGTTGAGTCGCTCGTATTTGCTCAGTTCTTTGCCACTCATGGTGGTATACGTTTCAAGATCTTTTAGGGGAAGGGGGTTGGAGCACTTGTGGCATCTTTTTCAGTCAACATAGCTGGGATTTTTAAATTAGTCTCTAATCAGAAGTGGAATTTTGATGAGTTGATAATGATGATAATTGTCGCTGTAAGGATGGTAGAAGAAAATTTGTCAGTCTTGTCTGTAAAATTAGTCTTAAGCTTAGTGTATTAGCTTTCTTCATATTTCATAGACATTAACTTCCAATTTTGTCTGTACTATCATTATCCACGTTTAAGATAGTGGGGCGACGTTTCAGCTTTTCATTTGTAGAAGGTAGGTAGTTTTTTTATCACATTCATACAACAACATACCCAGTGAAATCCCATAACGTGGTGTCTAGGAAGGGTAGAGTGTACACATATCTTACCTCTATCTTGGTAGGTCTCGCGACTATTTCCGAAAGACCCTCGACTCAAGACACAACATAAACACAAGCAAAGCCAGAGAAATGGTCAGACCTGAACAAGAAATTTAAAGCAGTATGACAATGATGGTAACAAAAGCGAATAAGCCATGATAAATCATTCTGAAAAAAGAAGCAATACCTAACGTATGTAGATAAGATAAACAAAGTACACGAAAGAACACACATGAACATGAATCAAACGACATGGGACTATAAAGCAATACTGCGCCTACTAGTACGATAGGCTAAGCAGGTCTACAATAATACCATTACAACTACCCGTATGTAAGCATAAGTAGGACTACACTCAAACTACTTACTACCCTTCTACCATAATACGTGTCCTCCACAATCCCCTATCTAAGGTCATGTTCTTAGTAAGATGCACCTGCGCCATATCCCGTCTAATGACATCTTCCCAAGACTTCTTCGGCCTACCTCTACCCCTCCTGAACCCGTCCATAGACAACCTCTCACACCTCCGCACTGGGCATTTGTCTCTCCTCTGCACATGTCCGAACCATCTCAACCTCGCTTCTCGCATCTTATCCTCCACCGAGGCCACATCCACTCTGTTCTGAATATCATCATTTCTAATCATATCCCTCTTTGTATGCCCACACATCTATCTCAGCATCCCCATCTACGCAACTTTCATCTTTTGGATGTGCGAAGTCTTGACTGTCCAACACTCCACCCCATACAACATAATCGGTCTAACCACCACCCTATAGAACTTGCCTTTAAGTTTTGGTGGCACCTTTTTATCGCACAAGACTCCAGAAGCAAGCCTTCATTTCATCCACTCTGCACCAATACGATGTGTGACATCATCAACAATCTCTCCATTCCCGTGGATAATGGACCCGAGATACTTGAAAATTCCTTTTTTTGAAATGACCTGAGTAATAAGTCTCACCTCTACGCTTGTCTCAAGGTCGCTCTCGTTACTGAACTTGCACTCCAAGTATTTTGTCTTGGTCCTACTCAGAACCCTTTTGACTCCAGAGTCTGTCTCCAAACCTCCAGCTTAGCGTTCACTCCGCTGCGGGTCTCATTAATCAGGACGATGTCATCTGCGCATAACATACACCATGACACCTCCCCTTGAGTTTGTTGCGTTAGTCCATCCATCACCAAAGCAAATAGGAATGGGCTTAGAGCTGATCCTTGGTGCAACCCCATCATCACTGGAAAGTGCTCCGAGTCTCTTCCTACTGTCCGTACCTTAGACTTGGCTCCATCATACATATCCTTGATCGCTCTACTGTATGCCACAGGTACACCTCTAACCTCCAAACATCTCTATAGAACCTCCCTAGGGACTCTATCGTATGCCTTCTCGAGGTTGATGAAAATCATGTGTAGGTCCCTCTTCCTCCCTATACTGCTCCATCAACCTCCTAATAAGATGAATGACTTCTGTAGTCGAATGCCTTGGCATGAATCCAAACGGGTTCTCAGAAATAGACACTTCTCTTCTCACCCTCATCTCCACGACCCTTTCCCAAACTTTCATAGTATGACTTAGCAGCTTGATACCCCTATAGTTGTTGCAACTCTGGATGTCACCTTTGTTCTGGTACAAAGGAATCATCGTACTCCACCTCCATTCTTCGGGCATTCTTGCCGTCTTAAAAATGACATTAAACAACTCAGTCAGCCACTCCAAATTTGCCCTGCCTGCGCTCTTCCAAAATTCAACTGGGATCTCATCAGGCCCGGTCGCTCATCCCCTGCGCATCCTGCGAAAAACACCCTTAACCTCCTCCACCTTAATACTTCTACAATATCCAAAATCACGATACCTTCCGGATTGCTCCAGGTCTCCCAGCACAATGTCTTTATCTCCTTCTTCGTTCAAGAGTTTATGGAAGTAAGACTGCCACATCTGTTTAATAAGCGCGTCCTCCACCGGTACTTTGTCGTCCTCCACCAGTACTTTGTCGTCCTCGTCCTTGATGCACCTCACGTGATCCAAGTCACGGGGCCTCCTCTCCCTTGCTTTAGCTAGTATGTACAACTTTTTATTGGAGGAACGGTATATTTGAACCACTAAGGTAACAGCAGGGGTATTTTTCTACCAATAGTATAACGGAGGGTAAAATTAATCCTTTTTGCATAGTAGAGGGGCAAATTGACTCCTTTCCCTATTTTTTAATATACTGTCTAGATATATATTCCACCTATACTTTGTGGTTCTCCCCCTCCCTCCTTTGAAGCATCCCAAGTCCATATGATGCTTGTTAGTTGTTACAGGGTTTTCCCCAACATCAACAAAATAATTTACCTTATCATGAAAAAAAAAAAGGGAACCATATGATGCTTATTAAACATGCATTTTCTGATTCTTAACCGTGTACCTTTATAGTAGGAGGTTTTCTGGGTCATTAACAACTTTTGAGTACATGCAGACGGATTGAGAAGGTGGTTGTTATCCAGTTACAATTCACTTCAGTGAAGATTATCCTAGCAAACCACCAAAGTGCAAATTCCCACAAGGCTTCTTCCATCCGAATGTGTATCCATCAGAAGCAGTTTGCTTGTCCATCCTCAATGAAGACAGTGTATGTGGAGTGTACTATTTTACTTATTGTTTTCGGTGCTTACTAATATGACGGCTGTTAATTGTGTTTTTAATCATGGGTAGGGGAAGAGACCAGCCATTACAGTGAAACAGATACTGGTCGGCATCCAAGATCTGTTAGATCAGTCAAACCCTGCTGATCCTGCCCAAACTGAAGGGTATCATCTCTTTATTCAGGTAATTTTGGTTTTCCTGAAATCATATATTATCCCAAAACAATTGTCTTAGCGTCATTTCTATATTTTTCCAAAACATTTATTTCTGGAAAGGAAAAGTATGTTTTGCGCTTCACAATGTTTTTTCTATATGACACCGCCAAAAAGGTCAACTAGACACTTTTAAAAGCTTCAACCTTGGACCCATATTTCATTGTACTATATTAAATTTCAAATTTCATATTGATGACCATGGCAGGTCAAATGAGAGAGTTTATTCATTTTTCGCTTACACTGATTGTTCCAATATCAAATTCTAAAACTGTTTTTTTCCCCAATGAGACGATCACACACTTCAACATATAATGCATACTCATGGTTGACTTTATGCAGGATGCTATTGAGTACAAGAAGCGGGTTAGGCTGCAGGCGAAGCAATATCCACCTCTGGTGTAGTCTAAATAATGTTCGTATAATCGTGTGTGTTATAATGCAACTTCAAAGTAAGCTGTTCATAGCCTGCTGATTAGCTGACAATCTTCTGGCAAATGATGCTGATTGGTTTTAGTTGCAGCGGTGAAGTAAATCGTTATATAGTTGGAATTTATACCTGATTCTGCTTTTCGTTGTTCTTAGTCATCATATGTGTATTAACATGCAAAGCTACAGTTGTTTCAGACGATAGAAACATGTTGACATTGTTAATTTCTTTTGTGAAATCAGAGTTCATCTACTATACCTGATTTATTCTTCTTCATTAATCCCATTATATACTGTGTTTTTTGGTTCCTAAGTTAGCTTCCTTGTTCATTTTACCTTTTTATAATGAGAAATTTCTTCCATAGCTGCCTTTGTGAGTGTAAACCATCAAGAACCATTGTTAACTGACGAGTCCTTTGCATTTTAAATCATATTACAGAGCTCATTATTGTCTTAATTTATTTTCTATTACATCGGAAGATCATCGGAGGGGGCCTTGGTGCAACACTAAGATTGCCGTGTGACCAATCACGGATTCAAGCCGTGAAAATAGTATCGTCACTGAAATATTGGGAATTGAATTCACGTGTCTGAGACTCCATAGTGCACTAGATTGTAAGCTTTGGTTGTCAACTCAGTTTTTTTTTTGGTTATTTTAGTAAAATCTTATAAAGATGAAAGTTGTTTCTTACAAAGCTAAATTGAGTATGTTGTTATGGAGTTTGATTAGCCTAAGGAGCTACATAACTGCGAAATCTTTCTTAAGATGAATTTTCTCGATGTACAAGTCATCTAACTCTTTGCAATTCTCTTAACCATTATATGAGATTATATCTTGAACTATTCCAATTCCAATTATTGTCTTAATAGTTTTGGTTAGTTAAATTTTTAAATAACCTATAGCCACTGCAGCAGTAAAGAGAATTTCCTTTGAAAACAAAACACCACGTTAAAGTCGAGATACAATATAAGAATTCTTTTATGGACTTGAGTTATATATAAATAATGTAAAGAATTTTACCCTATAAGTAAATTTTAACTTGTGACTTGTGATAGCAAGTTGCTTATCATTTTTACCGGATTAGCTATTAATGTTAAATTTGTTTTTACTCCACTAGTACATAGAACTGGAAGTATTTTTTCATAATGTCAAATGTCACACGAGTAAAGGCCAAAAATAATTTGTCAAATACATGCCATGTACTTATGCGTCTAGTAAGGAGACTTTTTGAATAATTTATTTTTAAGAACAGGAGGTTAAATTAAGAAAAATAGGTTGGAATTAATCTCACATTTGAAAGAAAGATTTTGTTCGAAAAATATCTGTTAAATTCTAACCATGCAAGAATAAGTTCACACTTCACAGTGAACTTTGAAACACACTACACCGCAAGGTCAAGTTATGTCCTAATAGAATACAACAATCAAACAAAAATTGAGGCGAAAGGGTTGAGATACTTTTAAACATGCAACTATATTTTGGCCAAATCCTATTGAGGAAAACAATCTCTAGGTTTTTCTCATCTGCAATCAATGTGTAGTAAAGAATGAGAATCTATTTTCGATAGTTTAACTTAGTATCCAACTTACAGAAGGATAATTTATGTCGCGTGTCCATTTGAAGATACCGCTCCCTCCCGAGTCTCCTTCACATAAAGTGGTACACTCACCCCAAGTTCCCTTAATCGATTTACCAAGTCATAAAGGAATTCAAAGGTGAGCGTCGATTGTTGGTTGAAATCCTCTCTAACGCTTGGCTGGATCCTAAACCACTCTCCTAACATCTTGTGCACGTGAGAACGGATCATTCTCCATGGCACTGGATATTTCTCACAGAACTTCAAATAATCTACGAGTAACTCAGCCTGGTCTAGCTTACCATCTTCCTTGATTCCTGCAGTGCTCAATCCCCATTCAGCAGTCTGAAATCCTGCAAACAGAGCTGGATTCTCAAGAAGAGACTCTGCTGAAAGTACCCCATCAGCACCGGTCTTTTCCAAGCAGTTCTGTACATCATCCATGTGACGTATATCACCATTAGCAAGGACAGGTATTCTAACGACTTCTCTAACAGCTTTGATGGCCTCCCAATTGGCTCTGAATTTCTTTCCATCTTTTTCGTCCCTTGTTCGGCCATGCACTGCTAAAAGAGAACAACCAGCTTCCTCCAACATCTTTGCATAGCTAAGTGTATCTTGCAAATTAGGGAAAACTCGGATTTTGCATGACACAGGAACATCAAGATTGTTAGCCAACTTTTCAACTAGAGACTTGACAAGGGGAAGATTATCCATGAGGAATGCTCCGTAATTCCCTCGTCTTGCAATGCGCTGGGGACACCTGCGTGGGAAGTGCAAGTTAAGCCAACATAACTGATACAGATGTATGGTAAATGATCAGATTAGATAATCCATTAAACATAACGAAAGACAAACTACAGTAACATGCATAAAACAGTCTGCTTAGAAGTGGAAAAAAAAGCATCACAATAAAGGACATGCTCGTATTCAACTGGAAAAAAAGAAGCTTCTTTGTCCCTATGCTCTTTACTCCTAATTCAATTTTTACTTCTTTATACTTCAAATCATCATCTATACTCTCGCAACAGCACAACCCATCAAGCCCACATAGTTTTCTGAATTCTACTAGTTAAAACCTTGCAAATGTCACCCATTTTCTGTGTCTTGAAACCCAATACATCTAAAGCAGTCCCAAATTTGTTATTCTTATGCTGCTCTACATCTCCAGAAGCAAAGATTGTTCATTCTGTGATCAGGACCTCGAGCTCCAAGCACTTCTACTAGTTTAAACCTTGCAAAGCTCAATAGTTTTCAGCATCTTTCAATCCATTACAACAACATAATCACTCCCAAATTTATTCATCTACTTCCGCTTAATTCTAGGTCAGAGATCCCCTTTCTCTTGCCTATATCCAGCTCAGTCAGGCCAGTACCAAATTTACACCTCCTCAAACAAGAAGTTGCTAGTGCACCATAAATTTATGAAGTCAACAACGTGACCATATCTATAGTTCACACACATTAATTTCAGTCAGAGACTTGACCAGAAGGTAATTTGGTGGATCAAACTTCTAAGGATGGAATTCTCCCAACATTGAGCCTGATAATAGCCCTTTCAGTGGGAGTAAATTTTGGCACCAAGCAGTCCTAATGGAACCCTTAAAAGTCATCCTTTCTGCTACTTGTAAATAGAGAGCAACAATGCCTTTATTATATATATCTTTCTTCACTAAACATAGGATTCTCAAGATGCAATACTGATAAAACGATTTCTCTGCTCCTGTAAACCAAAGATTTGACTTCGAGCAGGACAAAGACAGTGCTAGGTGGCTGCTATTAATAAACCATTAAGGTGAAAATAGTTACTTCAGGGAGAGAAGTGGTGGAAGCAGAGGAGAGTGATGGATAATGATGACATCTAGCGTGCTCAAGTCTTTGGGGTTGCTTTTTCCAATAAACGTTGGTTAGATTTCTCTATGTTACTCAACTGTCCATAGCAAACACAAAAATAATTCTCATAAACTGACTTTTTTGTACCTCAATTAATTCCAAGTTGCAGATAGAGCGCATGATGTAGATAAATATTTCTCAAGCAAACAGAGCCCAGTTCTCGAGAAACTTTTACAAATTTAAATGTAGTATCCTTATCCCTAATTCCTCGGTTTAATTGAAATGTTAACTCGAATTACAAATAAGGTGAAGATATAATCTTCTTCTTTCAAATACAGTATATTCCTTCATCCCATTAAGAGTGTTGATGTCACAAAATATAACTGCCAACAATCAGAGCTGCTGAAAAAGGCTACAGGAATTGAGGATGACAAATTATCCATGTAATCAATAACAAATCCCAAGTTGGAAAACGGAAAAGAATGGGAAAGGAGGCTACCCCAAGTTGATGTCCACATAGTCGCAATAAGGCTCTACTCTTCGAGCTGCTTCTAGCAAAATGTCTGGATCATTTGCGCAAAATTGAACAAAAAGTGGACGGTCCTCCTGCAATTTACAAAATCACATAGCGTAAACTATGATATCAGAGCCTGGAAAAACAAAAGGAACCAAAATATAAATTTAACAAGATAAGCAAGAACTTGACAAAATTACAAAGTAAATTCTGCAAGTCGAATATATTTGTGTACCACTGTTTAGTTAGAACATAGAGAAACACTTCTCATCTTAAAGCAACTAAAGCGAAAAATGAAAGTTTCAGCAAATATAAACCAACCGTGATTAGCACTTTCCATAAAAGCATACTAGGAGAAACAATGTTTACATGTGTAACCATAGAACAATCAAAATGAAACCTAGTCAGAAATGCTCAATGCATTGAGGAAATGAATGAAACAATAGGAAACATTTTATGAGGGAAGATCCATGAGTACAATTATAGATGACTGAGTAAATCAAATGATCCCACCCTGCAAAAAAAAATTAAAGGAGAAAATTAAATAGTTACAGGCAATTAAAAAACAACTTCCAAAGGTACACCTTGATCCAGAACTAGTTAGAGCAGCTATATGAATCCTCTATTCGATTTCTTTCATTCTTATACCCAGAAAATTATCTTTTAAGGGAAGTTAAAGGCTATAGAAAACAATGAACCCATGGATAATTTTCACTTTTTCCAGAAGTGTATACCGAAATCATGTTTCGACAAAGAATTGTTACAATACTTCATTCAACTTGAAGTTGAATTACAGAAAATTCCAAATATATGTTTTCACATTTTTCACTTTAAATCACTCACAAAAATTAAACATTTTTCCGAGGTGTATTTTTCAACTCCAATTTCCAAAAAACATTTATCAACGTTTTTCCAAATACTACTTTTTTTTTTTCAAATTTCACATTTTTTATGTCCAAACGCCCACGATCGTGCATTTTCCCGTACTAAAAGAAGTTACTTTAAGGTAAACGAAGAAAAATTCCAATGATAAAAGTACTTTACATATCTGAATTTTCATACAAAAACGAAGAACAGTTACCTTGCAGGTTGTAAATTCAAGAGATCGATACTTTTCATTTTCAGAGAAGATACGCGAGTGAAGCATAGGTGTATAAGCGCCTTCAGCACCATACTTTCGACAAAGCATACGAAACGGAAGCTCTGAGTTATCAACCATCGGCGCAACAATAAGTTTCGGTTCTCCTAACTTCTTCCAATGAGCCCACGCTCTCTCAATCCGTGCTTCCCCTTTCAAGTAACCGTTAGCGCGATTCAGTACAATTGGCTGCCGATCTCCTTCTTGGATAGAGGGAGTGGCGGTGGTGGTGGCGGAGCAGATACGGTCTTCGTCGTTAGTGGAGGAAATTAGGGTTTGAGTGGCCATGGAAAGGTTTCTATAGTGAGAATTTATGTTGAAGCGGGAATTTATGGAGAGAAATTTGGGTCTCATGAGGAGGAGGAGGCAACGGGAATGGCTACGCCACCCATCGCCGCCGTTATAGCGGTTTAAGACGGCGATTCAAATGAGCAGGATGTTGATATGAAACCGGCGAAGGCCTGGGTTCCAATTCAGGCCCAATTGATTGAACCAATAATAAGGTGTCCCATTGGTCAGTAAATTGATGAAAGCCTACTAGTCGAACCATTAGGTTAGACGTAGAAATTTCATTGGGTTTTAATACCATCATTTAATTTGTATTTATTTTTTAAATTTTATGTTTTTTTACCTTTCATTTTAGATATACGGTGTCTGAAATTAAACTTGACAAAATCAAACTTCAGATAAAAATGATTAGACTCAGTCATTTTTGCTTGAATTATTATTAAAATTCAATCATTTTTGTTTGAACTTCAATAATATGTGCATAAATTTCGGATAAAATTGACTGAACTAATGTAACAAATGACTGAACTTCTGCGGCATATAGCTGACGTTCGAGCAAAAAGAAGTTGAAGCTATGCAAAAATGATTATGGCTGAAATTCATGCAAAAATTGTCTAAGCTACAATATCATGTGCGTGAAGTAAGGCTTTACTTCAAAGTGACTAAGGTTACTTGGACTGGTTTAGAATAAAAAATTAGATCTATAAATGTCACTACGACATGTTCATATCACGTTGTATATCGTGCATATAAATATATATCACACACAAACTTTTATAGACGTCATACAACATATATCACGATGTATATCGTGCATATTCTCCTATATTAGAACGGTGGATAAACAACTTATGAAGCTACCTCATTGCTGATATCCCTGCTTGCTACCAAATGGGCTTTTTCGATATTTCAAAAATTAGTAACTTTAAGGCTACTGTACTAGCTAATGTTGCCGGTAGGGGTTTCATGGTTTGATTTCGATCGGTTCTCCTTTAAAAAAAATCAAATCAATCAAGTCAATTTTTCATCACTTCAATTTGTTGGTTATTTCATTATTTTTTTGTCATTTTCTTTAGAATATATGCCAACATACTCCCAAGCACATAGTAGATTGACTATATTTTTTAACATAATACTAACAAATTAATAACCTGATTGTGTCAATTTTTTTACACGAATGATGTATATTACTTAAATTGTTCACCTTTTGTTTTTTGTTAAATTGCTCACCTTTTGTTTTTTGTTTTTGATATCTTGGTAGAACAAAAGATATTGATCATTGTCCATCGGATAGCTAATCTTTAAAAAGTAATGGACAGTCGCGATATTGTATAATAAGGTCTTTCGTGTCAAATCTTAAAATTTAAACTCAATGAATTTTAAGTCGGGTGAATGATTTCTAAAGTGTATATTTAAATTTATCTAAATAAGTTATTTCTGCAGACATATATATAAAGTTGGATCCCAAAATACTGAATTCTGTCAAATTTGGACAACAACTCCTTTCAAATTGTAACTACTATATTGGATCATGAATCTAAAGGCTTTCATATTTCCTTTCAGTGTGTGGCTGTCATTCGTCAGTATCATCTACTTCTTGATTGCTCCCATTAACAGGGCCGTGGGGCGGTCAAGGCGGCGCCGCCGCACATGGCCCCCGGCTGGCGGGGCCTTAGCCTCAAAATTTTCATTTTTCTTTTATTAGTTTTAAATATTAAGATATGTATTAAAAATATTTTCAATCTTATTAGTGAAATTTGTAGCCTAGCGGTTGAGGGCTTCTTTCAAAAGTCATTCTTTAGTGAGAGGTCACATTTTCGATTTTAATGAGCAGCGGAAAACTTTTTTAAAAAAAAAACACAAAAAACAGGCCCACCTCCCTCTTTAAACAAATTTGGGCCCAAGTTTCAAGTCCCCAACCGACGGCCCACCTCCCTCTTTAAACAAAAAACAAGCCCCCTTCCTCTTTAAACAAAAAAATAAATATCCATTGGGTTTCCAAGTCCCCAACCCAACCAGTCGGCCCGACAGCCCCCTCCCTCTTTAAAAACACCACAAATACAATCCCAAAAAATGTTCCCCATTAATTATCGTAGAAATCTCAACTTCTAAGTTCCAAGTAAAGATTTTTTTTGGTAAGTTATTGTTTTGAGAATTATTTTGTACTAATTCATCATTAACATGGATTGATTGCATCAATGTTTATTCCATTTTGCTTAGGGTTCCAAATTTCTCAAATCTCAATATTATATTTAATTTAGGGTTCTCAATATTACATTAAATTAATTGTGTTTAACTTTAGATTTTACATTACTTTTATCGGTAATGTATGTAATGGATGACTTGTATTTTACATGATTACATTAAATTTGGTTTGTCTTTTTGTTTCAATAGGAGAATTACAAATGCCTCCTACCCGAAAATATCCGTTTGGACATGAAAAACGTAAAAAAAGAAGACACGAAGAAGAGTTCATCAAGTCTCAAAAAGGGGCATTAGATAGATTTGTTGTGAAGCCGATAAATCCATCACTTGAAAATTTAGCTAATGAAGAACAAAATGATGGTGGTGAATTACATGAATGCTTGACATTTGAAAATGATGTGGATTATGTGAATGAAATTGAGGACAATCAAAGTGGTGATGGTTTAATCATAGAAAATATTGATAATGTTGGTGAAGCTCATGACGATGATGATGGTGATGGTGATGGAGATGAAATTATCCACTCTGAATCTGATGGTATGAATGAAGAACCAAATACATCAATTCCACTTGACATCTTTGATCCAAGAAATTGGGATGATTTAAATCTTAAGTAGAAGCATCAATTAGTGGGAAAAGGTCCTATAAGAGATGTATTAATCGGAAAAGGTCCAAAAGATGTATCAAAGAGACGTTTCTCTTCAGAATTCTATACCCAAATTTTACCAAATCGCAAAAAACACCATAGAGATTGATTGTTGTATTTAAAATCACTTGACAAAGCATTTTGTTTTTGTTGCAAGTTGTTTAAAAAGGGCCCTCAACAGAGTCAATTGGCAAACGAGGGATATTGTGATTGGGGGCATCTTAGTAGTAGACTTAAAGAGCATGAAACAAGTATTGGACATGGAAAAAACTACACAAGTTGAATTGAGTTGCGTATCTGATTAGAGAAGGGTAGAACAATTGATCATGTCGTGCAAGATCATATCAAGAAAGCAAAAGTGCATTGGAGGTTAGTATTACATCGATTAATTTCAGTTGTGAAATTTTTGGCTAAACAAACCTTGGCATTTCGTGGTAGTAATGCGAAAGTATATGAAGATAGCAATGAAAATTTTATGTCTGTGATTGAGATGATTGCTGAATGGGATCCAGTTATGAATGAGCATCTTGAAAGTAAGGTACATCATCATTATCTTAGTCCTAAAATTCAAAATGAATTGATATGTTTGTTAGCTTCTGAAATCAAGAGTTCTATTCTTAAAAAGATTAAGGAACCTAAATTCTTTTATGTGATACTTGATTGCAGTCCTGATATTAGTAACCAAGAGCAAATGTCTTTGGTTATAAGATGCGTTGATGTTTTTGTAACTCTAATAAAAGTTGAAGAATACTTTTTTAGGAATTATAAAAGTTAATGATACATCTGGACAATGATTGTTTGAAGAGTTGCAACATGTGTTGAATAGTCTTGGTCTTGATATTAACAATGTGAGAGGTCAAGGATATGATAATGGAGCCAATATGAAGGGGAGACACCAAGGCGTACAAAAGAAACTTTTGGATATAAATCCTAGAGCATTATATACTCCATGTGGTTGTCATTGTTTGAACTTAACTCTTTGTGATATTGCAAATTCATGTGGAAAATCAAAAGACTTCTCTGGAGTGATACAAAGGATATATACATTGTTTTCTCATTCTACAAAGAGGTGGAAGATTCTGATTGATAATATAACGGCTGAGGGTTTAACTCTTAAGCCATTGTCAATTACTCGATGGGAAAGTCGTATTGAAAGTGTGAAAGCAATAGTTCTTCAACCTCAACAAATTAGAGAAGCTTTACTTCAACTTGCCGAAGAAAGAGATATTGACTCCAAAATAAGACGTGAAGCTAAGTCTTTGACAACATTTGAACTAAAAAACTTTGATTTCTTAGTAGGCATAGTTATTTGGTATGACATATTGTCTAAAGTTAATATTGTTAGCAAAGACTTACAATCTGAGGATATGTTTATTGATGTTGCTATGGCCAAGGTTAAGGGGTTTATTGCTTCTTTTGAAGAGTATAGAGAAATTGGATTCAAACAAGCAATCAATACCGCAAAAGAACTTGCTTCATCAATGGAGATTGATCTTATTTTTTTTAAAAATAGATAAATATATAGAAAGAAATATTTTGATCAGCTCTTTTGTGAGGCTTCCCAAATGCAACAAGAATCTCCGGAGGAAGCTTTTAGAGTTCATTACTTTTTATAAATAGTTGATCAAATAATTGGGTCATTGAAGAAAAGGTTTGAGCAATACGAGGAATATGAAGATCTTTTTGGATTTCTTTTCACAACTAATAAGTTGAGTTCATTGAATGATGAGGACTTGAAGACTCGTTGCAAGAATCTTGAAAGAAAACTACAAGTGAAAGAGGGCACAAGACCAAATATTTCAGATTTGGATGAGAATGATTTATATCAAGAATTGAAGATCATGCAACATATTCTACCACAGGAAGCAAAAACACCTAGTGTAATAATGAACTTTTTGAAAAGAATGAATTGTTTTCCCAATTCATTCATTGCATATAAGATATTGTTTACTATTTCGATGACCGTTGCATCTGCAGAGAGAAATTTTTCTAGATTGAAGTTGTTGAAATCTTGTTTGAGATCAACCATGACGCAGACAAGATTAAATGCATTATCTTTGATTTCAATTGAGAGTGAATTTCTAGACATTCTTGATTATGAAAGATTGTTTGATGACTTTGCAGATAAAAATGCAAGGAGATCAATTTTCTATGCCTAATGTAATGTTAATTTTTCTTATAAATCTTTCATGTAATGACATTAAGATATCTCTTTCCTAGCATTATAATTTATTGTACTAAAATTAAAAACATTGAATCGAATATAGTGTTTACTATACATTAATTTGATGTTTTGATCAATAATTTTTTAAAATATTAATTAGTTAATTAATTTTAATTTTTCATATAAATAAAAAAATATCACTTTTTATTTCTCGCATCGGGCCCTGAATCATATTTATATAAAGTTTCACTATATAAGAAAGAGACTTGGCATCTCAAATCATGTCATCTTCACATAAACCACGTGCCGCTTATGACAAGTTAAAACTTACCAACTCTTTACCGTGAAATGAAAAAAATCAAAATGCATGTTGTCACCTCAGAGATTACAAGAGTATATCGAAAAGATTGGTATTTCCTTTGAAGGGAAAAAGGTGAAAATTAAAGCAAATTGATAAACTACTAGTGATCATCTTTATACTCGGAAGGAATCAAATAGAAACAAGTAAAAATAAAGAGCATGCAAATATCAGAATCTTGACAAATTTGGATGACGTAATGTCACATTCTACGTTCTTATACGGTCAAAGCTCTCTATAATTGCTATTTGTTATAATCGGTGATGAAGTCACCTTATATTAAGGAGTGTCAATTAACATCACTTCAGCGAAAAATTACACAGTTTAACTAGGTTGCAAATTTTATTTTATGTATAAATATTATATGTTGTATTCCCTTATTTTTTACGTGTGTCTACTTTCTACATTTTGACACCTCTTTGTAAAATTTCTGGCTTCGTCACTGGTTATAACAATATTTCATTATAACAGTCTAAATTCTCTCCGCTATTAATTTTTCATATTATATTTTACTTCTCTATAACAACATTTTGTCTATAACAACAATGACGTTTATTATGACGGTATACTCTTTGTAAAATTATCTCTTTATAACAATCATACTTAAATATTGTGTATTAATATTTTGTATGAAACTTTTTATGAGTAAAAAAATATTAAAATATTTATGGTAATTATCATTAATATAACAAAATCTTTCATTCTGAAAAGAGTCAACTGCTAAGCTTTTAGACGGCCTTCAAGGGAAAACTATCGAATTCCCCTTTTGCTGAAAATTTGGACAAAATTCTTCGTCAATTCAAGCGTTATATTACCACTAAGAAACTGAAATTTATGAAACAACAACCTACAATTATAGAATTCTTACGTCAAACTTGAAATATTTAAATTCTCAAATAATTTTAAATGCATATGTTCCTTATATTTTAATTCTTTATTTGTATGGTACAATTAGTTATAGGTTTCTAGTAATTTATTAGTCTTTTCAATTTTTAATTAATGAGATAAAAAATTAAAATTAACAAGTATATTATTTTTGTTTATTACATAAAAAGCACAGAAAGGTAATTATTTGTGTACTTTCATTTATACAGTTAAGTGAGATTTAAACATCAAATGTTAGTATACATATATAACTGAAAGTATATTTATGTCCTAAAGACAATCTGTATTAGGACAAATGTACTTTATACACTTTCATGTTATTATTAATGGAGATTAATATTTTGGCATTTGCAATTATTGAATTATTATTTGATTGTTTGTAATTATTCATTAATGTGCATCCCTTGAGCTTACGTTGTCATTAATAGAGTGAGATATTTTATGATAGAGCGTAATTCTTAAAGTAACCTCGACTAATTATCATCGAGAATGGGATATCGATGATATATGATAAGTCGACATGTGGTCTGCATCACATCCTTAGAGGATGTAGTATGTTTCACCTGCTACGAGTAATGGTTACTCGTGATGGACACATGGATACTTTGAAAGTATTGGTATACCCTGCTGATTTACTGTTTGTTATACTTGTCTAATGTATGATCAGCGTGTGGGAGATAGAAGTCCTTAGACTTGAGGTCAATACACACCTTATCTACAAAGTAATGTACTTTGATCCCGTCCTAAGCTCAAATGCCTTATAGGTTGAGATACGACTTGTATTGGGTACATTACGATGTGGATTGAAGGTGGTAGTTGAGCCAAGATTAGGATTCATTCCTTGAATGTATGTTCGAGAGAACACTCGGATTCTCAGTGATATTAAGTTCACTAAGTCATTGGCCAACGCAATAGACATATTTAGAATATGGTCTAGTCGTCAACTAATATAGATGAGATACAATGATTAAACCATTTTGATAAACACTTGACAAATCCTAAGCTTGATCGGGTGTGTCGTGAATGAAAGGATTTTATCATACCACATAAAGGTTAAGTTTACTAGATTCGCGTAAACGTACTTCACATATTGAGTTCGTCTTCCGGTGCCGTCTAGGAGTTCCGTATAGACTTTAATTTGATTAATGTCGATATGAGAAGGCTTGTAAGATCACACTATGTCGATTGTGCGTTTCGATCTAAGGATATATTGAGAGAGTAATTAAAATATTCGATTTGAAATCGAGACATTTAAATGAATAATGATTACAATTAAGTCAAAATTGGATTTTGGATTTAATTAAGAATGCATGGAAATTAAATCGAGGCAGTGCAACTGCACGTCGAGCTCCGCAGCGCCCATACCCTAGGGTCGCGACGCTTCTGCGTCGATTTTGGGCCAGGCCCAAGGTCAAACCCTAATTCAGTTTTTTGACCTAATTTTCAACTATAAATAGAGGCATTCATTTTCATTATTCTACACCAATTTTCAGAATAACATTCTAAGCCTTAGAGACTTAGAATAAAATACTCTCTCAAACCTCTGCCGGATTTCCTAGCTTTCCGAATGAGGAGTACATAGAATCTTGGAGCTTGCAAATTGGAAGGGCAATCGCATGTGCACCTCACAGTTGATAAAGACTCCAGATTATTGTAACTCGTAAGTAAATATTTTATGTTACAAGTTTCATTCTTGTCTAACCATACCAGAAATTATTGTTGGGGTAAGTAAGAAACAAAACTTTTAAACTTCTGTTGTGCCTTACTTATGTACTTTGTACCCAACAATTCCCTACAGTGGTATCAAAGCCCAGGCTGGTTTAATGGTTATATAACAAATTGAATAGAATAATAATATGGGTTGAACATAAAATTGGATTAAAATGAGGTTTTCTTGAAATCCTACATATCTTGAACAAATGTTGACCTTTTGATGTTACCCTAAATTATCTCCTATGCTAACTCGAGGAAGTCATTCCAATCTAACTCGAACTAAGCCAAATTGCGTTGTCCGGCTCATTGCACGGTGCACGGTTAAGAATGAGTAAGAACGGATGATGGTCGAATGGACGTTATTGATAATAGTGGGTGATGATTAAGGTCATGTGAATTGATCCCTAAATTGGATTTAGGGGTTGAATGATTTTTTGAAAATCAACACAGAAACGTTCGTCGGGACGTCGGCGCCGCAACCTTTTGATAGGGCGTCGCGGCGCTGGCTAGGGTTTCAAGGCGGCGGCGCGGCGCTGATACGTCGTTTTGGAAAATATGAACTCACTGGACAACAGGCGCCGTGACTCCATGGTGGAGCGCCGCGGCGCTAATGCAATTTTCCGGAAGCCGAAAGTCTACTGCCATAGTGGCGCCGCGGCCCTAATTAATAGCGCCGAGGCCCCACTTGTCCAGAAATAAAAAAAATAAGAGTTCAGAATGTTTAACCCAAGATTATTATTATACAGTATATTATTTGATAAGTATACAGTTTATGTGTTAAATGTCAAAATGTTTGTCATTTACATTTCTAGAGTAGTGTCCGCTATAACTGTCTGGGCAGGGGGCGCCCAGTGTTTGATTAAACCTTCTTCTATCATGCATATTGGGTTGACGGTTCCCAAATTATATGTGTTATTAGTTTTGCATGATGTTAAGATGTCATATTAGATGTGGCATTAAAGTGTTGATCTTGGTTAGAACCCTGTGTTAAAATGTTACCCAAAACTTTAAATACAAGTCTAAATTAAACGCATTGTCCATTATAGTTGTTAGAGTGCAAAATCTTCTTCGGTGATACGAGTATTTATGCCAAAGCATTTTATCTAAGTCTACGAGGACCCAGAATCTTTCATAGATATGTTTTAACGTAAAAGCAAATGATAATTTTTTGTGGGTATTTACACTAAAGTGTTTGCTCACAAAGGCCAAGTTTGCTCAGATACGTAAACGCAATCGTGTAATGGGGTTGACTTGCTTAGATAAATCTTGGCGCCAAAGTGTCGGACTAATCTAAGGACGCAAGATTAAATGTTATAATTTGATCAACTAAGAGTTGCGAATAAGTTTTTCTATTGGTTTAGAACCTACCAAGATATGTTGTTGATGTTATCAGCCAAAGCAAACTCGGAGATAACATAGGCTTGGATCTTGGCCCATTATGACCTAAATTAAAGTAGGTCCGTATTCTACAATGGGGTCGTGGAAGTATGTTAAAATAGTGTGAGCTAATTAAACAAAAGGCCTTGTTGATTAGCCTAAATGAATGTGTATAATAGGAAATAGATTTTGAATTTGATTTCCGATCTATCTAATTCTTCAGATTATAAAAGATGTCGAGCTTGTCGTTGAAAATGTTGATTGAGATGAATAAACTTACTGGACCGAACTACCTTGACTGGTTAAGGAATTTGTGAATAGTATTGAGATAGGAGAAAATTGAATACATGTTGGACACAGTGTTCCCAACGGTCCCTGTGACAGATTCTGAAGAATATGCCTTCTTTGACAAAGATGCTTACCAGAAACATCTAGATGATGCCACTTCGGCACAATGCGTGATGTTGTCTTCCATGTCTATGGAACTTCAGAGACAACATGAGAACATAGGGCCCAATGAGATGCTCGAACACCTAAAGAACCTCTATGACTCTCAATCCCAGACAATGAAATATGAGTTGTTAATAGAACTCTTCAAGTGTAAGCTCAATGAAGGGGGCCCGCTTTCGCAGCATGTGCTAAAGATGATAGGACTGATAGAGAGGCTTGCTTCGATTGGAACGAAGCTTGAAAAGAATGTCGCTACCACACTCATCCTAAACTCTCTCCCTCGTTCCTTTTAGAACTTCATAGTGAACTTCAACATGAATGGAATGAAGGAGACCTTGCCGGAGCTGCACAACATGCTCAAGACCTTTGAGTCCTCCACTTCCAAAGGCAAAGTTGTGCTCATGGTGAGCTCTTCTAGCCGACCCAAGCCGAAAGGCAAGGATTGGCAGAAGAAGAAGGGCAAGGCAATCATTGCGCCGCAACTATGAAGCCTAGGGGAGGTGTGAAGAAGAAGGTGAACGTAGCTAAGGATGAGTGCCTCAACTGCCATATGAAGGGGCAATAGAAAAAGGACTGCACGACACCAGGTGAGGAAAAGCACCAGGTGCTCCTGCCTTTGGTGGACAAGGTATGTACGTCATTAAAATAAATATGTCTATAAACAACTTTCATTCGTGGATATTGGATACCGCTTGTGGCTCACACATTTGTACGAATGTGCAGGGGCTAACTGATAGCAGGAAGGTTGGACCAAGAGAGGTAGACCTACGCGTTGGAAATAGAGCACGAGTTGATGCTGAATGTGTAGGGACTTATAGATTAAATTTACCTTGCGGATATTGTTTAGTGTTGAATGATTGTTTTTATGTTCCCTCGTTAACGAGAAATATTATTTCTATCCCAGTGTTGGACATGGAGGGATTTTCCTCTTATATTTTTAATGGCAGTCACGTACTGTCTTTTAATAATGTTATATATGGAACTGCTCCTCTTGTGGATTGATTATATACACTGAACTGTAGCTGAGAGATATTCAATGTACAAAATAAATGAGCCAAGACAAGTAATAGAAACTCCACCTACATATGGCACTGTAGACTTGGTCATATCAACGAATTAAGGATAGCAAGATTGAGGAAGTTAGACTACCTCGAACCATTTGACTTGGAGTCTTATGGTAAATGTGAATCTTGCTTGAGAGGAAAGATAACCGATAAACCACTTTCTGGGAAAGGTGTGAGAGCCAAGGAGGTGCTTGAGTTGATCCATACTGATGTATATGGGCCATTCTCGATTCAAGGTAAAAGAGGCTTCCCATACTTTATCAATTTTACTGACGACTTCACAGGATATGGATATGTGTATCTTATGAGACATAAATCTGAGGCCTTTGAGAAGTTCAAGGAGTACAAGTCGGAAGTAGAGAAGCAGTTTGTAACAAGTATCAAGACCCTTCGATCGGATCGAGGAGGTGAGTAGTTAAGCAAGGATTTTCTAGATTACTTAAAGCTACATGGAGTCCAATCTGAATGGACACCTCCAGGAATGCCACAGATGAATGGTGTTGCCGAAAGGAGAAACCGAACCTTATTAGATATGGTTCGATCCATGATGAGCTCCTCAGCTCTACCGACATACCTTTGGGGACATGCTATATAAACCTCTATATACATTCTGAACAGAGTTCCCTCCAAGTCAGTAGAAAAGACACCCTATCAGATATGGTGTGGCAAGAAGCCAGCTCTTAAACATATGAGATCCTGGAGGTGCCCTGCATATGTCAAAAAGATGCTCACTGATAAGTTGGAATCTAAAAGTGAGAAATGTTACTTCGTGGGGTATCCAAAGGAAACTAAGTGATACTACTTCTATCTTTCTGGAGAACATAACGTCATTATTTCCAGGAACACAGCTTTCCTTGAAGAAGAATATGTCTACAAGGAACATAGTTGCACAGAGATAGAACTTGAAGAAATTCAAGAGCCACAAGATAACACAGAAAATGAACCCTTGTCGAATGACCTAAACAAGGATTCAGTGGGAGTATCTGGTGAAGATTTGGTACTTAGAGTACCCCCTTCAGCCAGTGGGAGTGCTGCGAGAGATAGTGCAGAAATGCAAGGCTCTCATATACAACCAATGGAAGATGATACAATGGTTGTACATCATTCCATACAGGAAATACATGAAGATGACATTTTTGAAAGCTCTCAAGGTGATAGATTGTCCAACACACAAAGAACTTGTCATAATCAGAATGCAGCAAACACTGAAACGCAGAGTACTCAACTCCGTAGGTCTACTAGGACTCATCGTCCACCTGAAAGACTTAATCTCCTAGTTGAAACACACAATGAGATAGATATTCCTGATAACGATGAACCTACAACCTACAGCGAAGCTATGGTAGACATGATTCACAGAGATGGCAAGAAGCCATGAAATCTGAGATGAACTCGATGTACATAAATCAAGTTTGGAACTTAGTTGATTTGCCAACAGGGGTTAGACCCATAGGATGCAAATGAGTCTTCAAGAAGAAGATTGATGCATATGGCAAGGTACAAACTTATAAAGCAAGACAGGTTGCTAAAGGTTATAATCAACGGCATGGGATCGATTATGATGAAATATTTTCACCTGTTGCTAAGATTAAGTCCATTCGGATTTTGCTTGCAATAGCTGCATATTATGACTATGACATTTAGCAGATAGACGTCAAAACTGCATTCCTCAATGGTAATCTAGTTGAGGAAGTGTATATAAAACAACCGGAGGGTTTTTCAATTCAGTCCAAACCGAATGCCGTATGCAAGCTACAAAAGTCCATTTATGGGCTTAAGCAAGCCTCGAGGAGTTGGAACATTTGCTTTAACAAGGCTATCAAATCGTTTGATTTCGTCAGAAGCAAAGAAGATCCATGTGTTTATAGTAAACACAAGGATGGAAGTATTGCCTTCATTAATGTAACACTTCGTATTTTCGAGTAGCGGTTGAACTCATAAACGTAGGTGAGTAGATCCGGACCCGAGATTTTTTTTGTTGTACTTGTGTATGTTAATAATAAATTAGTTTATAGAAGGACGTGACCCCGAAATAATTTTTGGATTTAATAATATGGCGGCGGTGTGTAATAATAATAATAATTGTGTATTCCCGAAGAGATTATAGAATGGTATTTTATTACGGGAATTATGACAATGTCATAGGAGGATTTTATTAATCGCCGGGATTTAAATAATTGGAGATCGAAATTTAATTGTGTGTATAATTAATTAGTTGTTGGATTAATTAATTAGGGAGAGGACAATTTATAGTGGGATTTGGTACGTGTACTCTTATAACCGATTTGGGGGTGACAAGGCCCTAAATCAGTCGACCGACTCGCTCTCTCCTCTATAATGAACAACCATGGATCCTTCGGTGTTCTCTTCATCTCTACCAAATCTCATCCATCAAATTCATTTCTAGTAGCAGGATTACGCTCGGTTGGTGGATTCTCGAAATTCTCGGT
Source organism: Anisodus acutangulus (assembly GCA_029783415.1). Lineage (NCBI taxonomy): Eukaryota > Viridiplantae > Streptophyta > Magnoliopsida > Solanales > Solanaceae > Anisodus > Anisodus acutangulus. The sequence continues at coordinate 11,448,115 of CM056509.1, forward strand.
CAAAATTGGGGATTTCCGTGAGCTTTCATGCAACCAAAACGAGGGAGAATTCTTGGTATTCTGGGTTTAAAATTCCAGTAGAACCGAACCATTAACAAGCTTAGAAACTCAGAAGCTTTACAAGAACCTTGAATACGAAAGGAGTCTGGCGCGAATTGATTTTGGGTTCTGTTTCTGTTTGTCGGAAGCTGATTCGAGCAAGCGATTTTCCAACAATTCTCGTCGCTATATTTAAGAGAGGTAATCTTCCTTATTCTCTAAGTTTGTACAAGTCCTGGACTTGATTCTTGCTATTAGTTCTAAAGACGATTGTCGAAAATGCGAATTTGGGTTGGATATTGTTAGGACTGCTGTAATTGGGAGTTGCTGGGATTGCATGTGAAATTGTGGTACTATTTTGGAGATTGTAGTAGTATAAGAAGGAGGATTAATAGAGTTGGATGTTTCACTACTTACATAGATTTCGATATAGAAGGAATATAGGTTCTACGCGTTCAAGGTGTTCGCTAAAATGTCCCAATAAATCTGTTTTAGTATGTTGATTCGATTGTGATGTAATTCGTCCGTATTATGTAGATAATCTTTTACACCTCGTAAGATTAAGGAAATAGGATTCAAATACCAGAAATTAGTATACAAGAGGATGTGATTCCGGAAAGATGTTGGTCACAATGAGGGTGACGTTGGAAAATTATAAAAAATTGTATAGTATATGGGTTAATAATGTATTATAAAATTATGACATTGAGGATACAAGGCTTATGAAATTCTCAGAAATTTACATGAGAAGTGGGTGTGTAAATCCCCTTTGTTGCTGTTTTGGTTGTGTCCTTAATTGGTGCTTGTCTATTGATGTTATTAGCCTCATTTGGAAGTTGTGGAAACATGTATAAACAAGGGAAGTGCTGCCCGAATTTTTATAGAATAGGAAGTCGTTATTCGATATAAAGTATGCCAGTGATCATAGAATTGACGAACGTATTACCATTATTATAGGTTGAAGTTCTAAAATGAGACGTACTCTAATATCGAGTTGATTAGTTCGTCTAAGAGGTATGTGAACTCTTCCTTCTTCCTTTTGCATGATTTTTATTTAATGAAGGTACGACGGACGTACATGATTCTTAAACAGTTTAATTCCTAAAGATTTTAGTTATGAGAAGTGCCTATGATTTTTCAGTAAAGAGTTTATTATGACATTATTATAATGATTTTATTGGGAGTCAAATGAAAATTTTGATTGCATATGGTTACTCATGAAATCTACTCGTGCTAAGTGTTATTACTTCACTTCACCGAGTCCCAATATGGGCCGGGTTATGTTCGTGCACAGCCTTGCATTGTTCACCGAGTCCCTCACTAGAGGGTCGGGTTACGTAGGATGGATCCATAGATGAGATATGACTTTACCGAGTCCCAGTATGGGCCGGGTTATGATATGACTTCACCGAGTCCCAATATGGGCCGGGTTATGATATGACTTCACCGAGTCCCAATACGGGCCGGGTTATGATATGACTTCACCGAGTCCCAATATGGGCCGGGTTATGATATGATTCCACCGAGTCCCGCATTAGTGGGTCGGGTTACGTTACAGGTATATATATGTATATGGACAGGCATTCATGTTTTCTTGACTTGACTCTCATTTTTTTTATAAGGCACAACTGACTTTTATTGTTTATGGCACAGTTGGATTTGGATCCTGATTTTTATACTGACCTCTTGTTATCCATTGGCTACTTATGATCTCATTTGCAGTATTTCATATTTATATACTCAAGACATTATTTCGCATCGACCCCTTTCCTCGGGGGATTGCGTTCATGCCCGCAGGTACAGGTGCTCAGTTTGGTGACCCTCCGGTTTAGGTTCCTGCGCAGCTGTTTGGAAATCTCCTTTGATCCAGAGCTTTACCATTTTTGTACAGAACCCTATCATTTTGATTTATGTATATCTAGGGGAACGACGGGGCCCTGTCCCGTCATATGTCGTTGTCCTTCTTATAGAGGCCTGTAGACAGTTGTGGGTTGTACTTATGTAAGGGGTATAACTCTGGTTTGGTCAGTCATGCTATTGTACTCTGTGTTGGGGTGTCCCCGTGTATATATGATATTATCTAGTGGCAACCTTGTCGGCTTGCCTGTTGTATTGTGTTGGCTAGTTGTGACTCCTCAAGAGGCAGGTACATTCGGGGGTAAAGACAGCCTTGTCGGCTTACCTACCCTGGCATATGTTGTTATTGCAGCGTTATGCTGCCGGATTTCAGACTCATTAGGTGTTAGTTGGATTATGTGTGACATGTCAGGATAATGACGTCATTAGGGCGGTTAGTCGCGGCCCGTCGGGTCGGGTCGTGACAATTATCATATAAATAGATGACATATTAATAATGGGAGACAATAAGACTCTCATACAATCAGTAAAATAGTGGTTGTCCAGTATCTTCATGATGAAGGATTTAGGTGAAGCTTGATACATTATGGGGATTAGGATCTATAGAGATAGACCTAACAGATTGTTGGGGTTGTCACAGTCAGTCTACATAGACAAAGTGCTTAGACGTTTTTCTATGGAAAAATCCAAGAAAGGAGGTCTACCTATGGGATAAGGCATCAAGTTATCTAAGAAGGATAGTCCTTCTAATTCTATAGAACTTGAATGCATGAAAATGATCTCTTATGCTTCGGCTATAGGATCGATCATGTATGCCATGACCTGTACTAGGCCAGATGTGGCCTTTGCACTTAGTATGACTTGCAAGTTCCAACAGAATCCTGGGGAAGAACACTGAAAAGCAGTTAAGAGTATTCTTAAGTATTTCAGACGAACTAAAGAATATTTCTTAGTCTATGGTGGACAAGAGAAGCTGGTATGTACTGGGTACACTGACGCTAGCTTCCAGACAAATGTTGATGACTACAAATCTCAATCAGGTTACACATACATTTTCAATGGTGGAGCAGTGAGCTGGAAAAGTTCCAAACAAGCTACAACTGCCGACTCGACAACAGAAGTTGAGTACATTGCTGGATCGGAAGCTGGTAAAGAATATGTCATGATATCTGAGTTCCTGAAGGAATTAGGGGTTGTTCCAAGTGCCACTTGTCCAATAACGGTTTATTGCGACAACACTGGTGCGATTGCGCAAGCTAAGGAACCAAGATCAACCAACAGAAACAAGCATGTACCAAGAAAGTACCATATACTCAGGGAGATGGTGTAGACTGAAGAGATTAGATTAGACTATGTTCCCACAGACGATAATCTAGCTGACCCATTCACTAAACCATTAAGTTTGGTCAAGCATAATGGTCATTTTGAGAATATGGGCATTAGATATGTTGGAGATTGTCTCTAGGCCAAGTGGGAGTTTGAAAGTATATTTATGTCGTAGAGACAATCTGTATTAGGACAAATGTACTTTATACACATTCATGATATTATTAATGGAGATTAATATTTTGGCATTTGCAATTATTGAATTATTATTTGATTATTTGTAATTATTCATTAATGTGTATACCTTGAGCTTACGTTGTCATTAATAGAGTGAGATATTTTATGATAGAGCGTAACTCTTAAAGTAACCTCCACTAATGATCATCGAGAATGGGATATCGATGATATATGATAAGTCGACGTGTGGTCTGCATCACATCCTTAGAGGATGTAGTATGTCTCACCTGCTACGAGTAATGGTTACTCGTGATGGACACGTGGATACTTTGAAAGTATTGATATACCCTGCTGATATACTGTTTGTTATACTTGTCTAACATATGATTAGCGTGTGGGAGATAAAAGTCCTTAGACTTGAGGTTAATACACACCTTATCTACAAAGTAATGTACTTTGATCCCGTCCTAAGCTCAAATGCCTTATAGGTTGAGATACGGCTTGTATTGGGTACATTACAATGTGGATTGAAGGTGGTAGTTGAGCCAAGATTAGGATTCATTCCTCGAATGTATATTCGAGAGAACACTCGATTCTCAGTGATATTAGGTTGACTAAGTCGTTGGCCAACGCAATACGCATATTTAGAATATGGTCTAGTCGTCAACTAATATAGATGAGATACAATGATTAATTCATTTGGATAGACACTTGACAAATCCTAAGCTTGATCGGGTATGTCGTGAATGAAAGGATTCTATCTTACCACATAAAGGTTAAGTTTAGTGGATTCGTGTAAACGTACTTCACATATTGAGTTCGTCTTCCGGCACCGTCTAGGAGTTCCGTGTAGACCTTAATTTGATTAATGTTGATATGAGAAGGCATGTAGGGTCACACTTTGTCGGTTGTGCATTTCGATCTAAGGATGTATTGAGAGAGTAATTAAAATGTTCGATTTGGAATCGAGACATTTAAATCAATAATGATTATAATAATTAAGTCAAAATTGGATTTTGGATTTAATTAAGAATGCACGGAAATTAAATCGAGGCAGTGCAACTGCACGTCGAGTGTCGCGACGCAGTGCAGGAATTCATCAAGCGCTACGGCTCCTCTGCGTCGATTTTGGGCCAGGCCCAAGGTCAAACCCTAATCCGGTTTTTTGACCTAATTTTCAACTATAAATAGAGGCATTCATTTTCATTATTCTACACCAATTTTCAGAATAACATTCTAAGCCTTAGAGACTTAGAATAAAATACTCTCTCGAACCTCTGCCGGATTTCTTAGCTTTTCGAAGAAGGAGTACATTGAAGCTTGGAACTTGCAAATTGGAAGGGAAATCGCGTGTGCACCTCACAGTTGATAAAGACTCCAGATTATTGTAACTTGTAAGTAAATATTTTATGTTACAAGTTTCATTGTTGTATAACCATACCAGAAATTATTGTTGGGGTAAGTAAGAAACAAAACTTTTAAACTTCTGTTGTGCCTTACATATGTGCTTTGTACCCAAAAATTCACTACAATAACAACACATCACTATAGCAGCCATGAAATTTTTGAACAAATGTTGTCATTATAGAGAGATTTGACTGTATATATATTTGTTACTAATAACTGATAATATTAGTTTAGCTTCTTTTAACCGATATATATATATATATATATATATTTAGGCATATACATTGGCTGCCCGAATAAGTTGAAACGGAAAATTGAATTTTGAAGAGAGATGAACAACAAATAAAGAAAGTGTACAAAGCCAAAGAATGTGGAGGGTATTTTTGTAAACAACCAATTTATTTTATAGAAATTATGCAATGCATGTTGTTTAACACACCAAATCAAATAGTGGATAAGAAATAGTTTCAGCATAACTAATATCAGTATTACTAATATCAGCATCACTAATACACCTTATTTATCATTATTCGTATACCCCTACCGAACGACCGCTAAAAGCAAGTGTATTACTTTACCGTATTTAAGTATATACACTAAAAGTGTAAAAACTATTTATACTATCAGTGTAGTTGAATATGTGTTGAGTTGATGGGTTACCAGTATCCTGCCTTTTCTCTGACAGGTTAGTGGTCATTTTTAGTAGGCCTCCAATTAATAGTTATGATAGAAATTCAAATGTTAAAACTAGATTAAAACTCTATTTTTAATTTTAAAACTAACTATTATCTGATTGTGCAAAATATTAAAACTAACTTAAAACTCTATTTTTAATTTTAAATGCCACAGAAGAATGCAAAGGTTGTTAGCATAGATGATTTTGAAGACGTGCCAACAAATGAAAAAGCACTTCAGAAGGTTGTGGCACATCAACCAGTTAGCGTAGCCATTGATGCCTCCGGCAGGGCTTTTAAGATTTACTCCTCGGTAATTCGTTACTTCATAATATGAAATTTGCTCTTTTATAACATCTTTCTTGTAAACAAAAATAATAGTACAAAGTTGTAAGATTGTAATAATCTCACTTGGGGAATATTCTCATTATTAAATATATATATATAGTGTGTGTACAAGGAAGAAATCCTAATACAGTAAGGATCCTGATATACCATAAATATATAGTATTCATAATTACACAATATATGACGAATATCTGGAAAATACTCGCTAATACACCCCTCAGTCGGAGCAGGAGGAGGCCGGACGCTAAGACTGAATTTGAAGTCGAGGAATAACTGTCTGGAAAGCCCTTTTGTGAAGATATCTGCATACTGATATGCCGAAGGCACATGCAACACTTTGACATGACCGAGAGCAATCTTCTCACGAACAAAGTGGATATACATCTCAATGTGTTTGGTTCTCTGATGTTGAACTGGATTGTGAGATAGATATATGGCAGATATGTTATCACAGTAAACGATGGACGCCTTACGTAAGGGACACTGGAGCTCCAAAAGTAGATTTCGGAGCCAACAGATATCAGCGACAACATTTGCAACACCTCTGTACTCCGCTTCAACACTCGAATGGGATAGTGTGGCTTGCCTATTGTCAAACCATGAAATGAGATTATCCCAGAAGAATACACAATAGCCGGAGGTGGAACGTCGCGTGTCCAGACACCCTGCCCAATCTGCATCTGTATATGATAGTAACCTAGTCGGTGGAGAGGGGTATAGATGCAACCCATAATCATGTGTGCCCTTAATGTATCGGATGATACGCTTAGAGCAGTGAAGTGAAACTCTCTGGGGGTATGCATAAACAGACACACCTGTTGAACATCATAAACAATATTAGGCTTGGTGAAGGTAAGATACTGAAGTGCACCTGCAAGGCTCCTATAAAGAGTAGGATTGGAGACTAGAGCACCATCAAGAGCACTGAGCTTTAATTTAGAATCAACCGGAGTGGGCATGATCTTGCAATTGGCCATCTTAGCCCTGTACACGATATCCTCTGCATACTTACGCTGACTCAAGAACATAATATCTGCAGATCTAGTCACTGATATCCCCAAAAAGTAACTTAACTTATCCAAATGAGTCATAGCAAATTCGACTTTAAATAAAGCAATAATCTCATTTTTAACCCATCAGATGAGGCAGTGAGAACAATATCATCCACATATAGCAGTAAGTAAGCAGTGCTACTACCTCGATTAAAAATGAAAAGAGAATTATCACATCTGCTGCATACAAACCCAATCTGCATAATGTATCTGGCAAAGCGGTCATACCACGATCTGGGGGCCTATTTGCAAACCATACAGTGACTTATGGAGATGACACACATACTGAGAGGTTGTTGGATGGGCAAAACCAGGTGGTTGGTGCATGTAAACTGTTTCTTTCAAGTCCCCATGGAGAAACGCATTTTTTACATTAAGCTAACGTATCGGCCAATGCTTGCCCATAGCTATACTCAAAACTGCACAAATGGTAGTCGGTTTGACAACCGAACTGAATGTCTCACCACAATCAATACCTTCTTGTTGATTTGTGCCATTAGCCACAAGTCTTGCCTTATACCTCTCAAGATCACCATTGTCTCTATATTTGTGATGACAAATCCACATGCAACGGATCACATTCACTCCCTCCGGTCTAGGAACCAAATCTCATGTGTGTTATTTTGTTAAAGCATTAAATTTCTCACACATGACCGCATTCCAATTAGGGTCTAGTTTGGGAATTGGGGAAATTGTTTGTATGGATAGGTTAAAATGGGGTTTAGGCTTGAAAATCCCGTGTTGGGCAAGGGTTTCCATTCAGTGCATGGGGGCAGTGGGTGGGTGGTTAATCGGATGGGTTCCTAGTTGTGGGTCACGAAACTGTTGCGAGTGGTTGGGATGTGTAGTGATAGAACAGGGCAGTGGGTGAGGTGAGGAGTGGTGTGATGGCAGATCAGGTGGGGTCAACGATGGTAAGGGTATGGTCGGAGATGATGGTTGTGGGGTAGGTATCGTCGGGTAAGGGGTCGGTGGTGGGTTTGGTTGGTAGTCTTTGTTGCATTGGTGGGGTGGTGGGGTGGTGGTATTGGTGGCAAATGATAGGTCGACGGGGAATGGATGGGCAGTTGGGCTGTCGAAAATATCGGTTCGTATATGTGGCAGAGGAACTGGTGTCGGGTGAAGGTTCTGGGTGATGGTGGACCGGTGGTGAGACAGGGGAGTTAGACCGGTTGCCAACCGACGATGAGTGTAATTGAGAGTTGGCCTGAGACACTGCGGCAGAGTTGTTGGTGGCAGTGGCGGTGTTGGGTGGCTGAGATGGGCTAGCGGTGGCAGACTGATGCAGTTGGCTGAGAATGAAGGGGGAGATGTCGGGCTCATTAAGAAAGGTATAGTCTATTTTTTAGAATTTTTGGAGATTCGAAAAAGGGAAAGTTGTCTCGTCAAACGTGACGTGACGAGAGACGTGAATTTGATGAGTGAATAGGTCATAGCAACGATAGCCCTATGATTAGACGGGAAACCTACGAAGACACATGGAGTAGTTCGAGGTGCTAATTTGTGAGGAGAAGTAGATGCAAGATTGGAATAACACAGACAACCGAATATCCTTAGGTGGTCATAAGAAGGGATCATTCGGTATAGTATTTCTGTTGGAGTCATATTGTGAAGGGTGCTGGTGGGTAAAATATTTAGAACGTATTCTACCATTTTGACTGCATATACCTAGAAGGACGGAGGAAGAGAGGCATGAAACAGGAAAGTACGAACCATGTTATTAATGGTGCGAATGATACGTTCTGCTTTACCATTTTGAGGTGATGTGTGAGGGCATGAAAAATGGAAAATTATACCATTATTTCTAAAGAATCGGTGAAACATAGAATTATTGAATTCACGATCATTATCACACTAAAATAATTTTATGCATTTTTTAAACTGTGTTTTGCTAAAAGTGCGAAACTCAAAAAAATTTGGCAAACACTTCAAATTTAAATTTGAGTGGGTAGATCCAAATATAATGAGAAAAATCATCTAACAATACAAGATAATATTTGTGACCAAGTGAACTAGATATAGGAGACGTCCACAAATCAACATGAATAATATCAAATAGAGAAAACGTAACATTGGAAGATTATTTAAATGGAAGACGAACATGTTTGCCTAAAGAACAAGAAACACAGTGTTGGGCAAGTTTCCCATTATTACATGTAATAAAATTATTGCCTCAAAGAAAATTAAAAACGGGGGCTCCTGGGTGACCAAGCCTATTATGCCAAGTGGTTGAAGAGATAGCAGCGAGAGAGACAGGAGAGCATGATCCGACATCAGAGGTGGATGGAAATGGATAGAGATCCACATGCTATTGCATCTCGTAAGAGATGTCCCCGTACGAAGATCCTTCACAGTAAAACCAAAAGGGTCAAATTCAACAGAGACAAAATTATTACGAGTAAATTTGCGGACAGAAATTAGGTTCTTAATGATGTTTGGAACATACATGACATTGTTAAGGGAAAAAGATGGATGGGGTGGTTGTGTGTAGGAGGTACCATAGCCCTGTATTGGAATGCGATGATTATTGCCAACTGTAATGTATTGATGATACTTTAATCGAAACAGTTTAGGAATATTACCTGTAGAACGGGTGAGGTGAGATGTGGTGCCCGGGTCCATGTACCAATTTTCATCGGGCTGCTGCAAGTTCAAACTACTAAAAGTCTAGCCCAAATCAGTCGAGGTAAGTCCAGAAGAATGCTGCGGGTACTGGGCCTGCATGAAGTGGGCCTGGTGGGGCTGAAAGTGGGCTGACTGAGCTTCTGGAGCGGGGCGCAACAACCTATGTTGTGGGTAAGGGTAGTGGGTCAGTACTTGGGCAAGAGTTGAGGCCCAGTTCTGGTGCTGATGATGGGCAATTGGGCCGATCCAGTGAGGATATGGACTGGGCTGCGGCTACTGGGATTGTTGAGTTGGCCCTGCTGGCCGCGACTTCCCTTCCCTCGTCCTTTTCCACCTCTGTCATCGTCGAGGCCTCTGCCGCCCCTACCGCCGCGGTTCTGCCGCGGCTGATTGTTTTCTAGTGGAGGCGAGCCGACGGTAATGTTATTTTGGGAAGATTTTTCGACCGCTAACGCCTTCTGATTGTGCTCTCCTGTTTTGCACGACGGGTTTCTTCTAGCAGCAATTGCGAGCGAGCCTTGTTGAAATTAGGTAACGGAACAGCCTGTTGTATCATGGCGGCTAACGTGTCGTACTCACCCTTTGGAAGGCCCGCAACTAATTGTAGGAGCATCTTTGTTTCGGAAACAGGCGTGCCAACGTTGGATAGTTGGTCCGCCACAAGTTTCAACTGCTTGCAATAATCGGACATGTTAGAGAAATTTTCAAGGCGTGTATTATTAAATTGTTCCTCCAAATACATAGCACGGGTGTGCTTGTTATCTTGAAAAAATTCCTCTAACCGAATCCATAAACCACGGGCTGAGGCGCCGAATTTCATTATAGTAAGGAGCAAGTCCTAGGAGATAGTGTCATATATCCACTGTTTGACAACGGCGTCGAGACGATTCCATGTGGAGTCGTCAACCTCAGGGAGGGGGGGAGGGGCGAGGGAAGGTGTCGTCGATATGGTCAAGCACGTTATAAACACATGCATGAATACGAAATAGTTCAACCCGGTGAGAAACCCGAGAGAATGGGGAGAGGGAATGAATACGTTATAAACGGTGAGGGCTGGATGAATAGAGGGTGAAAATGAGGTTTTTGGGATGTCAGGGGTGACGACAGTTGAGGATGAGGCTGCTGTGGGAGTTGCAGGAGGAGTCATTATAGTGGATAACTTTTATCGAAGGGGAAAGAAGACAAGGAAGAGCAAAGAGAGAGAAGGTGGTCTGCTCGGATAAGAGAGGATAGCCGCCGGTGAGAAACCTGAGAGAATGGGGGGGGGGGGATTTGCTAGAGAAGACCTAGGGTTTTGGCTTCTGATACCATGTAAGATTGTAATAATCTCCTTGGGAAGTCTTCTCATTATTACAAAATATATATAGTGTGTACAAAGGAGGAATCCTAATACAATAATGATCCTCATATAGCATAAATATATATTATTCATAATTACACAATATATGGCGAATATCTGGAGAATATTCGATAATAAAAGCGAAGCCATGAAAACAATTTTGAAAAATATATAATAAGTTCGTATTCCCTGTCACAAAACAGGATAATCACTTTGATGCATAAATTTTATCGTTTTACTAGATAAAATTTAGATACTTTACTATTACAGTATAGTAGATAAAGTTCAGCTACTTATTGTAATAGTTGGTAAAGTTATGTGACAAAAAATAATTATATGACTTTATTGTTATAGTATATAAAGTTCTAACTCTATTTATCTTGTACTCATGGAAACAAAATGTAACAAGAGAGAATGACACTTGTTCATTTGTGACGAAATGAAAAATTTATCAATGAAGAAAGTAAAGAAAAGGAAAGGAGAGAAGAAGATAGAGGAAAACATATATTTCTTTTAATTGATAATCGGTCAAATGCATTACAAAGGATATTTAATACCCTGGCATTAGCTGCATATTCTACAGCCGTCTAAATTCCTCTAACACATTTTAGGACTAAAATGTAAATAGTACTTAGCTACCTCTAGAAACTAAATAGAAAATACTGAAATAACAATTTTAAACTTAAAAAAGACTAAACTAGATAATGAAAACTTTTAATTTTATTTAGGGTCTGTTTGAAAAGCCACATGATAATTGGAATTGGTGTAATTACTAGGGTAGTAATTACACAGCCTAGTAATTACACAGTATAGTAGTTGCAACGACATGTTTGTTTGTCGTAGCGTAATTACAGTGTAATTACAAACATACTCTTTGGTTGCACATGTATAATTACACAGTTAAATTAGTATAAAAATAAAAATTAGTACTTGACAAAATAACTGATAAATTAAATCAGGTATTTAATATTTCTTGTAAATATATTAATTAATCACATGTTTATAAATAATATTGTAAGAATAACTGCATATATTTTTAAATTAATAATGGTTTAATTTAATTAATTATAAATATTAAAATAACATTTTTTGTAAAAATATCATGGATTGTATGTTTGACAAAAAGATTAATATTTATACATATAATGTCATAACATTATTCAAATGTGTGGCAATAAATAATCTATCAATTGTAGGGGAAAAATGAACAACATGTAATATAAAACAAGTGAATAGTACTAAAGGCAAAAAAATTGAAATCGAAAATATAACCTAAATTCAAAATCCAAAAAAAAAAGTTTAATTATTTTAACAACGGAATAAAGTCAATAAGTCTATAACCTCATTCAACAACGAATACTTTAATAACATCACTCGTTATATGCCAAATTTGTTAATGACTCATTCTTTCTTATAATAGGAAGTAGGAAGTGTAGTTTCAAAAACTAGAATTTTAACGTAGTTACGCTAAATGAAGAAAATAAAAAAATAAAAAATAAAAAAATATATGAGCAATTACATGAAATCACAAGAAGTAAAGGTTGGAAAATGAAAAGAAAGAAAATGAAAGATAAATATTGTATAATAAAAATTATTTAAAAATAAAAAATAAAAAATAAATTAAAATAATAAAAAGAAAAGAAATTAAAATAATAGAAATAAAAAAGAAATTAAAATAAAGAGAAAAAGAAAAAATAAGTAAAATGTACTTACACTGTAATTACACACAATTCTCAACCCCCTTGAGAATTGGAGAGTGTAATTACCCCCTCCTAATTACACCAAATTACATGCTGATCATGTAATTACTTGGCTTGACAAACGTGACAAACTGTATAATTACACCCAATTACATTCAATTCCAATTACATGATTGACTTTCTAAACAGGCCTTTAGTCACAACAACATTTGTGACAATCCATCCCTCTCAAAATTAGCCTTTCCTCAATGATCGTTAAAATTTGGAAACTGAGACATGATGAACTGGTAATCTTCCCAAATAGCTTCATCAGACAACGGATCAACACAATGTACAAATATCCACAAAGTAACATCTTTTTCATCCGTGACAAACCATCCCCTTTTGAGAACCTTGTCCTCGAGGTTGAAAATATGACGTTCGAAATGGACAAGGTCAGTGACACTTTGCTACAATGCACTCCTTCTTGACAATTATCGAGTGTTGCATAGCTGTGAAACCTCAAAAGGCTATACAAGAATGATGCAACTTTTCTCGAGAAGGAATCAATTTCCTTATCACATGCTTCAAGCCATTGTTCAGTAATTAGCTCTAAGTTGTAGCTAAGTTCTGCGTTAAAGTAAATTAGGAGTGGTGCAAATGTTCCATAACTAGCCTTAGCACATGAAAATTCACCTTCTGGTAAGCAAGCTTGAGTTGCACTTCCAGATTTTAACTTTAAGAAGGACACACTGAAGGAAGAAATCATCAAGGGCAAGGCCTACAACATTTTCGGCCTAATGATCACAAGTTTCACTATCATTCGAATAACACGAAAGGGATAACATTTTAGCAACTTGGCTACATGAATAGCCCATGTTGGCTTCAACACTACACCAAAGCAATTCCGAGAGAGATTCTTGATCATGAGAGTAATACTCATTTCAACAATATTGACACTAGAAATTTCTTCTTCGACATCGGCCTCTAGTATTTTGAGCGACTCAAGATTCCTTGTCCTTTTTGCTTTTGAACATTCAAACGGCAGGTATGTGCTTCCAACCATACAAGCTCCTCTAACAACAAAAATGGTGTCGCTCCAACGGTTTCTTTTAGCACAAACAAGTATGTGTCCGGGAGAATCCTTGATATCCTATTGATGCAGGTTTAAATGGCTCAATCTCATTTGTGCTGAATATTCTCAATTCTTCCCCGCTTCTCTGGAAAACATTGTCACCATCTTTTTCCAACCTTATCCAAATTTCAGATTTCAACATAACTGTCATGTTCTTCTCCCTGCTTCAATAATGTTTTTAGTAATGTTGGAGCTAATATCTTGTGAATCATACCATAAATTAAAAACAAGTCAGAAACATCTATCTTGAAAAATAATGGAACTATCGGTAGGCTAAGTGAACTTGTTCACTGAATTATCATACATATTTTACCATCCATTGAGGAAGATGTGAAGTGCAACTGAGAATAATTACAGAGACTACTCAAAGAAGAGAATGAGGAATCCATGAGAGAAAGTATGTCTTTGAGTGTGTATTTCGTAGAAGCAGCATTATGGTTTTAATAAAGTTCTCCTTGTCCCTTGAACCTAATTCTTCCTTGTCTGGTTCCTTTTTGAGTTCATAAACCGAACCTTCTGATTTACTCGCATCAATCACAATGAAATAATCAAATAGCCCTGCTTTGAATTCCTCAAGGATGTACGGGGAACTTTGAGGCACTCCAAGTTCAATCATGAAGCCGGTCTTTGAATATCCTTGTTGACACAATTCCTTTGTAGCTACAAAAATGAACGCAAAGGAAGCTAACATTCTTGTTTGATACCGTGGAGCAACCTAGTAAGAAGAAGAACTGCTGGAGAAGCGAAGATTATACGCAGTGTCTGAAGAATGTCTATTTTGTGATTCTTAAGTTTATTAAGCACTACCTAATGTAGATTATTCCTTATCTCGTGGGTGCTACAAATCATGCGTTAACAACTTCTGCATTATTAATTTATACGTTGCAATCTCTGGATAACTTGTATCCAAATCAAACGCATGATAATCCTCACATTAATTATGATTCACTACATAAATATTACATGCATAACAATTCCCGCACAATTAGTAGGTGCATCAAACGAACCCTTAATTAAAAATAAGGGCGTCTTTTGATATTCACCATCCTATGACATATTCTGATAAATCTTTCTAGCAGAGCCATATCTCCGTCAAATGCATGAATGGATTTTGCCCTGAAGTAATAAAGATTGCAATAAACAATGTTTGCTTTGCTATACAATAACATTCTTAAAATAGTTGGACCATTCAATTTCCAGAACTAAAATTCTTTCCCTTTTCTTACGATAACACTAATCAATTGCAAAGGAACCACAAGATACCCAGCTACAAAAATGAAAAAAGGCAAAAGGAGAAATCTTGAAGAGTTGTTCTCTTATTTCTTTTTTGTTTCATTTCTTCACATTTCAGAATTTTACTTTTAGGTTCGGAGATTTTTTTTAAAAATAAAAAATAAATAGGGAAGAAGACGGTCTGTTTAGGAGATAGGACTTGTCGAAGTAAGATGTGCCATTTACGGGTTCAGCAGAACCCAATAATTTTGGTTCAACCCCTACATTTGTATGTAAAAGTTCATTTGATATGTACAAATAATTTATCCAAAACCCCGTAAGTAAAACAAATTGTGATCCAGAATTCATAAGTTAAAAATCCTGGGTAGAGATCTAGTAGCTCAGTTGGTTGACTAACTGAACTTTTACCTTGTTGGTGAAGGTTTGAATCCCCACATTGTAATCTCCTCTCCATTTCCCCTTTCCCCTACCCTATGTAAGATTTTTTTTTTAAATGTTAAAATTCCCGGCTCCGCCTCTGATTCCATTAACATATAGAGGTGACTCATACTACATTCTTGAAACAAAATAACAATGAACATGCACTGATTCCATTAACATATAGAGGTGACTCATACTACACTCTTGAAACAAAATAACAATGAACATGCAGAAAAGGCTGAGGGAAGAAATGTGCCCTTACCTTAGCAAGATGATCACTGTTCTTGATGACATTTTATTTTTGAAACAATGACTGTTATTTCAATTGATGGAGCAACAATATACATGGTTCAAGACAACACTGATAATTAAATTGTCGATGGATCAGGATAGATTTCATCATCCCAGAGGCACCATTTAAAAGTACATCTATGGTAGATACATATCAAAATTTCAAAAGCAAATATCAAACACACAAAGGAAGGAGGAAGATAAGTGGCACATTCGCACTTTCTATTGATTCAATTAAAAATAAAGATAACTGTAAAGTTACAAGGAAGCGTGCAAGTGGGTGAACGCATCATCCACCAAGCTAGTCGCTTGGAACATAGGGGTATTCAATCTCCGAGCTTCTGGGCCTTGATTGGGATGTGTTACACCTGACGAAAGAGGCTGATCAGCGTATTTATGTGATAAAATAACCTTTGCTTAATCCCACCATTGTATTTCCTTTTTTTTTTCATTTGGATCCAATCAACTTGGAGAGTCATCTAGATTCAAAGTCAAGATCTTGTTCGGATATTGATCCTAGCAAGCGTCACTTCCTTCATTGGATGGATTCAAGCTCCGCTTAGCTGCCTATGTAGTAAGAAAAACTCCGAGCTTGACGTTGAATAGCCATAGTGAGGTCATCACCAGTGGCTAAACAGAGTGTTTTCTCTGTTCTAACTTATGTTCACAATTTTCATAAGCTGTCATTGGAATTCTCATTACCATTTGACCACCAGCGGAAAGTGCAAGCCACCAAGCCCCTACCTCCAAGAAAGCCAAACCTTGAATTAGATGCTGATGATCGACCTGCATTACTTGTCGATGGGATATCATTACCAATGGCGGGAACAGTACTTGCAGTTGGTGGAAACTCTATACCTTCTTCTACTACTCCACCATCACTCGGGCTACTATCCACAACCTCCACATCAACTTCCCCAACATCAAGATTCACTGCTAGAGATCCCCTCCTCGATCTCAACACTTCCCCAACATGCTTGCACTTCTTAACCTTAATTTTCACCAAATTAGGACAACCCCACGTGAAAGACACGATCCCTTCATCCGTCACCTCACATCCCTTAATACAAAGCTTCTTCAAAGCCACACATTTCGTAGCAATACAAATAACTTCAGCATCTCCAATACTCTCACTACCACAAAGTGCTAATCTTTCTAATTTTTGACAATTAGAAGCAATGGCCAATAAACTACTCGTTGTAGGATTCAAACCCATAATGACCAATTCCTTAAGGTTTACACTATTCTCAGCAACAGCAGCCAAAGCAACATCACCTGTTCGATTCATTCTCCATCCATCAATATGAAGCTTCCTCAACAATTTACAATTTCTAGCCACATCTACTACTCCAACATCTGTACATTCAGGAGTTTTAACCAAATGCAAAATCTCCAACTCCGAAAACTTAGATATCGCGTTAAGTCCAATATCGCTAACTTGAACCCTCTCTAAAAGAATCTCAACTAAACAATTCTCCCTGTTACTTACAATCATCTCCAACACACTATCCCAATCACCCAAACATCGCAATAACTTCAACGTCCTCAAATTCTCCGATCCCTTAATCAAAGGTCCGAAACACTGTCCATTATAAGCTCTTTCAAACATATAGATTTAAGCAAACACACAGCATTAGATCCTATACTAATCGGTTCTTCAACCGATACACTATGATTATTATTATTATTACTATTATTATTATTATTATTCATACATCGTAAATGTTTAACAGATAGTTCTTCAAGTGAAATGCTGTTATTAAGCAAAGCATTCATACCTTCAGCACCAAACATACAAGATCCACTCGAGAATTTCCTCAATTTCTTACAATTCTTAGCCAAACACGCCATACCTATATCGGTAACATCTCGGCATCCACGGAGTTTTAGGCGCGTGAGGTTCACGCAACGGAGAGAGATAAGGATCAAACCGTCGTCGTTTACGCTAACCGATTTGCGGTCACATCGGAGAGCGAGTTTGGTAACGGAATTAAAACGAGAGAAGATGGAGGGTATTTTGGGATAATTTCGGATTTTGCGTTGAGAGAAAGTCGGTGACGGCTTATTCCTTCGACTAAAAGCCATCTCTGGCAGACTAAGGAACATTTTTTCCGGTCGCCGGAGGTTAAGGACAGGAAAATTAAGGTAAACATTCGTCAGGAAGAGAATCGGTGTAATCGATGTGTTGTGAAATGGGGAAATTGTATTCGTCGGAATGTATAGGGGAGAAAAACTCCGATTGGGAATGGTCGGAGATGGAACGACGGTGGTGATAATTGGGCTCGGTGGGTAAGAAGTTGTGTGTTGAGGAAGATTGCCCCATAGAGAAATGCATGAAACTAATAAAACGGCGTCGTAATGGTACACTGGAATTTTAGACGCCGCCGTGAAATATATGTATGGATATTAGGCGGTGACAGGTGACTGTAATGAAGCTTTTAGAAAGAGAGAAAAATGGGAAAGGTTTAAGTATGTAGGAAGAAGAGGTCGTCGCTGTGGCTAACAATTTGTCATTTCTATTTTTTTAAATTTAAATTTGAGGAAATTTATAAAGATTTTATATGCATTGGGCACTTGATTTAAGAAAATAAGTAAAATTCTTAAATTATATGGTTTATCTTAAATATATATTTGAACTTTTAAATATTTTTTAAATTTTATAGTATTAAACATGTCACACATTATGCTAGAACTAAAAGTTAGTACGACGCCACTTTATGAGGAAAACATAACAACGCATCTGATGTAATCCCATAAGATGATGGTCTGAGGAGAATAATGTGTATGCAGACCTTACTCCTATCTTGGGAGGTAGAGAAGGTATTTTCGATAAACACTAGGCTTAAGGAAAAACATTTCATACCAAATAATAAAATAGAAGTCACGGTAAAATACTAAAGATAACATGACAAAGCATTCTGAAAAAAGGACGGTAGCTACAACAAAATACTATGCTAATCGAAATGCAAAAAACCATAGATAGTAATAGAAATCTAAGAATAAGAAGCTACAAGCGCAATACTAAAACTACTAGTATGGAAGGAAAAGTTAGACAACGCCCAACTATCTACCAGCTTTCTACTTAAATTTGTGTCCTCCACAACCTCTTATCTAAGTTCATGTCATCAGTAGGGTGAAGCTGCGCCATGTACTATCTAATCACATTTCCACAATACTTCTTCGACCTATCCCTACCTCTACTGAAATCATCCATAGACAACCTCTCACACCTCCGCACTGAGGCATCTGTGCATCTCATCTTCTTATATCCGAACCATCTCAGTCTCACTTCCCGCATCTTGTCCTCCACCAAGGTTATTCCCACCTTATCCTGGATATCTTAATTCTAATCATATCTCTCCTAGTGAGCCCACACATCCATATCAACATCCACACCTCCGCAACTTTCATCTTCTGAACGTACGAGTTCTTAACTGGCCAACATTCGCCCCATACAACATAGTTGGTCTAACCACCACTCTGTAAAAATTGTCTTTGAGTTTTTGTGGCACCTTCTTATCACACAGAACTTTGGATGCAAGCCTCCATTTCATCCCCTGCTCCAATACGATATGAGATATCATCATCAATCTCTCCACCACCTTGAATAATAGACGCGAAATATTTAAAATGTACTCTCTTATGAATGGCTTGCTTATCAAGCCTCACATTCACATCGGCCTCACTTTATAAAAAAGAATGTAGATAAAATGTCAATAACCTGTTGTGAGCTTATGTGGCACAAGCTTTAGAAAAGAATAAGCTATTTAAAATTGAAACAAATGGAATAATTCGAAATTTAACTGCTACAAAAGTTAGCTCCACATCTAATATTTTTTGTCTCAATTTAAGTGACATATTTTCTTTTTTTATTGTTCAAAATTATAGTTTTGATATTAAAAGTAATTTTATTTTAAAATTTTAATTTATGAGATGATTCACTTTCCAACTTCTGAAAATTTAATAATTTAACTAAATTCTCTCAGGCAGTCAATATGTACCTGTTGAAGTGTAGCAGCTAAGTGTCAGAGGATGCAGAGTGCAACATCACAACAACATAGCATGCAACAGCATCACACAACACCATTTCTGCTCTAACTTATGTTGTTAAGTTAGTTGAAGTTTGTTAGAAGTTGTTAAAGTTTGTTAGAAGTTATTAAAAGTTTGTTTCATAGTTAGTCTACATATACAAGTATAAATAAGTGTATAATTCACATTTTTGGATGTATGAGAAAATAAGAGAAAAGCTTCCACAAATATCCTCTCGTCTCTTCAATCTGGTTTTCATTTCTGGATCTTCAATTGCACAATTCGAGCAATTGTCCAGATTACCTACATGCAACAGAAGTCAGCTCAAATCCTGGAAATTAACATGGTATCAGAGCACTAACAAGGAGAATCAAGGGATTTTTTATCCAAATTGAGATTGGAAATCGAAGGATTATGCATCGAGATTCTGAGTTGGTTTCATCTTCAATCAATGAGAGTCGATTGTCTGTTTGAATTCTATTCCCAGCAATAGTAGTATATTGTAATTGTAATTGATGGAAAATACATCTCCAAATACATCATTAACTGTCGATGATAGTTCGAGTTCACACTTGAACATTGTCGATCACAACCATCCATTATTCTGAGTGCTTCGGATACACCTGGAGCAGTTCAAGTGAAAATTCAATTAATAGGTATAGAGAATTATACTTTGTGGAGTCGAGCCATGAAACTGACTCTCCTAACAAAAAACAAAATTGGATTTGTTGATGGAACTGTTAAGAGAGACACATATGGTGCTAATCAAATGAAACAATAGGATCGATGTAATGCAATGGTCATTTCATGGCTCATGAGGAATATGAACAAAAAATTGCTTAGTAAAATACTATACAGATCCACTGCACATGCAATTTGAAAGAATTTGAAGGAACGATTTGATAAGATTAACTTGTCTAGGGTATACCAACTGAAAAAGGAACTGATCATGCTGCATCAAGGTATATCATATGTGTCTAGCTACTATTTGAATATGAAAGATCTATGGGATGAAATTGATTCAATTGTTCCTCATCCAACATGTGATTGTGACAGTCCTATGGAGTATATTGAGCATCTAGCAAATTAGAAGCAGTTAGAGTTTCTCATGGGGCTTAATGACATTTACAATCAAGCAATGAGTCACATTCTATTAATGTCACCTACTCCTAGTGTTAACCAAACTTATGCTATGATTGCTCAGAATGAAATTCAAATGATGATTACAGGGAAGTACACAAGCATGGGAGAGCAAGTTGAGCCCAATGCTTTGTTGAGCATGACACCACAATTTAAACAGAAGAAGCCTTATGCACCAAATGCATTATGTGACTTCTATCAAATGAATGGACATACCTAGGATACAAATTGATGTTCTATGACTTCTGTAAAAACAAGGGACATGTCAGAGATAACTGCTATAGACTCATAGGATATCCTCCTGATTTTAAAGGTAAGAAGAAGGTTAATATGGTTGTGACAGGTGCTCATCACAAAGATCTTGATGGATCACAACAATATTACTGTGGTGGATATACAAACTAGAAGTATGCAGGAGAGTTGAGGCAGTTGTCTCAAGAGCAACATGAGCAGATCAATTGCTTGCTGAGAACTTGACCTCCAGACAGATATGATAAAGTGCTTACATTGCTGAACCAACATGCAGATGCTAATGGATGCAGAAGCAATGCAATAGTATCTGCTGGTGCACATCATGGCAATACAACAGTACCTAGAGCTCACATGGCAGGTAAACATGTATTTGATAAGGAACATAATAGTTAGATAATGGATTCAGGAGCAACTAATCATATGGTAAGTGATAAGGGTATGATTGAACAAGTTAATCTCATAGATAATGCAGGACAAGTACAATTGCCTACTGGTGATACAATATCAATTACTCAAATATGAAGTTGCAGGTTGACAATAGGTAATCTAATAAAACATGTGTTGTGTGTGCCAAGCTTTAAGTTCTATTTACTTTCAGTCTCAAAGTTGATAAGAGAGTTAAATTGCAGTGCAAGATTTTTTCCTGACTTCTTTGTCCTACATGATCTCTTCACTGGGAAGGTGAAGGAGATTGGTAGGGATGTGGATGGATTATACATGCTGGAGTTACAGAAGGGATATACAAGAGTGCAAGAACACATGTCAACTACAACTACAGCAGTTGAACTACAAGCAGGACTCTAGCATAGAAGGATGTGACATATGTCAATGAGTGTGCTTAGGAAGATTACGGGCATTGGTGAGAAGTCCAGTTTTTCAATAAGACATTGTGACATTTGCCCTTTGGCTAAACAAACAAGGAAACCTTTTTCATGTTAGTAGTAGTAAGTTAGATTCTGTTTTTCAATTGTTACACCTTGATGTATGGGGACCTTTTAAGATTCCCATTTATTCTGGAATGAGATACTTTCTTATAGTGGTGGATGATTATACTAGATAGACTTGGGTGTTTCTACTGCATGCTAAGTATGATGTAGTCACTGTTCTTAGGAATTTGTTTGCATTGATCAAGACACAGTTTGATGTGTTGGTTAAGAATGTTAGAACAGATAATGGTATATAATTTATTAACAGTTTTTGTGTTGAGTTGTTTAATCAGCATGAAATTGTACATCAGAGCTTTTGTCCATACACTCCACAACAAAATTGAGTGGTGGAAATGAGGCATAGACACATTTTGGAGGTGGCAAAAGCCATCAAGTTTCAAAGTCATTTGCCAACAAGGTTTTGGGGAGACCATGTGGAAGCAACAGTCTATGTGATTAACAGAATTCCATCTATGGTAATAGAAGTTGTGTCACCTTATGAGAAGCTGTTTAAAAGGACACCTTTATTGTCTCATATGAAAGTGATAGGATGTTTGTGTTATGCTACTAATCTAGTCAAAAGAGATAAGTTTGATGTGAGAGCCATCAAGTCAGTACTCCTTGGATATGCAACCAGACAGAAGGGATACAAACTGCTTGATCTGGAGAGTAGGGTTGTCTTTGTAGAGATGTGACTTTCTATGAAGATATTTTCCCTTTTGAACAGATCAGACAGGGTGATATAGACACATACATTGTAGGATCAAATACTGATTATCTTCCTATTTCTAGCACATATACTGATATGGATGTGGCCTTGCAAGAACAGACTATAGTTGATGATGTTGTAGAACATGAAAGAGTAATATTGTCAATTGGTGATTAGTTTCTAGGTGGAGCAGTACCAAGTGGAGCATTACCAAGGTCAAATACTGAAGATACATGATTTGAGGATGTTGATCCTACACAACTTGATCGTGAAAACCTTGTACAGATCCAATTTGAGGATATATTGTTCTCACAAAATCATACCACCCTGAATGGCTTAGAAGCTAGGAGGTCCACCAAAGATATAAGACCACCTACTTGGATGAAAGACTTCATCCAGCCTGATGTGAATACAAAGAGTGAGAGAACATGTCCATATCCTCTATCTGATGTAGTTAATTATGTTGGATTATTTGTGTCCTATCATAGTTTCATTACCAAAATATCAGAAGAACATGAACCAAAGTCATACTATGAGGCATCTAAAGATAAGACATGGCTAGAAGCCATGAAAGCTGAAATTCAGGCTTTAGAAGAAAACAAGACCTGGGAGATAGTTGATCTACCAAACAACAAAAAGGCAATAGGCTGCAAGTGGGTATACAAAATCAAGTATAAACCATCAGGTGAAGTGGAGATATTTAAAGCAAGGCTGGTGGCAAAATGATATAACCAGAGGGAAGGTATTGACTATCAGGATACATTTTCATTAGTGGTGAAAATGGTGACTGTCAGATCAATTATTTATGTGGATGCTTCAAAAGGATGGGTTGTATACCAAATGGGTGTATTTAATGCATTCTGACAAGGGGCTCTCAATGAGGAAGTGTACATGAGTTTACCTCAAGGTTTTGTTCATGAGCAAGGAAAGGCATGTAGGTTGTTAAAGTCTCTATATGTACTTAAGCAGGCTTCTAGACAGTGAAACATTAAGTTGATTACTGCATTATTATCTTTTGGCTTTACTCAGAGCCATTTGGATTATTCTCTTCTTACAAGGAAATACAATGATAATATTGTGATAATATTGATTTATGTGGATGATTTGCTCATTACTAGGAATGATGTCAAGCTGATAGCTGAGACTAAAGCTGCATTACAGCAACATTTCAAAATCAAGGATTTGGGGGAGCTAAGATATTTCTTGGGGTTTGAATTTGCTAGAAATAAGAGTGATATTGTGATGCATCAGAGTAAGTATGCCCTTGAATTGATAGCAGACATGGGCCTCACATGAACAAAGCATGCATGATCACCAATGGAGTTGAATGCTAAGTTAACTTTTGTTGTGTTTGATCAACTTGTAAATGATGCAGCAACTGCTGAAGGCACTGAGAATGTGATTAATGACCCATTGTTGGAAGATTCCACTAGTTATCAGAGGTTAATTGAAAGGCTTTTATATCTCACTAACACAAGGGCAGATATTGCTTTTGCAGTCCAGTGTTTAAGTCAATTCATGCAAGCACCAAAGGCATCTCATCAAGTTACAGCTGAGAGGGTAGTCAAATATGTCAAACATGCACCAGGTATAGGCATTTTTATGCTTGTATGGGGCAGAAACATGCTAACATCATATTGTGATGCTGATTGAGCATCATGTCCCAATACTAGAAGGTCAGTTACATGATATCTTGTGTTCTTTGGATCCTTTCTTATCTCTTGGAAGTCCAAGAAACAGCTTACCATAACCAAAAGTTCTGTTGAGGCAGAATACAGAAGTCTGGCCTCAGTGGTAGCAGAAATAGTGTGGATTTCTGGTTTGTTTACAGAATTAAATGTCTGTTTACAACTTCCTATTCTAGTATACAGTGACAACAATTCTGCTATTCAGATTGCTGCTAATTCAGTATTTCATGAGCATACAAAACATATAGATATTGATTACCATTTCATCAGGGAGAAAGTTCAACAAGGTCTGGTATAAACTCTATATAAAGCCACCTCAGAACAACCTGTAGATTTATTAACAAAGAGTTTAACACAAGACGATCATGTTCATTTATTGTCCAAGCTAGGTGTGAAGAATCTGTTCTTAATACCTAGCTTGCATGGGGGTGTTGAAGTGCAACAGCTAAGTGCCAGAGGATGCAGAGTGCAGCATCACAACAACATAGCATGCAACAGCATCACACAACATCATTTCTGCTCTAACTCGTGTTGTTAAGTTTGTTAGTTAGTTGGACTTTGTTAGAAGTTTGTTGCTTAGTTAGTCTACATATACAAATATAAATAAGTGTATAATTTACATTTTTGGATGTATGAGAAAATAAGAGAAAAGCTTCCATAAATATCTTCTCCTCTATTCAATCTGATTTTTATTTCTGGATCTTCAATTGCTCAATTCGAACAATTGTCCAGATTACTTGCATGCAACATAAGCTCAGCTCAAATCCCGAAAACTAACCGTACATACTTAATTAAAGATCAAATGCTCAATTAAAATGGGGACCCGATTTTGACCAAGTCAAGAAAACCAACAATTTATTTATGGAAAGTTACAGTGTGCTTAATTACAAAATCTAAAAAGTCCCTATAACTGACAGTCAACTAAAAATGCACGAGATAGTCCAAAAATACGGTCATTCGGACATGTGAGGTCATTTTTAAATAAAAATAATAGAAATAACAAGTTAGCTACAACTCATTTATTTTTAGCCAAAATAGTGAAATATTAATTATATTTTATTATAATTTGAGGGACTTCCCTCCAAATTGACTCTTATCACATTAACCTTATATATTACGCTCATCTCTTTTATTTTTATTTTTTTAACGAAAGTTGGTTCAAATGAAAAGATTGCATAATATTTCAATAATGCCCTTTTGGACTTAATTATAAGGTGATAAGTTTTATCCACAAACTTTCATTAAAAACTCTTCTCGCTACAAACCATATAATTCTCGTTTCAAAGCATAAAAATATATGTGAATAAAATCCTCTTTCACATATTTAGATTTAAAAACAAATCAAATTAAAATATTATAGGTTTATTAAACTCTATACTTTTTTTGTTGAAGGAAAATCTTAGAAATTAAGAACACAGATACGAACTACTTCTAAAGCTATTATATTTGAACACATAAGCTTAACATATTTGATTTTTTAAAAAAAAATAACGAACTTTAAGCAATAATTGTAATTTTCTCAGTCCAATAAAATAATTTCTTATTCTCCGTAATGGTTCGTCCAAATTTTTCCTTGTATATTACTAAAATCATGGATTTAATAATCAAGCTTGATATGCTTTCTGTTAATGTTGAGTTTGGTGTTGTGACATTTGACCCTGCATATCTTCTGAATTACTAATTTGAATCAATAAAAATGTTGGGACAAATGTCATAATATTCGGACCAACATCTTTGAAAAATAGTTTTGCCTTACTTCACGTTAAGCAGTAATATTTTACTGTGAGTTAAAAATGACTTAGGCATGGTGAATTATAGTTGTGTAAAACGTGAGAGAAAGAGTCAAAGCGTGGGGAAGAAGTCGAGTAAGGAACAAGTCAAAGTTGTTGAGCTTTTCACTTCTTAATGATCTACCACAAGCTGCCCATCTTTTCCTCAACTTCCACAACCGATCGATGAGCCTTTCAAGAGAACTCTTTGTTGGAAATTTGCCTTGAGTAGGAGTTGCGTCCACCCATCTTTAATGACTTAAACACTAGGGTTCCGCATATTGGAGACTTTGGTTCTTCACACGTGTATAATCTACTAAGTGAGTAGATGACCGTAGGGCCAAGGATCGTCAAATTTCATTAAGAAATGAAAGAGATATTGGTCCACGAAGTGAGGTGTTTGAAGCATGAAAATATGGTGTGGAACAAATCTCCATCATCGGTGGG
The DNA here is from genome assembly GCA_029783415.1 of Anisodus acutangulus. NCBI lineage: Eukaryota > Viridiplantae > Streptophyta > Magnoliopsida > Solanales > Solanaceae > Anisodus > Anisodus acutangulus. The sequence goes on from CM056509.1 coordinate 11,474,677, forward strand.
GAAAGGAAGATTTGTTCATTTTATAAGTCTAAAAAATGGATAAGGGTTTGGGACCCCAAGGGATAACCCATGTGTTTGAAGGAGGGAGGACCTAGGTGTGCTTGGGTTCGAGGCTAATCCCACACGCGCGCCACCGCCCGTCCGGAGAGAACTCACGATGGAAGGCAGAAAGTTTCTGCCTTTTGGGTTTGGGTTGGTTTTGGAGCGTTAAATCTACTCCTCACTAATTGTCATTACATGGCTATTAAGAGTCATGACTATTAAGAGCCATTAGTTGGCTAGTTGAGAAGTCACCATCCTTACACTATAAATTGAAGCATTTGGCTTGACTCAATTGTTCAGAATAGAGGCAGCAAAATCAGAAATCTTCTTCCTACTCTCCACCATCATTTCGTTACTCTAAGTTCTTCAAAGTAACACTTGAGTTTCCTTTGCTCATTTGTTAAGTTGTTATTTTATCTTGGGAGACTATTGTCCAGAACATAAAGGATATATACAGGGCAATCTTGTCTTAAAAACAAAGTGCCATCACTCGACCCAGCAAAATATCAAAGTGGTTGTAATTTCAGTTTGTTGTAATAGTTAGCAGTTACTTACTTCTCATTTTCTGCAATTGTTGTAACCCACACTCTTTACTATAAATAGAGACGCCACAACAGTGTATCGATATCCATAATCAGATTGCAAAAATACCAAGAGAGCTCTCGGGATTTCATCTCAGAAATCTAGATCACAAGTATTGCCTGAGTGTGCTGACAACATTTTGTCCAACATTACAATTGTTGTTTAGATTCTAGATTAGTTTTGTATGGAGCGATTGTAATGAGAGGTTGTCTATGTCGACTTAGTTAGATTTTTCAGGCAGAAGTCATTTGCGACTTCAACTTTTAATTCATTTCCGTTTTATATTGTAAAGATCTGTAAAGAAAGAAATTTGCATTTTTGTAAATAATATATATATAATATATCTGGTCATTGACCATCATAAGTTATTATATAACTTATGAAAATTTTAAACTTTTGTGTTCTTTAAATTCCGCTGCATTTACTCTTTAAAGTTTCTGTTTTGCTAAGTGTTGTTATTGATTTCGGATGACATAATTACCGACATTCGAAAACAGAATTGACATTCGATTTATTTCATCTCTTATTTTTACTTTCCATAGTTTTTCACACCCTACACTTTCCTGAAATTTCTTAATATCATTGTGGCGTTGTTTTTCTGTTCACTAGTTTTCTCTCATGGCATTTATATAATTTGAAATATCTCTCATTACATATTAAAACTATAATATAATATCAAATTCTTGGATCATTGCCATTACTTAATATAATCCCATAAGTAGAAAGGAATGTCCTGAGGTGAAAAAAAATATATCACATTTGTAAAGATAAAATATCCTCTAGGTAAATGCAAATATTTATACACAATGTTAATTGTGATGTGTTTTTGTTTTACGTGTTTTTATTTAGGGAAAAAACATCATTTTTACTGCTTAAATTTCAAATGTGAGTAAAGGAGTGCTATCCCCATTTTTTATATTTAAGAAGTGGAAGAAGTTCTATTGTGTAGCGTATAAATAATTGTGTTATAAAACATACTTAATGTTTAATCTTTAATGGCACAAAAGGGCATTATTAAACTATTATACAATCTTTTAATTTGAACCAACTTTCGTTACAAAAAAATAAAAATAAGGGAAGTGAGTGTAATATCTCAAACCACAAGGGAAGTCCGTGTGAAAGACAAACATGAAGGGAGGTTTATGAAATTATCCCTATTTTATTTTTATTTTACTTTAGATGTAATTTTTGTATGCACTAGGCTAGTAGTTTAGGAAAATAAGTGAAATTCTTAACTTTTGATCTTACATCAAAATTGTAATCAATAAACTAAAATATTTTTAATTTTTGTGATTTTAAATGTCATATAGAATGTTAAAATTTAAAAATTACTATGAAATATAAAAAATAGTACTATCTAAATAAATTTAAAAGATAAAATTGAAATAAGTGGAGTAACTCAGAATTTAATTGCTACCAAAAGTTAGCTCCACATCTAATATTACGTGACACACTTTTTTTTTTAAATTACTATTTTATTTATTTTATTTTAAAATAATTTAATTTTGAACATTTTAAGTTAATATTTAATGGGTCGCCTCAATAATTTAGTGTTAAACGCTCAAAGTAATGTTAGAATTAGTTATACTGAAATTATTTCTTATTAAGAGCAACTTTATCTTTAATCATGCTTATTCATGTATTAGTAACATTTGTATTGCTAATACTATAATCTGCTATGTATAAAAATAATATTGAAATAGGGTGTATTAAGGTGAAAAACACTATCAAATAAAATATTAATAATATCAAAACTAATACATATATTATTTTCTCTGATACATCCTACCAAACGACCCCTTTAGGCTTAAGTGTGGGGTATGTTGTAGTGGTAAGTCGAGTTATGCATTAGCGTCGCAGACATTGTGTGGTCCACTGGCCTCTATTGCAGTAGAGTGAGAGCCAGGTAAAACTAATACTCCCTCCGTTTCAATTTATGTAGCATTTTTCATTTTTTGAGAGTTAATTTAATTAAATTTTAAAGTTAAATTGAATTAGATTAACTCAATATTTTATTATTAAAATTTATATATTTGAAAATTACATGCAACTTTTCTTCTATCAATTTGTGAAAATATATCTTAAAATATTGGTCAACGTTGATGTAGTCACATACATTGAGATGGATGAAGTACTAAATACGATGATTCCTCACAATACATAAAGGAATATATTTTATGTGTGTAAAAGTTGTTTTAAAGATATATTTGGGCCAATCATGGCCTCAGAATTACTACAAAATAAGATATCCAACCAATGACTATCTAACTGGAGAAACTACAATTAATTTGTCAAGTCCTGTTCCAAGTCAACTTCATCATTCTCCTTTTTCTACATTACATTCTGCCAAAAATTCTTTTCTGCCAACTGCATAATTATCCTCTTTAATTCTCTTCCACTATTCTCACTCTTCTCCACCATTATTTCCATATATACATACTATATATCCATGGCAGATCTTCATATTTTAGTAGGTTTTTACATATATACATACTATATTTAGTAGGCGTTTAGTCATAGATTTCAAATATTTTTTACTTTATTTGAAATTGATGGAGTTGGAATTGAAGATGAAGTTGTGTTTGATTATATCTTTTGCAAATAACATTTGGAATATCCATATTTAAATGTACTTAAATACATACTCAAAAGTGAAAAAAGTGAGTCGGAAAAAAGTGAAAACATGTTACTATAAGTTATTTTTCAAACTTGAATCCAACTTCAAGTTGGATTTAGAATATTCATGCCAAACACGGATTTTCAAATAAAGTGAATCTATTAAGATAAATATTTTTTATGGTCAAACGAGTCCTTATATTCCGTGTCGAAAATTGTAGGGTGAATACATATGTGTCCCTTAAACTTGTGTTAATATTTTTGACAGAATATATACGGTATATACATTGCCTTGTGTATACCGTACATATCACGGAAACACAAGGAAAACCATTACCGTGTATACTTGTATATTTAGGTAATATATTGTTGTATTTAATTAACATTATACACTTTCCATAATTATAGAATTCTTGTACAAATAGAATATGATTTTGGGAGTAGAATAGGAATAGGATTTTTCATATTATGGAAATTGTAAATTGTATATATACTCATTCATTAATGAAAATAATCAAGTGATTATTTCTTTCATGGTATCAGAAGTCTAGGACTAAAATACTTCCGCTCCTCTCCCAAATTAGCTCTCGGTTCCGACCACCCGTCTCGGCCGAACCTTCCTTTCTTCTCCAAATCCCTCCTAAATTATTGTTCCTTCGTTATGTCTACCTCGAAGAACATGTTTCATCCTACCCTTGTTATTTCCAACATCAAGAACCACATCTCTATTGTTCTTGAGATGGAAAACGTCCAATATTCTATGTGAGCGGAATTGTTCAAAATTCACGCAATCTCACATCAAGTCCTCTATCACATAATTCCTTCCGCTGTCCCTACACCTGCGGATGATCCTCAGTTATGGATCACTCTTGATGCTAGCGTTCTTCGGTGGATTTACTCCACTATTTCTACCAGTCTTTTACAAACGATCATTGAACCAGACACTACGGCTATGACTACCTGGAATAGATTGCGTGATATATTCCAAGATGACCAACATTCCCGAATTGTCACTCTTGAGCAAGAATTTTTGCAAGTTAGCATGAAAAATTTCCCGAATGTTTCAGCTTATTGTAAACGGCTCAAGGATTTGGCGGACCAACTCTGTAACATTGACGCGCCTATTACCAATAATCGTCTTGTTTTCTAAATGGTTGCAGGCCTATCTGAGGCCTATAATGGCGTTGGAACTCTACTCCGACAAAGTAATCAGCTTCCCCCTTTTTATCAAGCCTGTTCAATGCTCACTTTGGAGGAAGCCGGCTTGGCAAAAAAGGTGGCTACCGGCGCCAGTTCCATGGCGATGATGAAGTCCTCCAATAATTCTCACGGGTTTGTTGACAATTCAGGCCAAAACTGCAACTACAACAGCGGTAAGAAGGGTCAAAATCGTAAAAATAATGGCAAAAATCGCAGCGGCAACACCGGTGTCGATGGAACAGTGGCACCACAGGTGGGAACAGTAACAACAGCGGGGGTGGGCCTCGGAACAGTGGCACTGGGCCATAGGCCACCTGGTCCCAGCCTTAGGCTCATTGGCCCAACAACCACTATTTTCCTCCCAGCCCTTACCCAAGTCATCGACCTCGCATCAAAGACCAGACGTGCCCAATCCACCCATCGCGATTTTCACCGGGCCCCACGCCGACTCTGGTAGATATTGAGGCCGTTATGCATACACTTAGATTAAATCCTCCAGACGCGAATTGGTACATGGACACCGGCGCCACTTCTCACATGACGTCCGACCAAGGTACTCTCTCGTCTTATTCCAATTTGAGTAAAAATCATGGCATAATTATTGGTAATGGAAACTCAATTCAAATTCGTGGTTACGGTCATACAACTTTGTCTCCCCCTCTCCCCATCCACCTTTTGTCTTGAAAAATGCCCTTTATGCCCTTAACTTAATTAAAATTTTGGTGTCTGACCGTAAAATCACCACTGATAATTGGGTTTCTGTTAATTTTGATCCTTTTAGATTTTCTGTGAATGATTTAATAGTTTGGGAGATCTTTATCCCATCACGCCCGCATCCAGTCTCTCGAGTCAAGCCTTGCCATCTACTTTTACAGCTCTAGATCCTTCCTTGTGGCATACACGTTTGGGTCACTCTGGGTCATCCATTGTTTCTTCCTTCATAAAAATAATTTTATTACGCGTAGTACTCCAATTTGTCATTCCTATCCTTTAGGAAAATATGTTAGATTACCATTTGTAACCTCTACTTCTCGTACTTTAATGCCATTTGATGTTATTCATAGCGATTTATGGACATATCCTGTTTTAAGTTCTGTGGACCATCGTTATTATGTTCTATTTTTGGATGATTATTCTAATTTTTTACGGACCTTTCCGTTAGCGAAAAAATCACAACTTTTTTCCACATTCTTAAAATTTAGAGCATTCATCCGTACCCAATTCGACCTGAAAATAAAAAATATTCAATGTGATAATGACAAAGAATAAGATAATGGGTTGTTTCGGGATTTTTATGATACTAATGGCATAGTTTTTCGTTTCTCTTGTCCTCGTACTTCCTCACAAAATGAGAAAGCCGAATGAAAAATTCGTACCATTAATAATATTGTCCGAACTTTATTGGTCCATGCTTCCGTACCCCCTTCCTTTTGGCATCATGCTATACAAATGACTACTTATCTTCTTAACATACTTCATACCAAAGGATTGACATATTCATCCCCTCTTAAATTCCTCTATAATAAGAATCATCATATTCGCATCTTAGGGTCTTTGGGTGCTTATGTTATCCACTATAATTAACAAACTTCAAGCCCGTTCTACCCCTTGTGTGTTTTTGGGTTATCCATCTAATCATCGTGGTTACAAATATTTTGATTTATCATCTAATAAAATCATACTTAGTCGCCATGTTATTTTTTATGAAACCCAATTTCCGTTTGCTAAAGTAAGTAATCCTGGGCCTAGTTCGTTTAATTTTTTAGATGACGAGGTCTTCCCGTATTTTATCCGTCGAATCTTCTCAGTGGGCCAGACACTTACATCCCGGGTCTAGCAATTGGGCCGCATATCTAGCCCATTTTTGCCCTTGCTTCTGTTTCAGGTCTCTGTCCAGATTCCCATATTGGGCCAGCAGGCCCACTGCCTTCTGGCCAGTTCGTCACCCATCCGAATTTTTTCCAAAATCCACCCAATTATCCCCCGAGTCACAAACCGATCACTCGTAGTCAATGGGGTATTTTTAAACCAAAAAGACATTTTAATCTAAATTCTAATGTTCTTAAATCCACCCTATCCCGTAACCCAGTGTTTGCATTAAATGACCCGAATTGGAAATTGGCTATGAGCGACGAATATGATGCTCTTATTGAAAATAAGACGTGGGAGTTGGTGCTCCGTCCTTCTGGTGTTAACATTATTTGGTCTATGTGGATTTTTACTCATAAAGATAATTCTGATGATTCTTCTGCGAGGCATAAGGCTCGTCTTGTAGCTGATGATAAGACTAAATAGGTTGGCGTGGATTGAGGTGAGACGTTTAGTCCGATTGTCAAACCGGCTACCATTCGCATTGTTCTTAGTTTGGCTCTTTCAAAAGCATGGCTCATTCATCAGTTAGATGTGAAGAATGCTTTCTTACATGATGATCTTAAGGAGACCGTTTACATGCATCAACCCTTGGGTTTTCGAGACCCCAAATATCCTCATCATGTCTGTTTATTGAAGAAGTTTTGTATGGGCTTAAGCAGGCCCCACGGGCTTGGTATAAGAGATTTGCTGACTATGTTTTGTCTATTGGATTTTCTCACAACAGGTCTGATAATTCATTATTCATATATCGTCGTGGTACTTCCCTGACTTATATTCTCTTATATGTGGATGATATTCTCTTATATGTGGATGATATTATCTTGACTGCCTCTTCTGATGCTTTGCGCAAGTCTAACATGACACTGCTCAGTTCTGAGTTTGCTATGAAAGACTTGGGGCCCTTGAGTTACTTTTTAGGGATTGCTGTCACTCGTCATGCAGGTGGGTTATTCTTATCCCAACGGAAGTATGCCGCTGAGATCATTGAGCAAGCTGGTATGTCCTCGAGTAAGTCTACTTTCACTCTAGTTGATACTAAGCCCAAGCTGGATGCTGCGGCTGGCTCACCTTACGAGGATCCCACCCACTAACGCAGTCTTGCTGGAGTACTTCAGTATCTTACTAATACGAGATCGGATATTACGTATGTCGTACAACATGTGTGTTTGTTTATGCATGATCCCATGGTTGAGCACATGGATGCGCTCAAACACATTATTCGATACATCCAGGGGACACTTGACTATGACTTACATTTATATCCATTATCGACGGCTACACTTGTCTCGTATACAAATGCTGATTGGGGTTGCTGTCCAGATACCAGACGCTCCATGTCTGGATATTGTATGTTTCTTAGTAATAACTTGGTCTCATAGTCTGCGAAGCGACAGTCTACATTATCACGCTCTAGTGCAGAGGTCGAGTATTGATGGGTAGCCAATGTGGTCTCTGAATCATGTTGGTTACGTAATCTTCTCGTAGAACTTCATTGTCCCATTCAGAAAGCTACATTGGTTTATTGTGATAATATTAGTGTCGTCTATCTTTCTGGTAATCATATTCAACATTAGCGCACTAAACATATCGATATGGATATTCACTTCGTTCGAGAATAGGTAGCTCGTGGACAAGTATGCGTCTTACATGTCCCCTCCAGGTATTAAATTGCAGACATCTTTACTAAGGATCTTCCCTCGGTCCTTTTTGAAGATTTTAGAGACAGTCTAAGCGTACGAAGACCGCCCGCTATGACTGCGGGGGTGTGACAGAATATACTGTGATATACACGGTATACACACTGCCTTGTGTATACCGTGTATATCACGGAAACACAAGGAAAACCATTACCGTGTATAATTGTATATTTGGGTAATATATTGTTGTATTTAATTAGCATTATATATTTATCATAATTATAGAATTCTTGTACAAATAGAATTGGATTTTGAGAGTAGAATAGGAATAGGATTTTCCATATTATAAAAACTGTAAAGTATATATATACTAGATCATTAATGAAAATAATCAATTGATTATTTCTTTCAATTTCATTTGAACACCCGAATTAAGTTTTGTTTCTAAAAAAATATTTATAAACTGATTGTGCATGTAACTTAAACTCATATATTTTGTCTGTAAAAGTTATTTTAAAAGTAGTTTTAGGCCAATCACAGCCTAAGAGTTGCAAAAAATAAAAAAACCAACCAATAAACTACTCCCTATCTGATGTTTTGTCAAGTGGTAGCTAATCCTGTTCCAAGTCAACATGTAGTCAACTTCATCATTTTTTGAAAGAAATAATCCTTTAATTATTTTAATTAATGAAAGAGTATATATATAATTGATATATTTTTATAATAAGAAAATTATATTCCTATTGTACTCCTAAAATCTTATTCTACTTGGACACTAACTATACAATTATGGTAATACAATTATGGTAAGTGTACAATAATAATTACAATCAAATTTTACCTAAAACTAGGACACTAATCCATAATATACACGGTTGATATACACCATATATATCACGGGCCATCAGTCCATTTAACCGAAGGCCGCCCGTGATAAGTATTTACTTATCACGGGTATACTTAATATATTTAACATTCTTGCTTTTCCACATTAATTTCCTTCCAACTGCATAATTGTCTTCCAGTACTCTCACTCTTCTCCACCATGGAAAATCTTCTCTCATTTTTCTCCTTTTTCATTCTCTTCCTTCCCTATTCCATGTCCTCATCATCTACCTACACCTTCCTTCAAGACCACTTCATCAACTGTGGTTCAAATATCTCATTCCTTGTCGGCGGCACCACCACTTTTTCCGGGGACCTGATCGCCGACTCCCACGACAGTCTCTCCGTTAACCAACCAGGGTTATCTGGAATCTATGGAACTGCCAGAGTGTTCAATCAAACTTCTCCGTACACACTTCCAATACAGGAAATTGGCGTTTACATTGTACGACTTCATTTTTTCCCTTTTTCTAACCTTTTTGATGCAAAATTCAACGTGTCGGCTTCTGGATTCTCGCTTTTGTCGAATTACAGTGTCCCAAAAAACGTAACTTTCCCTGTCATCAAAGAATTTCTGTTCCCTGTAAATGGTTCTAATTTGAATATCAACTTCATACCTTCTCAAGAATCATCTTTCGCGTTTGTTAACGCCATAGAAGCATTTGTTACTCCTCAAGGTTTCATTCCTGATTCAGCTAGCCACGTCACTCCTCAAGGAATTAGCAATAATGGTAAAAAGGGTTTGTCCTTGAGTTGTTTAAGTGTAATTCATAGGATAAATGTTGGTGGTCTAAGAATTATCCCTGAAAATGATACCATGAGGAGAAACTGGGTGCCTGATGATGATTACTTGTTTATCAAAGGAGCAGCAAAGAACCATTCAATGTCTAGTGATTGGCGGCCTAAGTATGATCCAGAAGGGGCTACTAAATATGATGCTCCTGATTTTGTTTATAAAACTGCCAAAGAAATAAATATAGATGATACAAGTAAAAACTTGTTTAACATAACTTGGCTTTTTGGAGTAAATAAGGATGCTACATTTTTTGTACGCCTACACTTCTGTGACATCATTAGTATAAGTCGGAATGATACAGTTTTCAATGTCTATATATATGGTCTATTTGGTCAGTCGATTGGTCCGTTTGATATCATTCCACTGTTGGCAGCTCCTTTTTATGTTGATTTTGTGGTGGATTCAGATAGTTCTGGTTTTATGAATATCTCAGTTGGCCCTCCGAATGATTTGCAGCCTCCTCCAAATGCTTTTCTAAATGGGGTGGAAATTATGGAGCTGATTAACGAACGGGAAGAGGAAAATGGACAAAACAAGAATCGTTTGTTGATAATCGTTGGTTCTACTGTTGGCAGTGTGGCTCTCGCCTTAGTTTTTATAGTGGTTATCTTGTTTTGTTTGAAAGCAAGAAAAGCGAAACCAGTCGAGAGTATTGATGGGCCAATGGTGAATGTTTATGCAGGAAGTACACAGACCAGGACTACTATAAGAACTCCAATTGGTAGCACTACTCCTGATATGAATCTTAGGTTAAAGATACCTTTGACTGAGATTTTGTATGCTACAAAGAAGTTTGATCCCAAGTTTATGATTGGTGAGGGTGGTTTCGGGAAAGTTTACAAAGGAACTTTACACAATGGTGTTAAAGTGGCGGTAAAAAGAAGCCAGCCTGGACATGACCAGGGTATTATGGAATTCCAAACTGAGATAACACTCTTGTCCAAGATTCGCCATCTGCATCTCGTTTCATTGATTGGTTACTGTGATGAAGGAGGCGAAATGATACTTGTTTATGAGTTCATGGAGAAGGGAACTTTGAGAGAGCATTTGTACAGTTCGAACGAAGATCTTGGTAAATCATCTTCACGGTCCGAATTATCATGGGATCGACGGCTACAAATTTGTATAGGTGCAGCAAAAGGCTTAAGCTATCTTCACACCGGATTAAGTGAGCCGATTATTCATAGGGATATTAAGTCAACAAATATCCTTCTTGATGAACATTATGTTGCCAAAGTTTCTGATTTTGGTCTCTCCAAATCAGGTCCGAATGATCAAACACATATTGATACTGGTGTTAAAGGTAGCTTCGGTTATCTTGATCCCGAGTACGTGATCTCCATGCAACTGACTCAAAAGTCTGATGTCTATTCTTTTGGAGTTGTACTTCTTGAAGTACTTTGTGCTAGACCAGCAGTTGACAATAAGCTCCGAAGAAATCAAATGAACTTGGCTGAATGGGGCCTTTCTTGGCTAAAAAAAAACCAGCTAGAGAAGATAATTGATCCATTGCTTGCAGGTATGAGTGTCAAATAAGCGGCTTTAAATGGGCTGAGTTAATATATGACCCACCCAGAAGTTACTTGGGCTGAATTAGGCTAAAAATGGGTCATAACCCAACCCGTTCAATTCTTATTAAGTTTTAATTTCTTTGTTTGTTCTTTTATAATATTTTCAAGGGAAACTTACCGATATGTACAGTTAGGCAAACTTATTTACCAATATGGCTGAAATAAACAAAACCTATATACTGATTATGTATATTATATGTATAGGTATATATAATATATGTATAAGTATGTACATTATATGTATAAATATACAAAACCTTACGTTTGATCATTTTTGTAAACTTTTTCACCCAAAGACATTGGGTTGTAATTTTTTTTTTAAATACCTGATGAAACGATCTTTTCTTCATTACGACTATATATAATATATCAAATAAAAAACTTGTCTTTCTGAAAATATTTTGACAATGTTTCTCTTGGGTCAATTTGGGCTATATATCAACCCATTTTTTGGCTGAGCTGAAATTGGCTGAGCTAATAAATGAGCCGGTCAATAACCCGCCTAAATGTGGACTGTTGGACCGGTCATATGTTAATGGGCTAATTTTGACACTCCTACTTGCAGGTAAAATTAACCCAAATTCTCTGAGGAAATTTGGGGAAACAGCAGAGAAGTGCCTGCAAGATGCTGGCACTGCTAGGCCTAATATGATGGATGTGTTGTGGGACTTGAAATATGCTCTACAGCTTCAAAACCCTGCAAAGCCCCAAGAATTTCATGAAGATAGCGCCACTGATGTTTCGTGGCAGATGGCATTGCCCGGTATAAATCGCTTACCTTCTATAAATTTAAGCACAAGTTTCGTCAGTCCCAGTGAGAGCGAGGTTTTTTCGCAATTGAGGATCGATGAAGCCAGATGATTTTTCGCTTATGAGCATGCATCAATATGTAATTCCTTCTGTCTGATGCAATTGTGTATCTAATGTATCAAAACAGTGCGATAGTTAAGATAATGAATAATTTATTTATTTGCTTCCATAAATTTTGATAATTCCATAATTTTAGCTGAACATTATTTCATCTTAAAAAATAATTTGAAAAACTTGAACTCTCTTCCGACCTGTATCCCTCATTTTTCAGAGTTTCAACCTCCGAGCTCTATCCTTTCTATAGCCTATATTATGTTAGGAAATTTTAAGTATCAAGAATGCACAATGTCGAATTTGCTAAAATTCAAATTATTACTCTCCCTGGTTTAAATTATGTGATGTTTTTAGTTAGGATACACCCTAGAAGAAATCACTTATCCCTAAAAATTAAGAAGTACTTTCACTAAATTATCCTTAATTAAATAGGTCTAATTTCATATGATTTTTTGGTTATGTAAAAATTTACTTATCTAAATAATGGTGAATTTGAAAAAACTAGTACCTTTTTGTTTATGTAAAAAGCATTTATGACTTTTGAGTAATTTTGACTAAAGGAATATGTTCCTTGATTGTATTCATCAATAATGTACAATATATATAGTAGTATTAAAATATTTAAACTAGGTAACTAATCAACCTAATTACAATAGGAGATATAATTCTACCTAAAATAGGAGACCTAATTACAATAGGGGATTTTACATAAAATAAGAGATATACAATTAATGAAAGAATATTCGAAAAATATTCTATTACACCCCCACAGTCGAAGCGGGAGGTTCACGAACACTGAGACTGGCTCGAAAATCATCAAATACTATGCGCAAAAGTCCTTTGGTGAAGATGTCGACACTTTGATAACTGGAAGGAACATGAAGAACACGAACTTGACCATGAGCCACTTTTCCACGAACGAAAAATGAATGTCCATCTCAATGTGTTTAGTGCGCTAATGTTGGACAGGATTGCCGGAAAGATATATCGCACTAATATTATCGCAGTAGACCAGTGTTGCCTTTTGAATCGGGCAGTGAAGCTCAAGTAGAAGGTTACGGTTCCAACAAGACTCAGAGACGATGTTGGCGACACCTTTGTACTCTGCTTCGACACTGGATCGGGATAGTGTAGGTTGCCTTTTGGAAGACCAAGACAATAGGTTATCTCTGAGGAAAATGCAGTAACCAGACGTGGAGCGTCAGGTGTCAGGACATCCACCCCAGTCAGCATCAGAATAAACAGTGAGATCAGTGAGCGAGGACTTGTATAGATGTAATCGGAAGTGAGGTGTACCTTGGATGTATCGTAAAATACGTTTGAGGGCATGCATGTATGCTTCCATTGGATTGTGCATGTGTAGGCAGATTTATTGCACGACATAGGATATGTCAGGTCTCGTGAATATGAGGTACTGCAGGGCCCTAGCCAGGCTACGATAGTGAGTCAGGTCTGAATATGGGGTGCCGAAATCAGCGCTGAGATTGGAATTGGTATCTATTGGCGTGTGGGATGGTTTGCAAGATGTCATGTCTGTACGGTCAAAGATCTCTTCGGTGTACTTCTTCTGACACAGAAAAAGGCCACCAGAATGTCGAGTGACAGAGATGCCTAAAAAATAACTCAGGGCCCCCAAATCTTTTATAGCAAACCCAGAGGAAATGAGAGACATAATGGACTGACGGGAGATCATCAGATGAAGTGGTAAGGATGATGTCATCAACATATAATAATAGGTAAGTCATGTCTGTACCCTTGTTGTAGATGAACATGAAATGATCATCAAATATGCTGTGTGAAAAACTGATAGAGGAGACATAATCGGTGAACCGCTGGTACCATGCTCGAAGAGTCTGTTTCAGTCCATAGATCGATTTCCACAACAAACATACATAATTTGGATGAATATGATCTTTGAAACGCATAGGCTGATGCATAAATACCATTTCATGAAGATCCCCATGTAAGAAGACATTCTTGACATCAATCTAATGAATGCGCCAAGACTTGGATAGAGCAATGCTGAGGACAGTCCGGATGGTTGTGGGCTTTACGACCGGGCTGAACGTTTCATCACAGTCCACTCTCACCTGTTGAGACCTGCTATCACCTACAAGACAAGCCTTGTACCTCTCAAAAGAACCATCAGATTTCTTCTTATGTCTAAAAATTCACATAGAATGAATAATGTTAGCATCAGGTGGACGGGGTAATACGTCCCACGTCTTATTATTAGTAAGAGCATTATATTCGTCAATCATTGCGGCTTTTCAATTAGGGTCGGACAAGACATCCTTCAAATTTTGAGGGATAGGGAAAAGGATAATCGAGACGGATAGGTTAAACACTCGTTTAGGTTTATGAATTCCGTGCATGACACGAATTTCCATGGTCCGAGAGCGTGTCTCAGGATGCAAGATGGGAAGGGGGTGTGCCATGGGACTGTCGGGAAGAGGATGAAGGGCAGGGGTGGAGGGATTGGCTAGCCAATGCTCGATTTGCCGAGAGGTGACTGCGGAATCACCTTTAGACGGGCTGTTCTGGGCCACCATCGGCAGAACCGGGTGGGCAGTGTGTCCCGAACTGTACGAGGGGGGGGGTGCCGAGGTCTGGGACAGTGGACTATGTAAATGATGAATTAGAAGAGGGTTCAAGCCATCATCTAAGAAGTCGTAGGAATGCCGAGGTGGCAAGTTTATGGAGGCAAAGGGGAATTGAGACTCATCAAATAGAACATGACGTGAAATAATAATTTTACTGCTTGACAAGTCATAGCACGAGTAACCACGATGATTGGCGGGGTAACCCAGAAACACATATGGGGAAGACCGGGGTTGGAGTTTGTGAGTGGTCCTATGGAGAGAATAACAGAGATATCAAAAGATACGCAAGTGTTGGTACGAGGGGTTCCTACGAAACATAACTTGAGTGGGCGACCGTTGGGCTAGAGACTTGTTTGGGATAATGTTAGGAGATATGTGGCAATGGAGAGTGCGTAATGCTAGAATTGAGGGGGAATTGTGGCGTGAGAAGGTAGGGCACGAATTAGGTTGTTTTTTATTCAGATTTTTAGTTCGTCCTTACCATTTTGAGAGGAGATGTGAGGGAAGGAAAAACAAAAGGTAAGACCATTATTGGATCAAAACTGTTTGAATTAATTATTATTGAATTCCCTACCATTGTCGCATTGAAAACATTTAAAGCTCTTTTCAAATTGTGTTTATACGAGAGCACTAAATGAGGAAAAAATGAGGTAGACCTGTGATTTATTGCCAATTAGTAAGTTCATAAAAAGTTGGAATAATCATCCAAAAATAACACATAATATCAATGACCAGACGTACTTAAAATAAGAGACGTCCGCAAATCACTATGTATGATATCGAAAGGTACTAAAATACAATTTGTGGATGCAGAAAATGGTAATTTAACATATTTCCCAAAAATGCAGGATTCACATATAGGAGTCCTAGAAATACAGTTGTAATTAATAAAATTATTTTTCCTGAGGGAGCGTAAAACAAAATCTTTCGGATGTCCTAATCTAGAGTGACATAAGGAAGACGAAAGAGCAACAAAGGTTGATGGAACTGAGGATGGATTATTGATGGCGTTTGAAATAGGGTAGAGATCTTCGGTGTTGTTACATCTCATTATTCGCCTTCCTGTCGTAAAATTATTCACAGAAAAACCAAAAGGATCAAAGTCAAGAGAAATATTATTATTAGTTGTGAAACGTCGCACATAGATTAGATTTTTAATAAGTTTAGGGGCATGTAGGACATTTTTTAATATTAGTGGTGGATGTGATGGGGATAAGCATGAATGACCAAAATCGCGAATGAGAATGCCTTGTCCACTACCAACAATAATATTTTGATTTAAATTACTCAAATTGGAATAAGACGAGAGAGTATCTTGTGATGCCGTCGTGTTAGATATGACTCATGGATCCATATACCAATTTTCTTCTCGAGCGTTGAGTGACATTATGTTTATAGCCGCCTCAATATCAATCGGTGCATAAGTTGAGTGCGGGGGCCCTGTGCTGTGTAGGCCTATTGGGGACGTGATCCGAGTATACCAGGGTGGGCCTATCAGTTCTGAGGTGGAGTCCACGAGGAATGACAGATATGAGCTAGGATAAGAGGCCCATAATGGTAGGGCCCATGCGGACCACGACGGGTAGGGAGCCTACGGCGGAGGCTGTTGCTACTCCCGCCGTCGCTGCTGGCTATTTCCTTCCGGTGGGGACTTTTCCTTTTCGTCCGCCGTGGCCTTGGTAGACTGCCTGCTTCGGCGGTTATTATGGGTGGATGCGGGCTGCTGCGGGTCCTCGGACCAGCGGTTTTAGTTGGAGGCCCTACCGTCGGCGGAGGGCCCGACGGTGGTGGTGAGGGCGGCATCGGCAATGCTGGCTTGAGTGGTGTTGCACTTGATTTTTCGGGTTTCCTCAAGAATAATCTTCGAACGGGCCTCATAAAATAGAGGTAACGACGTTCATTGATGAAGGATGGTGGCAACGCAGTCATAGGATTCGTTCAAGCCTTCAATAATTTGCATGACCAATCGCTGATTAGTGACTGGTGTGCCGACGTTGGATAGTTGGTCGGCAAGCATCTTGAGTTCTTGACAATATGCAGACACGTTTGGGAAATCGTCCTGATGAACGTCCTCGAACTGATTTTTAAGGTATAACACTCGTTGAGTTTTGTTGTCGTGAAAAATACTTTCCAAATGTTCCCACGTTTGGCGGATAGTGGCATCGGTCTCAATGATGGTGTGAAACAAATCATTAGAGATTGTGTTGTATATCTACTAGAGGACGACTGCGTCCAAACGAGACCAGTGCATCATTAGAAGTCGAAGCCGAGGGTAGGTATGTGGACTTCGGTGTAGAGGGATGATGTGGTCGATAACTTCGTAAACACGATAATGGATCTTAAAATGCTCCACCCACGAGGAGTATTGGCCATTTTTCATCTCAAGGGTGATATGGATGAAGTTTTTGATGTTGTTTACTACAAGTGCATGATGTAATTTTGTGTTGTTAGTCATGGAAGATGAAGAAGGAGAAGGGAGAGAGAATGGATGAAAAAAAAATACTAGGGTTTCGTGGGGGTAGAGGCCGAGAGCTATGGTCGGCGGCGGTGGAGGTATTTTTATGCTACTGATACCATAAAGGAATATGTTCCCTGGTTGTATTCATCAATAAAGTACAATATATATAGTAGTACAAAAATATTTAAACTAGGTAACTAATCAACCTAATTACAATAGGAGATATAATTCTACATAAAATAGGAGACCTAATTACAATAGGAATACAATTCTACATAAAATAAAAGATATACAATTAATGAAAGAATATTCGGAAAATATTCTATTATTGACTTATAAACAATTTAGGTGGTTACCAAACACGTAAATAAGTTAAAAAGTAAGCTTAACCAATCACACTCTAAATCTGATATTTAGGCGGAGAAGGGTATATAGGCATACCTAGGCGGGGCTAGAAGCTTGGATACGGGTTCTGCCGACCTCATTAACTTTTGCTTAAAGAGTGTTTGTATTAAGAAATTAATTAAATATGTTATATGTATAAATATTAAGTTTAAAACTCAATTATTAACACTTGAAGTCGTCGTTCTAAAATTCATAACTCATAAAGTTAAAATCTTGACTCCTTTTCTGGGTACATCCATTATCCCCCGACTTTCAAGGCTTTGGTTGGTCCTAAGAATTGCCCAAATTCTTTGGAAATCGGTCCAGCTGCTACCACTGCATCGCTTCTGAAGTTGGGCCAGAGGCCCACTCACTGCCGATCCGTCCCGAGCTCAGCAAATTCCCGACATCCACTCAATTCTTCCTCGAGTCATAGATCAGTCACTCGTAGTTAGCGGAGTATTGTTACACCTAAAAGACATTTTAATTTACATTCTAATGTCTCTAAATCCCCCTTGCCCCGTAATCCTGTGTCTGCCTTAAACGATTCGAATTGAAAAATTGCTATGACTGATGAATATAATGCTCTTATTGATAATAAGACGTGTGAGTTGGTGCCCCGTCCATATGGTATTAATGTTATCAGGTCTATGTGGATTTTTGCTCATAAGGATTTCTTGATTATAAAAGAAATGAAAGAAAAATGTAATGATTTGATGACAATTAGATCAAGTTTCTATCAACTATTTAAAGAATAAAGAACTTGATTTAGTATTAGTGGACGAACATTATAAAGGTTTTATACCTCCAATTAAACTAGCTAGACATTGTTTTAAAAGTTCAGACCTTATGTATCATGTGATTTTAGTAGAATATTTTTTTTGGTAGGTCTTGGTTCCCAAATTGAGTCGTTTATAACTCAAACTAAGGAAGATATACTAGCGATATTTATCCATCATACATCCCCAAGTGAACGATATAGAGACATCTCCAAGGTAGAAACTAGACAGACATTAATTTTGTAATTCCTACGTTAGCTAAGTCGTCGTCAACCTGTCAAAGACATAGGGCTGCTTTACATTTTTCAAACTTTCTGTTAAGAATCCCACATCGGATATGGAATAAAAATATGGACTCCTTATATGGACTTGGACAATTATCACCCAAAAACTAGCTTGTAGGGTGAGGATTGTCCAAGTCCATATAAGGAGTCCATGTTCCCATTCTATATCCGGTGTGGGACTCTTAACACTGAAGGAAATTAAAAGAGCTGGCAAGTTTGGATCGAAATGAAACCCCATTATTTAGTCGGTTTGAACCATTACTGGAACCAGAATTTTGAGTGCCAAAATCATCATTATACGTGTTGGTATAAATAAGAGCGGTGTCGGCATTCGTTGCCGCCCCCATCACATGTTTTTGCTTTCGGGTTTCTTCCAGAATCAATCTCGACCGAGCCTCATAGAATGGTGGTAAGAGATTGCTTTGTTGAATGAATGTAGCAACACCATCAAATTATTCATTCAATCCCGCAATCAATTGGAGAACTAACCTTTGATTTGTCATCGGCGCACCAACATTTGAAAGTTGATCGGCAAGCATTTTCAACTCTTGGCAATATATGGAGACGTTTGAAAAATCATTCAATTTTACATTGGTGGATTGATTTTCAAGATATACCGCCCGAGAAATTTTATTATCTTGAAAAATATTTTGTAAACGTTCCCAAGCATGTTGAGCCGTAGAGTCTGGTTCCAAAATATTGTGCAAAAGGTCATTGGAGATTGTGCCGTAAATCAATTGAAGGACTATAACATCTAAATGAGACCATAAATTTGGATCAACAACGGTGGTCTCCGATGAAGACTTAAAAGGAATAATATGGTCTATAACCTCATATGCTCGGCAATGGATTTTAAACAACTCTGCCCAATAAGAGTATTGCCCTTTTTCCATCTCAAGGGTAATAGGAATAAAATTCTTGACGTTGTTTACGGCAAGAACTGGTTGAAATTTTTGTTTGTCAGCCATTGTTGCCTAAGAAAATACAAGAAAAAGATGTAGAAAATAATTATTTTGGTGTGTAGAATAAGAGAGATGAAGAATCCTAATTAGGGTTTGTTTGTAGAGGGTCGAAATTACTAATTGGTGGGAGGGTAATTTTTGGCTAGGGTTTGTTCTAGGGTTAGGATCAGGTTTAAGGTTAGGAGGAGGCCGAAAAGAAGGTGGTTTTGGCTTAGGGTTTTGACACACCAAAGTGGTTTTTCTGGTAGTTAAGAGAGGGACGGCCAACGAGAAGACTAGGGCAAAAAAATTGGAGAGTTATTTTGTGGCTCTGATACCATGTAAGGAATGGATCTTGGGGAGTTATTTTGTGGCTCTGATACCATGTAAGGAATGGATCTTGGGGAGTTATTTTGTGGCTCTGATACCATGTAAGGAATAGATCTTGGGCCTAAGGCCCAAGATCCATTCTTTATATTGTATCTGATCCAGACTCATTCTAATTCTTTGTTCATCGATGTTGGGCCCCCAAATTATGTTATCCACTCTCCAGTTAACAAGATATGAGCGTGCTAGTGAGTGTTAAGAGTCCCAAATCAGATATGGAATGGAAACATGGACTTGGACAATCCTCACCCTACAAGCTAGCTTTGAGGTTGAGTTAGGCACAAGATCCATTCTTCACACTTTCAAATGCATGAATTATAACACGACTTTAATATCTTTGTTCCTTTCTTTTTTGTTTACTCATCTGGATGGCTGAATTTATTGTGACAAAATTAATTCGGATTTGTACCATAAAAGGACAAGGGGTGGTTTATAAGAATAGTCTTGGAGGCGGATGGTCTTGAACTTTTGATTTCGCTTGCTTCATGAACAAACCTTCAAGTGTAACAAGTTTTTACTTTTGACATTAACATTTTTCCAGGTGTAAGCGGGTTCAAAAGTACAACACTAGCCATTTTCGAGGTCACTGGGTATAATTTCCTGAAGGAGGAGCACTCTTTACAATAAATTTTTATCCGAACTCGACTTGAAACCTCCTGTGAATGATGTATGAATTATATATTGCTTAAGAATTTAACTTCTATTCTCCATCAATCGCATCATTGCTTAGAAGTTTAACTTCCATATATTGTAAAATGAATATTTATATTCGCTATTAGGTTACCTACAATATAGCCACATATAATTGTCTATAAAAATCTGAACATTAAAGAACTTTCTACACTACATTAAAATACACTAAAAGTTCTAAAAGGTATTATATAAATTAATTAAACCCAGAGCATAGATTGAAACCTACTAGGGCCAAGGTGGTTGTGGCGTTATTCGGTAGTTACATATAAAAACAATTGTCTAAAACCTGAAATTTCCAATATATATAAATCCTTTGGTCTCCAAATTCCCATTAGCACTTGAAAGTTAATTAACTAACCAGTCTTTAGTCGCAGTAGAGGGAAAATATTTTTTCTATAAATAGAGCAAACATAGAAAAAATATCGAAATTTCTAAACGTTGGTGCTGCCCAAATTAGACTCTCCAGTCCACATTCTACCACATTTCTAAAGCTGATTAGAAATGACTTTTTTTTGTTGTTGTTCATGAAAGAGAATAATCCCCTGATTATTTTCATTAATGTAAAAGGTATATATATGATATACAATATCTAATTATGAAAAATAAATCTTCCTTTTCCTAATACAAGACTGATACATTTTTCTAATACAAGACTAATACCTTAATTATACATGTACAAGAATTCTACAGTTATGGTAAGAATTAAACCGTGTATACCGTGTATATTGAGTCCACACGGTATTCTATCACACCCCCGCAGTCATAGCGGGCGATTGTCGTACGCTAAGACCGTCCCTAAAATCTTCAAACAGAACCAAGAGAAGACCCTTAGTAAATATGTCAGCAATTTGGTACCGCGAAGAGACATGCAAGACACGTAATTGTCCATGAGCTACCTTTTCGCGAACAAAATGAATATCCATCTCGATATGTTTAGTGCGCTGATGTTGGACCAGATTCTCAGAGAGATAGACCGTACTAACATTATCGCAGTAGACCAATGTAGCTTTCTGAATAGGAAAGTGAAGCTCTAATAGGAGATTACGCAACCAACATGACTCGGACACCACATTGGCTACCCCTCGATACTCGGCCTTCGCACTGGATCGCAATAAAGTAGCCTGGCGTTTAGCCGACCAAGAGACCAAGTTATCACCAAGAAACATACAATAACCAGACGTCGAACGTCTGGTGTCTGGACATCCACCCCAATCAACATCAGTATAAGACACGAGAGTAGATACGGAGGATGGATATAAGTGTAGACCATAATCAATAGTGCCATGAATGTAACGTACAATGCGTTTAAGAGCATGCATGTGCTCGTCCCATAGATCATGCATAAATAAACATACCTGTTACACTGCATATGTAATATCGGGCCTCGTGAGTGCCGCGAGACTAGCCAACAGGCAGTGGGCATCCTGGCTAAAATGATGGACTTTCGGATGGAAATATTGGTCCAGAATGCAGTGGGCCTGCTGGCCGAGAGACTGGACTGGGTAAAATAGGAGATGGGCCAACAGGCAGTGAGCCTGCTGGCCTGGAAATAGAAGCTGGAAGTTGGATAATTGGGCCAGCAGGCAGTGGGCCTACTGGCAGGGACTGGGCTCGGGACGGACTGCCAGTGCGTACTGGGCCACCCGGTGTTTGCTAGTCCAGATCCTGTGACAAGGGCACAATTAAATGATGGACCACATACGGGGAAAGCCCATCATCCAAAAAATTATAAGAACTAGACACAGAATTATACAATTTAGCAAACGAAAATTGGGTTTCATAAAAAATGACATGGAGACTAATTATGATTTTATTAGAAGTTAAATCAAAGCATTTGTAACCATGATGATTAGATGGATAACCCAAAAATACACAAGCGGTATAACGGGCTTGAAGTTTGTTAATTATAGTGTACGAGAAAAATGGATAGCACAAACACCCAAACACCCTAAGATAAGAATACGAGAGATCTTTATGATAAAGAATTTATAGCGGGGATTGATATGATAAACCTTTTGGTAGTGAGTATGTTAAGTAGACATTTGTAGTGCATGATGCCAAAACGAAGGTGGTAATGAAGCATGTGGTAGTAAAGTTCGAACAATATTATTAATGGTACAAATTTTTCTTTCAGCCTTCCCATTTTGTGAGGACATATGAGGACAAGAAAATCAAAAATATATGCCATTAGTGTTACAATATTCCCGAAACGGCCCATTATCAAATTTTCTTCAATTATTACATTGAATGTTTTTAACTTCCCATTCAAATTGGGTACAGATGAATGCTCTAAACGTTAGGAATGTGAAAAAAACTTGAGACTTTTTAGATAAAGGAAAGGTCCACAAAAAATTAGAATAATCATCCAAAACTAACACATAATAACGGTGGCCCAAAGAGCTCAAAATGGGAGATGTCCACAAGTCACCATGAATAATATCAAAAGGCAACAAAGTACTAGAATTTGAGGCTACAAACGATAATTTAACATGTTTCCCAAGCGGACAAGAAGAACAAATATTAGTACTACGTGAACTATTACATGCAATAAAATTATTATTTTTAAGAGAAGAAAGAACAGACGCCCTCGGATGACTCAAACACGCATGCCACAAGGAAGGTGCTAGAGCGACAAACCTTGATGATGTGGCTTGATTTTGGGAAAGTGGTGGTGGTGATTGGATAAAGTTCTTTCCGACTATTACATCTCATTAGAGGTATCACCGTCATGAAATCCTTCACAGAAAATCCAAAAGGGTAAAAGTCAACAGAAACACAATTATCAGTTGTAAATTTTCGGATAGACACCAAATTTTTAGTTAAGTGGGGAGCATGAAGGATATTTTTCAAGTCTAAAGGTGGGTTCGGGGGATATAAATGTGTGTGACCATAACCACGAATTGGAATAGAATTACCATCACCAATAATTATGCCACTATTTTTGCTCAAATTGAAATAAGATAAGAGATTACCTAGCGCGAACGTCATATGAGAAGTGGCCCCGGTGTCCATGTACCAATTTACATCCGGAGGATTTAATCTAAGTGTATGCATCGCGGCCTCGATATCTGTGACCGTCGCTGGGCCCACAGCAGCGAAGGCCTCTGAGGCCAAGCTGTTGCCAAGGCCAGTCTGTGATTGCTGGGCCGGCTGAAACTGTTGGGTGTTGTTGGGCCTGGCCCAAGATGGTGCAGGATAACCTGGAAATTGTGCCATGGGCCACTGCCCACTGGCCCATTCCCACGGCCACTGTGCACTGGGCAAAGGCTGCGTCACACTAGCATCAGTGTAACAGTACACACTAGCTTCCTTTGTCTGCCATAAACTAAGAAATATTCTTTAGTTCGTCTAAGATACTTATGAATACTCTTGACTACTTTCCAGTGTTCTTACCTAGGATTCTGTTGGAATTTGCAAGTCATACTAAGTGCATAGGCCACATTTGGCCTTGTACAGGTCATGACATACATGATAGATCCTATAGCTGAAGCATATGAGATTCTTTTCATGCGTTCAAGTTCTGCAACAGTCGAAGGACTATCCTTCTTTGATAACTTGATGCCTTGACCCGTAGGAAGACTTCCTTTCTTGGAGTTTTCCATAGAGAATCGTCTTAGCACTTTGTCTATGTATATGAACTGTGACAACCCCAACAATCTATTATGTCCATCTCTATAGATCCTAATTCCAAGAATGTAGCAAGCTTCACCCAAGTCCTTCATCATGAAAGTGCTGGATAACCATTCCTTGACTGATTGTATGAGAGTCTTATTATCTCTCATTATTAATATGTCATCTACATTTATAATAATGAAGACAATACTCCCTTCCTTGCGCTTACTATAAATACAGGGATCTTCTTTGCTTCTAACAAAGTCAAACGATTTGACTACTTTGTCAAAGCAAATATTCCAACTCCTTGAGAATTGCTTAAGTCCATAAATAGACTTCTGTAGCTTGCATATTGCTTTGGGCTTAGTCTTGGATGTAAAACCCTCAGGTTGTATCATATACACCTCCTCAATTAGGTTACCATTGAGGAAAATAGTTTTAACATCCATTTTCCAAATGTCATAATCATAGTATGCAGTTATTGCAAGCAAAATCCGAATCGACTTAATTTTCACAACAGGTGAAAAGGTTTCATCATAATCGACCCCAGGCCGTTGATTATAACCTTTAGCCACCAATCTTGCCTTATAAGTCTATACCTTGCCATATGCATCAATCGTCTTCTTAAAGATCCATTTGCATCATATGGGTCTAACCCCTGATGGCAAATCAACCAAGTTCCAAACTTGATTGATGTACATCGAGTCCATCTCATATTTCATGGCTTCTTCCCATTTATGTGAATCAATGTCTAACATACCTTGCCATATGCATCAATCTATCTCATTGTGTGTTTCAACAAGGAGATTAAGTGTGTCAGGCGGATGATGAGTCCTAGTGGTCCTACGGAGTTGATTATTCTGCGTTTTAGTGTTTGTTGCATTCTGATTGTGAGAAGGTCTTTTTGTGCTAGACAATCCATCACCTTGAGAGCTTTCAGGAATGTCATTTTCATGTATTTCCTTAATGGAATAATGTACAACCATTGTATCATCTTCCATTGGTTGTGTATGAGAGCCTTGCGTTTCTACACTATTTCTCATAACACACCCACTGGCTGAAGGGCGTACTCTAAGTACCCAATCTTCAGCAAATACTCCCATTGAATCCTTATTTAGGTATTTTGACAAGGGTTCAACTTCTGTATTATCTTATGGTTCTTGAATTTCTTCAAGTTCTATCTTATTGCAGCTCTGTTCCTTGTAGACATAGTCTTCTTCAAGAAAAGTTGCATTTCTGGAAACAATGACCTTATGTTCTCTAGGAAAATAGAAATAGTATCCCTTAGTTTCCTTTGGATACCCCACAAAATAATATTTCTCACTTTAGATTCCAACTTGTCAGTAAGCATCTTCTTTACATATGCAGGGCACCCCAGTGTCGCATGTGTTTAAGTGCTGGTTTCTTGCCATTCCATATCTCATATAGAGTTTTCTCTACTGACTTTGAAGGAACCCTGTTCAGAATATAAATTGAGCTTTGCAATGCATAGCCCCAAAGGTATATTGGTAGAGCTGAGAAACTCATCATAAATCTAACCATATCTAATAGGGTTCAATTTCTCTTTTCATCAACACCATTCATCTGTGGCGTTCCCGGAGGTGTCCATTGTGATTAGACTCTATGATGCTTCAAGTAATCCAGAAATTCTTTACTTAAATATTTACCTTCTCGATCTGATCGAAGGGTCTTGATACTTGTTTCAAGTTGCGTCTCTACTTCTGACTTGTACACTTTGAATTTCTCAAAGGCTTCGAACTTGTGTTTCATAAGATACACATGCCCAAACCTTGTGAAATCGTCTGTAAAAGTGATAAAGTAAGGGAAGCCTCCCTTAACTCGAGTTGAAAATGGCCCTGATACATTAGTATGGACCAACTCAAGTACCTCTTTGGCTCGCACCCTTTCCCAGAATCTGGCTTGTTGGTCATCTTTCCTCTCAAGCAAGATTCACAGTTACCATAGGACTCCAAGTCAAATGGTTTCAGGTAGTCTAACTTTCTTAATCTTGCTATCCTTGATTCATTGATGTGACCAAGTCTACAGTGCCATAAGTAGGTGGGGTTTCTTGGATTACTTATCTTAGCTCGTTTATATTGCACATTAAAATATTTACGACTACAGTTTAGAACATACAAACCATCCATAAGCAGAGCATTTCCACAAACAAAATCATTAAAAGACAGTACATAACTACCATTGACAATAAATGAGGAAAACCCTTCGATGTCTAACATTTGGATAGAAATGATATTCCTCGTTAATGAGGGAACAAAATAACAATTATTTAGTTCTAAACAAAAGCCTGAAGGTAAATCTAGTTTATAAGTTCCCACGCGTTCAGCATCCACTCGTGCTCCATTTCCAACGCGTAGGTATACCTCCTAAGGTCCAACCTTTCTGTTGTCAATCAGACCCTACACATTATTACAAATGTGTACGCCATATGTGGTATGCAATACCCAGCAGTGAGAGTTATTTATAGACATATTTATCTCAATGACAAACATACCTTGTCCAGTAGAGCCAGGAGCACATTTATAGGCAGCTTCGTTCCAATCGAAGCCAACCTTTTTATCAGCCCAATCATCTTCAGAACATGTGCTGACACTTGACCCATTTCGTTCAGCTTACACTTGAAAAAGTCTCTCAACAGTTCATACTCCATTGTTTGAGACTATAAGTCATAGAGACTCTTCAAGTATTCTAGCATTTCATTAGGGCCCATGTTTTCATGTTACCTCTGTAACTTCACAGTCATAGAGGATAACATTACACACTGTGCCGAGTAGCATCGTCTAGATGTTTCTGATAAGCCACCTTGTCAAACAGGGCATACTCAGCAGAGTTTTCAGCAGAGACTGTGGGGGAACACTGTGTCTAACACATACTCAATTCTTTCTTGTCTTAACACCAATCACAGATTTCTTAACCAGTCAGGGTAATTTACTCCAGTCAGCTTGTTTGTCTCGACCAATATTTTCAGTGACAGATTCGACATTTTGTATAAATTGAAGATATAAATAGACTTGAAATTAAACTCTAATATAATTTCTATTGAACACATTCATTAACTAATTAACATGACCTTTAGTTTAATTAGCTACCACTATTTCAACATACCCTTCGACCCCATAGAAGAATACAGACTCATATAAAATATGGTCATAATGGGCCAAGATCCAGGTTCATGATATCTCCACATTTTCTGTGGCTGATAACTTCAATAGCACAACCTGGTAGGTCTCTAAATCAATTACAAACAATTTATATCTCTTGTTTAACCGAATGTTCTAAACAATCGATTTGCGTCCCTCGGCTTGTCCGATACTGTGGCGCCAAGACAGCCTTGCAAGTCAACCCCGTTATGCGACTGTAATTATGTATCTAAGTGAGTTTTGCCTTATAGAGCAAACACTATGGTGTAAATACTCACGAAGGTTTATCACTCACTTCTACATTTAAAATGCATCTATGAAAGAGTCTGAGTCCTCGTAGACTTAGAACAAATGTTGTGGCATAAATACTCATCTCGCCGAAAAGGATTTTGCACTACAATTAATTATAACGGACGACTTCATTTTAAATGAGACTGTATTAAATTTTTGGGAATATTTTAATTTAGGGTTTTAACCAAGATCAACTCTAGCATGCTATGTCCAACAAATCATTTTAATTATCATGCAAATGACTAAGCATATATTGGGTACCGCCTACCCAAGCATGATATTAAGCGATTTAACAAATACTCGATGCCGCCTACCCAGACAATTATTTGCGGACACTATTCTAGTAATCTAAATTACAATCATTTAGCACATAAACAGTATACTTATCAAATATACTGTATAATAATAATCATGGGTTAAACATTCTGAACAATTTTTTTTACAGGTGGGGGGTCGCGGTGTCCATCATTAGGGCCGCGGTGCCACCGAGGCAGAATCCTTCTGTAATGCTTTAGAGCCGCGGCACCACCGAGGCAGAATGCTTCTGCAATGCTTTAGAGCCGCGGTGCTCTCAAGGTAGAAGCATTTCGACTTCTGTAATTTATTTAGGGCCGTGACACTCCATAATGGAGCTGCGGCGCCTAATGTCCAGGAAGTCTAAAATTAAAAAATGAAGTATTAGGGACGCGAAGCTCCACCATGGAGCAGCGGCGCCACGATGCCCTACCATAGGGTTGCATCGCCGACGTCCTAACAAAACGTTTCTGTATTGATTTTCTAAAATCGTTCGAGCCCTAAATATCCAATTTAGGGATGAAATCATAGATCCTTTATCCTCACCCACCATTATCAATAACGCACATATTGACCATCATCCATTCATACTCGTTCTTCATTGTGCACCATGTTCACAATGAACCGATTATCTGCACTTGGCTTAGTCCGAGTTAGAACGGAATAACTTCCTCGATTTAGCGTAGGTGATAATTTAGGGTGATATCAAAAGGTTAACCATTCGGTCAAGATATGTAGAATTTCAAGAAGCCTTGTTTTATCCAATTTTATGTTTAACCCATATTATTATGTTATTCAATTTGTTATATAACTATTGAACTAGCCTGGACTCTGATACCACTGTGGGGTTTTGTTGGTTTCGAAACACATAAGTAGGCACAACGGAAGTTTTAAAATTTTGTTCTACTTACCCCAATAATTTCTTCTGGTATGGTTATATGACAATCAAAACATGTACATAAAACATGAACACTTACAAGTTGTATTATCTGGAGTCTTTACTTAGGGAGTACACACGACTGTCCCTTCGACTGCAAGCACTATGCTATGGTGTATTCCTCTATCAAGAAAGCTAGGAAATCTTAGCAGAGGTTTGAGAGAGTTTCGTCCTAGACTCTAAGTCTAGAATTAGTTTTAGGATTGGTGTATAATAAACAATGGGGAGTGCTGTATTTATAGTTGAAAATTTGGTCAGAAAAATATTTTATGGTTAGACTTAAGCCTGGCCCAAAACCCGAGTTGCAGTGGGCCAGTCCGACTGGGCTCACTGTCGGGTCGGCGCCTCGGCGCCTTACGCAAAATTTCGCTTCCCATTTTTATTTAATATATATATATATATTCATCACATTAAATCCAAAATCCAATTTTGATTTAATTAAATAACTTCCATCTAATAGAAATTATTCCATAGTTATTATCAATTTAAATATCTCGATTTCAAATCGAATATTTAATACTTTCTCAATACACCCTTAGATCGAAGAGACAATCGACATAATGTGACCCTATAGGCCTTCATATATCGACATTAATCCAGTTAAGGTCCATACAGAACTCCTAGATTGCGTCGTACGACGAACTCAATATATGAAGTACGTTTACATGAATCCAACAAACATAACCTTTATGTGAGATGATAAATTCCTTTCATTCGTGACATACTCGATCAAGCTTAGGATTTGCCATGTGTCTATCCGAATGGTTTGATCACTTTATCTCATCTATATTAGTCGACAACTAGATCATATTCTAAATATGTCTCTTGCATTGGCCAATGACTTGGTCGACCTAATATCACTGAGAAGTTGAGTGCTCTCTCGAATATCCAATCGAGGAATGAATCATATTCTTGGCTCAACTACCACCTTAATTTACATCATAATGCACCCAACACAAGCCGTATCTTATCCTATAAGGAGTTTAAGCTTAGGACAGGGTCAAAGTACATTACTCTGTAAACAATGTGCGTATTGACCTCAAGTCAAATGACCTTCATCTCCCACACGCTGATAACACTTTAGACATGTATAACAAATAGTTTATCAGCAGGGTATACCAATACTTTCCAAAAGTATCAATGTGTCCATTACTAGTTACCATTACTAGTAGCAGGTGAGACATACTACATTCTCTAAGAATGTGACGCAGACCACATGTTGACTTATAACATATCATCAATATCACATTCTCGATGATCATTAGTCGAGGCTATTTTAGAGTTACGCTCTATCATCAATATCTCACTCTATTAATGACAACGTAAGCTCAAGGGAAGCACATTAATGAATAATTACAAACAATCAAATAATAATTCAATAATTGCAAATGCCATAAATATTAATCTTATTAATAATACGAATGTGTTCAAGTACATTTGTCCCTAATAATGATTGTCTCTAGGACATACATACTTTCAATACATACATGATTATAATATTTAATTATGGAAAATAAATCTACCTTTTCCTAATACAAGACTAATATTTTTAACTAATACAAGACTAAAACTTTAATTACACATATACAATAATTCTACAATTATGGTAAGAATTAAACCGTGTATATTGAGTCCAATATACACGGTATTCTATCAGTTCAAAATCAAGAAACTACCTGACTCTTTCCTACATTTGATAAATCAATTCATCTAACATCACTATACTCACATTGAATTTGAATAACAATTAGCCACCTTTAGTGGTAAAAAATCAGCCCACTAGTTAACTAGTATATACTGGCATATGGATCAACAATACAAGTACCAAACTCAACTATCAAGACAATTTAGTTTCTTCCAAGGGTTCGCGGTTCATTATTGTGCTACCTTCTCCTAGACTACGAGTTTTCAGCCGGAAGGGTTTATTGCACAAAAAATGACACTTCAGTGCTTGTAATTTCATAATGGTGAGATTTTTGGACTTCATTTTGCTTCTTGTTTTGGTTACTTCGATTAATTTCTTGGCTTCTGAAGCACGTCCTCTCAATATCTTAAAAATTCATGGTTCTGGCTCTGACTGCTGGCGAAAAGGGAGCTTTTGATTGGTTAACTTTGGGTTTTATTTGTAGGGTTTTGTTGGGTTCAAAACATATAAGTAAGGCACATCGGAAGTTTAAAATTTTATTTCTTACTTACCCCAACAAGTTTTCTGGTATGGTTATACAACAATCAAACCTGTAACATAAAGCATAATACTTACAGGTTATAGTATGTGGAATCTTTATCTACTATAAGGTTGACACGCGGTTGCCCTTTCGATTGCAAGCTCCAAGCTTCAATGTACTTCTCTTTCGAAAAGCTAGGAAATCCGGCAGAGGTTCGAGAGAGTATTTGATTCTAAGTCTCTAAGGCTTAGAATGATAATCTGAAAATTGGTGTATGAATAATGAAGAGAATGCCACTATTTATAGGTGAAAATTAGGTCAAACCGGATTAGAGTTTGACCTCGGGCCTGGCCCAAAAATTAAGGTAGAGGCGTCGCAGCCCTAGGGAATGGGCGCCGCGACGCTCGACGTGTTTCTGCACTGTCTCGATTTATTTTTCGCGCATTCTTAATTAAATCTAAAATCTAATTTTGACTTAATTAAAATAATCATTATTCATTTAAATATCTCGATTCTAAATCGAACATTTATTACTCTCTCAATACATCCTTAGATCGAAAGGACAATCGACATAATGTGACCCTACATGCCTTCACATATCGACATTAATCAAATTAAGGTCTACGTGAAACTCCTAGATGGCGCAGCAAGACGAACTCAATATGTGAAGTACGTTTATACGAATCCAGTAAACTTAACCTTTATGTGGTAAGATAAAACCCTTTCATTCATGACACACCCGATCAAGCTTAGGATTTGTCAAGTGTCTATCCAAATGGCTTAATCATTGTATCTCATCTATATTAGTTGGCAACTAGACCATATTCTAAATATGTCTATTGCATTGGCCAACGACTTAGTCAACCTAATATCACTGAGAATCCGAGTGTTCTCTCGAATATACATTCGAGGAATGAATCCTAATCTTGGCTCAACTACCACCTTTAATCGTAATGTACCCAATATAAGCCGTATCTCAACCTATAAGGCATTTGAGCTTAGGACAGGATCAAAGTACATTACTTTGTAGACAAGGTGCGTATTGACCTCAAATCTAAGGACTTTTATCTCCCACAGGCTGATCATACTTTAGACAAGTATAACAAACAGTATATCAGCAGGGTATACCAATACTTCCAAAGTATTCATGTGTCCATCATGAGTAGCAATTACTCATAGCAGGTGAGACATACTATATACTCTAAAGATGTGATGCAGACCACATGTCGATTTATAACATATCATTGCTATCCCATTCTCGATGATCATTAATCGAGGCTATTTTAGAGTTACGCTCTATCATCAATATCTCACTCTATTAATGACAACGTAAGCTCAAGGGATGCACATTAATGAACAATTACAAACAATCAAATAATAATTCAATAATCGCAAATGCCAAAATATTAATCTCCATTAATAATAATACGAATATGTATAAAGTACATTTGTCCTAATACAGATTGTCTCTAGGACATAAATATACTTTCAATCTCCCACTTGGCCTAGAGCCAATCTCTAACATATCTAATGCCCATATTCTCAAAATCACCATTATGCTTGACTAAGCTTAATGGTTTAGTGAATGGGTCAACTAGATTATTGTCTGTGGGAACATAGTCTAATCTAATCTTTTCAATCTCCACCATCTTCCTGAGTATGTGGTACTTCCTTGGTACATGCTTGTTTCTGTTGGTTGATCTTGGTTCCTTAGCTTATGCAATCGCACCAGTATTGTCACAATAAATCATTATTGGACAAGTGGAACTTGGAATAACCCCTAGTTCCTTCAGGAACTTGGAAATCGCGATAGATTCTTTACCAGCTTCCGATCCAGCAATGTACTTAACTTCTGTTGTCGAATCAGCAGTTGTAGCTTTTTTGGAACTTTTCCAGCTTACTGCTCCATTATTGAAAATGAACGTGTACCCAGACTGAGATTTGTAGTCATTAACATCCGTCTGGAAGCTAGCATCAGTATACCCATAGCAGCTAGCTTTTATTCCACACCATAGACTAAGAAGTAATCTTTAGTTCGTCTAAGATACTTAAGAATACTCTTGACTGCCTTCCAGTGTTCTTCCCAAGGATTCTGCTGGAATTTGCATGTCATACTGAGTGCAAAGGCCACATCTGGCCTAGTACAGGTCATGACATACATGATCAATCCTATAACCGAAGCATATGGGATCCTTTTCATGCGTTCAAGTTCTATAGTATTAGAAGGACTATCCTTCTTAGATAACTTAATGCCTTGTCCCATAGGTAGACCGCCTTTCTTGGAATTTTCCATAGAAAAACGTCTAAGCACTTTGTCTATGTAGACTGACGGTAAAAGTCCCAACAATCTATTAGGTCTATCTCTATAGATCCTAATCCCCAGAATATAGCAGGCTTCACCTAAATCCTTCATCATGAAGGTACTGGGCAACCACTTCTTGACTGACTGCAAGAGAGTCTTATTGTCTCCCATTATTAATATGCCATCTACATATATGATAATGAAGGCAATACTCCCATCCTTGCGTTTACTATAAACACATAGATCTTCTTTGCTTCTGACGAAATCAAATGACTTGATAGCTTTGTCAAAGCAAATGTTCCAACTCCTCAAGGCTTGTTTAAGCCCATAAATAGACTTTTGTAGCTTGCATACAACATTTGGTTTGGACTCAAGTGAAAAACCCTTAGATTGTTTCATATACACCTCCACAACTAGATTACCATTGAGGAAAGCAGTTTTGACATCCATCTGCCAAATGTCATAGTCATAATATGCAGCTATTGCAAGCAAAATCCGAATGGACTTAATCTTAACAACAGGTGAAAAGGTTTCATCATAATCAACCCCAGCCCATTGATTATAACCTTTAGCCACCAATCTTGCTTTATAAGTCTGTACCTTGCCATATGCATCAATCTTCTTCTTGAAGACCCATTTGCATCCTATGGGTCTAACCCCTGTTGGAAAATCAACCAAGTTCCAAACTTAATTTATGTACATCGAGTCCATCCTAGATTTTATGAATTCTTGCCATCTCTGCGAATCAATGTCTAACATAGCTTCGCTGTAGGTTGTAGGTTCATTGTCATCAGGAATATCTATCTCATTGTGTGTTTCAACAAGGAGATTAAGTCTTTCAGGTGGAAGATGAGTCCTAGTAGTCCTACGGAGTTGATTATTTTGTGTTTCAGTGTTTGTTGCATTCTAATTGTGAGAAGGTCATTGTGTGTTGGACAATCCATCACCTTGAGAGCTTTCAGGAATGTCATTTTCATGTATTTCCTGAATGAAATGATGTACAACCATTGTATCATCTTCCATTGGTTGTGTATAAGAGTCTTGCATTTCTGCACTATCTCTCATAACACTCCCACTGGATGAACGACGTACTCTAAGTACCCAATCTTCACCAGATACTCCTACTGAACCTTGTTTAGGTCATTCGACAAGGGTTCAACTTCTGTGGTATCTTGTGGTTCTTGAATTTCTTTAAGTTCTATCTTTGTGCAGCTTTGTTCCTTGTAGACATATTCTTCTTCAAAAAAAGTTGCATTCCTGGAAACAATGACCTTATGTTCTCCAGGAAGATCGAAGTAGTATCCCTTAGTTTTCTTTAGATACTAGGATACAAATAAACAAATACAACAATAATAAGTAAATACAATGTGTGTCAGATTAGTGTTGTCACGATCCAAACCGGAGGGCCATGACGGGTACCCGAATCTTATATGCCGAGAACGACTAGACATACCTTCACCACATAATCGTAAGTAAGCATATGCCACGAGGGCATTGTTCTAGCTTGATGATTTGAACCCTAGTAATTGTCTTGTTGACATTTGAGCCCAAGTTGATGTAGCATGAAGCATATCTAAATCGTACATAAGTCATGTGTGTTGTGTATGTGGAAGCCATCCATATCTATCTTATAGCCTCTGCTAAATATCTATACTAAGTGATCATATCTGTGCCCTGCTGGTAGCTCTGTCATGTATATATATGCTTTGTTTCATGTGTAGATCATGTGTGTTTATCTCATTGTCACACATAACCATGCCATGACTTTGCTCTAAGAATCCAACAAAAACTGAATTGAAGTCTGGCCTTGTTGTCTGTTGGTGCTGTGGCCCTGATTAAGAATATTAGTGCTTCCATACTGTTGTTTGAGCTATAATAACTTTGTCAACCACCTGGGCCTAAGTACAAGTGAATATGAGGTCTATAACTTGACAAATTAAGCTAATAGGAGATACTAAATTGTGCAAATTGGTCCAATTACTCTGGCCATTGTATTGTTGCATGTTCTGAAATCTTAAAGATGTATAACTGGTTTATTCTAGATTTTAAATCATAGGATACTAAGGCCTTGTGTTTGTGAGTATCCCCTATAAAGGTTTCTTCATTTATCTAGTTGTCTGCTGCTTAGATATGTGTTCATGATTGGTGTTGACCATTCAAGTAACCTTACAAGTTAAGAATGTAATTCCAAGCTTAAAAATTTTACTTGTTAAGTTTGTATGTCCAGTTTAGCTTAATATATGGTTCAAATGTTTATTTTCTCCATGGTAAAATAAGAGGATGAAACTGACTAGTTGTTCAGGTGCTAGTTTACACTAGTTTTGCCCCTTATCCTGCACAAATTTGTCATTCTATTTGTACTGATAAAAGAATATGGTGGTTAGCATAATCTACTTATTTGGCCAAGTTTATTGTTTGCCTATTGCTTCAACTTTCTTAGTCTTTCCTTTGTAAGTATGCTCATATGGTCATACATATACTCAAACTCTGATGGACTTAGTTAAAATATACAAATTTTAGCTCTTTCACGAATGCTCAATTTTATATTTTATCATGTTGGAACTGATAGGATCATACCTCTCAGTTAAATAGCTTAGTTAGGATTAGACCTTGAACCTGAGTTTATATGCATTTTTATGAAGGTTGTCTGTTCAACCTATATCTGTTTTTCCACCATGCTCATGTGCCCTGCTTGAAGTTCATTTGTTGTTCAGAGTACTTAGTGTCAACTATTTTAAACTACAACTTGGATTCTTACATACTTGAGTTATTACACCAAAGCTAGTAGTTGATTTAGCTTTTGTGTGACCAGTTTATAATCCCACTCAGTCTAAGTACCATGTGGAACTTGAATGATTCTTTTCTGAATTGAACTTTGCCTGAAATTGAGACACTGTCTATCTGATCCTTGTGTGCTACCTCATCTTGTACCACTACATGTGTGTTGTGACTGTCAACACAACTAGGATTCCTTGATTTTGAAAAGGAGAGGCCTGACTAGTGTCCTTAATAGTACAGTGATTACACCTTTGAGACTTATCTGTGCATGAAAACTTGCTAAATAAGAGGGCAATTTCTGGACATTCTAATGTTCACCTTAAGATTAGGATCTGAGGCATTTAGCTACCATGCTTGCTGTTGTTTGGCTGCTGTTTTGCTGTTGTTTGAGGTCACTTGTTATTGTTGTTTGGTTGCTATTTTTGCTGCTACTTGCTATTGTTATCACTGATGTACTTGATAAGAGTTGTTGCCATGTTCAAACTCATGT
Source organism: Anisodus acutangulus (assembly GCA_029783415.1). NCBI lineage: Eukaryota > Viridiplantae > Streptophyta > Magnoliopsida > Solanales > Solanaceae > Anisodus > Anisodus acutangulus. Next base: position 11,511,298 of record CM056509.1, read on the forward strand.
TGTTGCCTTTATTTTGAGGCAGATGTTGCTATAAATCCTGGACAGAGGCAGAGTTGAAAATAAGCAGCTGTGTTTGTTGCACTCTAGCTTAAACCAGTGCCAAAAAAATGATCAACTGAACTGGTTTAAACACTAGCAGGGAGACTGTGAAGTTACAAAGAACCTAGGAACTTGATCTGAATTAGTCATAGGATGATAAAATAGTTGAAGCATAATTAATTGCACTGATTTGTGAACTATTTTAAATAACTATGTTGCATATATGACTCTAAACTAGATGTTAGGACCCTCTACCTTCTTTACCTACTGTTTGAATTTATAGAATGAATAAGATATACTACAAACCTAGGCAAGAATCCATCACCCTATTAACTTTCTATATAAGCAATTAGCTAGATAAAGATTGCTTCACACAAGGTTACTAAAGTTGGAAGGTATCACTATGTGTTTATTTTAGTTTGTATATGAAACTTGAGTTGATATGTATCTTCTCATAGTTTTATTGATAATCTGAATTAAATCCATGAATGTCGTATCCCCTTGATACTTCCTCTCTAGCTTTTACTAAACTTGGTCAACTGTGTGTTCATTTTTATTGTAACAAGAGTTAAATATGTCATACCGACATTCGATGATGAATTTTTCTAAGGGGGAGAGGATGTAACACCCCGTATTTCGGGTAACAGTTGAACACATAAACGTAGGCAAGTAGACCGGACTCCGGGAAGTTTATGTTGCACTCACATTTGCTAAAAAGGAAATTAGTATGTAAAGGGACGTGATCCCGAAATAATTTTGGATTTAATAAGTGTGATGACGGGGAGCATTAATAATAATTGTGTATCCCCGAAGAGGTTATAGACTAGTATTATATTACATGAATTATGACATTAGGTATAAAAGGGTTTTATAAATCGTCGGGATTTAAGTGATTTGAGATCGAGAATTTAATTGTGTGTATAATTAATTAATCCCACAATTAATTAATTATACTTGGGGAAAAAACACAGTGGGACATTACGTGGAGTGTTATAACACTTGGCTCAAGTGACTAAGCTTAAGTAGCGATCGGTGGCAACACCAGAAGTTTTACAGGTCTTCAGACCTTTAGCTTTCTCTTCTACAAAAGAACTTCATCTCCTCAAAATTTTGGAGAAATCTCTTCTTAGAGAAAGGATGGCTACACTTCAAGAAGAGAGAGTAAATTCTCAACTGGTAACCTTCTGAAATTCCTGACCCAAATTGGGGGAATTTCCATAAGTTTTGCCCAACCAAAGAGGGGAGATTCTTGGTGTTTCGGACCTCGATTTCAGCAAACCTCGAGTCCTTAAGCAAGCTTGCACGCTCAGGAATCAAGCAGAACCTTGAGTTTCGGAGAAGCTCTAACCCAAGTTGATTTTGGGCTCCTGTTTCTGCTCATCAAAACCTGGTTCAGGTGAAGGGTTGTCCGACAACGCCATCATTACACCTAGAGGAGGTAATCTTTCTTGTTCCTAAAGTTTATACAATTTCTGAATTTGATTCTAGCCACTAGTTCTAAGACGATTATCGAAAAAGCTAAGTTTGGATTGGGTGTTGTCGGGACTGCCGTAATTGTAAGTTACTGGGATTGCATGTGAAATCGTTGTACTATTTTGGACATTATAACAGTAAAAAGAAGGATTAAGAGGGTTTGGTGTTTCGCTACCTACATTAGGTTTCGATATAGAGGGAATATAGGTTCTACGCGTTCAACGTATTCGTTAGACTGTCCCTAAGAATATGTTTCTAATATTTTGAGTCAATTAGGATTTAAATCATCCGTATGATGTAGATAATCGTTCATAGAGCTTACAAGGACCCGCATAACTTAGATAATTTCGACAATAAGGTATGCAAGGATCTTTCGTTCTTTTGGCATAATTCTATGTGCGAAACATAACCATCGTGTTGCTACATAAAGTACTCTACTCTTAGTAGTTAGGAATGATCAAGTTATTGACTCATATGTTGAAAGAATGTCCAAATAAGTTTCTAAGACCTTATTAAGGCACACCGGAAAAAATGTTGATGTTCCCATTGTTAACCAAAGGTGTAAAGGATATTATGTCGCTTCGGATATTTATTATTATTCATGCATTTCATTGACATTGCATTCATATATTACCTTGGACCACTTGTGCTATGCACATTACTATATGATAAATATTATATATATATATATGTATGGGAATTGGGGAAAGGAAAAAGGCGTTATATACGCACACCACCAACACCTGGTACAGACAATCACAAAAAGAGCCCGAAGAGGCCAATATGATGTGATGATGTGATGCCGTTGTGTGGCGATATAACCTGATGCCTATGGAGGCGGTTATGAGAGGATTCCTGTGTGGACATTAGCATACCGCATTTGCATTGTGCATACATTCATTAATCATTATATGGTATGATGGTAAGGAAAATGCCCTCAGAGGCTGATATATATGTATACTGCATTGTGCATAACAATTAGGCATGTGTATTAGGGCCCTCAGAAGCATTTACTGATGTTTAGTTGTTTCTGTTTTAAACTATGTGTCACGACCCAAATCGAGGGCCGCGACGGGCACCCGGACCCCACCCGCTGGGTACCGCTAATCACACTATCAACACCTACACATAATTAATTACAGACTAAGCTGAAAGAAAATTATGAACAACCAGGTAACCAACTTATATATACGCATGTACCAAGGCCGACAAAGCCGTACAAGTCTACTACTCATAGGACACCTGTCTACAAGTCTCTAAGAGTAGCAACATCAAAGGTCGGGACAAGGCCCCGCCATACCCATATAGATACACAAAACTGTATCATACCAAAATTAGACCGATACCCCGAAAAGAGAGGAGTGCTTCCAAAAATCAGCTGAAAACTGCAATCTATTCATGTGGGCCGTCGCCTCGCCTATGCGAACCTGTGGGCATGAAATGCGGCGTCCCCCAACAAAAGGGACGTCAGTACGACTGATGCACTGAGTATGTCAGGCATAAATAATAGCATCACAGGAATATACTGATAACTGAAACATACACAACTGACCAACAGAAACTACCTCTGAGGGCCCTAATACACTTTCCTACATGTTATGTACAATGCAGTGTCTATATTTATTGGCCTCGTCGGGCAATTTCCTTACCATGATAGCCTCTGTGGCATCATACCATGTAATGGTTACTTAACATATGCATGATGCAATATATATATATATATATATATATATATATATCAGTGTTGCGGATCGTGCAACCCGTCCCAATATATGTTAGTGTTGCGGATCGTGCAACTCGTCCCAATAAGCCATGCAGGCATCACATCACATCATCACATCATCACATCATCACATCATATTGGCCTCTTTAGGTTCTTTTGTGATAGTCTGTACCAACTGCAGGTGGTGTGCGTATAAAACGCCTTTCCCTTTCCCCATATCCCCTACATATATAATATTTACCATATAGTAATGTGCATAACAACAGTGGTGTAGGGTAATATATGAATGCAATGCAAGTAAAATTGCACGAATGATAATAAAATACCCCGAGTGACATAATATCCTTGCACCATTGACTAACACTGTGAATATCAACACATTTTCTGTATGCCTCAATAAGGACTTAAAAATATATTTAGACATGCTTTCAGCATAGGAATCAATAACATGAATATTCTTAACTACTAGGAGTAGAATAAATTATGGAGCAATATCACGATTATATTTTGTTACATAGAGCATGCCAAAAGGAAAAAATAATTTGCCTTAACATACCTTAATAATAACGGAACCAGCCCCTTTTTAATATTAAAGTAGGCAGTGATTTTTACTAGCCATATAATCTTTCTTCGCCTTCATCAATCCTTATTCGAATCTTTTTGCTATAGAGATATGAATATCTTTAGGTGTTTGTTGATGCTCATCTAAGATCTAATTTGCAAATTCTTCATCCTTAGTGAAAATGGTTGCTTTTGGAAAGAAGTTGAAGGACAGACAGATCCAAGAATGGCAAGGATATTACATTAACTACGAACTAATGAAGAAACAAGTTAAGCAGTATGGTAACCAAATCAAAGATAGAGCACTAGATCATCGAACTATTTCTTAAGGATTTCTCACGAGCTGCCACCTATTGATCATTTAAGCTTAATCATTTAGGTACCTAATTTAAACATTACACGTAGTATCCCCACTCAACTTTGTCCCCTGCACTAAAATTAATTAATTTCACAATTAATCAATCACACACATAATTAATTCTAGATCCCACTTCATTTAAATTCTAAAAACTCATAAGACCTTCGTATACTCAATGTCATAATTTCCTAATATGACACTAGTCCATAACCTCTTCATGCACATACCAAATTTATTTTCGGCTTCCGTCGTCATACTTGTTACGTCAAAAAAATTATTTCGGGGTTACATCATTTTATATACTAAGCTCTTGATTAGCATACGTGAATATAACATAAATTCTCCGAGGCTCGGGTCCACTTGCATATGTTTAGGTGCGCAAACCATCACCCAAAATTATGGGATATTACATCCTTCCCCCCTTAGAAACATTCATCCTCGAATGTTGGGGTGACATATCTAATCCTCGTCGCGTACTTTTTCACATAATCATGTATTATCACATACATTACTACATCTATATCAGACTTATACCATGAAAATAGAACTCACATTATGCATCTCTTGGAACCTCGACGTTAGTCTGAAATATGTATGGATATTTATGCATCATTTCCTTTTCCGCCTCCCATGTCATCTCTTCCACATTCCTATTTCGCCACAGAACCTTTACATAAGCTACTTCCTTAGTCCTCAGCTTGCGAACTTATCGATCTAGGATAGCAACAGTAATTTCTTCATATGACAGATCTTCTCTAATCTGCACATCCTCAATTGGTACAATCCGAGAAGGATTTCCAACACAAGCTCTCAACATGGAAATATGGAAGATTGGATGAACACATTCCAACTCCGAAGGTAAGTCCAACTCATATGCTCTTTAGCCAATTCGTCGAATTATGCGGTATGGCCCAATATACCTTGGACTAGCTTCCCCTTCTTCCCGAATCTCATTACACCCTTCATTGGAGAAACCTTTAAAAATACCCAGTTGTCTACCTGAAACTCTAAGTCTCGCCGTCGCACATCTGCGTATGACTTCTGACGACTCTGAGATGTTAACAACCGTTTCTTGATAAGCTTTACCTTTTCTATGGCTTGGTGTACCAAGTCAGGTCCAAATAACTCTAATTCGCCTACCTCGAACCATCCAATAGGAGATCTACATTTTCGTCCGTACAAGGCCTCATATGGAGCCATTTTAATACTGACGTGATAGATGTTATTGTATGCGAACTCAATAAGGGCTAAGTGATCATCCCAACTTCCCTTAAAATCTAATACACAAGCTCATAATATGTCCTCGAGCGTTTGAATCGTTCGCTCAGCTTGACCGTCTGTCTGAGGATGAAAAGCCGTACTCAAATTAACTTGGGTGCCTAACCCTTTCTGAAATGATTTCTAGAAGTTAGCTGTGAACTGAGCACCTCGGTCAGATATAATAGAAATAGACACACCATGAAGTCGAACAATCTCCTTAATATATAACTTCGCGTAATCTTTGGCGGTGTAAGTAGCTTTCACTGGCAAGAAATGAGCTGATTTGGTCAGCCTATCAACAATTACCCAAATAGAATCAAATTTCTGATAGGAATGAGGTAATCCCGTAATGAAGTCCATATTAATCATTTTCCATTTCCATATCAGAATCTGTATGTTTTGAGTCAAGCCACCAGGCTTTTGGTGTTCTATTTTTACATGCTGACAATTGGGGCACTGAGCCACAAACTCTGCCATGCTCTTCTTTATGTCATTCCACCAATAAATACTCTTGAGAGATCATGATACATTTTAGTTAATCCTGGATGAATAGAGTACCGTGAACAATGAATCTCTGTCATAATCCTACTACATTTGGAACACATAGACGACCCTAGTGCCTGAGAGTTCCATGTTCTTCTGTTGAACGCTCTCTCTTATCTTCTTCAAATTAGGATCTTCCCATTGACGTTCCTTAATTTCTGATATAAGGGATGATTTTGACACATCCTGGACCACCAACTCCCCATCCTCCGAATCCACTAGTCGGATTCCCAAACTAGATAACTGATGAAGCTCTCTTGCCAGTTCCTTCCTTTTGATTTGCACTGGCATCGAACTAATCATTGACTTACGGCTGAGCGCGTCTGCTACAACATTAGCTTTTCCAGGGTGATATAAGATGTCCACATCATAATCCTTCAATAATTCAAGCCATCTTCTTTGTCTCAGATTCAACTCTTTTTGATTGAATATGTATTGCAGACTCTTGTGATCCTAAAAATGTCTACATGAACACCATATAAATAGTGCCGCCAAATCTTCAGTGCATAAACTACTGCAGCTAACTCCAAATCATGTGTCAGATAATTCTTCTCATGTTTCCTCAATTACCTTGAAAAATATGCAATCACTTTACCATGCTGTATTAACACACATCCTAAACCTGCTCCCGAGGCATCACAATACACAACATAACCTTCTGGACCCTCTGGAAGAGTAAGGACTGGTGTCGATGTTAATCTATCTTTTAACTCCTGGAAACTTCGCTCACAAGCATCAGACCATTGGAATTTTATAGCCTTTTGTGTTAACTTCGTTAGTGGTGCTGATATGGTAGAAAATCCTTCTACAAACCTTCTATAATAGCCGGCTAAGCCTAAAAAGCTGCGAACCTCTATTGGAGTCGTAGGCCTCGGCCAACTCTTTACCGCTTCAAGCTTCTGAGTTTCAATTCTTATACCCTCGTCTGACACTATATGACCAAGAAAAGCCACTGACTTCAGCCAAAACTCACATTTGGATAGCTTTGCATACAACTTATGATCCCGGAGCGTTTGTAGTATTATCCGCAAGTGATCCACATGCTCTTTTTCCGAGTGAGAGTAAACTAGAATATCATCTATAAATACTATCACAAATACATCCAGGAATAGGCGAAACACACTATTCATTAGATCCATAAATGTTGCTGGTGCATTTGTAAGTCCAAATGACATTACCAGGAACTCGAAGTGCCCATACCTTGTCCTGAAGGCCGTCTTCGAAATATCCTTCTCCTTAACCTTTGGCTGATGGTACCCCGACCTTAGGTCAATTTTTGAGAAACATCTTGCCCCTTGTAACTAGTCAAACAAATCGTCAATTCGGGAAAGAGGGTACTTGTTCTTGATAGCGACTTTATTCAGTTGTCGATAATCGATATAAATCCGTAATAAGCCATCTTTCTTTCGTACTAACAATACCGGCGCGCCCCAAGGAGATATGCTAGGCCTAATAAGGCCTTTCTCGAGCAAATCCTTTAATTGCTCCTTCAATTCATTCAATTCAGCTGGGGCCATTCTATAAGGAGGAATAAATATCGGTTGAGTGTCTGGCAACACATCAATACCGAACTCAATCTCCCTTTCAGGAGGAAGGCCTGGAAGTTCGTCTTGGAATACATCAAGAAATTCATTGACCACCGGAATTGATTGAGAACTAGGTGGTTTAATCTCGACATCTCTTGCCCGAACAAGATGGTATATATACCCTTTGGAGATCATCTTTCTTGCCTTAAGGTATGAAATAAACCTACCTTTTGGCGGTGCCGTATTACCTTTCCATTCAAGGATCGGCTCGCCTGGAAATTGGAATCTAACAATCTTTGTTCGACAGTCAATATTAGCGTATCATGACGCTAACCAATCCATGCCCATAATAACATCGAAGTCAACCATTTCTAATTCCACTAAATCTACTAGGGTCTGATGACTACAGGCCACTACTGCACAATTTCGATAGACCCGTCTAGCGATTACCGATTCACCAATCGGTGTAGATACCACAAATAGATCCCTTACCAAATCAGGATCCATACCAAAATTACAGGCAACGAAAGGAGTAACATATGATAAATTTGAGCCTGGATCTAACAACGCATACACATTATGTGAAAGAACCGATAGCGTACATGTAATGACATCACGTGAGGATTCCTGATATTGTCGCCCCATCAGTGCATAAGTATGGTTCTGGCCCCTCCCTCTGCCTCAACCAGATAACACCTGCTGACTCTATCTTAACGGGCATACTGATTGGGATGAAGCTACCGCAGATCCGATCGGCTGAGCTCTCCCACCTTCACTTTTTGTCAGATAATCTCGCGCTATATGATCATGCTCCCCGCAGCAATAACATACTCTTAACTCTTGTTGTCACGACCCTGTATGGGTACCACCACACTACCCACATCAAGCCAATGACGGCCTCATCTGCATAGAATTCTCTCTATAATAATATCCTGGTGCTCGCGAACTCTGGCCTGGTCCTGTTTGAGTATAACGATCAGCCCTCGATCCTGAAGATGGCAATGATGCACCGACTGATGGGTAAGATGGTTATCTATAAGGCTGTGGCCTGGGCCCGCCTCCGAAGTCCCTCACGCCACTTATAGACCAAGACCTCTTATGCTAGCCCCTATCACGCTCTCGATCAATTCGCTGTTGCCTCTTGCGATCCTCCAGGTTCTGTGCATAAGCCTGGATGTGAGCAATATTCATATCCGGATTCAAAGAAGTCGTAGTACACTCGTTGACCAAGTATGGCCCCAAGCCAGTAACGAACATGTGTACCCGGTCACTCATTTCAACTATAATTGTAGGAGCATATAGAGCCAAGGAATTAAACTGCAAGCTATATTCTCGAATGTTCATACTACCCTGTTCAATATGTAGGAACCTGTCCTGTCTTGCTCGTCGAAGCTCAACTGGCAGAAAGTGTTATAGGTGCTTCTGAAAATTCTCTCCACCCCGCTGGTGGGGCACAAGGTCCCCTAGATTGCTCCAATGTATCAAACCATGTTACTGCGACATTCCGCAGTCTATAAGAAGCAAACTTTACCAACTCGATATCGGTAGTATCCATCACTCGCAAAGTGCGTTGTACTTGATCCAGAAAATTCTGTGGGTCCGCATTCAAATCTGTTCTTATGAATACCTGAGGGTCTAGATTGATGAAATCTCGAGCTCTTGCGCTAGCAGCTCTATCAGAAGGACTGGGAACCTAACGCTGGGCTTGAGCGACCACTAATCGTGTCAATAACTGAACTGCACTTCGCATATCAAGATCCACGTATGGAGTATCATGTGGAGGAACTAAAGGTATTGCAGCTCCACTAATCTGCTCTGATTGTGATGTACTGGGAGAACCATACAAAGGAGTCGTACTGAGGGTCTCACTTTGGCCCTCGCTAACGGGTGGCAATCGGCTGGTATTTTCGCCCGCAGCCGTATTCAACTCCCTCATACTCTTGGACTTCTCTCTTGCGATGGGCATCACTGTAATCATAAGCACGAAATGGATTAGGAGTGAAATACTTATAATTCAGTTCTATAGCACGATTTATGAGATGCAAGAATAGAAACCATCCTTAAATATCAGATAGCCTTCTATTTATAAGTATGGTGCACGACATACCCATAAACAAGACTCTACTAGACATGGCTTGTAGACTCCCAACGACAGACATGCTTTGATACTAAGTTTGTCATGACCCAAACCGGAGGGCCGCGACGGGCACCCGGACCCCACCCGCCGGGTATTGCTAATCACAATATCAACACCTACACATAATTAATTACAGACTAAGTGGAAAGAAAATTATGAATAACCAGGTAACCAACTTATATATACGCATGTACCAAGGCCGTACAAATCTACTACTCACAGGACACCTATCTACAAGCCTCTATGAGTAGCAACATCAAAGGTCGGGACAAGGCCCCGCCATACCAATATAGATATGCAAAACTGTATCATACCAAAATCAGACCGACACCCCGGAAAGAGAGGAGCGCTTCCAAAAATCTGCTGAAAACTGCAATCTATTCATGTGAGCCGTCGTCACGCCTATGCGAACCTGCGGGCATGAAACGCAGCATCCCCCGACAAAAGAGACGTCAATACGACTGATGTACTAAGTATGTCAGGCATAAATAACAGCATAACAGGAATATACTGATAACTGAAACATACACAACTGACCAACAGAAACTGCCTCTGAGGGCCCTAATACATTTGCCTACATGTTATGTACAATGCAGTGTCCATATTTATTGGACTTATCGGGCAATTTCCTTACCATGATAGCCTCTGTGGGCATCATACCATATAATGGTTACTTAACATATGCATGATGCAAGTGCGGTATATATATATATATATATATATATATATATATATATATATATATATATATATATATATATATATATATATGTCAGTGTTGTGGATCGTGCAACCCGTCCCAATATATGTTAGTGTTGCGGATCGTGCAATCCGTCCCAATAAGCCATGCAGGCATCACATCACATCATCACATCATCACATCATATTGGCCTCTTTAGGTTCTTTTGTGATAGTCTGTACCAGCTGCAGGTGGTGTGCGTATATAATGCCTTTCCCTTTCCCCATATCCCCTACATAAATAATATATATCATATAGTAGTGTGCATAACACCAGTGGTCTAGGGTAATATATGAATGCAATGCAAGTAAAATTGCATGAATGATAATAAAATACCCCGAGTGACATAATATCCTTGCACATTTGACTAACACTGTGAATATCAACACATTTTTTGTATGCCTCAATAAGGACTTAAAAATATATTTAGACATGCTTCCAGCATAGGAATCAATAACATGAATATTCTTAACTACTAGGAGTAGAATAAATTATGGAGCAATATCACGATTATATTTTGTTACTTGGAGCATGCCAAAAGGAAAAAATAATTTGCCTTAACATACCTTAATAATAACGGAACTAGCCCCTTTTTAATATTAAAGTAGGCGGTGATTTTGACTAGCCATATAATCTCTCGTTGCCTTCATCAATCCTTATTCGAATCTTTTTGCTATAGATATCCGAATAGCTTTAGGTGTTTGTTGATGCTCATCTAAGAGATAATTTGCAAATTCTTCATCCTTAGTGAAAATGGTTGCTTTTGGAAAGAAGTTGAAGGACAGACAGATCCAAGAATGGCAAGGATATTACATTAACTACAAACTAATGAAGAAAAAGGTTAAGCAGTATGGTAACCAAATCAAAGCTGGAGCACTAGATCATCTAACTGTTTCTTAAGGATTTCTCACGAGCTGCCACCTATTGATCATTTAAGCTTAATCATTAGGTACCTAATTTAAACATTACACGTAGTATCCCCACTCAACTTTGTCCCATGCACTAAAATTAATTAATACCACAATTAATCAATCACACACATAATTAATTCTAGATTCCACTTCATTTAAATCCTAAAAACTCATATGACCTTCGTATACTCAATGTCATAATTTCCTAATATAACACTAGTCCATAACCTCTTCATGCACATACCAAATTTATTTTCGGCTTCCGCCGTCATACTTGTTACGTCAAAAAAATTATTTCGGGGCTGCATCATTTTATTTACTAAGCTCTTGATTAACATACGTGAATATAATATAAATTCCCCGAGGCTCGGGTCCACTTGCATATGTTTAGGTGCGCAAACCATCGCCCAAAATTATGGGATGTTACACTAAGATATGTCTCTGATATGTTATTTCTTATGCCTGACATACTCAGTACATCAGTCGTACTGGCGTTTCTTTTGTCGGAGGACGCTGCGTTTTATGCCCGCAGGTTTATATTGCGAGAGTGACAGTTCTCCCTAGTGGGTTGCTGGTTCAGCTGATATTTGGAGCGCTCTATTCATTTCGGAGTCGCGGTCTGGTCGTGGTATGTTTACTCTTTAGAGGCTTATAGACAGGTGTCCTGTGGTTAGTGTCATGTAAGGCCTTGCCGGCCTTGGTATATAAATGGATAAGCTGGGGCTTTTGGGTTAAAACTTTATTTAATCTATCACGGCTCAGTCCGTGTTAAATATGATTAAGGGTGGAGTGTAAATGTGGTGCTCGGCGGGTAGGGTTCGGGTGCCCATCGCAGCCCTCTGGTTTGGGTCGTGACACATTTTGCTAATACTTGTTGCCTATATTTACTAAGAGTTGCTTCCTATAATTTCTACGAATTGATGCCTATAATTGCTAAGAGTTGATGCCTATTAATTGCTAAGAGAAGTGGCTTAGCTTAAAATGAAATCTCACATTTACTTAATGGATTGTGGGGCCCAGGTAATGATCTTATTAATTTATCCCCAAGAACTTGTCTATAAAGAAGGCACATCAAATACATATCTCATTAGCATTAGTCATACGTTGACACATTTTAATGGCCACATGTGCCAAACCCCCAATTAAGCACTTGTCCCCTCATTAAATCCATAATTAGATTATTGTCCCCCACTTTAATGAATTCTTGATCTCAAATAATTTATAAATACACTTCATACTCATTATCATGGTCATGTCATATAGCACTAGTCCGTAACCTCTTCAACATTGATATGAATCTTCTATAACTTCATGAATGATCTCAACATCATTAAACTCATGTGTGTTTACCCCGATGTATTTTAAGGCTAAATTACTGGGTGTTACAATTATTATTGTTTTCGAGCACGAATTGACGTTTTCTCCTTACCTATACTTGACTACATCAACTAGACTCTTGAACCAATTTTTCACAGTTCCACAACAAATAATATATACCATATGAAGTATAGTTTCACTTTAACCGCATTAAACGATGTTTTTCATCTACTTGGTGATACATGACTGAAAGAAATAATTCTCTTGATTATTTTCATTAATTGAAAGACTATTTATACAAGTTACATATTTTCGTAATAGGAGAATCATATTCCTATTCTACTCCTAAAACCTTATTCTATTTGGAGATGAACTACACAATTATGGTAAGAGTACAAGACTAATTAAGGTACACTACAACTATACAAAACCTTGTACAATAATGTTACAAAACTGTGTCCAATAATGCATCACTACCCGTGACCATCCAATACCAAATATACATAGGATATACACGTGTATAACGTGTATATCTCATGTATATTTGGTATATTTAACACACCCCCGTAGTCATAGCGGGTGGTCTTTGCACGCTGAGACTGTCCCTAAAATCTTCAAAAAAGACTGAGGGAAGACCCTTTGTAAAGATGTCTGCAATTTGATATCTTGACGGGACATGACAGACGCGTACCTGTCCCCGAGCAACCTTTTTGCGGACAAAATAAATATCCATCTCGATATGCTTAGTGCGTTGGTGATGAACTGGATTACCAGAAAGGTAGATGGCACTAATATTGTCGCAATACACTAAGGTTGCCTTTTGAATGGGACAATGAAGCTCCAAAAGTAAATTACGTAACCAACATGATTCTGAGACCACATTAGCTACCCCTTGATATTCGGCCTCGGCACTTGAGCCGGATAGATTCGACTGACGCTTTGCTGAACAGGAGACCAAGTTGTTGCCAAGAAACATACAATAACCCGATGTAGACCTTCTGGTGTCGGGACAGCCACCCCAATCGGCATCCGTATACGAGACAAGTATGGTCGTCGAGGAAGGATATAAATGAAACCCATAGTCAAGGGTACCCTGAATATACCGAATGATGCATTTGAGTGCATTCATGTGCTCAACTCTGGGATCATGCATGAACAAATACACCGGCTGCACAGCATACGTAATATCTGGGCGCGTAAAGGTAAGATACTGAAGGGCCCTGCAAGACTGCGACAGCGGGTCGGATCCTCGTAGGGAACTCCGGCCGCGGTACTAAGCTTGGGCTTTGTATCAACTGGAGTGGAAGTGAACTTAAATGATGACATCCCATCCCTCTCGATGATCTCAGTTGCATACTTCCGTTGAGACAAGAATAATCCATCGAAATGATGAGTGACGTCAATCCCCAAAAAGTAACTCAAGGGCCCTAAGTCTTTCATAGCAAACTCAGAGTTGAGCATGGTCATGATAGACTGGCGTAAGGCATCGAAAGAGGCAGTAAAAATGATATCATCCACATATAACAGAATGTAGGCCAAGGACGAACCACGATGGTAGATGAACAAGGAATTATCTGACCTATTATGAGTGAAACCAATAGTCGAAACATAGTCAGCAAACCTTGTATACCAGGCCCGTGGAGACTGCTTAAGCCCATATAAGGACTTATTCAACAAACATACATGATGAGGATGTTTGGGATCCCTGAATCTCAACGGCTGATGCATATAAACTGTTTCCTTGAGATCACCATGTATGAAAGCATTCTTTACATCTAACTGATGAATAGGCTATGCTTTCGAAAGAGCCAAGCTCAGTACAGTGCGAATGTCGGCTTGACCACCAGACTAAATTCCTCAACACAATCCACCCCAACCTACTGAGTCTTACCATCACTCACAAGCCGCGCCTTATGTCGTGCAAATGAACCATCTGAATTTTCCTTGTGAGCAAAAAGCTACATAGACCTAATAATATTAATACCAGAAGGACGTGGTACCAACTCCACTTCTTATTAACAATAAGAGCATTATATTTATCGGTCATAACAATTTTCCAATTCGGGTCATTGAGCGCAGACACAGGATTACGGGGTAATGGTGATTTAGGGACATTAAAATGTAAATTAAAATGTCTCTTTGGTTTAAAAATACCCCGTTGACTACGAGTGACTGGTCTATGACTCGGGGAAGACATGGACGGACTGTGGGAATTTTCTGGACTCGGAAAGGGCCGGTCAGCAGGCTGTGGGCCTGCTGGCCCTAATCTGGACTAGGAACTGGAACCTAACGCCGAGACTGGCCCAGATGCTGGATTGGGCTCGGTTACTGGGCCAGTTACAGAAATTGGGGCATAACCTGGCCCAATTCCAGAACTGGAAACTGAGGGTGGAGTCGGGACTGTAGACGCAGCGGGTAGTGGGCCCGCTAGCAGAGTTAGGGTGCAGGACATGTCCGACAAATGGTGAGTAATATACGGGGAGACACCATCATCCAAAAAATTATACACACTAAGCATGGAAGTATTAACTTTAGCAAATTGAAATTGAGTTTCATAAAAAATTACATGGCGATTAATGATGATTTTATTGGAGGATAAATCAAAGCATTTGTAAACACGATGATTAGACGGGAAACCCAGAAACACACATGGAGTAGACCAGGCCTGAAGTTTGTTAATTGTGGTGGATGAGAATAACGGATAAGACAAGCACCCAAAAACGTGAAGATGAGAATAAGAATGAGTCTTATTATATAAAATTTGAAGGGGGAAGAATATGTCAGACCTTTGGAAGAAATTATATTAAGGAGATATGTAGCCATTTGAAGAGCATGATGCCAAAAATATGGGGATATGGAAGTATGAATTAATAGAGTGCAGATGATGTTATTTATGGAACAAATTTTGCGTTCGGCTTTCCCATTTTGTGAAGACGTACGAGGACAAGATAAATGAAAATTGATCCCATTATTAGCACAGAATTCCCGAAACACCCCATTGTCATATTCTTTGCCATTATCACACTGAATATTTTTAATTTCTCATACGAATTGGGTTATAATGTATGCTCTAAATTTTAAGAAGACGGAAAAAAACTTGAGATTTTTTCGCTATCGGAAACGTCCATAAAAACTTAGAATAATCATAAAAAAGAGAACATAATATCGATGACCCAAAGAACTAAGTACAAGAGATGTCCATAAGTCGCTATGAATAATATCAAATGGCATTAAAGTATGAGAATTTGAGTCTACAAATGGCAACCTAACAATTATATCTAAAGAGCAAAACAGACAATTTGGAGTACTATTCGTACCCTTACATGAAATAAAATTATTTTTATGTAATGACGACAAAATAGAAGATCCCGGATGACCAAGACGAGCATGCCACAAGGAAGGAGCAAGGGCTGCAAACGCTGACGGCAAGGCTTGACTCGATGGATGAAAACCGGGTGTGATAGGATAAAGATCTCCCCTACTATCACACCTCATGAGAGGACTCCCCATCTTGAAATCCTTCACAAAGAAACCAAAAAGATCAAATTCAACAGAAACGGAATTATCAATGGTTAATTTCCGGACAAACACTATGTTTTTAATCAATTTGGGGGCGTGTTAAATATTTTTCAAGATAAGGGGTGGATTGGGGGAGACGACGTTTTATGATCATAACACTGAATTGGAATAGAGTTACCATTACCGACAATTATACCACGAGGGTTGCTCAAATTGGAATAAGATGAGAGTACCTTGATCGGATGTCATGTGTGCAGTCGCACCGGTGTCCATGTACCAATTCGGATCCGGTTACGTCAACCCAAGCATGTGGATAGCTGCCTCAATATCGGTGTGAGTAGGTGTGGGGCCCACTACCGAGAATGCTTGTGTGGGCCGAGGCCCAAGTAGTCCACCCTGCTGCCCCGACCTAGTGCTAAAACGAGAAGTAGTGGCCGGATTGTTGGGCCTGAAGTGGGGCTGTCCAACCCACTGCCCGTTGGAAGGTCTTGAAAAATAGGGGTTGTTGGGCCATGGCCCACTACCCCAACCCCACTGCCATGGGCCCCATGGCTAGGACCAATAGGGAGGTGGCCCACTGTTGACTGGACGGGGCCCACTACCGGATTGTTGTCCACCAGAACCACCATCGGAATCGCCATGTTTGCCCCCGCGATTTTTGCCATTATTCTTACAATTATTTTTGCCGCCACCATGAGCACGGTTTTGGCCCTAATTATCAACAAAAACTGAAGAATTTGTGAAGGACATCATCATGACTACAGGGCTTGCTTCGATAGTCGCATTCTTAGCCAAACCGGCTTCTTCCAAAGTAAGCATGGAGCGGGCTTGATAAAAGGTAGGAAGTGGATTGCTTTGACGAAGGAGAGTCCCAACGCCATTATAGGCCTCAGAAAGGCCGGTAATCAATTGTAGAACCAGATGATTATTTGTCACAAGTGCGCCAACGTTACGGAGTTGGTCTGCCAACTCCTTGAGTTTCTTGAAATATGCAGATACGTTTTGAAATTCTTTCATGCAAACTTGAGAGAATTCCTGCTCGAGTGTGACAACACGTGAATGTTGGTTATCTTGGAATATGTCACGCAATCTATTCCAGGTAGCCATAGCCGTAGTGTCCGGCTCAATGATCGTCTGTAAGAGGTCAACCGAAATAGTGGAATAAATCCACTGGAGAACGGTAGCATCAACAGTAATCCATAACTGTGGATCCTCCGCGGAAATAGGTGCAGCGGGAGGAATTATGTGATGGATGACTTGATGGGAGATAGCGTGAATTTTAAATAATTTCGCCCACATCGCATATTGGACGTTTTCCATCTCAAGAACAATAGAGATGTTGTTCTTGATGTTAGAAACCATGGCAGGATGAAAATTATTCTTAGACATAACGAAAGAACAAAGGGAGAGCAGGGAAAATTTGCGAAGAGTGGAGGTAAATAATATCACGAATTCCGGTGAAGGGGGACGAAAATCGGAGTCGGTTGTCGCCGAGAAAGGGCACAAAAACTGAGAGCAAAGGCGGAAGCAAGACCTAGTCTCTTGATACATGAAAGAAATAATTCCCTTGATTATTTTCATTAATTGAAAGACTATTTATACAAGTTACATATTTCCATAATAGGAGAATCCTATTCCTATTCTACTCCTAAAACCTTATTCTATTTGGAGATGAACTATACAATTATGGTAAGAGTACAAGACTAATTAAGGTACACTACAACTATACAAAACCTTGTACAATAATGTTACAAAACCGTGTCTAATAATGCATCACTACCCGTGACCATCCAATACCAAATATACATAGGATATACACGTGTATAACGTGTATATCTCATGTATATTTGGTATATTTAACAATGACCATTGCACCTTGTTCTTTTTGAACTATTAATGTTTTCAAAGATCAACTAGAATATATGAGGATTCTGTAAAACCTAGAACTTAGATACAATTCACGATGCTATTAAGGAACAAGATATAAGAACTCATTATTGTTGAAAACTACTTGTTTCAAGTAACAAAGATGGCAAAATTTTCACTTTCATGTGCTCTACAAGACCCTAATTTCTCCTACAATTCTCTATTTACTGATAACCCCACCCAAGTCTCATGATTTGGGCTACAGATTTCCTCAATTGCTTTTGCCTTTGAACCAATTTTGCAAGTCAATATTACTGCTAAAGTGAAAGAAGTTTTGGCCTTTGATTAGCCAAATAACTGAAATGATGAAAAGACAGTGGCGATAAAACAAACCGTAAGCTATTAGCAACAAGGAAAACCACAAAAGTTAGAATAACGCGTATAAAATTTTAGTGTAGTGTTTGGTTGCAAATTTAAGTATACTACAACTGATATCAGTATTATTTATAGACCCTATTCAATACTATTTTTATACATAGTTTTACTATGACATTAACAATATCAGTACTATTCTTATACTTAGTACTATTTAGATTTAATACGACAAACCAAAGAATCGATAAGAAATAATGCCAACAATACTAATATCAACATAACTTGTCTTCGAATCAAACACTGCCATATTCCTCTTCCTATTAAATATCACTCTAGAAGATCAGTAACGAAGACCCTAGATCAAACATAATCCTGGCAAGGGCTATGCCTCGAGTTATTGGAGGATTCACCTGCCATGATTTCCACGTCCCTGGCGCTCTTTATTCTTACTCTGTCTAGAGGCACGACACATCCCCTTAAAACACTACTTCCAAGGAGAAACAATTTCCAATGCCGTTTATTTTGTGTGTTGAAGACATCAAAATCTACTAGCAAATAACATTCTGGGAAAGATTGTTTCTTGTAAATAAGCCAAAAGGAAAAGGACAGAAAAGATCTCCAAGCAGACATGGTGTAACGATGTCCCTTAAATATGCAATGTATCTTTCTATATTTTACAAAAAAAAAGGAACGAAATTGAGCAGCACTTGTGAGAAATGTATAAAGTGGAATCTTACAAGTCATTACTTACACAATCGCCATTTATCTGAGTTTTTGCAACCTTCATTGTTATTCTTTCCTTGGCTGTTTTTTTTTTTTTTTTTTTGAAATGGGACAAACAAGGCTTTTATATAGATTTCAGTCTGAATACAGGAATCAAAGTTAGTAATCTCTGCATATTTGATTGTGGCATCCTTTGAATTGTATATCATCGAAGTTGATCCAAACCCAAGAAGAATTTTACGTTTATTTAACATGCATAAGTATTTGGAAAACCACAAGCCTCTTAAGATCACTGGGACATTTGATGGTACACATTTTTGCCCAAGATTCTTTAACCCATACTCCTTCATAACCCACACATCTATGCGAGTGGTATAGTACTTATAGAGTACGGAAAGATCATTTTCCAACACTCCTAGCCTCAACCTAAAATCTCCTTCAACACAAGCAGGTTGCTCTACCTTTCCCCATTTCTCATTAGCCATATCAACAGAAATGATACTCGGAGACCCCCGACCATTGTTCTCATGAAGACAATTAATAGCAGCCCAATGAAGCTTTCCATTTACGAACTTACAGTGATTACCAACTGGCAACCAATCAAGAAAATCATCCTTACTTTTCCAAGAATCACTACTTAGACTATATATTTTGACCTGGATATCATTCAAATTAACCGCTATTCTTGTAAATATAAAATATACCTACAACCTTATAATCGTCATGCAACTCATCATATGCAAAATCATATCTGACAATATTGTAACTCTTTAACCTAGGTCTAGAATCACACAATTTCTTGTACTTTCTAACTGTTGGATTCCTAAAAGCAATTCTTTTACCCCATTGGTAAGACAAATCAATCCATTGACAAAACCCACAATTCCGAGAGATTTGCAGCCATCTTTCATGGGACAATCCAAATCAGATGCCTCAATAACAGACTCATAAAGTAAAGACCTAATAGAACAATCCTTAAAATTGTTCTTAAGATTGTTCTTATGTTGGTAATAACTCAACATAAGCTTATGGTGGTTCTAATCCTCGTTAAAGCAAGCCAATATTTTGAAACACACGTGAGTTGCATGAGGGATTTCACAGGTAACTTTAAGAGAATTTCAGTTATGAGTTCTAGTGGAAGGGTAGAAATCATCAACCTTGAAGAACCTTGCATTGAGGTTGACAAAAATTGAGAACGGTTTTTGGGTTTGATCTGCCTTGGATGTTGACGGAAAGATTCGTCTCCCTTTGATTCCATTTGTGTTGGAAACAGTGCACTTTGCTATGGAAAAGGTTAGTTAGGGTGGCTCAAACGGTAACACCCGGTACTTTCGGGCGATGTGTTAAGCATCTAGACATATACAAATAAAGAGCTTAATATATAAAAGGATGCGGTCCCGAAATAATTTAGGACTTAATAGCGGGACAACAATAATCGACTAATTATCGAATTTAGTGGAAGACTAATTAAGTAAATAAGGATGTTAGACATATTTATTAGGGGGAATAACCTGAACACATGGGTCCCACCAATTGAATGTTGCGACTGTTAGTATCAATGATAAGGATTAAGATGTGTGGCTTAAGAGGGGGGCTGCCATGTGTACACATGTAAAGAGGACACTAATCCCTATTGTTATCTAATGAATGAAGGGGGCTGTCTATGTGTCGTGAGCATAGGAATGTTGGCAGCCACTACTTCACCCTTAAGAATTCATTTAACACAACAACGTTATTATATAAAGGCAGCAGCCATTTTGTTTCCATATTCAACAATCAATTTGAAGGAGTTCTTCTTAGCTTTGAGATTAACATAGTCTAACTTAAAAGCTCTCGACCAAACTCTTATGTCTTTGGGATAAATTCAAGATTTCAACTAGAATTTCAAGAACTTTAAATTGCAAGTTAAGGTTTTCTTCACTTATTGAGACTAACGTAAGGTCGGCTGGTTCGTCATACCCTTTTCGAAAGATAAACAATTGAGGTATGTTAAGGCAAAATCATTTCCTTCTTTTGGCATGTTCTATGTAACGAAACATAACCGTAATATTGTTTCATAAATTATTCTACTCTTGGTAGTTAAGGTTATTCCTGTTAGTTGTTCCTATGTTAAAAGCATGTCTAAATATGATCCCAAATCCTTATTGAGGTATGTGGGAAAGATGTTAAGATTCTCAATGTTAGCCGAAGGTACAAGGATATTGTGTCACTCGGATAAACTCAAAATGTTTTATTGTCATTCATGCATTTTTATTCATGTATTACCCTGGACCATATATTGGGGATGGGAAACGGGATACGCATGTAACATCTCGTACTTTCGGGTCATGATTTGAATCGCTAGGCGTATGTAAATAGACCCGAGCGTTGGAGGATTTTTTTTGGTCATACTCACGTATGCCAATAAAGAGCTTAATATATAAAAGGATGCGATCCCGAAATAATTTTGGACTTAACAAGTATGATGACGGGGATTGAAAATAATATTTTATGTGTACTGAAAGAGGTTATGAACTAGAGCTATATCACACGATTGTGATAATGAGTATATAAAGTGGAAATATTTAAACCATGGAGATCAATGAATTAGTTAATTCATAAGTGGATAGGTATTAAAGTGGATATCCACATGTGACTTAGCCAAATGGGTAGCAAAGTGAGTAATACAAGTTCATGGTCCTTTTAAAGACACATGGATATAAATGACTTTATCTTATTTTGGGAAACAAAGGGAGGGGAAGCCACGTTCTATTAGGAGTAGGAACTACAAGATATAGTTTAGCTAAAGATTTCATATGTTGAGAAATGGGGTAGCAACGTACAAGGCCATTTTCTCTCTTGAATTTGGCATTTAATCCTTAAGATAAATAAGCAGCAACAATGTTTTTCTCTTCATTATGTTGCGTGTTCTTGAAATTTTGGAGTATAATACATGGGTTCTTACTTGTATAAGATTAAGGTGTTGTACGGACTGCCTTATGGTGTTGTCAAGCAAATCAACGAAAGGTATATTAAGGCAAATCCTTCTTTCTTTTGGCTTGTTCCATGTAACGATACGTAACCATAATATTGTTCCATAAATGATTCTACTCTTAGTAGCTAAGGAATGTTCATGTTATTGATTCCTATGTGAAAAACATGTCTAAATATGTTCCTAAATCCTTATGAAGTTATGTGGAAAAGATGTTTGTAACACTCCGTACTTTCGGGTGATGGTTTGAGCACATAAACACGGGAAAGTAGACCCGGGCCTCGAGAAATTTATGTTGTATTTACGTATGCTAATAAAGAGTTTAGCATATAAAAGGATAAAACCCTGAAATAATTTTGGTCGTAACAAGTATGACGAGGGGGATTAATAATAATAGTTATATATCCCCAAAGAGGTTATGGACTAGTGTTACATTATTAAATTATGAAGTTGAGTATATGAAGGATTTTATAAGTCATCAAGATTTAAGTGAAGCGGTATCAAGAAATTAATTGTGTGTGTAATTGATTAATTGTGGGATTGATTAATTTTTTAAAATGGGGACAATAGTTAGTGGGACATTACGTGTAGCATTATAACACACTGTTTGAGTGACTAGACTAAATAAGCAATCAGTGACAGCTTCACAAGTCTCCAAACATTCACCCTTAGCTATCAAATACCTTAATCTCTTTAAGCTTCTGTAGAAATCTCTTCTTGGAGAAAGAATTTTCACACTTCTATCAAAAGGAGTAAATCTCAATTGGTAAGCTATATGGAAATTCTCAACCAAATTAAGAGATTTTCCCATAAGCTTTTGCTCACCCAAAAAGGGGGGAAATTCATGGCATTTTGGACCTTAGCTCCGGCAAAATCGAGTCCTTGAACAAGCTTGAATACTCAGAAATCAAGCCGAGACCTGGAGTTCGAGTAGGTTCTAGCTCAAGTTGATTTTTGGGTCATGTTTCATCTTGTCGTAATCCGATTTGGGTGAAAGGTTGTCCGGCGATGCTCATCGTAGCCTAAAAGAGGTAATGCTTCTTGTTCCTAAGTTTATACAAGTTATAGAGCATGATTCTTGCCACTAGATTCTCAGGTGATTATCGGAAATGCTAAGTTTAGTTGGATATTGTTGGGGCTGCCTATATGAAGTTGGAGGTTGCATATGAAGTTGCTGGATGGTTATAGATATTGGAGTAGTTAAGGAAGGCTGATTATGTTGCTGCATGTATAGGTTTTCATATAGAAGAGACATAGATTCCACACGTATAAGGTGTTCGATAGAATGTCTCAATGAATTTATTTAATAACATATTGGTCCGATTATGATTTAAATCATCCGTATGATAATCATTCATAGAGCTTACAAAGACCCACAGAACTTAGATAACTTCAATAACCAGGTATGCAAGGCTCTTTCTTTCTTTTGGCATGTACTATATACGAAACAAAAACATCATGTTGTTCTATAAATTATTTTACTCCTAGAAGTTAAGAATATTCATATTATTGAGTCCTATGTTGAAAGCATGTCTAAATATTTTCCGAAGTCCTTATTGAAACATATGGAAAAGATGTTGATATTCACAGTGTTAGTCGAAGGTACAAGGATATTATGTCACTCATGATGTTTTATTGTCATTCATGCATTTTCATTTGCATTATATTCATATATTACCCTTGACCCACTTGTGCTATGCACACTATTATATGGTAAATATGATATGATATATAGGGGATATAGGGAAAGGGAAAGGTGTTATATACGCACACCACCTGCAGCTGGTATAGACTATCATGAAAGAGCCCGAAGAGGCTAATATTGATGCCCTTGTATGGCCAATACGATATAACCTGATGTCCACAGAGGCGGTTATGGACAAAAAGATGTCCTTGTGTGGCCAATATTTATATGTAAACCGCATTTTCATCGTGCATAACATTTAGGCATATGTATTAGGTCCCTCAGAGTCATTTACTGTTGGTCAACTATTTCTGTTTTAATTTATTGTTATATCACTGTTATGCTATTGTTCATTTCTGACATACTCAGTACATCAGTAGTACTGCCGTCCCTTTTATCGGGGGAAGCTGCATTTCATGCTCGCAGGTTCAGTTAAAGACGGTGATGATTTGCGCTAGTAGGTTGCTGGTTCAGCTGGTATTGGAGCACTCTATTTGTTTCAGAGTTGCAGTCTGGTCGTGGTATGTTATTTTGCATATGCACTTGGGTATGGTAGGACCCTGTCCCGCCCTTATGATGTTATGTATTCTTTAGACGCTTGTAGACAGGTGTCCTATGTATAGTTGTCATGTATGGCCTTATCGGCGTTGGTATGTATATATATAAGTTGGGGCTTTCTGGTTAAAACTCTATATAGTATTTTTTTGGCTTAGTCCGTATTTAAATATGATTAGGTATGGAGTGTATGGTTAGTGGTGCCTGACAAGTAGGATCCGGGTGCCCGTTGTGGCCCTCCGGTTTCGGTCGTGACAAACTTGGTATCAAAGTAGGTCTGTCTTAGGGATGTCTACAAGCCGTGTCTGGTAAAGTCTTGTTTATGGGTGTGTAGCGCACCACACTTAGAAGCAGGAGGCTACAGGGCATTTAGAGTTGTTTCCATTCTTTCATAGTCTAGATCGTCCGATAGAGCTGAGTCGTAAGAACATTTATTCCTAACCATATTTTCTCATTTGAAACTGCAGCAATGTCTACGATGAGAAAGACCTCGAGTAGTAAGAGTGCAGGTATTGTTGCAAGGGAAAATATTAGACAAATACCACCCGCTGGTATGAGTCAGAGGGTTATGGAAGTTGAAAAAAGAGATGTGATACACCATAGACTCAGACCCTTCAGAGATCATGGAATCTATTGAGGAGGATCCATTCGAAGATCCGTATGAGTCACCCGCTCGAACACTCGATTCTTCCAACAGAAGATGGGGTGAGGGGGGTTTCGGCCTCACCAAGGGCTTTAGTTTTAGTATCGGGCCCCGTTGATCATGGTGTAAGTGGGGCAGCACAGGTATGGACACAACCGAGTTCCCCTCAGATACAATTCCGTGACCGAGTATTCATTTCACTTACTAACCCCGACTCTTCTGAGATTCCAGATTGTCCAGAATCTTGGGGGGTCCGTTAATCAGTGCTTGCCGGTCTATGTTATGGGATACACGCTAGAGGAATAAAAGAGACAGGCCAGGAAAAGGCGAGTGGTTAGTAAAGATAAGAGGGTTCCACTTTAAAGTGTGTCTGATCGAGGCTCATATATAAGACCAAGATAGGATTGTGCAGATACACCAACAAGATCATAACGCTGACTTAGCACCTATCCTAATAATCGTTAAGGTCTTTAAATTAGTTACCTTTAAATAAATCATGTATTATGTTTAACCGGTACATGGTTATATGTTTGGATTAATCGAAGAGATGTATGTATTTTGTATGTGGATTGATAAGATTGTTGTACAGTTTAGTGTGGGGATATGAATCTATATGAACATACTTATTAGGATCATGAAGTGTGTGATTAGCATGTGGTTTTAGTTAAGTCATGAAATGACTTTAAATATGTTTTATATGCATAGCTAGGCAATAATAACCTTATTCAAACTGATTTAAGAGTGATTAATGTCTATTGAGGATGATTTCGACTTAATATAGATCTAACCTGAGGTTGGGGGTAATCTATAACTTATTGGTTACAGTAAAAAGACTTGTGTAGCTCCTATTACTTTTTTTCCACATGATTACCATAGTAATATTAGCTTAGCCTAGAGAGTATGTTGGCTTACTGTTTTTAGTCCTTCCATGTGGTATTTAATGATTTGAAGTAATATATCCTAAATGTGATTTCCCAATGACATGTTTAGCTTCAAATTTGATCCCATGATATCCTGTCCTTGCTATTAATACTTTGTTACCTTCTATGAATGCATATTGTGGTGTAAACTGCCTAGTTGTTTCCTGCACTAGTGCATTGTGCCCAAAATCACCCTAAGTTTGTTTAGGCTTGAATCTTATAGGTTGTATATCTATTTTACCATCTTTGTAGTCTGGAATAGATGACTAATTGTTTTGAACTACAAGTGATAAGCATGTTGAGTTTATATAAGTCATTCATGTCTCTCTTATGACTCCTACTGCCAATTTAAGTTAGGCAACCATTTGTATGCTCTAAATGTTACTCTTGTCCCATTCATATGTGCATTTCTGGTGTGCTGGTATGTGTATATTTGCCTCAGTGTCATATATGGTTGTGATATGTCCTTATTCTGTGATCTGGATATGGGTAAAAGACATGTTCACATTTTAGTCTAAGTTAAGAACATTAATTTTCCAGGACTAAAAATAATGGACATCTGAGTCAGGGTACCATGTTAAACATCATGTCTACCTATTGTTATATGTTCAGTCTAAAAAAATATTTTTGGAATCTTATCACCTAGTTTAATATCTCTTTGAATGAAGTCTACAACCTGGGAAGTTGTATGTTATATAGTGTTTTGATAACCAGTTCCTGGATAGTATATGTTTGAACTGCTTCCATGCTAAATTGAAAATGATAAGTTACATATTAAAAGGTTGTGCTAAGTACTCTAATATGCATATGCCTAGGTAGAAGCTAAGTTGGATCATATTTGTTAATCTAAATAGGATAGTGTAGCTAAGATCTTGAGCCTGAAAGGTCTGGTTGGATCATCTTAGTATTACATGTTGTCTTTAAGGTTGTAAAAAGTCAGGTTGAATCTGGAGATGCATATTCTTTATTGCTATGACTGACTAGATTCCTAACATGTGTGTTTTGTGCCAAAAAAATGACCTGCTTAGTTTTGATATGAGATATTACATGTTTTGGGATCTGTTTGATCCATATTATAGCTTGTACTGTCTACATGGCTTAGCCTAGGTCAAATAGAGATATAAATGATATTGTTATACTATTCCCAGTTTTGACATATGAGTATATGAGTTTGTATGCTACCCTTCCTTACATTCCCTTGGTCATAAATGTATATGTATTTATTTGGAGTCATGTATGATCATATGTTGAACGTATTTGAGTCTACCTACATCTGGTTTAGGATCAACAGTTGATAGTCTTAGGTTAAATCACTTTGCATACCAATTCAGACCCTGTCATGCTCCCTTAAGTTCTGTTTGTGCATTCTAGAACCACATGCCTAGGATAAAATATTATGCATCCATGTCTGCTTAAGTTGTGATTTGAAATCAGTTGAACCACCTATATACTGTCTAGTATCCATGACCTTTTCCTAGGCTAGAATGATACCTGCTCCCTTAGCTTTATTTTTCTTTTTAAGTGACATTAACTCCAAATTGAGTTAGAATATGAGTAATTTATTTGGATGGATATATGAGTTTGTGTTAAAGTGCTTTGTTTATTGTAAGATGCTACCAAGGTTAACTGTCCAAAGACCTTAGCATGATCTTTTACATACACATGTTGAAATTTGTTGTGTCCTTGTGGTTTCTTGATTTGTGTCTCCTTGTGTTAAGATTAAGTTGTCTAACTGAGTACTTGGTTAAGATAATATCCTGCATCTATTGCATATGCTTATAGTTATGTGGTGCCTAACTAGCTAGTGAATATTTGGGCTGAATTTGTGTTAATTGGAAGAGATGCATGTTTACTTACCACTGTGTGTGCCAAGTTGTTTGATATGTAGTTGTTGGGTCAAACAAAAAATTGACCTACATGACTCTTTATCTTGTGTAACTGCTATCTCCTAGTGTCATATGTTAATAAAATGCCTTGATATACACTATAGTGTATACATGACTATATCAACCCTGATGTGCTAAGTTCAAATCATGTTCTCCTATGACTTTGTGTCTGCTTTAGACTATGTGATGATTTTAAGTTCTAAATTGTCATGACCAAGGCTATGTTCCTCTCTGTCCTAGGTCCTAGTTGACACACTAAATACCACGAGCTACTGTATTTCTGTCCAAATGAGTGGTGAACATTAAGACTTTACTTTGCTGCTATACTTTGAACTTCTGTCTCTCAAGGAAAGCCACTATTTTGGATGAGAAAATGGCATCCTAGAAAGATAGTTACTGCCACAGTAATGAGAGCAATTTCTGAATATTCTAATGTTCACTTTGAGATTAAGATTTGAGGAAAAGTATTGGGGTTTGAAACTGTTTCCATTAGCTGCTACATTTTGTTGTTGGCACTATTACATTGAGTTGGTTGCTGCATATATTTGTTATCTTCTGAGGCATTTAGCTACCCTGCTTGCTGTTATTATGGTTGTTGTTTGATGTCACTTGTTATCACTATTTGGCTGTTGTGTTTGCTGCATTTTAGCTTAAACCAGTGCCATGATTATTTGCACAATATTTCCCTCATTTGAAAAATGATCATCTGAAATGGTTCAAACACTAGTTGTGAGACTGTGAAGTTAGAGGGAACCTGGGAACTTGATCTGAATTAGTCATGGGATAATAAAATAGTTGAACCATGATTAATTGCACTGATTTGTTATAGTTTTAATAACTATGATGCGTATAGGACTTTAAACTAGATGTTAGGACCCTCCATCTTCTTTGCCTGCTGTTTGAATATGAAGAATGCATAAGATATACTACCGACCTTGGCAAGAGTCCATCAACCTATTAACTTTCTATCTAATCAATTAGCTAAGTGAAGATTGTTTCACACAAGGTTACTGAATACTAGAATTGGAAGGTGTCACTATGTGTTTATTTCATTTTGTATGTGAAGTTGTACATGTAATTGGCCTGAACTTGAGTCTATTCTTTGGAAGTGGTCATAGATTGCTATGTATCTTCTCACTGTTTTCAATGATAAATCTGAATTAATCCATGAGGGTCTAATCCCCTATTTTGGTGAATTGGAGTGACAATAATACCATAGAAGACCACCGAGTACTGCGGATATTTCAAAAGTTTCTTTAGTTGCCTAGAACTTGTTCAAATTAGTTAGGTTGTCCCTTTGTTATCATGACTGGTTGGACTATAAACATATAGTCTATTTGATATTTCCTCCCTTCCTTTTGCTGAACTGGATCATCTGTGTGTTCATTTTATTGTGACAAGAATTAGATATTTCACACCAACATTCGAGGATGAATACTTCTAAGGGGGAGAGGATGTAACACCCCGTACTTTCGGGTGATGGTTTGAGCACATAAACATGGGAAAGTAGACCCAGGCCTCGGGAAATTTATGTTGTATTTACGTATGCTAATAAAGAGTTTAGCATATAAAAGGATAAAACCCTGAAATAATTTTTGACGTAACAAGTATGACGACGAGGATTAATAATAATAATTATATATCTCCAAAGAGGTTATGGACTAGTGTCATATTATTAAATTATGACATTGGGTATATGAAGGATTTTATAAGTCATCAAGATTTAAATGAAGCGGGGTCAAGAAATTAATTATGTGTGTAATTGATTAACTGTGGGATTGATTAATTTTTTTAAATGGGGACAATAGTTGATTAACGTGTAGCATTTTAACACACTATTTGAGTGACTAACCTAAATAAGCGATCAATGGCAGCTTCACAAGTCTCCAAACATTCACCCTTAGCCATCAAATACCTTCATCTCTTTAAGCTTCTGTAGAAATCTATTATTGGAGAAAGAATTTTCACACTTCAATCAGAAGGAGTAAATCTCAATTGGTAAGCTCTCTGGAAATTCTCGGCCAAATTAAGGGATTTTTCGTAAGATTTTGGTCACCCAAAAATGGGGAAATTTCATGGCATTTTGGACCTTAGCTACAGTGAAATCGAGTCCTTGAACAAGTTTGAACACTCAGAAATCATGCCGAGACCTGGAGTTCGAGTAGGTTCTAGCTCAAGTCGATTTTTGGGTCATATTTCTGCTTGTCATAATCCGATTTGGGTGAAAGGTTGTTCGGCGATGCTCGTCGTAGCCTAAAAGAGGTAATGCTTCTTGTTCCTAAGTTTATACAAGTTATACAACATGATTCTTGCCACTAGATTCTTAGGTGATTATCGAAAATGCTAAGTTTGGTTGGATATTGTTGGGGCTGCCTATATGAAGTTGGAGGTTGCATATGAAGTTGCTGGATGGTTATAGATATTGTAGCAGTTAAGGGGGAGGGTTAGAAAGGCTGGTTATGTTGCTGCATGTACATGTTTCCATATAGAATAGACATAGATTCCACACGTATAAGGTGTTCGATAGAATATCTCAATGAATTTATTTAATAACATATTGGTCCGATTATGATTAAATCATCCGTATGATGTAGATAATCATTCATAGAGCTTACAAAGACCCGCAGAACTTAGATAACTTCAATAACCCAGTATGCAATGCTCTTTCTTTCTTTTGACATGTTCTATGTACGAAACAGAAACATCATGTTGTTCCATAAATTATTCTACTCCTAGAAATTAAGAATATTCATATTATTGAGTCCTATGATGAAAGCATGTCTAAATATGTTCCTAAGTCCTTATTGAGACATATGAAAAATATGTTGATATTCACAGTGTTAGCCGAAGGTGCAAGAATATTATGTCACTCAGGATGTTTTATTGTCATTCATGCATTTTCATTTGCATTATATTCATATATTACCTTGGATATGGGGAAATATGATATACACACTACTATATGGTAAATATGATATGATATGTAGGGGATATGGGGAAAGGAAAAGGCGTTATATACGCACACCACCTGCAGCTTGTACAAACTTTCACGAAAGAGCCCGAAGAGTCCAATATTGATGCCATTGTGTGGCCAATACGATACAACCCGATGCCCACAAGGGCGGTTATGGACAAGAAGATGCCCTTGTGTGGCCAATATTTATAGGTAAACCACATTTTCATCGTGAATAACATTTAGGCATATGTATTAGGTCCCTCAGAGGCATTTACTGTTGGTCAGCTGTTTCTGTTTCAGTTTATTGTTATATCCCTGTTATGCTATTGTTCATTTCTGACATACTCAGTACATCAGTCGTACTAACGTCCCTTTTTCAGGGGATGCTGCATTTCATGCCCGCATGTTCAGTTAAAGAGGGTGACGGTTCGCGCAAGTAGGTTGCTGGTTTAGTTGGTATTGGAGCACTCTACTTGTTTCATATTGCAGTCTGGTCATGGTATGTTATTTTGCATATGCACTTGGGTATGGTAGGACCCTGTCCCGCCCTTGTGATGTTATGTATTCTTTAGAGGCTTGTAGACAGGTGTCCTGTGTATAGTTGTTATGTATGGCCTTGTCGGCCTTGGTATGTATATATATAAGTTGGGGCTTTTCGGTTAAAACTTTATATAGTTTTTTTTGGCTTAATCCGTATTTAAATATGATTACGTATGAAGTGTATGGTTTGTAATGCTTGGCAGGTAGCGTGTGGATGCCCATCACGGCCCTCCGGTTTGGGTCGTGACAATGTTAATATTCCTAATGTTAGCCGAAGGTACATGTTAATATTCCCAATGTTAGCCGAAGGTACAAGGATATTATGTTATCCGATAAGTTTAGAATGTTTCATTGTCATTCATGCATTTTTCGTTTGCATTATATTCATGTATTAACCTGGACCCACATGTGTTATATACACTACTATATGGTATCAATATATATATGTAGAGGATGGGGAAAAGGGAATGACCTTATATACGCGTCACCACCTGCAGTTGGTATAGACTATCACAAAAGGAAGATGCCCAATGAGGCCAATATGATAATGATTATGCTCACAGAGGCCGAAATGAAATGATGCCCACAGAGGCTGTTATGGGAAGGAATATTCCCTTGTGAGACCAATATATATATATGTATACCGCATTTGCATTGTGCACGACATTTAGGCATATTGCGACCCTCAGAGGCATTTATTGATATCAGCCGTTTCTGTTGGATGTTGGTGTTGTCGGCTATTTCTATCAGCTGTCTTTGTTGACTGTTTCTGTTTTACATTTTTATGTATCTCTGCTATGTTATTTCTTATGCTTAACATACTCAGTACATTAGTCGTACTGACGTCCCTTTATCGGGGGATGCTGTATTTCATGCCCGCAGACTCAGGTAGACAGTGGGACGGTTCACGTTAGTAGGTTCCTGGTTCAGCTGACGTTGGAGCACTCTATTTATTCCAGAGTTGCAGTCTAGTCTCGGTATGATATTTTGCATATGCATATAGGTATGGCTGGGCCCTGTCCCATTCTTGTGATGTCATGTACTCTTTAGAGGCTTGTAGACAGATGTCCTGTATATAATAGTTGTGTATGGCCCTGTCGGTTGTGATGTATGTGTCCGTCGAATGGTTTGGTAACAGCCCTTGTGGCCATGATTGGTTTTGGTTAGCTGGTAAGTATGTGAAGAGTGGTGCTCGACAGGTAAGGTCCGGGTGCCAGTTATGGCGCTCTAGTTTGGGTCGTCACAAACTTGGTATCAGAGCATGTCTGTCCTAGGGAGTCTACAAGCCATGTCTAGTAGAGTCTTGTTTATAGGTGTGTAGCGCGCCACACTTATAAACAGTAGGATGTAAGTCATTTAGAGATAGTTTCCATTCTTTCATATCATAGATCGTGCAGTATAGCTGAGTCTTAAGAATTCGAGTTTAACTCATTCCTTATACTATTTCAGCAACGACGGTTACCAAAAAGAATTCGGTTAGTTTATATTCGTCGCTCGTAAATGAGTGAATTCTACCATACGATTGATAGGCTAGAACAGAAATATTATGTTAAAGATTTTTGAGATTGTGAGGAATTGTCTCACTCATACACAGAAGAGATAATGCAAGTTTGGAAAGAGAAATGTTTGCTTTGGGATACAAAAAAAAGGAGTAAGTAAAGGAAGTAATAAGCATCGGAATGCAGAATATTGTATGTATTCTCTCTGTAGACCTTATCATGTTTATGATCACAACAATGCCTTCTTCCAGTAGGGTTATGATTAGCAGGGAGATTGAAGTTGGATTGAGTGGAAATACGAGTAGTATTCTCTCTATTGGGACAGGTCCGTCGGAGGATATGAGTAAGTTGATTTCCCAAGCACAACTTCATCCTAGAGTGTTTGATTGAGATAGGCCCTGGAGGGGTCAGGGAATTTATTAGTCAGGGATCGCTGATATTTAAAGGGTTCAAAGATGCCGATATCTCATGGTCAAAGTTGTAAAGGTTCAGTGAGACCACCCCGACCATCTTGTAGTCAATGTGGTCGAGTGCATGCCGGATTATGCCGCAAAGGTACATGGGGGTTGGTTTAGGGTGTCAGCTATGACCACAACATTCCAAAGTGTCCTACGTTGATGCGCAAAGGTAATGATAAGATTATTACGAGTTGTACAGTTGAAAACATCATAGGAAGGTTTAGTAGGTTATGAAAATCTACATGTTTTACAGTGACTCATGCTGATTAAAATGTAAGAATATGTTATGTACGTGCGACCTACATTATAATGTCTTACCCATAATAGATTGGGAATTGTCTCGGGGTATTATTACGAGAATTGATTGCCATAATAGAATCGTGTGAGAGGTGGCCACCAGTAAATTTAAGAATATCACGTAAAGTGACGTACCCAGGATAGTGAGCCCAAGTCATAGATAAGGATCGTGTTATCCACGGTAGTGGAAAGGGACATAAGCCTCTCGTCCGTGCGTAAAGGACATACCGCAAATTACACGTATCAATGTTGGTAAGCTAAGACATGATATAGGTATTGAACTAGTAAGGTCTTCAGCTTCATTGTGCAGATGTTAGAATTCTAAATAACCTTTGCATATCAATAGGGGCAATTGAGGGCGAGAACTATGGAACAATCGAAGAATGGTTGTAAGATATATGAAAACAGTTAATAAGTATGAATGAAATGGTATGATCAAGTATCAAAGCAAAAATATTTTTCGTTTAATGACGAGTAGAATGAAAGATTATGACAAGAAGGATAAAGGTGAATGAGATTATAGTTATGCAGGTTTCACAAAGATATGATTATTACAGAACAGCGTAAGGACCAATGGTAGATGAGGGACAGTAAGAACTCTTCGGCCAAAGGTGACGAACCTCTGATGTTCGGAAAGATAGTACGAGAAAATACTTTGAGATAAGAGACCCCCCAAAGCAACTTGAAATGAAAATGTAAAGGTAAGACGAATGAACATTCGGTCGATGGGAGATATAATAATGATAAGATAAGAAAGTTTGACAAGTCACTGGATCATGTAACACCGTGGATTGGATCTAAACATACGAAGCATCGGTTCCACAACATATGCAGTCATACATCTCAGAAAGTATGTAAACGGAAGTAACAGTGAGTAGAGTTCGAGATTAGCACCTAAATATGTGAAAAGAGGCCAATGACGCCTATGGATACAAGGTAGACATTAAAGATAAATTTCAAGAGATAATGTCATTATAATGAAGATAAAATATCAGGTAAATACAGATGTCTACGAACATTTTTTAACTGACCAAATGTTCTATGAGATAGATAAAGTAATGGGTCTACACCTTAACGAGATCAAGGAAATCTCTTTCCAAAGCGCCATTGACATAAAGTCTTATCCATGAGGGAAGTAAAGGAATTTGAATCTAAGTAGAATGACCATTCTTGGATATAGTAGGCCAATATCATGCAATGCAAATTCTTCAAAATATTCCACGTATTGAATGAGGGAATCAGTTAACAACTCATCCTTTAAGGGGTTGTAACGCCAAGGATTGGAATCAGCAGCAATGTTTGAGGGTACGTATGCATACCAGAATATTTAGAATTAAGAAGAGTACGACAAGTAAGAAAATGAGTGAACAAGTGTAAAAAAAATAAAGAAAGAAAGTTGTTTATAATTACAAGTAGTGAGAAAGTACAGATTCCTTTCAGCCCATGAATGAGAGTTAACTGCGATGATTCGCACACTTCAGATTCGATGACATTGTCCATAAAATATTCATGATTGAAATATTACAAATATAAGAGTTTTCAGCACACCAGTTAGTAAACAAATCTAAGTTGACAGTAGAATCATCCACCCACAAGCGGCTTGACTAATGTGAGGACGAAGGAATGAAGTTGACCTGAGGGAACGCATCATTTAGCTAAGTGGGAGTACGATTGGAGGATTCAAATAGTGATAGCCCTACGACTCAGAATAAAGCAGGGCCATCCCTCATACTAGAAAAGAAAAAAAAAGCGTCATGATGAAGATCCTATTTTTTTTAGAGAATACCGGGATGGATATTTGAAAAAGAGGACTGCAACCTTTGAGTATAATTGGAGAAGGACCGTAGGTGGAATTTCCATTTGAGTGTTTCCAATATAGCAGGTTTACGAGACAAGATTACGACGGAGGTCCATTGCTCACGATATTCCATTCACCCTGGATCTACTAAGATATATCATTGATCTCAAAGGTATGTATTGGTGGAACGACATGAGGAGGAACATTACAGAGTTGCTAGTTCAGTGTCTTAATTATCAGTAAGTAAAAGTAGAGCACCAAAAGGACGGCGTCTTGACTCAGAACATTAAGGTTCCGATGTGGAATTGAGAAATGATTAATATGGATTTCATTATGGGTTTACCTCGCTCTTATCATAAGTTTGATTCTATTTGGGTAATTATTGATAGACTGACCAAATCAGCTCAATTCATGATGGTCAAAACTAACTACATAGCTGAGGACTACGCAAGTTGTATGCTAATGAGATTTTTCGCCTTCATGGTATGCCTAGTTAATTATATCCGACGGAGGTGCATCTTTTACAGCTAACTTTTGGGGATCATTTCAAAAAGGTTTAGGCACCCAAGTTAATCTTAGCACAACTTTCCACTCTCAGACAGACGGGCAGGCCGAGCATACGATTCAGACGCTAGAGGACATGCTACGAGCTTGCGTATTGGACTTTAAGGGAAGTTGGGAAGATCATTCACCCCTTATTGAATTTGCATACAATAACAGTTATCATGCTAGCATTAAAATAGCCTCATACACGGCTTTGTGTGGATGGAAATGTAGACCTTCCATCGAATGGTTTGAAGTAGGTGAATCAAAATTATTTGGGCCTGACGTAGTGCACCAAGCCATATAAAAGGAAAAGCTTATCTAAGAATGGGTTTTAACCGCCCAGAGTCATCAGAAGTCATATTCAGATGTGCGACGGTGGGATCTAGAGTTCTAAGTAGATGATTGGGTCTTCTCGAAGATTTCTCTTATGAAGAGTGTAATGATATTTGAAAAAAAAAGGGAAAGCTCAATCCCAGTTACATTGGGACATATCCCATAATTCGACAAATTGGTTAAGTGGCTTACGAATTGGACTTGTCTTCGAAGTTAGAGTTTGTTCATCCGGTTTTCCATGATTCTATATTGAGAGCGTGTATTGTAGATCCTTCTCGGATTGTACCGATTGACGATGTGAATGTTATAGAGGACCTATCAGATGAAGAGGTTCCTATTGCTATCTTAGATTGACAAGTACGCAAGTTGAGAACTAAAGAAATAGTCTCTGTGAAGGTATTATGGCAAAATAAGAATGTAGGAGAGATGACGTGAGAGGCGGAAGAGGAGATGAAACATAAATATCCTTACTTATTTCAGACCAACGCCGACAAATATTATATTATATGGCATGTGAAGCGATGGATGCGTTTTCTGATTATGTGATGGGAATTAGATATGTCACCCCAACATTCGTGGATAAATGTTTCAAAGGGGGGAAGAATGTAACATCCCGTACTTTTGGGCCATGATTTGAATAGCTAGGCATATGTAAATAGACCCTGGCATTGGAGGATGTTTTTTGGCCATACTCACATATGCCAATAAAGAGCTTAATATATAAAAGGATGCGGTCCCGAAATAATTTTGGACTTAACAAGTATGATGACGGGGATTGAAAATAATATTTTGTGTACTGAAAGAGGTTATGGACTAGAGTTATATCACACAATTGTGATAATGAGTATATAAAGTGGGAATATTTAAACTATAGAGATCATGAATTAGTTAATTCATTAGTGGATAGGTATTAAAGTGGATATCCACGTGTGACTTTTCCAAATGGGTAGCAAAGTGAGTAATATAAGTTCATGGTCCTTTTAATGACACATGGATATAAATGGCTTTATCTTATTTTGGGAAACAAAGGGAGGGGCAGCCACGTTCTATAAGAGTAGGAACTGAAAGATATAATTTAGCTAAAGATTTCATATGTTGAGAAATGGGGCAGCAACATACAAGGCCATTTTCTCTCTTGAATTTGGCATTTAATCCTAAAGATAAATAAGAAGCAACAACATTTTGCTCTTCATTATGTCGCATGTTCTTGAAATTTCAGAGTATAATACATGG
Source organism: Anisodus acutangulus (assembly GCA_029783415.1). NCBI lineage: Eukaryota > Viridiplantae > Streptophyta > Magnoliopsida > Solanales > Solanaceae > Anisodus > Anisodus acutangulus. Next base: position 11,548,687 of record CM056509.1, read on the forward strand.
ATTCTTACTTGTATAAAATTAAGGTGTTGTACAGACTGTTTTGTGGTGTTGTCAAGCAAATCGATGAAAAGTATGTTAAGGCAAATCCTTCTTTCTTTTGGCATGTTCCATGTAACAAAACGTAACCATAATATTGTTCCATAAATGATTATACTCTTAGTAGCTAAGGAATGTTCATTTTATTGATTCCTATGTGAAAAACATGTCTAAATATGTTCCTAAATTCTTGTGAGGGTATATGGGAAAGATGTTAATATTCCCAATGTTAGCCGAATGTACATATTAATATTCCCAATGTTAGCCGAAGGTACAAGGATATTATGTTATCCAATAAGTTCAGAATGTTTCATTGTCATTCACGCATTTTCATTTGCATTATATTCATGTATTACGCTGGACCAACATGTGTTATATACACTACTATACGATATCAATATATATATATGTTGGGGATGGGAAAAAGGGAATGGCATTATATACGCGTCACCACCTGCAGCTGGTACATACTATCACGAAAAAGAAGATGCCCAATGAGGCCAATATGATAATGATTATTCCCACAGAGGCCGAAATAAAATGATGCCCGCGGAGACTGTTATGGGAAGGAAGATGCCCTTGTGAGGCCAATATATATATGTATACCGCATTTTCATTGTGCATGACATTTAGGCATATTAGGACCCTCAGAGGCATTTATTACTGTCAGCCATTTCTGTCGGTTGTTGGTGTTGTCGGCTGTTTCTATCAGCTGTCTTTGTCTACTGTTTCTATTTCAGGTTGTTATGTATCTCTTCTATGTTATTTCTTATACTTGACATACTCTGTATATCATTCGTACTGACGTCCCTTTTGTCGGGGGATGCTGCATTTCATGTCCGCAGGCTCAGGTAGACAGTAGGACGGTTTGCGCTAGTAGGTTGCTGGTTCAGCTGACGTTAGAGCACTCTATTTGTTCCAGAGTTGCAGTCTAGTCTTTGTATGATATTTTTCATATGCATATGGGTATGGCGGGGCCCTATCCCATCCTTTTGATATTATGTACTCTTTAGAGTCTTGTAGATAGTTGTCCTGTGTATAGTAATTATGTATGGCCTTGTCGGCTGTGATGTATGTGTCAGCTGAATGGTTTAGTAACAGCCCTGGAGGCCATGATTGGTTTTGGTTAGCTGGTAAGTATGTGAAGAGCGGTACTCGGCAGGTAAGGTCCAGGTGCCCGTCAAGGCCCTCCGGTTTGGGTCGTTACAACGTAGACCACCTGATCAGCTAGGATATGATGATGATTATGCCCATAGAGGATGATATGATATGATGTCTACAAAGGCTGTTATGGGAAGAACGATGCCCAATGAGGCCAATGGCGTTATATACGCATATATATATGTATACCACATTATGCATGACATTTAGGCATATTATGGCCCTCAGAGGCATTTACTACTAGTCGGCTGTTTCTATCGGCTATTTCTATCGACTGTTCCTGTCAGTTGTTGATGTCGGTTATATCTATTTCAGTTTACTTTTGTATCTCTGTTATGCTATTTCTCATGCCTGACATACTTGGTACATCAGTCCTACTTAAGTCCTTTTTGTTGGGGGATGTTGCGTTTCATGCCCGCAGGTTCACACTGGAAAGGCGATGGTCCGCATTAGTAGGTTTCTGACTCAGCGGATATTGGAGCACTCCTCTTGTTTCGGAGTGTCGGTCAAATCTTGGTAAGGTAATTTTTGCATGTATTTATGGGTATGGAGGGGCCCTGTCCCGACCCTTATGATGTCATGTACTCTTTTAGAGGTTTGTAGATAATGTCTTGTATAACAGTCAAATATGGCCTTGTCGGCCTTGGTATGTATATATGGATGGGTTGGGTCCTTCTGTTGGTATGATGTTACATGAGTTTTTTCCAGTATATCATATTTATATAGTAGCAAGGTACCTTATGATGGACCTGGGGCCCATGATTACTTACGGGTAGATGTAAATATATGATTAGTTGTACTCGGCAGGTAAGGTCCGGGTGCCCGTCGTGGCCCTCTGGTTTGTGTCGTGACAAACATGGTATCAGAGCAGGTTTGTCCTAGGGATTCTACAAGCCGTGTCTAGTAGAGCCCTATTTATGGGTATGTTGTGCACCATACTTATAAATAGGAGGCTATCTGACATTTCAGGATGGTTTCCATTCTTTCATCTCATAGATTGTGCAGTAGAGCTAAATTATAAGAATTCCACTTCTAAACTGTCTCGTGTTTATAATTCCAGCAATGCCTACAACATGGAGGAAATTCAAGAGTATGAGGGCATTGGATACGGTTGCTACTGAAAGTACTAGTTGAGCCCCACCCGCTGGCGAGGGCCAGAGTGAAACCCACAGTGCGACTCCTTCATATGATTCCCTGACTTCACCACCTCCAGAGGAGATTAGTGGAGCTGCAGTACCCCTGTTCCCCCATCTGATACTCCAAATGTGGATCTAGATATGTGAAGTATTGTACAGTTATTGACACGATTGGTGGCCGCTCAGTCCAAACGTCAGATTCCCAGTCCTTCTAATAGAGCTGCTAGTGTGAGATCTCGGGATTTCATCAATCTAGACCCTCCGGTATTCACAGGATCGGACCTGAATGCGGACCCGCAGAATTTGCTGGATCACATATAGCGTACCTTGCGGGTAATGGATGCTACCAATATTGAGTCGGTAAAGTTTGCTTCTTATAGACCGCGGGATATCGCGGTGACCTGGTATGAGATATGGCAGCACTCTAGGGGACCTCGTGCTCGACCAATAGGATATAGAGTGTTTTCAGAGGCCTTCTTACAATATTTTCTTCCGGTCGAGCTTCGACGGGCCAGGAAGGATAGATTTCTACGTCTTGAGCAGGGAAATATGAGTGTTCGAGAATATAGCTTGCAGTTTAATTCATTGGTCAGAAATGCTCCTATGATTATAGCTGAAATGAGTGACCGGGTACATACGTTTGTTACTGGCTTAGGGCCGCACTTAGTTAATGAGTGTACTACGACTTCTCTGAATCAGAATATGGATATTGCTCGCATTCAAGCTTACGCACAAAATTTGGAGGATCGTAAGAGACAATAGCGGGTATATCGAGAATGTGATAGGGGCCAACATAAGAGGGCTCGGTCCGTAGGTGACGTAGGGGAGTTCAGAGGTGGGCCTAGACCACAACCTTAAACACGCCCATCCTACCCGACAGCTAGCGCATCATTACTATTTTTAAGGTCGAGGGTTGATCGGTATGTTTAATCGGGACCAGGTCATAGTTCATGAGCGTTAGGGTCTTATTATAGAGGGGATTCTATTCAGATGAGGCCACCGTTGGCTTGATGCGAGCAGTATGGTAGGACCCATCCAGGATCGTGCCGACAAGGATCAAATATATGTTATTCTTGTTGTGAACCTGGTCATATTATGCGAGAATGCCAGACAGGAGTGAATGTGTTAGGGCCTAACCGGTCGATTCCACAACAACTTCATCACATTCAGTAGGCCCGTCAGGGAAAAATCATCAGAAATCATCCGGTCAAGGCAGAGGTAGGGGCCAGAAATGCACTTATGCATTGATGGGACGACAAGATCATGAGTCCTCACCTGATGTTATTACAGTTATATTATCATTCTTTTCACATAATGTGTATATGTTGTTAGATCCAGGCTCCAATCAATCATATATCACCCCTTCCATTGCCTGTAAATTTGGTATGAAACCTGAGTTAATAAGAGATTCATTTGTGGTATCTACACCAGTTGGTGAGTCGGTAGTTTCTAAACGGGTCTATCAGAACTATGCAGTATTAGTTTATAGCCATCAGACCTTAGCAGATTTGGTAGAATTAAAAATGGTTGATTTTGATGTTATTATGGGCATGGATTGGCTGGCATCATGCTACGCTAATGTTGATTGCCGAACAAAGATTGTTAGATTTCAGTTTCCAAGTGAGCCAATTCTTGTATGGAAGGGTAATACGGCGATGCCAAAAGGTAGGTTCATTTCATACCTTAAGGCAAGAAATATGATCTCCAAAGGTTGTATATACCATCTTGTTCGGGCTAGGGATGTCGATGCCGAACCACCTACTTCTCAATCAATTTCGGTGGTTAATGAGTTTCTTGATGTATTTCCAGATGAACTTCCAGGCCTTCCTCTTGAAAGGGAAATTGAGTTCGGTATAGATGTGTTGCCAGACGCTCAACCTATATATATTCCTCCTTATAGGATGGCTCCAGCTGAATTGAAATAATTGAAGAAGCAATTAAAAGACCTGCTTGAGAAAGTCTTTATTAGGCCCAACATATCTCCTTGGGGTGCGCCGGTATTGTTTGTACTGAAGAAAAATGTCTCGTTACGGATGTGTATTGACTATCGGCAACTAAACAAAGTCACTATCAAGAACAAGTACCCTCTTCCCAGAATTGATAATTTGTTTGACCAGCTACAAGGTGCAAAATGTTTCTCAAAAATTGACCTAAGGTCAGGGTACCATCAGCTAAGGGTCAAAGGGAAGGACATTCTGAAAATGGCTTTTAGAACAAGGTATGGGCACTTCGAGTTCTTAGTAATGTCATTCGGGGTTACAAACGTGCCCACATCATTTATGGATCTAATAAACAGCGTGTTTCGCCTATTTATATATATATTTGTGATAGTATTTATAGATGATATTCTAGTTTACTCTCACTCGGAAGCAGAGCATGTGGATCATTTGCGGATAGTACTATAGACTCTCTGGGATCATAAGTTGTATGCTAATCTCTTCAAGTGTGAATTTTGGTTGAATTCAGTGGCTTTCCTTAGTCATATAGTATCAGACGAAGGTATAAGAGTTGACACTCAGAAGATTGAAGCGGTGAAAAATTGGCCGAGGCCTACGACTCCATCAGAGGTTGGCAACTTTTTAGGCTTAACCGACTATTATAGGAGGTTTGTAGAAGGGTTTTCTACCATATCAGCAGCATTAACGAAGTTGACACAAAAGGCCTTAAAATTCCAGTGGTCTGATGCTTGTGAGCAGAGCTTCCAAGAATTTAAAGACAGACTAACATAGGCACCAGTCCTCACTCTCCCAGAGGGTCCAGAAGGTTATGTCATGTATTTTGATGCCTCGGGAGCAGGTATAGGATGCGTGCTAATGCAACATGGTAAAGTGATTGCCTATGATTTAAGAAAGTTGAGGAAACATGAGAAAAACTATGCGACACACGATTCAGAGTTGGCCGCAGTGGTCTATACACTGAAGATCTGGCGGCACTACTTGTATGGTGTTCATGTGGACATTTTCACGAATCATAAAAGTCTGCAATACATATTTAAATAGAAAGACTTGAACTTGAGGCAAATGAGGTGGCTTAAATTATTGAAGGATTATGATATGGACATCTTATACCATCCCGATAAAGCTAATGTTATAGCAGACGCGCTCAGTCGTAAGTCGATAATCAGCTCGACTCTAGTGCAGGTCGAGAGGAATGAGTTAGTAAGAGAACTCCATCAGTTAGCTAGTTTGGGAGTCCAACTAATGGATTCGGATGATGGTGGTTTTGTGATTCGGAATATGTTAGAGTCGTCCATCATATTGAAAGTTAAGGAACGGCAGTGGGAAGACCCCAACTTTTGAGATTGACGAACAAGGGGTTCTCAAGTACCAGGGTCGTTTATGTGTTCCAAATGTAGCAGGATTACGATATAAAATTATGACGAAAGTCCATTGCTCACGATATTATATTTACCCTGGATCTACTAAAATGTACCATGGTCCCAAGGGGATTTATTGGTGGAACGATATAAAGAGAAGCATTGCGGAATTTGTAGCTCAATGTCCTAATTGTCAACAAGTAAAAATAGAGCACCAAAAGCCCGATGGCTTGACTCAGAATATTGAGATTCTGATGTGGAAATGGAAAATGATTAATATGGATTTTGTTATGGGTTTAGCTCGCTCCTGTAGTAAGTTAGATTTTATTTGGGTAATTGTCGACAGACTGACCAAATTAGCTCATTTCCTGTCGGTCAAAAATATCTACACAGCCGAGGACTATGCGAAGCTATACGGTAAGGAGATTGTTCGCCTTCATGGTGTGCTTATTTCTATTATATCTGACTGAGGTGCACAGTTTATAGCTAACTTCTAGAAATCATTTAAAAAAGTTTAGGCACCCAAGTTAATCTTAGCACGACGTTCCACCCTCAGATAGACGGGTAGGCCGAGCGTATGATTCAGACTCTCGAGGACATGCTACGAGCTTGTGTATTGGACTTTAAGGGAAGTTGGGATAATCATTTACCCTTATTGAGTTTGCGTACAATAACAGCTATTATGCTAGCATTAAAATGGCTCCATACGAGGCTTTGTATGGACAAAGATATAGATCTCCTATTGGATGGTTTGAAGTAGGCGAATCAGAGTTATTTGGGCCTGACTTAGTACACCAAGCCATAGAGAAGGTGAAGCTTATCCAAGAACGGTTGTTAACCGCTCAGAGTCGTCAGAAGTCATATTCAGATGTGCGACGGCGATACTTAGAATTTCAGGTAGATGATTGGGTCTTTTTGAAGATTTCGCCTATGAAAGGAATAATGAGATTTGGGAAAAATGAAAGCTAAGACCAAGGTATATTGGGCCATATTGCATAATTCGTCGAATCGGTCAAATAACTTACGAATTAGACTTACCTTCGGAGTTAGAGTTTGTTCATCCGGTTTTCCATATTTCCATGTTGATAGCGTGTGTTGGAGATCCTTCCCGGATTATACCGATGGAGGATGTAAAGAATATAGAGGACTTATCATATGAAGAGGCTCCTATTGCTATCTTAGATCGACAAGTCCGCAAGTTGAGGATGAAAGAAATAGCCTCCATGAAAGTTATTTTGTGGAATAAGAATGTAGAAGAAATAACATGGGAAGCGGAAGAAGAGATGATACACAAATATCTATACCTATTCCAGACCAACACCGAGGTTCTAAGAGAAGCATAAGGTGAGTTCTAATTCCCAATATTATAACTAATGTTTGTGGAACATGTAAGGTCTGATGTAATGATGTATGTTACATTATATGGCTCGTGAAAAAGGTAGTTGTATTTTCTGGCTACGTAACAGGGATTAGATAAGTCACCTCAACATTCGAGGACAAATATTTCTAAGGGGGAAAGGATGTAACACCCCGTACTTTCGGGCGATGGGTTAAGCATCTAGACATATGCAAATAAAGAGCTTAGAACATAAAAGGATGCGGTACCGAAATAATTTAGGACTTAATAGTGGGACAACAATGATCGGCTAATTGTCGAATTTAGTGGAAGACTAATTAAGTAATTAAGGATGTTAGACATATTTATTAGGGGGAATAACCTGAACACAAGGGTCCCACCAATTGAATGTTATGACTGTTAGTATTAGAGATAATGATTAAGATGTGTGGCTTAAAGGGGGGGCTGCCATGTGTACACAGGTATAAAGGACACTAATCCCTAATGTTATCTAATGTATGAAGGGGGTTGTCTATGTGTCGTGAGCATATGACATGTTGGCAGCCACTACTTCACCCTTAAGAATTCATTTAACACAACAACGTTATTATATAAAGGCAGCATCCATTTTGTTTCCATCTTCAACAATCAATTTGAAGGAGTTCTTCTTAGTTTTGAGATTAACATAGTCCAACTTAAAAGCTCTCGACCAAACTCCTATATCTTTGGGATAAATTCAAGAATTCAACTAGAATTTCAAGAACTTTAGATTGCAAGTTAAGGTTTTCTCCACTTATTGAGACAAACGTAAGGTCAGCTAGTTCGTCGTACCCTTTTTGGGAGATAAATAATTGAGGCATGTTAAGGCAAAATCATTTCCTTCTTTTGGCATGTTCTATGTAACGAAACGTAACCGTAATATTGTTCCATAAATTATTCTACTCTTGGTAGTTAAGGATGTTCCTGTTATTTATTCCTATGTTAAAAACATGTCTAAATATGATCTCAATTCCTTATTGAGGTATGTGGGAAAGATGTTAAGATTCCAATGTTAGCCAAAGGTACAAGGATATCGTGTCACTCAGATAAACTCAAAATGTTTTATTATCATTCATGCATTTTATTCATGTATTATCCTGGACCATATATTAGGGATAGGAAATGGGATACGCAGACCACTTGATTTGCTGGGATATGATTATGATTATGCCCACAGAGGCCGATATGATATAATTCCCACAGAGGCTGTTATGGAAAGGAAGATGCCCGATTAGGCCAATGGCATTATATACACATATATATATATATGTATACCACATTGTGCATGACATTTAGGAATATTATGGCCCTCAGAGGCATTTACTAATGGTCGACTATTTCTATCGGCTATTTATGTCAGCTGTTTATGTCGTTGTATCTGTTTCAGTTTACTTTTGTATCTCTGTTATGCTATTTCTCATGCCTGACATACTCGGTACATCATGTGTACTAACGTCCCTTTTGTTGGGTGACACTGCGTTTCATGCTCGCAGGTTCACGTAGGAAAGACGACGGTCCGCATTAGTAAGTTGCTGACTCAGCAGATATTGGAGCACTCTCATTGTTTCGTAGTGTCGGTCAAATCTTGATACGGTAATTTTTTCATGTATATATGTATGGAGGGGCCCTGTCCCGACCTTTATGATGTCATGTACTCTTTTAGAGGCTTGTAGACAATGTCTTGTATAGCAGTCAAATATGGCCTTGTCGTCTTTGGTATGTATATATAGATGGTTTAGGTCCTTCTGTTGGTATGATGTTACATGGCTTCTTTCCAGTATATCATATTTATATGTTAGCAGGATACCTTATGATAGACCCTGGGGCCCATGATTACTTACGGGTAGATGTAAATGTATGATTAGTAGTACTCGACAGGTAAGGTCTAGGTGCCTGTCGCGGCCCTCCGATTTGGGTCATGACGGAAACCTAACCCTTTGTTTGGATGGTTGTTTCCCGTGGTTCACTAATGTACAATATGCTATAGTGTAGTATGACGTTATATTGTATTGTGATGTATTAATAAACACAATGTTTGAATGATTGTATAGTTTGTTGTAGTTTAATGATATTTTTATTATTTGGTTTGACTGTAAGGTGTTGTATAATAACATGCAACTTTACTAAAATACCCTTAACCCTTAATTACATAATATTAGTTTTTATATATTAATAAACTTAAAGTAAAAAACAAAATGGAAACTTTAAAAAATAAGTAGGTAATGGGTGGGGGTGGTGGAGGGGTAGGTAATGGTGAGGGGTCATGTGTAGTGTAGGCTGGGGGCGGTGTGTTACGACCCAAACCAGAGGGTCATGACGGGCAGTCGAACCTTACTTGCCGTGTACCACTATTCATATATTTAACATCTAACCATAATTAATCATGGTCTACGAGGGCCTCTACGGATACCATGCTGACATATGCAAATAGTAAACTGGAAAACAACTATGTAAAATCCTGCAACCAGAAGGACCTAACCTATATAAATATACATACCAAGGCCGATAAGGCCATACATGACTACTATACACAGGACATCTGTCCACAAGCCTCTAAAGAGTACGGGACATCGTAAGATCGGGCCAGGCCCCGCCATACCCCTACGCAGATAAATAATATTGTACCATGACTAGACTGCAACTCTGGAACAAGTAAAGTGCTCCAATATCAACTAAACCAGCAACTTACTAGTGCGGACCGTCACCCTGTCTACCTGAGCCTGCAAGCATGAAACGCAGCATCCCCGACAAAAGGGACGTCAGTAGGACTGATGTACCGAGTATGTCAGGCATGAAGAATAACATAACAATGACCTAAAAGTAACATGAGACAAGAAACAACCAATCAGTAAAGAATGCCTGTGAGAGCCATAATATGCCTAAGTACCATGTCTGTGTAGAATGCCTCTGAGGGCCATAATATGCCTGAATTCCATGCACAATGCAAATGCGGTCATTCATATACATATGCGTATACAATGCCATCAAGCCTTTGTGGGCATCCTATCATATCATATCGGCCTCTGTGGGCATAATCATTATCGTGTATATCTGTAACACCCCATACTTTCGGGTGATGATTTGAGTCGCTAGACATATAGAAGTAGACTTGAGTCCTTGAGAAATTTTGTAATATGGAGGTATGCATATCAAGAGCTTAGTATATAAAATGATAAAACTCCGAAATAATTTTGGATGTAACAAGTGTGATGACGGGGATCGAAAATAATATTTGGTGAGTGCATAAAGAGGTTATGGACTAGTGCTACATCGCATGATTATTACATTGAGTTTATGAAGGTTTTATAAGTTATTAAGATTTAAGTGAAATGTGATCAAAAAATTAATTTTGCGTGTGATGAGTTAAATGTGGAGTGTATGGTGATAGGAGATTCATTTATTAGTTAATGGATAAATGTTGGATAAGTGGGAATTCACATGTAACCATATAAGAAAGCCAAACGTGACTATGCACTTATACTTTAGTGGTGGCAAGCATTCCATTTATTCTTGAAAAATGAAATAAGTGAGAGTATGTTGACATATATTCATAAGTCATGCTAACATCTACTACTCCTACATGTTAATTCCAATTACAATTAATGCTAACACAAGTATATGTCTAGATGTTCTCTTTTTCCATCTTACAATTAATACAAGACAGCAACATAGGACTATTTAATAAGCCTCTACCAAGGACAAAAGGAGAAACAAGGGTCTTTGTCTTACCATTTTTAAGTCGTTGCCGAGATGAACAGCTTGTGGAACTCGTGCAATGTAAACTTTTTGAAGTCAGTATAGGTTCTTCCTACGTCCAAGGGTAGAAATACAATATTGTATCCAACAACATTTGGGAAAGGAAAATTATGACCCCGATAGTTTAATCTTCATAATTTCTACATCAAGTTATTAAGCTCAGATGCAAAGTTAGACGTCCATCGGAACGATTGACTCACTATAACCATTCAAGATGGATTCGAGGTATGTTAAGGCAAATCATTTCTTCTTTTAGCATGTTCTAAGTACGAAACGTAAACGTAATATTATCTCATAAATGATTCTACTCTTAGTAGTTAAGTATGTTCATGTTATTCATTCCTATGAAATTTATTTAAAAGCATGTCTAAATATGTTCCTAAATCCTTATTGAGGTATATGGAAAAGATGTTAGTATTCGTAATGTTAATCGGAGGTGGAGCAACATTACATCACTCCGAAAAACTTATAGTGTCATATTATCATATCATTCATGCATTACATTCATGTACATACCTTGACCTCAAAGGAGTTATATACTCCACTATATGCATGCATTATATATATGTATGTGGAATGGGAAAAGCGATACGGTGTTATATACGCATACCCCTGCTGCTGGTACAGATATACACATTGATGATTATGCCCACAGAGGCCGATATGATATGATAGGATGCCCACAGAGACTTGATGGCGTTATATACGCATATGTGCATGACCGCATTGTGCATGGCATTTAGGCATTCTACACAGACATGATACTTATGCATATTATAACCCTCATAGGCATTCCATACAGACATGGTACTTAGGCATATTATGGCCCTCGGAGGCATTCTCTACTGGTTGGTTGTTTCTTGTCTCATGTTACTTTCAGGTCTCTATTATGATATTCTTCATGCCTAACATACTCGGTACATCAGTCGTACTGATGTCCCTTTTGTCTGGGGATGCTGCGTTTCATGCCCGCAGGATCAAGTAGACATGGTGACGGTCCGCACTAGTAGGTTGCTGGTTCAACTAATGTTGGAGCACTCTATTTGTTCTAGAGTTGTAGTCTAGTCGTGGTATGATATTTTTGGATATGCATAGGGGTATAGCGGGGCCCTATCCCGACCTTATGATATTACGTACTCTATAGAGGCTTGTAGACAGTTGTCCTGTGTATAGTAGTCATGTATGGCCTATGATTAATTATGGTTAGATGTTAAATATGTGATTGGTGGTACTCGACAAGTAAGGTCCGGGTGCCCGTCATGACCCTCCGACTTGGGTTTGACAAACTTGGTATCAGAGCAGGTCTGTCTTAGGGAGTCTACAAGTCGTGTCTAGTAGAGTCTTATTTATGGGTGTGTTGCATGCCACACTTATAAACAGGAGGCTGCAAGGAATTTAGGGATGGTTTCCATTATTTCATATCATAGATCGTGCAGTAGAGCTGAGTCTTAAGAATTCAAGTTTAACTCGTGCTTGATACTGTTTCAGTAATGCCGGTTACCAAAAAGACTTCGGTTAGTTCATGTTCGTAGCTAGTAAATGAGTGACTTCTACCCGACGATTGATATGCCAGAAGGGAAGTATATGTAAAAAAAATTGAGATTGTGAGGAATTGTCTCACTCATATACGAAAGAGATAATTCAAGCCTGGAAAGCAAAATGCTTATTTTGGGATACAAAAAAAAAGAGTAAAGTAAAGGAGGTACTAAGCACCTGAACGCAGAAGATTGTATGGATTCTCTCTGTAGACCTTATTGTGTTTATGATTACATCAATGCCTTCTTCTAGTAGGATTATGATTCGCAGGGAGATTAAAGTTAGATTGAGTGTAAATACGTGTAGTATGCTCTCTATTGAGACAGATCCGTTAGAGGATATGCGTAAGTTTCTTTCTCAGGAATGACTTCATCCTAGAGCATCTGATAGAGATAGGCCCTTGAGGAGTCAGGGCATTTATTAGTAGGGGATCGACGATTTTTAAAGGGTTCAAAGACGCCAATATCTCAGGGTCAGAGCTGTAAAGGTTGAGTGAGATTGCCCCGACCATCTTGTAGTCAGTGTGGTCGAGCGCATGCCGGATTGTGCCACAAAGGTATAGGGGGTTGGTTTAGTGTGGCATCCATGGCCATAATGTTATGAAGTTTCCTACGTTGATGCACAAAGGTAAGGATAAAATAATTATACGTTTTACAGATGAAAGGGCGGAAGACATCATTGGAAGGTTTAGTAGGTTATGAAAAGCTACACGTTTTACAGTGACTTTTGTTGATTAGAGTGAGGTAATATGTTTTGTATGTGCGCCCTAAATTGTAATGTCTTACCTAGAATAGATTGGGAATTGTCCCGAGGTATCATTAACAAGAATGGATTGCCACAATCGAATCGTCTGTAGAGTGACCATCAGTAAATTTAAGAAGATCACGTAAAATGACGTACCTAGAATAGTGAGCTCAAAGTCATAAATAAGGACCGAGTTATCCACGGTAGTGGAAGGGAACATAAGCCTCTCATCCGTGCATAAAGGGCTATACCTCGTATTATTGAGAATTACATGTATCAATGTTAGTAAGCTAAGATATGCTATAGGTATTGGACTGGTAAGGTTTTTGGCTGTGTTTTTAGCATGCGTGATCCAGTTATAAAGCCTATTATGGTTGTGTGCAGCATGTTACAATTCTAAATAACCTCTGGATAACAATAGCATGCCATGGGAAAATTGAGGATGAGAACTATGAAATAATTGAAGAATGATTGTAAGGAATATGAAAATAGTTAATAAGTATGAATGGAATGGTATGATCAAGTATCAAGGCAAAGAAATATTTTTCGATGAATAGAAGGAAGGATTTTGACAAAAAGGATAAAGGTGAATGAGATTATAGTTATGCATGTGTCACAAAGGTATGATTACTCTAGTACAGCATAAGGACCAATGGTACAGGAGGGACAGTAAGAAATATTCGTCCAAAGATGACGAACCTCTGATGTTCATGAAGTTAGTATGAGAAATACTTTGAGATCAGAGACCATCCCCCCAAGGCAACTTGAAATGGAAATGTAAAGGTAAGACAAATGAGCACTCGGTCAATGGAAGATCTAATAATGATAAGACAAGAAAAGCTTGACAATTCATTAGATCATGTAACACCGTGAGTTGGATCTAAACATACGAAGCATCGGTTCCACAACATATGCAATCATACCTCTCATAAAGTAGGTAAACGGAAGTAACAGTGAGTAAAGCTCGAGATTAGCGCCTAAACATGTTAAAAGAGGCCAATGACGCCTATGGATACAAGGTAGACATTAAGGATATATGTCAAGAGACAATGACATTAGAATAAAGATAAAATGTCAGGTAAATAGAGATGTCTATGTGCACTATTGAACTGACCAAAGGTTCTATGAGATAGATAAAGTAATGGGTGTACAACTTAATGAGATCAAGGAAACCTTTTCCCAAAGAGCCATTGACAGAAAGTCTTAGCCATGAGGTAAGTGAAGGAATTCAAATCTAAGTATAATGACCAAGTTTGGATATAGTTGGCCAACGTCATGTAATGCAAATTCTTCAGAATCTTCAACGTACAGAATAAGGATATAAGTTAATAACTCACCTTTTAAGGGGTAGTAACGCCAAGAATTGAAATCATGAGCAATGTTTGAGATTGCGTACGTATACCAGAATATTTTGGAATTAACAAGAGCATGACAAGTAAGAAAATGAGTGAACAAGTGTAAAAAAAAGTAAAGAAAGGAATTTGTTTATAATTACGAGTAGTGAGAAAGTACGAAAAGAAGAAAAAGAGAGATTCCTTTCAGACCATGAATGAGAGTTAACTGCAATGATACGCGCACTTCAAATTCAATGACATTGTCCATAAATTATTCATGATTTGGATACTATAAATATAAGAGTTTTCAGCACACCAGTTGGTAAACAAAGCTAAGTCGACAATAGAATCATTCACCCACAAGCGGCTTGACTAATGTGAGGACGAATGAGAGAAGTTGACCTGAGGGAACACATCAGTTAGCTTAGTGGGGGTGCGATTAGAGGATTCAGATAGTGATAGTCCTATGACTCAGAATACAATAGGGCCATCCCTCATACTGGAAGAAAATGAACGTCACGGTAAAGATTATATTTTCGGGAAGATCGGGAAGAATACTTAACAAAAGAAAACCGCAACCTTTGAGTATAATGGGAGAGGGACCCCAGGTGGAAGGTCCATTTGTGTATTCCCAATGTAGAAAGATTACGAGATAAGATTATGACAGAGGTCCATTACTCACGTTATTCCATTCACCCTGGATCTACTAAGATGTATCATGATCTCAGTGGTATGTATTGGTGGAACGACATTAAGAGGAACATTGCAGAGTTTACAGCTCAGTGTCTTAATGGTCAGCAAGTAAAAGTAGAGCACCAAAAGCCCGGCGGTTTGACTCAGAACATTGAGATCCAGGTGTGGAAATGAGAAATGATTAATATGGACTTTATTAAGGGTTTATCTCGCTCTTATCATAAGTTTGATTCTATTTAGGTTATTGTTGATAGACTGACCAAATTAGATTATTTCCTAACAGTCAAAAACTACCTACACACCCAAGGACTACGTAAAGTTGTACGTTAAAGAGATTGTTCGCCTTCATGGTATGCCTATTTCTATTATATCTGACCGAGATGCGCAGTTCATAACGAAATTATGGAAATTATTTCAAAAAGGTTTGGGCACTCAAGTTAGTCTTAGCATAACTTTCCATCCTCAGGCTGATGGACAGGCCGAACGTACGATTCAAACGCTCGAAGACATGTTACGAGCTTGCATATTGGACTTCGAAAGAAGTTAAGATGATCATTTACCCCTTATAGAATTTGCGTACAATAACAGTTACCATGCTAGCATTAAAATGTCTCCATACGAGGCTTAGTATGGACGGAAATATCGATCTCCTATCGGAAGGTTTGAAGTAGGCGAATCAGAATTATTTTGGGCCGGATCTAGTACACCAGGACATAGCGAGAATATGAAGCTTATTCAAGAACAGTTGTTAATCGCTCAGAGTCATAAAAAGTCATATTCAGATGTGCGACGGCGGGACTTAGAATTCCAAGTGGATGATTGGGTCTTCTTGAAGATTTCTCCTATGAAGGGTGTAATGAGATTTGGGCAAAAAGGGAAAGCTCAGTCCAAAGTACATTAGGCCATATCGCATATTTCAATGAATCAGCCAAGTAGCTTATGAGTTAGAGTTTGTTCATCTAGTTTTCCATGTTTCTATGTTGAAGGCGTGTGTTGGAGATCCTTCATAAATTTTACCGATTGAAAAGGTGAAGGTTACAGAGGACTTATCATATGAAGAGATTCCTATTGCTATGTTTGATCGACAAGTCCTTAAGTTGAGGACTAAAGAAGTAGAATTCATAAGAATTCTATGACAGAATAAGGATGTAGAAGAAATGACATGGGAGGTGGAGGAGGATATGAAGCACAAATATCCTTACCTATTTCAAACCAACGCTAAGGTACCGAGAGAAGCATAAGGTGAGTTATATTTCAGATTATTATAATTACTGCTTGGTGACCATGTGAGGTTTAGTATAGTGATGTATGTTATATTATATGGCCCCGTGAAGAGGTGTTTGTATTTTCTGGCTACGTGACGGGGATTAGATATGTCACCCCAACATTCGAGGATGAATGTTTCTAAGGGGGAAAGGATGTAACACCTCATACTTTCGGGCAATGGTTTGAGTCTCTAGACATATGGAAGTAGACCTGAGTCCTAGACAAATTTTGTTATATGGAGGTATGCACATCAAGAGCTTTGTATATAAAAGGATAAAACCACAAAATAATTTTGCTCGTAACAAGTGTGATGACGGGGTCGAAAATAATATTTGGTGCGTGCATAAATAGGTTATGGACTAGTGCTATATCGCATGATCATGACATTGAGTATATGAAAGTTTTATAAGTTATTAATATTTAAGTGAAATGGGATCAAGAAATTAATTATGTGTGTAATGAGTTAAATGTGGAGTGTATGGTGATAGGGGATTAATTTATTAGTTAATGGATAAATGTTGGATAAGTGGGAATTCACATGTAACCATATAAGAAAGCCAAAAGTGACTATGCACTTATACTTTAGTGGTGCAAGCATTCAATATATTCTTGAAAACAAAATGAGAGTATTTTGACATATATTCATAAGTCGTGCTAACATCTACTACTCCTACATGTTAATTCCAATTACAATTAATGCTAACACAAGTATATGTCTAGATGTTCTCTTTTTCCATGCAATGTAAACTTTGTGAATTCAGTATAGGTTCTTTCTACGTCCAAGGGTAGAAATACAATATTGTATCCAACATCATGTGGGAAAGGAAAATTATTGACTGCGATAGTTTAATCTTCATAATTTCTACATTAAGTTATTATGCTCAGATGCAAAGTTAGACATCCATCGGAAAGATTGACTCACTATAACCATTCAAGATTGATTCGATGTATGTTAAGGCAAATCATTTCATCTTTTGGCATGTTCTAAGTACGAAACGTAAACGTAATTTTATCCCATAAATGATTCTACTCTTAGTAGTTAAGTATGTCCATGTTATTCATTCCTATGAAAGTTATTTAAAAGCATTTCTAAATATGTTCCTAAATCTTTATTGAGATATATGGAAAAGATGTTAGTATTCATAATGTTAATCGGATGTGGAGCAACATTAGATCACTCCGATAAACTTATAGTGTCATATTATCATATCATTCACGCATTACATTCATGTACATACCTTGACCTCGAAGGAGTTATATAATCTACTATATGTATGCATTAAATATATGTACGGGGAATGGGAAAAGGGATACAAAGTTATATACGCATACCAGCAGCAGCTGATACATATATACACGATGATGATTATGCCCACAGAGGCCGATATGATATGATGGGATTCCCACAAAGGCTTGATGGTGTTATATACGCATATGTGCATGACCGCATTGTGCATGTCATTTAGGCATTCTACACAGACATGATACTTATACATATTATGGCCCTCAGAGGCATTTTGCACAGACATGGTACTTAGGCATATTATGGCCCGCAGAGGCATTCTCTACTGGTTGGTTTTTTCTTGTCTCATGTTACTTTGTGGTCTCTTGTATGATATTCTTCATGCCTGACATACTCGGTACATCAGTCGTACTGACGTCCCTTTTCTCTGGGGATGCTGCGTTTCATGCTCGCAGGCTCAGGTAGACAGGGTGACGGTCCGCACTAGTAGGTTACTGGTTCAGCTGATATTAGAGCACTCTATTTGTTCCAGAGTTTCAGTCTAGTCGTGGTATGATATTTTTGGATATGCATAGGGGTATGGCGCGGCCTTATCCCGACCTTATGATGTTACGTACTCTGTACAGGCTTGTAGATAGTTATCTTGTGTATAGTAGTCATGTATGGCCTATGATTAATTATGGTTAAATGTTAAATATGTGATTAGTGGTACTCGACAAGTAAGGTCCGGGTGCCCGTCATGAACCTCCGGCTTGGATCATGACAATATTTGTACCATCTGCAGGTGGTGTGCATATATAATGCCTTCCCCTCTCCCATACCCCATACATATATAATACATACATATAGTAGAGTATATAACTCATTTGAGGTCAAGGTATGTACATGAATATAATGCATGAATGATATGACAATAAGACACTATAAGTTTGTCGGAGTAATGTAATATTGCTTCACCTCAGATTAACATTATGAATACTAACATCTTTCCCACATACCTCAATAGGGATTTAGGAACGTATTTAGACATGTTTTGAAAATAGGTATGAATAACATGAACATCCTTAACTACTAAGAGTAGAATCATTTATGAGACATTATTACATTTACGTTTCATACTTAGAACATGCCAAAAGAAGAAATGATTTGCCTTAACATACCTTTATTGGTCATCTTAACAACCCAGTCAATGCAACTCATTTAGCACCTCAACCTTATTTGCCAAGAACCCCTCTTCTTCCACCTTACCTCACTTCTAAGAAAGCCCGAATTTCAATAATGCGATAAAAATGGAATAACGAAATTGGAGTAATGAGCAAAACCTCTATATTGCTCTCTGTATATTTTGCTTCAACAGTATGTACCTGCAGCATATTTACGTGGTATAACGCTATTTACGTGTATATTGTTGCT